>JARFIW010001368.1:0-744435 GCA_036346225.1 Platerodrilus igneus
GCACCTTTAGAATATGCAGTATAAGTACATAATTTATACAGAATACTCAAAACTAGTACACAAATTATACACAAAATTGTACCTTGTCAGCATGCAATAATAAATGTTCTTATAGACACTTTTTTATGTATAATCACATTAATTGCACAAAATAAACGCTGACTACTATTTTGATGGGCACACTACCAACATAAAAGGCATACAAACTGATATTCGTTAGTATGTGTACAAATTGACATATTTTAGCATGAAATCGCCAAAACTTTGAAATGAAGTATGAGGTTGGGAATAATTACAGGAATAGCATGTGAAAAGACGTTAGTTAGTATGGGACCGCAAATGTCTTTTCAAGCTACTTTTACGAGATGCAAAATAAGTGCATAAATTGCATGCGTATGGACGTTCGTTTGTATGGGAGTACATGTGAGCCTTCAAGTGACTATTTTGAGATACAGAATAATGACACAAATTGCATGCGAATGGACGCTCGTTTGTATGGGTCCGCATATGTCTTTTCAAGTTACCTTCATGAGATGTTAAATAATTACATAAATTACATAAATTGCATGCGAATGGACGTTCGTTTGTATGGGAGCGTATATGAGTCTGCAAATGACCTTTACAAGATGCAGCGTAATTACATACATTGCATATGTGTGGACGTTCGTTTCTATGTGACCGCATATGTCTTTTGAAGTTATTTCGCTGAGATGCAGAATAATTTTAATTTTGCATTCTTTTGTTAATAAACAACAAATTCTACAAAACATTTTCTCTTCACATTCTAGCTATGGATCAGGTTGTTTATTGGCGCTGATTAAACGAACTAATTACAAAAAATTAATTGTACAATAATTTAACCTATCCAAATTGTAGATACGTTGTCTCCATGATTAAACTGATATTTATTTTTAGTAGTATATTCGTAGTGTTTGCTTAAGACTTAAAACTTCTAAACCATTGTTAATATGGAGGCCATTTTAATTATTGTTATATACTCAATTTCAGTTAAGAAAGTAGTAAATGGTGTTTAGGTTTATAATTGTCTGCCATTTTTTACCGGTTGCCATTAAAAGATCGCGATCGTAGTATCTTTGGGTTCAACAAAGATAGTGTTATTTTTGACTAGATGGGAACATTTCCTTCTCTCATAAACTGCCAGTCCGTAAGAATTTCTTATTCAAGCAAGATGTTCAAATACAGTTGTTGTTTTTGGCTTAGTACTAATAGGAAGAAATTATTTCCTCAATTCGTTATAATTTGCAATCCCTGTCGCATAAATGTCAAGGTATTGTTTATAGAATAAAGTAAAGCTTCGCAAGAACATATTTCTTAAGTTTTAAAATTGATACTGTGACAGCCCGTTTTCGCATGTTATGCTGTCACTAGGTTAGTATATGTAATTAGTATTTTGGGATGATAGTTTGGTTGCCTATCTTCAAGGTGTGCGTTTACATTCATTAATAAATATTACATTGAGGTAGAGATCATTATTTCATTTATTTAATAGTTAGTTCTTAATAAGATTGTTTTGTTAATATTTTACTAATCATTAAAAGAATATACTTTCTCTTCTAAATTGTACAGATGTGCTAACATTGACAAATATGTTGGTTACAGAAATTTTTCGTAGAAGGTTTTTGTTATAATTAAATAGTTTAAATTCTTAAAGTTGTTATCCAAGTGTTGTTTCTATTGTACAAATATATTTTAGTGTTTCGATGTATAAAATTGTGAATTGGTTGTAATTCTGAAAGGCATTGGAAGATCTAGAAAGATTTCAGTGATTAAGTGTTGAATGGTTTAATTATATACTCACGATTTAGAATAGGTATCATTTTGAATTAATTCTAAGCTTCTTAATTATCCAATTATTGTTTACGTCTATAGTAATTCAATTTCAAAGAATGTTTTAATATTAGTAAATGTTTATGTCAATTTAACAGACAGCCAAACATGCGCAGTTGTGTTCCTATCTCATCGTTTAAATACTCTTAACAGGGACGTACTGTTTCATAGAGTTACTTATATTTTCAGATAGATTTATATATTTGTTTAGTCTTTTGAGGTTTATTCCATTAAATTCTTCATTGATATATATTGTTTTTTAAGGGTACATGCTTGTGTGATTCTTAAAACCATATTTACAGATCTCGTAATTTCAACTTTTACTTTCGAGCGTTACTTATTAAGTTCTGCACGCCTATGTAGCTGATTATCTATCATTCAGTTTTTTGTGGATTAAAGTCTTTATAATTGAAAACAACAGAGCACCTTCCTTTTTCAAATCAGCTCTACAGACAGTTTAGACGAAGTGGAATAATAGGCAAATTTCTGAACCTTTAAAAGTGTTTTCAATGTTATACTTATCCAACTTGGTAGTTGGGATTTGTTTCAGAAAAGCCATTATACCGATTATGTTATATTCGGTTAATCAGCAGTGTGCTGGAAATTATTATTCACTTTGGTCTACACGTGCAAGCACTGTAAGTATTATCAGGTTTTTTATTACCTTAAAACTAATAATCTTTCATAGGTACCCTTTTTGTATTCTTTCGTTATTTTTGTATTAGTACATTTTGACTTGTACATTATCTCAGCGTATTTGAATTTTGATCGATCTTTCACACTTTACGTCACGTTATTTTGGAGGATCTTTGTTTCGGATCTTTACATTTTTTGGATGCGTTACTTACAACACACGATACACCCTTTAGTGTTATCTTGTGCATTGACTGTTGGGAATTGGATTCCATTCGAGAGGTTGGATCTAGGAAATAGTATGATGATGAAAATGAATATCACTTATTGTTTGTCCACCTTCCTATGCTCCCGAGACAACTCGAGGTATTATATCAACGACCAGGGTTATGCCTGTGGGATAAGATGTTAATGGTACCTTTTCCAAGGTTGAGTGTCGTTCTTTCAAAAAAGAGAATATTTGTATCAATTATCTATTGTCCGCCATTTGTGTTACATGTGTACTTATTTGTTTAAATTTTAGCCTCATATGTTAAACCAACTGCATGCATTTGGATCACATTACAGTACTGTCAATTACCCTTGAATAAGAAAAAAGAATAAAGTAATATTGGATCAGTTAGGACAACAAGTGAATAGATGTTTATTTGGATTACTTCACGTGTGTGTGACCATATTTCGTTTATTGCAACCATATCATATTTACAATCACATATATTTAATGTAAATTCACCGACTTTACCTCACATGCTTCTAACGTTTTGATAATAACACATAAAAACCTTACATTGGAATTATTTAATTTCCTTGCACAGTACAAGGTAAACCGTTGACAAATTTTATAAGTGAGATATATATTGTATTATTTTTTAAATCTTTATGTTAAGTCTATAAGCAAGGTATAATTATAACTAAACTGCTTACTACTAATTTATAAATTCTGATCTTTCTTTAACATCTAGAAAAATTTAATTTACAGTTCATATCTACTTATCTAGATACAGCAAGCGGCAAAGTCCTAACACTAGCAAAAACCCTAGCACATATTATGAAATAGAATAATTACAGAAATTATATGTAAATGGGCGTTTGTAAGTATGAAAACACGCATGTGTTCTTGGGTTATATCTTTTCCTTACGAAATATTGTTAACAAATCGGTATTCATTAGTATGTGATTGTCTAAACCTTTGCAAATAAACTTTTCGGAATGAACTATAAACACACACAATTCATACCAAAGGACGTTCGTAAGAATGTATCGACTTTCTAAAGTATCTTTGTGATAAGGTAAAATCACAAATATCGCATTCCCATTTCTACATGATCTATTTGTGATGAACCACAGTTACATAAAAAAATCTACAATTGAATCATTTTGAGATTCATACAGAATACTCAAAAGTAGTATACAAATTATACACAAAATTGAAGCTTGTCAGCATGCAACCACAAATGTTCTTATAAACACTTTTTTATGTATAATCACATTAATTGCACAAAATAAACGCTCACTACTATTTTGATGTGCACAATAACAACATAAAAGGCATACAAACGGATATTCGTTAGTATGTATACAAATTGACATATTTTAGCATTAAATTGCCAAAACTTTTAAATGACTTACGAGGTTGGGAATAATTACAGGAATAGCATGCGAAAAGACATTAGTAAATATGGGACCGCATATGCCTTTTCAAGCTACTTTTACGAGATGCAAAATAAGTGCATAAATTGCAAGCAAATGGACGTTCGTTTGTATGAGTTCGCATATGTCTTTGCATGTTACCTTCATAAGATGCTGAATAATAACATAAATTGCATTCAAATGGACGTTCGTTTGTATGGGACCGCATATGAGACTTCAAATGACTATTACGAGATGCAGTATAAGTACATAAATTGCATACGAATGGACGTTCGTTTGTATGGGAGCGAATATGAGTCTGCAAATGACCTTTACGAGATGCAGCGTATTTACATAAATTGCATGCGTATGGACGTTCGTTTTTATGTGACCGCATATGTCTTTTTAAGTTATTTCCCTGAGATGCAGTATAATTATATAAATTACATGTGAATGGACGTTCGTTTGTATGGGACTGCAAATGAATTTCTATGGCACCTTTAGAGTAAGCAGTATAAGTACATAAACTGCATGCGAATGGACGTTCGTTTGTATGGGAGCGCAAATGAATCTGCAAATTACTTTTACATGACGCAGCGTAATTACATAAATTGCATGCGTGTGGACGTTTGTTTGTATGGGAGCGCATATGAACCTTCAAATGATATTTACGAGAAGCAGAGTAATTACATAAAGTGCATTGAAATGGACGTTCGTTTGTATGGGATCGCACATGAATTTCCAATCTACTTTCAAGAGATGCAGTATTGGTACATAAATTGCATGCGAATGGATGTTCGTTTTTATGGGACCGCACATGAATTATGAACGTACTTTTAAAAAATGTAGAATATGCACATAAAAGGGCGTTCATTTGTAAGTAACGACATATCAATGTGTTTTTATAGATTGAAGAATAAGTTCATAAATTATATGCTGCAGATGTTTTTTAGTATATTGTCTTGTAATGTAGTTGTAAGTTATTTTGTGATAGCACAAAAATCACATCACGGACAAATTTGGGGCTTACACCTAATAGGTGAAGCACAATAGTTACTTAAATTGTCTGCCTATTCAAAATGTATAAATATTTTTCTATCATCCACTTGGTTTAATATTCATGTGCGCATTTTATTTTAATTTTGTAAATATATGTTTATTTGGATTACTTCACGTGTGTCTTATTCCTTGAAATTATGAGTTACAGTTTGCCGATGAACCCTGGCTGAACAAGATGTCTCATCTGCTCTCGCCTTTGGACTAGGAACCATTAGGTAATACAGATAGCACTGGCCAGGGTAAGTACACCAAGTTAATCTCGTTTCATTAGCTTAAGGTGACACCTAATGATATTGTTCAGAAGTGTTAACATTAGTGTTATAAAATTATATACATTTAAACGATCAGGTAATTACCATTATAGAATTACCGTCATAATACAGTTCATTTGCTTTAATTTTAGGATGATGTCAAATGTAGTAATAAAGTGTTAGCAACTGTATGCGAATGAATACCTAAAAAACTGCTTAAAGGTTACTGTCAATTAACGCATAAAGGTTGGCAGTTCTGTAGGATGTTGCCACTAATTCCTCTTGCCAATGGGAATATTTGCGTATCTTTCATTGAATATATTGTAACGGGCTACTGCTACCGCGTTTCTTTAATTTAAAAACAAGTAATAACAAACGTCTTTATTACTCACTGTTCCCAAGTCTAATTAACAGTATATGCCTTATTTATAGATGTTTTCAGTCCACTTAACAATGAAGCACTATTACACTAATGAATTTACAAGCACTAATATCTTCTTAAACTAACTTCTTTACCATAGGTCCATTAACAACACTAACACAACTATTATTCAATCCAAGTTCTATCTATTTATGTATACTACAAGCTGCATGTACATTAGACACGTTTAGCTCATATAACATTTATGTATATATACGCTTAGGCTTCCAAAAAGCTCAACTACATTCACTATACACGATATAATTTATATACGACATTCTTATGTGAACTAACTCTTACATTCATAAGCGGCCTTATAAATACCCTAAATTATAGACATGACTCAATATCTAGTAATTTCTAGAAGGATTCTCGAATCCTAAAGAATACGCTGTGCCTCGGCGTTTGTATGTTTGACGGGTTGCCTAATAGTGGATCGCAACAATATTATAATGTAATCCAGCATTGGCAATGTAGCATTTATCCAGTTGACGTTATCCTAAAGTCAAAACGAATGGACTATATCGGCGATACTACTTGAGAGTCCTATTAGTGATCGCAAAATGGTACTTTAAGTCGATGTATTTGTACAAATTGCCTTCATTATTGATGGTTTTGAAGCGGTATTATTTAAAAGGTCTTTCATATGTATAATAAACTTCAAGAAAACGAAACTTGCAAGCCCTAATTTCATTACTTCGCAAAGCACATCAAGATTAGTTAACAACCATTCTGCTTTTTTTCTGTTTGTAGTTGCATTGATGCGAGAAAGACAGAGCATCGCATTAATCGGCATTCCTAGTTGTCATGAACAACAAGCTTCTACAAGGCTGATATTTTTTGAAGGTAAAAGTGAGCACGCCGTCTGAGCCGTAAAAGCAAAACAAAGTTACAAAACCGCTTAGTTTCGAGCTCAAGCAACGGTAAGTCCATGAGCATTCCTTTTCTTGCATCTGTTGTTTGCAGCTGTACATTTCTGTTGCATATTATGTCAATGTGTTTATTAAATAAAGCGAGGTTTATTTATTTTAATCATAAGTTGGGTTAAACTGCCAGTTTACTATAGCAATTGTCTAATCAGTTGCACGTTTACAATTTGAGACTGTAGTGTGTGTTATAACGCGATTAATTCTTTACAATTGTTGGGCACCGTAATTAATAAATAAACAATGAGACTTGTTACCTCAGGTTCGTGGATCTAGGAATTGTGCAGCAACAAAACCACATCAATGAAATACGAATTTGACACTAATTAGTTTTAATGAAAATTCAATATCATAATAATACAAAATATGACTTTATATTACACCACCTACTTCACCCGTCACTACGATTAAAAATAATACAGTTTATTAAATCTTTCTAAGTCTAGTACACATATTTTACCAATTCAAACACTCTGGTGTAGGTTTAATAGATAAAACTACCCCGTACGGAAGCTTTGCCGCGTCTGACCTCTTCAACGTCTACCATCCAACTCTCCCTGCTAAATCGAATGCCTGCGGCATCACAGGGTATCGTTCCCTCTTACCTATTACGCTACATTTCTAATTCTACAGGATGATTACTGAAGTACATATAACTGAGGGAGCTTGATATGTTACATAACCCCCTTTTTAAAAATGGAACTAATAGTAAATTGTGAAATTTAAAACTAAGTTAGCATATCTCCAATGCTCCGGCAGTACTGGTACACATCCCTGAAGCTGACATACCCGGGTGTTTATGAGTTTAGCTCTCGTAAACACACCACCTCTTTAGGTCTCATTTGGTCTTTTGCTACAGATCGCTTTATGTATTCAATTTCACATCCAACTTCATTCAGTAGAAAAATTACGAAAAGAGTAATACTGTCTGAAATTTCTCATATTTTTGACCCAATTGGCCTTCTTTCACCTTGCACATTAGGTGCAAAAATCATTTTACAGCAATTGTCTTTAGAAAAGTTATCTTGGGATGATCCCATTCCGACTAGCATTTGTTCCAAATGGATTTCTTATCGTAACGATATCGTAGGTATTAATGACATGAAGATAACTCGTCTTGTTTTATGTCCAAATCCCATTGACATTCAGCTTCACGGTTTTTGTGACGCATCTCTTAATGCTTATGGTTTATGTATATTTCTCCGTTCCGTTGATGGAAACGGTAACGTCCAAGTTTACTTGTTTTGTGCAAAGGAAAGAGTTGCTTCGTTAAAGCCCATGACCATACCAAAGCTCGAACTTTGTGGTGCGCTTCTTCTTACTAAGCTTGCAGACAAAGCCCTGAAGGCTTTGGATCTACAAATTTCATCGTTCATCTACCGGTGCGACTCCACAATTGTTTTGGGATGGCTTAAAACCAGTCCCAATTTGCTAAACACTTTTGTCTGTAATCGTGTTGTCGAAATCCAAGGATTGCCTCTGGATGCTACATGGTGACATGTTCCTACAAAATTTAATCCGACAGATTTGTTGTCTCGGGGATCTTCTATTCAAACCTTAAAGGAATTCAATCTTTGGTGGTTTGGTCCATCATGGTTGGCCAAAAATGTATCTCACTGGCCTACTTCTAGGGTATCTGCTTTAGAGTTCCCAGAGCTCAAAACAGTATATCGTCTTTTAGTTACTCACCTTTCTCTATTTCAAGAGTTTTCAAGTCTTACTCGTCTAGAAAGGGTCTTATCCTATTGTCTGCGTTTCTATCATAATTGTTTGTGTCCTAAGGGTGAACGTCTCTTACGCCCTCTAATGTCAAAAGAACTAAACAAATCTTTATTAGTATTAGTTAAACTCGCTCAAGCTGAATCATTTGCAAATGAGTTCAAGCTCCTCTCCCCAAGTAAACCCTTACAGAGTGCTTCATCTCTGCTAAGCCTTATTCCTTTCTTAGATTCTACAAAAATAATTCGTGTTGGAGGTAGATTGAAAAATTCTCAATTTTCCTTTGACAAAAAACATCCGATTTTTCTGTCAGCGAAGCGTCCATCGTTGCATGAAATTCTTCAGATTTCATTTGAAACCAACTTAGCCAATTATGGGTGATTTGCCTGCATCTCGAGTTGAACAATCGCACCCATTTTATGTTACTGGTATCGATTTTGCTGGTCCAGTTCTAATCAATGACCGAAAAGGTCGTGAATGCAAGGTGTCAAAGTGTTACATATGTTAATATGTTTGCTTCTCAACCAAGACCGTTCATCTTGAACTGGTGACGGACCTGTCTACAGAAGATTTTTTACTTTCATTCCGAAGATTTGTATTTCGTCGTGGTAGACCTCTTCACTTCTACTCCGATAATGGTAAGAATTTCGTTCGTGCAAGCTCAGAGTTGCATGAGCTAGGCAAATTTCTACAAAGTCAATATGTTACGATTCCGAGAAAAGTTGCGTCTGAAGGAATCACATGGCACTTGTGCCTGCCCATAGCCGCCATTTTGGAGAATTATGGGAGGCAGGAATAAAGTCCTGCTTTAACGGGTCAGTTGCACCGTCACAAATTCTTTGGATAGTCAACCATACATGCATTATATTAAAAGAATATGTTAGTTAGGCAACTTTAAACACACAAGGCTTTCCTATTATGTTAGACTAAGAGCAGGTTTTCTCTGTCATAATTACAAGTTGTAGTAGAGAGTTATAAGATGTGTTGTAGTATTCTGCACCATAAGTTAGGTAAGGGTAGCTCCTCTTCTTCTTATTCCTGCTTTAAGCACCATTAACGATGAGTCAAGTATTATTTTCTTTGTGGCGACGCCATTACCAGAATATCAAATATTTCATATAATTGATAATAAATTATATTCTGGGTAGCCAGATAGGGGTATGTGGAATTTTATTATTATTTATTTGTTTACCTGCATTTTATATTATAGCACTTATGGCAAGGTCAGCTAACATTTGTTACGGTATTCCGCGCAAACACAAAAGAAAACAGTAAAAGCAAGTAAGGAAATTGTTTACGCCGAATACCGCAACAGAACGGGAATAGAAAGGTAGAATTTGGGCTAGATAAAAAACGTCGTAGAGGTGCGTGGGTGAAATAGAAAAACACATTAGAAACCTCTGAGATACTCTATTGATAACATCGCATCTTAGAAGATTATTTACAAAGCAATAAAATAAATAAGTTGCGTGTGATTGTGTCATAACATACAAAAATTGGTAATCAAATATAACATCTCATAATCTAAATACCTACTTAATAGTTCACCTTGAATACATATAAAAGAAAATAAAACAAACTATACAGTAAATCTAGAAAAAGAAATATACTTAAATTATATGTACATGCTGCTTTGTGAAGTGCAGCTCCTCAGAAATAATATAATATTAAAATTAGACACCCTAACTTAAATTAATCAATAATTAATCTACTTTTAAAGTGATGCGTAACTTCTTTTAGTTAAGGTTTATACAGAAATACAAAATAAACAGTGAAACGGACTCTAACAAAAACTTTGAGTAATTAATTTTAATTTACAAAATAATAACATAGTTTTTCGTACATCGTGCATGTAAGTTGTGTAACGGGGTGGTGCTAATCTATCGGATAATTATACGCAATAGCAGCAAATGACAAGTTTATTGTTCACGCAGCAAAAAAAGAATTATGGAAATAGGAAAACTGTACCTTGAGCAATCAGCTTCATGCTGGTCTCATCTTAAGGCTGCAAAAATGCGGCTGCATTTCTCTATGGGCTGGCTGCATGCTGGAACCACCAACTTCACTTATACAAGCACAGAGGGCATTTCTAATAGCGCAACTTTACATCATGTATCTTTTCGGTAATGGTCTCTTTTAAAACACGGTCTCTATTTTATAAGGCCAGAATCATGTATGGGGTAGGGTATTTGATTTTCAAAGATATCGCCGAATTACTATGTGTGCAAAATTTTCAGACAACAGCTGCCGAAATACAAACTGTAGCAGCTTGCCAACAAGCAGATAACGCAATTATCAAAGGGTTTTAAACAAAGGAGAACAATTTTGTTACTTTGTAACATCTTAACAGCTGCAGAATACCAGATAACAAGTCCATTGTAAGCAGATGTAGGCAGGTGGTAAGCGGGTTTACCTTTTAGAAGAAAGCTGCACTTTTACATGCAGCTTTTACTTGAAATGTAATCACTGCAGGTGCTAGAATTTATTGTAACTACTTTGTATAGAGTAATTACTTGAGGAATTTTATTAAATAATACTAATTCAAATGGCGGGAAATCAAGCTTGTTGAGGAATTTTAGGGCATTTTAAAAATAAATGCAGGAAAAATAGTTTGTAGGGTTTTAAACGTAACACATCTTACGCTTTAAAAGTCGTAAAAACAACACCGCAAGCGCGGTTTGCTAGATACCACCGGCAGTTGGTAACGCTAATCTTATACAGATTTTGGCGCGCCCATCTGTCAATGACGTCACCAATACACAAATTAAATTGCGCAATTACGCCATATATAAATTTAATTAGAAAACGATTATGACTATAATGTACTCACATAAACAGGTCCAGATTTCCAAGAAGTACGCCAACCGTCCTTCAAGATAGCTGGACTAAATCTCAGGGTTCCATCCCGGAGTGTGTAAAGATGGTGCTCGGGCGTGAGCTGCTAGCGGGGCATGGCCTCCAATTAGTTCTCCGGGTCGTGCAGTACGGTTCGCCCTAGGCGGCTTTCAAATTTCTTCTTCCTAATATGTAGAGAGCGACAGGATCAGGTTTTATAAAGAACGACAAACAAAGATAAAACAGAAGGGAAATCTACATACTAGAGATAAGACACGATACGATACCTAACACGACCACACTTCTTGAAGTACCAGGCAAAAAAGGCACGTTACAGAGACTCCACCCTTTTTCCCTTTCACGCGTCGGCGCAAAATTATTCGTCCAACCCATTTTTGACGTGACGGAAATACGCGCACCGAGTCTTTTGAATTTATGGTGCGAAACTTCCGCACATCAAAATTAAACTAAAACAATGTTTAGTGCCACTTTGGCACGTAACACACATTGAAATGTGATCATTTAATTTATTGTTGCGACCGAAGGTTTTATTCGGCCGCCTGTGTGATTTATCCAAGTCCAGCAACTGGAAAGCTGTTTCTAGTAATTTGGATTCCGATACTTGCATTTGCAAGCAGCTTAAGGAAGATTTTTTACAAAGGCAGAATGGTTCAAAAAGAAATGGGACTTTGTCATTTCCATATGCCAACTATTCAAGTAGGCCGTTTAGAAACATCAAATTGGCGTTTTATTTAATACATAATTATTTTACGGTATACGACTATTTAGGTTCATTTGTTTTATTTGTTCCCATTTAAATTGTTGTTAATGTTGCGAATTACTAGTAGGCAACCCATCAAACATACAAAACGCTGCAAGCACTGTTTATTCTCAATGGACCGAAAAGCTTCTAGTAATTACTGGAGGATGAGTCATCCTTTAATTCAGGGTATATATAAGACCGTTTATGAATGTAAGAAGTTAGTCTATATCAGAATGTTGAATATAAATTATATCGTATACAGTAAAAGTAGTTGAGCTTTTGAAAGTCCAAGAGTATACATAAATGTTATATGATGTGTCTAATGTACATGCTGCTTGTAGTATACATAAATAAATAGAAGTGTATAAATAAATAGTTGTGTTAGTGTTGTTAATGGACCTATGGTTAAGAAGTTAGTTTAAGAAGATATTAGTGCTTGTAAAATCATTAGTGTGATAGTGCTTCATTGTTAATTGGACTGAAAACATCTATAAATAAGGCATATACTGTTAATTAGACTTGTGAGCAGTGAGTAATAAAGACTCTTGTTATTACTTGTTTTAAATTAGAGAAACGCGGTAGCAGTAGCCCGCTTTATTAATTTACAGCAATCTTTCCAAGGTGGTTGACTACAAGGGTCAAGGTTATCAGCAATAATTAAAACTTATCGCGCCAGAACTGACAATATCTGTCGTCAAGGTGGTTGATCTCCTGCTCTGACGCTATTAATAGTTCACCTGCCAACAGGTATTTATTTTTATGCATTTAATTTAAAACTGAACAGATGATTTACTCTACTAAACTAGAAGCCTTTAGCTTTATGAGTTTGATTTAATTTATTCCAATAATATCATATTATTAATTTTTTAATTTATAACTAACAAGTTATTGTTAGAAATGAGCTCATTTTATTACCACCATTCTTGTTCAAGTAAAGGATATTTTAACAATATGCTAAGAATTGACTAAATATTTATTTACTAAATAAAAATATATTATTTTCAACCTGTAACTTGGGAGAGCCTAGTGCATTGGAAAATTTTTTTTATAAAGATTTGGTAAACATGATAGTTAATTTGAATTGTTTTTTGATAGCTTATGCTAAGTTAGAAGTAATTCTCTCTTCATTCATAGCAAGGGTCTTATTTGCAATTACAGGAATACATCAAAGAACCCACGAAATCCCTGCAGATAATGTCTTATTACAGTAACTGGTATTGGTGCTTTCAATAGCTGATAAAATCGAAATTCATCGCGATTAACCAGTAGTTGCCATTAGCAAATATTTTTATCGTAAACAGTAACTGAACATAAGCCGTTACACTGCAAGTATCATTTGAAACGCATAATAGGTAAATGTATTTTAACTTACGAAGAATTAAGTACGTTCTTAACACAGGTTGAAGTTATTTTAAATTCTACACCTTTGAGTCCCATTTCCTGTGATCCAAATGACCTACAACCTCTCACTGCGTTACACTTCTTGATTGGCAGGTTGTTAACTTCAATACCAGATCCAGATGTATCTGATCCTAGTGAATCTCGTATATCGATATTTCATAAAATCCAACAAATGAATCAACGTTTATGGAAATGTTGAAGTCTTGAGTACATCTCGGAACTTCAACAACGCCAAAAATGGAAAACCTAATAGTCAGACCTCCAGCAAGGCACCCTCGTTTTGATCAAGAAAGAAAATGCGCTTCCTCTGAACTGGAAGTTGGGGAGAATTATTCAATTGTTTCCTGGCTCCGATAATGTGAATCGTGTGGCGTCTGTGCGTACCGCTCCAGGTGTAGCGCGTCGATCTTTTTCTAAACTCTGTCCACTGCCGGTGGAACCACAAGTGCGTGAGTGATTTGCGCTCAACATCATTTGAAAGCCTATGGGCATCTAGTCTATATTTAAGTGATTTATCAATAACACTTAAATTGTAAATTTATTTTCTAACAAATTTCCAATTTGCCGGGGGGTATGTTAGAAATTAAATATGTTGTATAATTTCTTTGATTATTTGTATATATTATTTACTGTTTCTACTTTATCATAATTGGTTGATTTGTATTATACACTGTCTAATTTTAATTAACTAGTTTACGTACAAGCGCATCGTTCAAACGCAGCATTTTGTTTTCTTTTGTGAAGGACTGCATCATCTCAATTCATTTCACGTCACTTCTAAATGTACTCGCGCGCAACAAACATGTAGCCGCTAACAGTTCTCGCTGTTTAATTTAAAAGGTATATTCAGTTGTCAATCATGTAATCATTAGCAGTCTATATCTACAATTTAAGTTTAAATACATGCATTAATCACATCTCCAATTTTAGTTCATCAGCGAAGGTTTGTCTAAGCTTATTAAATTATTGATGAGCCGCTATCGTTCCAAACAGTATGTAAGGAGATATATAGAATTAAATCATATTGAGATTTATACAGAATACTCAAAACTATTATACAAATGTTACACAAAATTGAAACTTGTCAGCATGCAACCACAAATGTTCTTATAGACACTTTTTTATGTATAATCACATTAATTGCACAAAATAAGCGCTCACTACTATTTTGATGTACACAATACCAACATAAAAGGCATACAAACGGATATTCACTAGTATGTGTACAAATTGACATATTTTAGCATGAAATCGCCAAAACTTTGAAATGATTTATGAGGTTGGGAATAATTACAAGAATAGCATGTGAAAAGACGTTAGTTAGTATGGGACCGCATATGTCTTTTCAAGCTACAATTACGAGATGCAAAATAAGTGCATAAATTGCATGCGTATGGACGTTCGTTTGTATGGGAGTGCATGTGAGCCTTCAAGTGACTATTTTCAGATGCAGAATAATTACATAAATTGCATGCGTATGGACGTTCGTTTGTATGGGACCGCACATGAATTTCCAAGGCACTTTTAGAATATGCAGTATAAGTACATAAATTGCATGCACATGGACGTTCGTTTGAATGGGTTCGCATATGTCTTTTCAAGTTACCTTCATGAGATGTTGAATAATTACATAAATTGCATGCGAATGGACGTTCGTTTGTATGGGAGCGCATATGAGTCTGCAAATGACCTTTACAAGATGCAGCGTAATTACATAAATTACATGCGTGTGGACGTTCGTTTCTATGTGACCACATATGTCTTTTCAAGTTATTTCCCTGAGATGCGGAATAATTACATAAATTGCATGCGAATGGACGTTTGTTTGTATGGGACCGCACATGAATTTCCAAGGCACATTTAGAATATGCAGTATAAGTACATAAATTGCATGCGAATGGACGTACGTTTGTATAGGACCGGATATGAGCCTTCAAGTGACTATCACGAGATGCAGTATAAGTACATAAATTGCATGCGAATGCACGTTCGTTTGTATGGGAGAGCATATGAGTCTGCAAATGACCTTTACAAGATGCTGCGTATTTACATAAATTGCATGACGTTCATTTCTATCTGATCGCATATGTCTTTTCAAGTTATTTTCCTGAGATGCAGAAAAATTACATAAATTCCATGCCAATGAGCATTCGTTTGTATGGGATCGTGCATGAATTTCCAAGGCACTTTTAGAATATACAGTATAACTACACAAATTGCATGCGTATGGACGTTTGTTTATATGGGACCCCATATGTCTTTTCAAGTTATTTTTCTGAGATGCAGAATAATTACATAAATTGCATGCGAAAGGACGTTCGTTTATATGGGACTGCATATGGATTATGAACGTACTTTTAAAAGATGCAGAATATGCACATAAAAAGCACGCATATGGGCGTTCGTTTGTAAGTGACGACATATCAATGTGTTCTTATAGATTGAAGAATAAATTCATAAATTATATGCTGCAGATGTTCTTTAGTATATTGTTTTGTAATGTAGTTGTAAGTTATTTTGTGATAGCACAAAAATCACATCAGCGGGAATTAGAGGATACGAAAGCAATAAGGCGAAAGTTGGTCTACATGGAAAACACTGCGACAATACGCGAACAATACAAAGTTGTGTTAGAGAAAGAACATCTTATTAGAGAAAATGAGGAAGAAATTAAAAGATTATTTTATGTGCCGGTGGACTGACTTAGATACATAAAGGTTCTAGAAGCTGTATGCATTTGTGGTTAGTAAGAAAGACTCTTTTACTTATGTAGGCATCTTTGCGAAAAGGTGGTACTAAATCCTTATACGTTTTAAAGGAATTACGTCATCCCTGCATGTGTATTAACCTATGCATGGAGGCATAAAGATATAGTTCTAAGATGGTTGTTTATATTGGTATAGATTTTGTAAATCTATTGTATATATTAGTTTTAATATTCTATAATTTTTAAGTTCTTCTCCCACCTTCCTTTCTTACAAATCCTTTGTGATCCTATCCTGGTAGATAGAGTGTACGTGTTACCTCCACGTCGTGTTCGCTGAGCAACCAATATTTTGTTGCCTTTGAAATCTGCAAAATGTTAGTTGACTAACAACGCGTACCAGTTGTAATTACTACATACCAGCTTTATACACAGTTGATTAATAAAATTAGTCTTTTGGGCGAAAATGGCTAGCGCTACGTCATCCCCGGAAGCATATCAACCTACGCATGGGGGCATAAAGATATAGGTTAGTTACTTATATATGTATATATTATTTTGTGTAAGTATATAATAGCCTGTAAGTTAGTAATAATACATACCCACCATACCCATCCTTAATAACCCCTCGACCCCGGCGACATGTGTTTACCGCTACGTGGTGTCGCTGGACGGTAAAACATATTGTTAGATTTACGACAATATGTATTATTGACCGAAAACATGTTTCAATTATAAATAAGGACTTTTGTAAGTACAATACTATTAGGTTTTTACAATTTTTGTAACTATTTGGACAAAGTGTAATGTAAATAAGTGACGTAAATAAACGAAAGGGAGAAAGTGGGCGCGCCAAATAGTTTTAGCGACTTCCGGGGCACTTATTAAATCGTGCAAGGACACAAGAACGTACAACCGGTAGTGACCTCAATATAACAATAAACATTAATATCCGCATACCAACGTTAAGTGAACAGCGAAATAGGAAGTGTGCCAAGGGCAAGTAATGCAACTATTTCTATTTACTAACATCAGCATTGTACATCGGTTTTATACTACTATTACATTCTTTCAGTACAACAAATAACAATTGCATAGCGAAACTAGGATATAGTGCCAAGGACAATAAACTTTATCATTAATAAAACATTTCCGCATTAATTCGAGACCATCGCATATTTTTAAGTGGGTGAAAGTTCAAGACGGTGCAACAAACGCGAAGATGTAATAACGTTCTGAATGTTTTCTTTATAGCATTTAAGATTATAATTACTATAATTACTATATTTTAACGTAACAATTTTCAAGATCAGAGAGTAGGATAACAGTAAAATACAGACTTTTGTCTTCTCATTAGTTCTTTAAGTAAATTTAAATAATTTAATGATAATTATCACTACTGAATCGTAGAAAGCTAGAGTACGAAATGCCGACCCAACACTCCCCCAAGTCTTCGCTTGGGGGTAGAATAACACCAGACTCAGACCACACATAACACATAACCCCGACATCACCAATGGAGCTTGATCCTGCTTTTCAAAGCCAAATAAGCGTCTTACTAACACCCTCTGCCAACCCTCTAGCAACCGAAACATCACGTAACAAAAGATTGAGGGGAAGCCCCAGTCACAACAATCCGGAACACATGAAACAAACCATTTTAGAGCACCTAGAAAACCTAGGGACGGACCTTTTAAACTTTATAGACAACGAACTAGACCCCAGTAACCGCTTGCGAATGGGAGCCCAAAAAACTTTAAGAGAAAAAGTAATAAAACTCATATATCTACAAGCTGAACTAACCGGCGAACATAAATTTATTAAACAACAAAATGATACACTACAAGAAAAGATAATTGAAACCAAAGTAGAAAACAGCCATCTTAAACAACAGAAAATGCTCAACCCAGCCATGTTTTCAAACACGTACGCGAACGTGACGGCAACAAATAAAACTCAACCACCAAAAACAGATGCTATATCTAGAGCCATCGGCAATCAAGCCGCTACAGTATTCATAATCTCTAAAACGGGACAGAGCACAAAACAAATACAAGACACCTTCATTAAAACAATACATCCGACAAAAGACAAAATTAAAATTAAATCAATGCGTTTAACCGCAAACGCGCTAATAATAGACACGGACAACGAAACTGAATCTAATAAAATCCTAAACCATCCCGAACTAAAAAAAAACATTTAACTGCGAGAAACCACGAAAAAAGAAACCACTAGTTATTATCTACGACGTCCCAACCTATCTTAAAGACGAAGAGGTGCAAGAATTAATCTATACACAGAATTTCGAAACAATCATTACCATAGAAGAGTTCAATAACGAATTCAAGCTAAGCTTTAAAACCGGCCCAAAAAACAAAGCAACGCAACACCATGTTGCAGCTGTAACGGGAAAACTAAGAAATCTACTAATAAACAAAGGGAAAATTTATATTGAGTATCGCAGCGTAACCGCAAAGGACTTCCTAGTCGTACCCAAATGCATGAGATGCTTAGACTTAGGACATGTAACCAAACACTGCAAACATAAGACCGACACATGTGGACACTGCGTAGAAGACGAATCACAACACAAAAAAACCGACTGCCAAAAACATGCACACCCGGCTGTGTGTATACCTTGTCTTAAGCGAAACAAGAAATGTGCATCAAACTCAAAAGACTGCCCAACACATAAGATGCTTATGGACAGACTAATTCATAAAACAGATTATGGACTTTAAACCTATACAAAGCACACACAAACCACCCTCAAAAGTTCAACGAGACAGAGCCCGAGCAAACAAATACAAACAAACAAGAACACACACCACACAGAAAACACACCTTGTAATTTTAATATTTACCTACCGCATGAGGGTATCCAATTAACAATAAATAATAAATAACAGGACCTCTAACACCATCGTACCCTCACGTTTCGGGACGTTGCCTCGCAAGCTGCAGCAGTCGGTGAAGGGGGGGTTCATTAAACAAACACACTGAGACGAAAATTCGATTGTTTTATTGAACGAGCTACTAACTAAAACTTCAACTAATTACATATGCATAACAAAATATAAAGTAAATAACCTTATGTACAAAAGGGCGCCACCATGGGAATTAAACGGCCCATGGACCAATCGCGGTAATAGCTCTCGTCGCACTTTGTTCGTGGGCGATGAACCAAAATGGCAGAACAGAAAATAAGTCACTTATAGTCTCCGGCTAGCACAAACACAACTTAACTAAACTTAACTAACAAACATATTTTGAATAGATACAGTTCTAGGTGTACACACCCCAATAACAAAATTTATTAATGCTACCTAGTCTAATTAACTTGCATAGTGCGACGACCCTTTTTAATCACGGGGTCATCTACACCATGAAAAATACGACCTTCTCAAGGGTCAAATAGTACCGTAACTTGACTTCGGGCATGAGCTTTGCATTCTCAGGTAGTCTCGTGGATTAGTGATTAACGACCTCTAACACCGTCGAAACACAATATAATAGAAGACCCTTCTAAAACGATGCGGTCTCCAAAGCAATAATAAAACGGATCAATTTACTTGAACTGGGCATTCACCCGGAATTGTATTTTATGGAAGTCGACAAATACTGTTTTAAACAAATAACTGACTTATGCTGCATAACACAGCCTTGAGTTCATAGTAATATCACATATACTAATTACTTACTCAGAGAAATAAATAACTTAAAACATAACGGCCCGCACTTGACTGCAGAGAAATAAACACATCACTAGTAACCGTTAGCTTTAACCTCTAACGCGTCTGGAAATAAACAACCCCGATTCCCACCGGCTGGCCTCCTTATATACATTTTGGTTAATTGAAAATAACCCCTTTCTTGACGCTCTTACTCGGCTTAGGATGCGCCGGTCGTAAATCTTTAATTTTAATTAAAACTGTCAATGCCTAAGATAACCACAACCGTAGCTCTCAGAATTGATTTTAGTTGAGTGCTCAGCTAATTGAAAAATTGCTTCAGACCACCCTGACATAAATAGGATCCTAAAGCATGATTGACATCTAATCATAGATATGGACTAATTTGACATGTTTAGTGCCCTTAAAGTAAGTGCCTTTAGAAAAATTGATTAACTCTTGGATTAGATCTTTCTGGGAACTTCGCTGAGAAGCTACTTGGGTGATCCTGCAGCCGCTACAATTCTAATAATTAGCATGCTAAAATTAAACTAGAAACTAACTATTTTTAGGAATACTAGAACTATTAGAGCTTATTAAAACAGTATGTTACAACCTTACGACTATCACCATAACACAAACGAAACCGAACCTGACGACCACTAAAACGCATACAACAACACAAACACACAACACACACACACACACACACACACACACTCCAAAACCCGATGACCACACAAACGCAGACCACGACAACAACGACGACAACAAATACCACACAAACATTCCCAAGACGGAATAAATTAAAAACCAGAGTCGCCAAACTCATGGCCCTAATAAAACCCCCAAACAAAATCCACCCAACATGCGACAATCTCATTAACCCGACAATACCTCCAAAATCCGCCGACATAACACAAACGCACAACACGCACACAGCCCAAACCAAGCCACAAGAACCAACACTGCACATTAACGGCCACACAATAAACACTACAACGCCCACACGACCCAACATCCATGCCTCCGACCCTACCAAGATATACCAAAACATAGAGACCAATATGTGTATAACGCGCCTGGAAGAAACCAGAACTCTTACAACGGCACTACGACACATCACAAGATTAGGACACCCGAATGAGAGGACAGTCACGTATAAAATAACAGAAGCAGAACACCGAATGTACCTCAAAAGCAATGGACTACCAACCGACCACGAAGAGCTAACATACTTATTACAAATTGCCTTTAAGAGACGTCACGAGCATCTAGACCTTGGGGACATCTACCGACAGCAGGTAATGGCGCATGGCAGAAACGCATTTGACTATACCAAAAAATGGCAATAAAAAAAAAATTGACAATATCCGAAACATAGTTCTGGCATACAATAACCGACCGACAATCTTGATGGCAGAAGTAAACGGAAAGTCACCCATGTGGCATAGCCGTATCACGGATGAAAGAGGGAACGAGTAGAAGACCTAATCAATGAACTACAACTAGAGGTAATGAATCAATCGGACAATCCACCTACGTATAGTAACAGAACAAGAACAGGGACCAACATCGATATAACTTTAGCAAACGCACTAGCATACCCGCGCATAAAAAACTGGAAAGTCCTCGATAACCAAACACTAAGCGACCACAACATTATCACCTTTCAGATTGACGCAGTGACCAGACCGACAGGGACACAATACAGCAAGACAACTGGGATCAGATACAGCATTAGGAATGCCAACTGGCAAAGACTTACGGACTCCTTCGAACCCCCACCCGACATAAAACGCAACGAGAACGTTCACGAACACGTCAAACAACTTACTAAAGCTATTACAGGGGCAATAAAACGAACACTTCCAAGACAGCAAGACAAACAACACACCAAAACAATACAATGGACACAGCGGCTACAAGACTACCAAATGTCAATAACTCCACAAGAAAGGGAACATCACCTACACAATTACAGACGCATAAAAGACACATATCAGACGGAACTAAAAACCATGAAACAAAAGACCTGGGAGGTCTTTGTGGACAGACACCTACAAACGGACGCTTGGGGTATCCCATACAAAATTAGAAAAGAAAAAATAAAACCACCAACGACTTACTCCACCCTAACAAAACAGGATGGTACAGAAACACAGGACTGGGAAGACACCGCGGCAACACTATTACAAACACTCTTACCAGACGACAATAAGCAGGACGACACGGACGAACAAAAACAGACGAGACAACGGGTAATTGAAAGAAACAACAGAGGAAACAAACCTTGGAACAGACATCAAGACGACGAGGTACAACCATTCACTGAATCGGAAGTGACAGCATCGATAATACAAGCGAAAACAGGAAAGCACCCGGCCCGGATGGTATCCCCTCTGAGATAACATCCGCGCTCCGTGTTAAATTGGTACCACCACTAACCAAAATATATAACGAATGCCTCCGACAAGCAGTGTTTCCGAACTCCTGGAAGTAAGCAAATGTCGTAATAATACCAAAAGGCACAGGAAAGGATCCAAAGCTACCAAACTCGTACCGCCCAATATGTCTATTAAACAACTTGGGAAAGACGTACGAGCGACTAATAAGTAAAAGACTGCAAGAACACCGCAACATTCAGGGCACCCACCCACACCAGTACGGCTTCACAGCAAACAAATCAACAGAGGGCGCAATCAATCGAGCCCTTCAGAACATCCAAGACACAACCGCGAAATACTCAATAATACTAATGGTTGACATAGAGGTAGCCTTTAATAATCTTTGGTGGCCTTCCCTTTTCTCACGACTTAGTACCATACACTGCCCATCCCAACTTTATCACTCCCTCAGGAGCTACTGTAGGGACAGATACGTAACCCTGGACGGTACAACTTGAATAACAAAACATATAAACAGGGGCTGCCCACAGGGCTCGGTCCTTGGCTCACTTCTCTGGAACATCGTAATTGAGGAACTTCTGGAAAAGCTGGATACCGTCGGGGAGATTTCGACGACGATAGCATACGCCGACGACATCTTACTGTTGGTCGAAGGTAACTCCAGAAGTGAACTCGAGAACAAATCAAACAATGCCCTGAATGAAGTCCAGAACTGGTGCAGAGCAAACAAGATGAGTATTGCACCCAACAAAACCAAATATATGCTTATAAAAGGAGCATTAAAGCGTGATCCCAAAATTAAACTAGAAGGAGTCAACATCAGGAGATCCCCTTCATACAAATACTTAGGTATAACCCTAGACGAGAAACTAAATTTCACTGAGCATATAACAACCGTGTGCAATAATGCTACAAAGGTCATGCAAAACATCGCAACACTGTCGCAACGGCATTACAAAATCCCCCTTGCTTGTGTTAGGCTATACCTCAACAGCGTGCTCGTGGCAATGGTTTCATATGCTGCGAGCGCCTGGGGCCACCGCCTAAACATAATCAAGGTAAAACAAGAAATATTGTCAACCCAAAGAAGCATAATCCTAAGCATGACAGGAGCATATAGAACAACGGCACATGACGCTCTCCATGTGCTAATCGGAACAATGCCACTCGACCTAACAACCAAGCAAAGAGCAGCAATATAAATTAAAAATAAATTAAAACAACTTTTAAAAACCGAAAATCTCCCAACCTCCAAAAAAGGGATAAAAGAAAGCATAATCGCGGAATGACAAGCTAGATGGGACGGCAGCGATACTGGTAGAAGGGTGTACGTTGTCATTCCTAACATAACACAAAGACTAACAAACAAACATCTCATACCTAGCAGAGGACTGATCCACTTCCTCACTGGCCACGGCCCGTATCCAACCTATCGGGACCATATGCACTTAGCACAGAACGACACCTGTACATGCGGAGAGGTTGGTACGCCCGAGCACGTTGTGTTTGAGTGCGTAGACCTCACCCAGGAACTACACGGATACAGAACAAAACTACAAGACATCCCTATCAACGAAATGATATGGAACGAACAAATTTTCCCATACCTAAACGCACTGACTCAAAAGGCTACGCAAGTATTACACAACCGCTACCTTGAACAGGCCTCTTAAAAACGGCACGCAATCTTACGTACCAAACTAAGACACCAAGGAACAACTGCTCTAGGATCCCGGGGGCTGCACCCCCGACGCCAGAGTTCGTCTTCTGAAAATTCCGAGAACAATAGCTCTCGAAGACCGAAGAAGGTACTCAAACCCGATCAAAACCTACCGATCAATTATGTCTCTAGCAATAAGGACTAGCATTAGTATTAAGTTAGGCTAAGCTTTAGGATAAGTAGTAGAATAGGACCTTTTTACGCTAACATCACTGTATGAAATCAAAAACTAACAGTAATTGAGGCAACAAAATGTCAAATTGAAGTATTTATTTCCACCCGACTGTAACCTGTACCATTCCAACACGCATAAAAGAAATTAACCTTTTGGAAACCGAACACATACAAACACGTGCATAAACACAAACACACACACACACAACACACGCAAAACAAATGTGCCCTTCAATAATCTGGATTTCCGGCTGCCGATGGTCCGGATCGAAGAGTACAAATTCTGCGGAATGCTTTTCCTCGAAAACTGGGATTTCCGGCTGCCGATGGTCCTGGACAGAGAGCGAGAGCACAAAGCAGAAACAACACCAACACCACCACAACTACAAACACAAAAAAACAAACCCATACACACCAACACAACACATACAAACACAAATTGTGCCCCTCAATAATCCGGATTTCCGGCTGCCGATGGTCCGGATGAAGGGTACAAATTCTGCGGGGCGCTTTCCCTCAAGACTGGGATTTCCGGCTGCCGATGGTCCTGGTCAAGAGCGAAGGTACAACGTAGAAACAACATCAACAATAAACACAACAATTAACCAACACAATAAAACACACTCGCGCACACTCATAAGCACACACAATGATAGTAATCAAGCACAGGTTACAATGGAGGGGAAAACAGGTCTGTTTAAAATGTCAGATGACAGACGACTAGAATGTTAGATTTAAAAAAAAAATGTTTCCTCTCATTTTAGAGAACACATTCATCTCTTTTTTGTTACAGGTTACTTTCAACTGCTTGGATTCGGCTACACGAAAAAAATAAAATAGTGTTATACTTTGCAATGTAAAAATTGTGTTCTATTAGTTTATTACACTGTAAATCGGATAAATAAATTATTAAACTTTTGTGTGCTTAATTTCTTTGTGTTAATACTTCTAAGTGTTTGGTTAAAGGATTCTAGATGTTATAAAGAAGAGGTGATTAGAAATCGCTGCTGCTAAAAAAATCTTAAAATTGGGGTAACACCTTAGGGAGATGATGCTATCTAAAAAATTCCTAAAAATTCAACTAGCTGAGAAAAATCGAATATTAGTTGATACCCAACAAGATATATTTATCTTAAAGGAAACAAAAATAATCGTTTATATGTTCGCTAGAGAGTATGTGTGTAAACGGTAAAGAGTGGTTGGATTTTAAATCTGTTTACAGATTCGGATTTTGCGTATAATTTTAAAGAATTTGATGTGTTGCATGGCTAAAAAATTTTATAAGGACGGTCAGAAATCGCTGCTGGTAAAAAATTTTAAAATGAGGGTTGCCCTTGGGAGATGATGCTATCTAAAAAATTCCTAAAAATTCAACTAGCTGAGAAAAATCGAATATTAGTTGATACCCAACAAGATATATTTATCTTAAAGGAAACAAAAATAATCGTTTATATGTTCGCTAGAGAGTATGTGTGTAAACGGTAAAGAGTGGTTGGATTTTAAATCTGTTTACAGATTCGGATTTTGCGTATAATTTTAAAGAATTTGATGTGTTGCATGGCTAAAAAATTTTATAAGGACGGTCAGAAATCGCTGCTGGTAAAAAATTTTAAAATGAGGGTTGCCCTTGGGAGATGATGCTATCTAAAAAATTCCTAAAAATTCAACTAGCTGAGAAAAATCGAATATTAGTTGATACCCAACAAGATATATTTATCTTAAAGGAAACAAAAATAATCGTTTATATGTTCGCTAGAGAGTATGTGTGTAAACGGTAAAGAGTGGTTGGATTTTAAATCTGTTTACAGATTCGGATTTTGCGTATAATTTTAAAGAATTTGATGTGTTGCATGGCTAAAAAATTTTATAAGGACGGTCAGAAATCGCTGCTGGTAAAAAATTTTAAAATGAGGGTTGCCTCTTGGGAGATGATGCTATCTAAAAAATTTTTAGAAATTCAACTAGCTGGGAAAAATCTAATATTAGTTAATACCAATCAAGATATAAACATCTTAATAAAAAAATAATCTCTTATATGTTCGCTAGAGAGTATGTGTATAAACGGTAAGGGGTGGCCCTATGTTAAATCTGTTTACAGATTCGGATTCTGCGTAAAATTTTAGACTAATTTGATGTATCACATGGCTAAAAAATTGATAAAACCGGTCAGAAATCGCTGCTGGGTAAACTTCTTAAAATGAGGGTAGCACCCTGGGCGATGATGCTATCTAAAAAATTCCTAGAAATTCAGGTAGCTGAGAAAAATCTAATATTAATTGATACCGAACAAGGTACATTTATCTCGAAAGATGAAATGGTTATTTGAAGAAAACTATTTTGTTCTGAATGAGGGAGCAATTGTGGATGCTGGAGCAAATATGGTGCCAGAAGTCCTGTATTTGTACTACTCCTGTTATATTTTCAACAGAAACCTCATTTTCACTATTAACACTGGGTTGTTCTATAATTTCATTTGCATCATTTCCAACGTTAATATTATTTTCCACATTAACCAGTTTTAATTTATAGTAAAATTTATCTTCATCAAAACTAACATCTCTGGATATTATCACCTTATTTGCTTCTACATCCGATAATCTGTAACCCGTTTCTGCATAACCTGTCATAACAAATTTTTTCGTTTTTGACTCAAATTCTTAAATTTTGTAACAGCCACATTGGGATGTTATGCTGTTACTAGGTTATTGTATATACTTTCACTTGCATGTATGATAGTTGGGTGATCTATATTTTCAGGGGTAGATTATAACATCTAATAGGAATTAATTATTCGAGTAACGAACGTATTCGTATAAAGTTTATCCTAATTAGTAATGCTATTAATTATCAAGGTTGGTTTTGTATATAGTTCTGAAACTTTGGGGAATATTTACATTCCATTATTCTTTAAGCAAGGAATATTAAAGTCAACATTGGTTATAGAATTATCTCTCTACAAATTAACATTCATTCTAGTCATTCAGTTTAAGTGTTGTGATTTATTCTTAACAAGCTTCATATCATTGCTCAAATACACTTCGTGTTTAAATATATTTTTGTAAAAGGCTTATGCAATCATTCTTATTATTTTCAATTATCTTGTGAAATCTATATGAGTAAATAAGCTAGAGTATGTTTATGCTTCATTAAACGTTTATGTCAGAATTCCACAGGTGACTGGACTTGCGCTTTTGTGCCGTGTCTGATCATCTGAAGTTTCTCAACAAAGACGTACTGCTTTAGAAGATTATGTTCATATTCATACAGTTAACGACATTTATTTAGTCTCTCATAATTTATTGCATCACTTTTCGTAGCATAGAATTACCGTTCATCAAGGGTACAATGCTTGCATAATTTTATGTGTTTATTCAAAGGACTAATAATTCCCACTCTAGTTTCAAATATTATTTTAAAGGGATTCGCCTATGGATTAGTTATTTATCAGGTGATACGTTTTATTCTGATTAAAAAAGTTATCGTTCAAAATGGAGAAACAGCGTTTGTGCTCTTTTACAAAATTCTTTGGACAGTTTAGACGTTTATTAATAATAGGCAAATTGCCAGAAGTGTTTAAGTTGGGTTGATCTTTGTCCATTTTGTCTTTTACATTAAAGAGTTTTGTTTACCGTTTGGTTATATGCAATTATGGATTGGTTCAAGCGATAGGATTTTTGTTAGAAGCTTTATAGGACCGTACGTTAGCAATTGGAAATTATTTCGATCATTCCATTTGGGGACTCATTTAACTCATCACAAGGTGCTACAAATTCACAATTCCTTGTTCATGTCGTTTTATGGATTAGTTTTGGAGAGTACAGAGAATACCATTTCCTGTTTGTCCACATTTCCTAACATCCAGAGAAGACTCAGGTGCTGCTTGTCGACCAGGCTACATCTGTAAATATATGTAAAAGAAAATTCAACAAATACGTTGATAATAACTTTTTTAAGGTTCAGTATAAGTGTATATTTAGAAAAACTTATTTGTGCTTTTAATCTGTTGTATATCATCTGTTGTTTATTTGTGCAATTTTAACTATACATGTTAAACCACATGCATGCATTTGGCAACTATTTTTTATGTGTCAAATAATTAAAGAATATTATACCAATAGAGTAATACTGGAAAATTAACCTTGATAATATACAACACGAGTTAAGGTTCGTGGCTTCGAGCGGTCCTTTTTAAAAAGACTCTTTAAACTTTAACACATTTATTTAAGTTTGTACAGAAGTTAAATATTGAATTTAGACAATCTTGATTTATTACTCTAAGTCCAAAATTATTACTTAATTGTACAGTGAGTTATCTACGAACTGCAATGCAAAAGCTGAACGTTTGATGAACTGCCTGGGAGTGGAGCTCCCGGCCTATTTATAATCACCCTACCTCTTTACAATTCTGTGGGAACCTGCGGACCTATGTCCGCTTACACTTGACTCTATTCATAATACTTAGTTGCTATCTTAAAAGCTATTCATAATTACAATGTTGCAGGCTTATTCTGCGTAATCACGGTACGTGACATCCGTCGACCGTCTGTGACCTGACATCTGCAGTGTCACTTATCCTTGTGCTACTTTGTAGCGTTTCCATTCGTGGGAAACAGAAATAATCATAATAAATTGTAACAAATTGTCTTTTAATTACATTGTTGCATTTTCCTAATATTTCCTAATGTCTTTATTAGTTTCATATGTACAACAAATGGGGGATCCCATAACTCACGGATCACTTCAAATTGTGTCTTATATCTCAAGTTATAAATTCAAGTCAAGGAACCCTTTTCTTGAATCAAGACGTCTCACTTGCTCTCACCTTTGGAAAAGGGATCATTGCCGTTTCTACCGCTGAGCCTGGCCGAGGGGTAAGTATACTGAGTTATTCTTGAAACTTGAAATTTGAAGTGATACCTAGAAGTAGTATTGGATGTTTAAATTTTGAACATGTTGATACTTATTTTTAAATGAAATAATTATGTCAAAATATTAACATAACGTAAAAGACTGCCTAAACTAATAGGTTGCGAGATTTACGTTATAATTTGAAAAGTTTGGTTTTTAATCGTACCATATTTCCGGAGGCGTCTTCCCATTATTTAAACTTGAACTAGGTACACGATTTATCAGATATGCAACCGTACAAATTGCCTCGCCCCAAAAATGTTTTGGAATGCTGCTATTATCTATCATAGCACGTGCTTTTTCAACTAAGCTTCTATTCATACATTCTGCTTTTCCATTCTACTGCGAACTATAAGGAACCGTATAATCTAAAATTACTCCTTTATTTTTACAATAATCGGCAAAAGCCGGGGTGGAATATTCACCGCCTCCATCACACCTGAATTTCGAAATTCTACCATCAAACATATTCTCAACCATACTAAAGAACTCTCTTACCTTTTCAAAAACCTCACTCTTATTTTCAAGGAAATATACACATGTAAAATGCGAAAAATCGTCAATAAAAATAACGAAGTAATTGTTTCCATCATATGCAACTGCTGTTATCGGACCACATACATCAGAATGAATTGTTCGTAATACCCTCGTACTTTTTGTTTTATTACCAAATGGTAACCTAGACATTTTCCCATTAACACAGGAGTAGAGGATATGGATGATCCTGGAACAGATCCACCGCCACCGCGCCACTATCTAACCTAGGTTTTACATGTAAATTCTTATAAGAAGGATTCTGCTGGGAGAGATTTCCCCCTTGCTCACCTCCTTGCTCGGATACCCCTACCATCCTTACCCTAAAAGATCGACAACCTAACTCCTAAAATTTTGGAGATACCTCTCGGTGCCTATATCCACTTTTTTCATTTTTATTTTACCATCAACCCTTATCGAGTTACAACTCCCAATTTTATATCTTTTTTATTTATAAACAGTTTCTAATCGTGTATGGTAATACCGATTTAATTTTTCTTGGAAGTCCGAATCTGCTATTAACTTAACTTTAGGCCAACTCGATTTATAAAATTGGTGTAAGCAAAAAAAAGTAGTACACATTCCTCTAAAATAATTTTATATAATTTTAAATATACAGTGTACACTTAACATCTATTTTTGTATACGTAAAATCGCCACCTCGCTATGCTCTCGGTTACCTAGTTTCGGCTACTTTTCCAAGGTCGTGATGACGTCATAGTCTTTTATAAATAAAGAGCAATGTAATGCTATTCTAAAATTTTTATTCTGACATTATACATAACAAAATTTAAAAATATTTAATACCAAGCATGGAACCATTTAAACTTAATTTTAATACAAAGTTATACACAGAAGACAGTCCTTTCTTTATGTTTGTTTGGAGTAGTTTTAATTTTATCTAATTTTATTCGCAACTTTAAAATTTAAATCGACACCCAAGTCCTCTATCTCCCTTCTAGCCAAAGTTTGTCTCCATATATAAAGTCTTTGATTCCACCGACAACCAGATCCATTCCTTCGTATAATTCTTGCAGCTTGTGACAATCTTTTAATCGAGACTTTCCTACTATATTCTACATACGTATCTTGTTAGCTTGATCGACTTCTTCTTGTCGATATTGGAAGGAATCCTTATTCTGTCACTCACTGTTGCGTAGTTGCATGCCCACCACTTTTGGGAATATATGGTCGTTATAGCTTGTAGGACCCTCGGTTTTAAATAATCCCAAAGGTTCTTTACTAGGCAAATATACAATGTTTAGCGGAACCTCTTTGTGTGTGGTGTACACCAAGGTTACGAAACCCGCATTCCTTAGTTCGTCTATGTTATCTGCCATTTTGATAAATACGTTTTTAGAATAATTTTTTAAAAAGTATACGGATTTAGTACCATCCTTTTCCGCAAGGACGCCTACATAACTAAAAGAGTGTTTCATACTAACCACAAATGCATACAGCTTGTAAAACCCGGATGTATCTAAGTCAGTCCCCGAACGTGAAGCATCGTAGAGGCCCTAGAAGAATGTGATGGTAGCAATGGCACCCAATTAGTGGGGCACGTAGCAATATATATATATATATATATATATATATATATATATATATACAACAGCTAATTATTTAATGACCTTATTTTATTATAAAATATAAGTAGCGGGTTTTATGTCTTCTGGATGATCAATAAAACTCTTTTTTATTATCTAAATTTTCGAATATATTTATATTCTTCTTCAGAAGTGCTATAAAATATACAAACGCATTAACAATAAATAATTACATTCAAGATATACTCACTAAATTGAGGTTTAAAATATATGAAATGGTATCAAATATAAAAATAAAATAATGTAAAAGGTTGTTGAATATAATAAAATTAATTTGTATAGTTTTGGGCAAAACTAAACATAAAACTGGCATCATTATATAACCGTAGAATATTTTTATTACAATGTAGAAAACATGGCCTGATACCAAAGCACATTCCACAGTCAAGGAAAAATCTAATTCTTCATACAAATCTTTCTTTCATAAAAGAACTAACATCTAAATTATGCAACACCTTTAAGAAATTTAAAATAAAAATAGCGAATAAAAGTATTCTATCAATCGGAAAAATCTTTACAAAAATCAAAGATTCATTAGAGGTTCTTAGTGAAAGACATGTTGTATATAAAATTAATTGTATTGACTGCAATTAAAGTTACATAGGCCAAACTTCGGAAACTTTAAAACAACGTGTTACCCAACACAAAAGTGATGTTCGAGTAAAACCTAGTGCATGTTCCTTATCAATGCACATCATAAATAAAGACCACCACGTAGATTTCCAGAATGTCAAAATTATTGATACAGATTAAAAATGAAAGTAAAAGAAAATTTTTAGAAATGTGTTATATTTATAAAACCCCATATACATTGAATAAGATGACGGATGTTGATAATCTTAGCTCTATCTATACATACCTTCTAAATTATGAATACATGAATAATAAATTTAAATGCAACAAAAATGATTAATTACAACTTGTTTGTTTTATTACCACAATTAAATTTAAACGATACATAACGGTTATTGAAATATTAATGATATGTTTGAGTATTTGAGTCCATTAATATTTATTAACTGATATATGTATGTTTGTGTATTTATACGTTCTGATGAAGGTTTTATATTTATCAATGCATACAGGATTATGTACATGTATACAACTATGATAAAAAAACAAGTGGTATAAAAAAACTGACAAAATTTAAAACTACGCAAATATAGTCCACATTTCTGAACTTTTACTTACAACTAGTCTAATCGAAGTAGGATTTTTTTCAACAGTTTTTCGTCTGTTTCGTCAGGTTTCTTTTAAAGTCATAAACGGTGTTAAATAAGAATTTAGAAATATATATTAGTTATTAAACATTAGACCATTGTTGTATGTGCTGTTGACAACTATGGTCCACAGCGAGCCATTAAGTTAACAAATGGTCCATCATTCTTTGTGAATTTGACTATCTCCGGCCGAGATTCGCCTTTATATTCAACTGCTACAAAGTCGCCCGGTTTTGGGATGTAGTCATCACTATTCAATGGGACGTCTTCTATTGCAACATCTTCAATTAGTTCCCTTAAAAGATTTGAAGAGGATTCAAAAGCATAGGAAATTTCAGATTCACAAGCTGTACTTTCACTGTCGAACGCCAGCTTCTTCATTCTTGGTTGGTTCTTTTTGCCCTTAGAAGTTGAAGGAACATTTTTGTTCTTTGAAGTGGAAAGTGAAGATATTTGTTGTAATTCCTCTGCAGAAATGCTCTTTCCTGCCACAATGTTTAGTCTATTCTTTCTATCATTACTCTTACTCTGATCAACAACTTACTTTCGTTTTTTTCTATATATAACACAATTGATTGTGTAAATAGTTCTGGATCTGCAGGTTCACCGATGTTCTTGAGAGAAGGCAAACGTTGCAGAACTGGAGTTGCATTTGTGGGAAAAATTCCTGTCTTCGTAAAGCCAGCTCTCAGATTTTAAGCAGAGTTTTTCTGAATTCTTTCCCGCAAATTGTTTAGTAAAGAAGGAAACCCGTTTTTAGGGATAATGAGTGATCGCTGTTCTTTCGGAGATATTTTCCATTCATCTAAAATTTGGCGCCATTGACATTTTAGTTGTCTAAAATAGGCCACATCTAAGGGCTGTAACACATGGGTGCTGTTTGAAGGGAGAGCCACAAATGCAATAGTATGATAATTGCATGATTTCAGAACATCACAACATGTGAACTCAAAATGTCACCTTCTTTTCTGCGTAGAACCGGTAAAACTGAATTAAAAAATTAGTCTTGAAAGCTTGTTTGTGTCAAACCAGCCTGATTTTAACCTGCTGTAGCGAGTGTTAGCTGGTTCACCCTCAGCTCATGTTGCACACAGCTGTTTGGACTTACAATTGACATATAGAGGCAAAACGTCTCCAGCTGCATTCGCACATATCATTATACTAACAGCTGCCTTTTTCGAGTTTTTAATGTCTTTAAGGTACTTACAACCACGTTTCATTAACACTTTCTTTTTACCTAGGGCATCGACCAGGTTCATCTCATCATAGTTGTAGATGAAATGAGGTGGAATGCCATCCTGAAAAGTGACTGGATTTTTTCTTCATATACAACAACCACTACACGCTTAATATTGCTGAAGAACCTCTGAGAAAGTTCTTGATTGTGGCGTTTCAGAAACATGTCTGGCCATGTTTTTCCTGGGACATTATTCTAGAATTGGTTCACAATCACACCTTTTCTGTCTAAATACATTTTTACAATGCACCTTAAATCAAAACTTGTTATTGGAAATCCGAAGTTACACATTTCTTCAGCATGGCGGAATTATGGTTTCCCGCGTTTTTTTACTATTACGCAAATGTTTAATATAACGTATAATTACGCGACAAATTACGCGCCATTTGTATTAAAAACCAAACATGCTTAACAGTGATGCAATGGTTAGATTTTAAGCACAATATAAATAAAACAATGTACTCATTTAAATCGCACCTTATCGCCAAATCTCAGGGCCATCTCGTTGTGAGTCACATCACGCCATTTGCTGCGTCAGATTTTATCCGTCCATTCTCTATGCTCGTTCGTGGGTGGAACGACAAGGATAACCAGGTAGAAGGAACGATAAGCAAGATAAGGAACCTACTCTGCTTTCCTAAAAAGAGAAAAGAAACTCACACACGACACAAGTAGATGTTTTTGGCTTCAGGTCTCGTCGCGTAATGGCGTCCTTTCGCACCCTCCGCACCTGCGCATTCTTTTCGCGCAAACGCATCTGTCCGGAATGACGGAAACTGACAAGTTTATTTAAAAATATTCGCGGGAATTTATTTACAAATTAAAAGAATGAACACTGCCAAATATGGAATGTAACAGCGGATAAACATTGCTTCCTCTGTTTCAGAAAAGACACATTGACGACCACGTGGCCTAATATTGTTTTGTCGAATTGCCTTTAATCTCAAAATAATATGTTATGCTTTTCAGAAGCTTCACGTTATGCAAAAACATTGTTTTTTGTCAACTAGCATAGTTCCGTATTACGATCACTATACATCTTGTAACCGCGTCTTCCTTCTAGACACTTTATCACGTGACATGATGAACTTCTGCAGCAAAATAACATGGTTTAAAAATGGTTCAAAGTATTGTTTGGAGCATAGTTGAATTCAAAGTACAAGATTATAAATTTCCTGCAATTAACCTCCAAATTTTCGTAAATAAGGAACTTAACAATATCTGGGGGTCAATTCTCAAATCGTGAGAACAACATTCCTATGAGAAATATGGGCGTGTTTTTATCAAACTTTGCAAATGCATATTCTTGACTTCTAGGATCATTCTATTCCTACAATATAGTAGTAGAATCGCGTTCTCTTGGTTATTTTTGTAGGAACGGGAATTAATTGTGTAGGAGATAGACGGTTCCTTCCATTGCTGTCAACTGATATAACGCTATTGGTAAACATACTTAACCTAAAATAAATATTCGTTACAATTTATATAAAATTCTGTTGTATTAAGGCACTTTTTGGTGTTATACTTTTATTGATACGATATAAAAATATCCAGTAACAGAATATTCGTGTTAAGATGAATAATTGGAATGCAAATATACCCGGTCTAGCCGTCATAAATAATCTGATAGAAGCTGAAGAAGAATTGGCTCGACCTGACAGAGTATTTTCTAAAAGTCAGAATGCATTTTTATTAACCGACCTGAAATTTGTTAAGTTATTTAGATTAAATAAGGAATTAGTTATAGAGTTAATAGATCTGCTGTCACCATTCATACCACCTCCACCAAGAAGTTCTGCATTAAGTGTCAAAATAAGGGTAAAGTTTTTCAAATTAAATTATAGAAAATTATGATCTACTTACTACTTTAGGTGCTTGTTGATCTACGATTTTTTGCTACAGGCAGCTACCAAGAAATTACGGGAAGTAACCTTTTTACAGCAGTTAGCCAACCCAGCGTAAGCCGCTTCATTCATGAAGTGGTGGATGCAAAAAATTGGCCTGAAATTCTTGAAACGTGGATAAGGTTTCTACAAAATATGAATGAATTAAAAATTCAAAGAAACAGGTGTTGCATACATATTCAACATTTTAAAACATGACTTTACTTATTTAAAGCCAATTTCAGATTTTACAATGAATATGAGTTTCCTGGTATTGTTGGTGTCTTAGATTGCACCCAGGTTGCTATTTTTCCTCTCTATGGCGAGCAACATCCTGAACATGTGTATGTTAACCGCAAAGATTATCACTCTATCAATGTTCAACTGGTAAAGAATTAAAAAGATATAATACATTTTATAAGTTAATTTGTTTATTATAAATCTGTGACCAAGAACTTAAAATCACCATAAATTCAAGATTTCCAGGTAGCTGTCATGGTGCCTACATTTGGCACCAATCAAATATTTCTGACACTGTGGAAGCAATTTGTAGGAGAGATAATAAAAATGTATTTTTTGTATTAGGAGATTCCGGTGAGAATACAATAAAAAGTTAATATTTCGTAATGTTCAAAGTTTACTTTGTGCTTATAGGGTATCCACTACACCCATGGTTGTTGACACCTCTACGTGAAACTGTGGACGATCAAGAAGAACGATTTAACAGCATGTTCAAGACTATTCGCAGCAATATTGAACGTTGTAATGGTCTTTTAAAAAATAGATTTAGGTGTTTATTGAAACACAGAGTTCTACATTACAAGCGGGAAACTGCTTCTAAAATAGCCAATGCTTGTGCAGTATTGCACAACTTGTGCTTACAAAGAAATGTACCATAACCTGACATTATCGATGAAGATGTGGATTATGGTTTAAACGTCGATGATCAGACATTCAATGAAGACATTGGGTATATTAATCCTGACTTAGCTGCTGAAAGACATCTCCAACAACGAATTATTTTTAATCATTTTTAAGTATCAATCATGTATATGATATTATATAAACATTTAAGTTCCTTATGACAACATTTCATCTATTATTATATTACACTTTTAAAATAACACACCAAAACTATAACAAATGTAAAATTAACGAACACTAAAACCTAAAACTAATATTTCAGTTAACCTACCTCATTTAATATAATTAATTTAATGTAACTAAATATGAAAACTATTAAAAAAGAAATAAATTTGTTCATTCCGTATTTACAATTTGATTCCCTATTTCTTGAAGCGTATTAAAAATATTTAATTGTAAATTGTTGCTTTTTTCCATTTCTAACATCATTTTGCTTTTAATGTCACTTAACTTTTGCAACTCACTCAATTTTAACTTTAGATACTCTTCTTGCTGTTTTAAACCTTCTAGTTTGGCATTATAGTATGCTTTCATTGTTTGGTGTTATTCTTTTTCTACATCTACTAAAAAATTAGACACCCTTCACGAATGTTGGAATCATTTGGTCCTACTAAATTTTTTTATTGATATTTTCCTCGCAGCTGCTGTCGATGTTTGAATCTTGGCGCACTTGCTGCTGGAATACCTATCTTCTTCAACTATTTTAGTATTTTCAGTATCTGAATTAACTACCTCTTCTAAGGTTATGCTCTGTAAAGTAGAAAATATATTTAAATATTACATAATCCTATCAATTTATTAAAATATTTTTGCGATAAACCCAATAAACACTACAACTATTTCGTCCAATGTATGCATTCGCTTAAAACCATACTACGATATTAACAGCTAATATTAAATAATCTGTGACAAACCTCGGTTGGTTCAAAATCAAACAGCGCCGTCGACTCTTGAACACTTCCATGCCCATCAATTACAACCGGTGTAATGATTTCCAGAATTTCTAACTTCTTCTGAACAATAGGGGGTGGCAGCGGTCCACCACCTGTGCCACGGGCATATACCTTATTCTTTAAAGTTTTTGCTTTAGTATTCTTTTTCATATCTTACCACTTCTAAAAGTATACTTTGTGAATTTGTTGGTATGTTACGTGCCGAAAATTTCGGCACTAGACATTTTTAAATAAGTGTTAATATGCGGGAATTTTGCGCCATAAATTTATAAGACTTGTTGCGCGTATTTCCGTCACTTCAGAAGTGCGTTGCGCGAATTTCGCGCCGACGCGAGTGGACGAAGGAGCAATGGGGAATTTCCGAAAGACGCGTAAGGACTTGGCCTGGTATCTTATCGTATCTTTTTGTTATGTAGATCCCCTTTTTTCTCTTATCTTTGATCATCGTTCCTTATAAACCCGTTCCTGTCGTTACCTCTACATAGGAAGAAAATAGCGAATTTGGATACAACCTGGTTCAAGATCCACAACCCGAGAAATAACGAATCCACGGAGCCCCGCAGTCGCCATCATGAAATAAACTTGAAGGAAGCCACGAGCCGCCATCAGGAAGTAATTCTGAAGGAAGCCACGAGCCGCTATCGGGAAGTAATTCTGAAGAAAGCTTTACATGTTCACGTAAGTATCCCTTAGGGGTCATGTAAAATGTGCATATATTAAAAATGTATGGTAATAATTTGCATATTGTGTGATGTCATTGACAATTGGCGCGTTAATTTCCACATTAGATAATATCGTTACCAACTGTCATTTGTGCCGCGTTTACGGGACGGTAATAGGTAACATAATAATAATCTACCTTTCTCCACTGTCGCTAGTCTTTTTTGGCACCCCCTGGAATCGCATTAGGTATATCTCCAACTTCCTGCCACAACTTCCTTCTGTCTTTGAAGCTAAACGTTTTACTAAGTTTGCCAGACTGCAAATCCGGATAGCCCTTAATAAACTCCACAAACATTTCCTTTTGTGGCGGAATTATACTATTTGCTTTACTACTTTTTTATTTCTGTATTTGCATATTTTTCTCTATTTACATACAAACATTACAATAATATAATTATGGTTTTTAAACTTACCCTTCGTAATTACAAACCAAATCAGCTTTAAATATTAGTATACACACTTATTTGCTTGAATGTAAAAGTTTATTGATTCGAGGTTATTCTGATTTCGCCTAAAACTATATTTTGGGTACATTTGAACTAATATTAGTTACATTAAACGGCTTTCACGTGGCAACGTCGATTGGAACGTTCTTGCGAAATATAGTAGAGCTATCATGATCGACTATGTTAAAGAATACGATCTTTTGCTCCTATAGGAACAACCAAGTGATGTGATTATTCATATCATGCGAACATACCTACGATTCGAGAATTGACCCACTGAAATACATAACAGTAATAAATATAGCAGCACTGAAATTAAATACGACCTTGAAGTAATATGTCTGAATAAAAGTTAATACTGATGCAACAGACACAATCGTGTTGATTGAAACTGAATTTCTGTACAACCAAAACTAGGAAAGCCATCTACTGGTGGAAACCAGGAACTAACACCTTAATATAACCACGCATCACAATTTAGTTGACAAGCACTAAATGCCGCCAGTGGCTACATTTGAGGTATTTTGGTATGAAGGTACGTTTGGGTCATAGTTGCGTAGTTTTACAGTACTTCAAAAAACACAACTTCCAAACCTATACAAAATAGTTTTATTTTATGTTTCAACAACCTTTTACATTATTTTTTTAAATATTTGCTACCATTTCATAAAAAGACTCATTTCGCGTTTGTAGATTTAGAAAAAGCATTTGATAGGGTTAATTGGATCGTTATGTTCAGGGTTTTGCAAAAAATAGGAATCTCTCATAGGGATAGAAAAATTATTTACAGTCTATATAAAAACCAAAGCGTAGTAATTAGATTGGATGAAATAGAAAAGGAAGCTAAGATTAGAAATGGTGTTAGACAGGGTTGTATATTGTCTCCTTTGATTTTTAATGTTTATATTGAGGAAGCTTTAAACTTAGCTAGAGAGAGAAAAGAGATAGGTATTAGTGTACAGGGACAGAAAATAGACATGTTACGTTTTGCAGATGATATAGCCATTATAGCAGAGTCTAGAAAAGATTTAGGAGAGTTTTTAAATATTTTAGATGAGATACTACGGAGTAACTATAGTATGAGAATTAACTCAGTAAAGACAAAGATAATGACAAGTGAGTTACAGCCTAGTTCTAAACCAAAATTAAAATAGGTAATACCGAGTTAGAGGAGGTAGATGAATTTTGCTATTTAGGTAGTATAATTACAAAGGATGGACGTAGCAGAAGGGATATAGTAGCTTGAATAGCTCAAGCTAGAAAATGTTTTAAAAAGAAAAACTTACTAATAGCTAATAGTATTAGTTTAGATAATAGAAAAGTTTCTTAAAGTCGTACGTATGGAGCGTTTTACTATACGGTAGCGAGACTTGGACAATTAAAGAAGTAGATAAGAAAAAGATAGAAGCTTTTGAAACTTGGTGTTATAGGAGAATGTTAAAGATTAGTTGGACAGATAGAGTAACAAACGAGGAAGTTTATAGAAGGATAGGTGAGGATCCCTGTATGTGGAAACAATTGAAGGTCAGGAGAGATAGAATGATAGGGCACCAGTTAAGACATGAGGGACTATTTAGTAAAGTCTTAGATTATAGACTACCAAATAAAAATAGAGTAGGAAGGCCTAGACAAAGCTATATTAGTCAAATTATTAGAGACGTAGGTTGTGAAGGGTATGTGGACCTTTTTAGACTAGCTCAGAATAGAAAAGAATTTAGAGCTGCGTCAAACCGACTTTAAGTAAGTTCGAAAACAAAACAAAAAAAAAATCAGTTAACTAAATGTCACCAGGACATAACTCACAATTAGTTAGCGGTCTGGCATGTTGGTAGCGTTTCGTTGCTTAAGCCTTACCATAACATATAATTTAATAAACGTCACCATGACATAACTCACAATTAGGTAGCGGTCTGGCATGTTGGTAGCGATTTGTTGCTTAAGCCTTACCATAACATATAATTTAATAAACGTCACCATGATATAACTCACAATTAGGTAGCGGTCTGGCATGTTGGTAGCGTTTCGTTGCTTAAGCCTTACCATAACAGATAATTTAATAAACGTCACCATGACATAACTCACAATTAGGTAACGGTCTGGCATGTTGGTAGCGTTTCGTTGCTTAAGCCTTACCATAACATATAATTTAATAAACGTCACCATGACATAACTCACAATTAGGTAGCGGTCTGGCATGTTGGTAGCGTTTCGTTGCTTAAGCCTTACCATAACAGATAATTTAATAAACGTCATCATGACATACTCACAATTAGGTAGCGGTCTGGCATGTTAGCAGCTTAAGCCTTACCATAACATATAATTTAATAAACATCACCATGACATAACTCACAATTAGGTAGCGGTCTGGCATGTTGGCAGCGATTCGTTGCTTAAGCCTTACCATAACATATAATTTAACACTTTTCCTTTTTGAAGCGGATAACCAGGTTATATTTCATTTCCCTATAAATGGTAATCATGTAAACATGTTAGAGTTCTTTAACAACCATCAGGTTTCTAATATCTATGTAGAGCCAGCGGGATAGGAAAAAGATAGAAGGATATAGGAAGACCTAGACCAAACTATATTAGTCAAATTATTAGAAATTTAGGTTGTGAAGGGTATGTAGAGCTTTTTAGATTAGCACAGAATAGAAAAGAAGTTAGAGCTGCGTCAAACCGACCTTAAGTAAGGTCGAAAACAAAATGATGATGACCATTTCATATTTTTTGAAGCTGAATTTAGTGAGTATATGTTGAATGTAATTATTTATTGTTAATACGTTTATATATTTTATAGTACCTCTGAAGAAAAATATAAATATATTCGACAATTTATGTAAGTAATAGAAAAGAGTCTTCTTGATTAGCCAACATACATAAAATCCACAGGATGTAAATTCGTTGTTTTTTATTCCATTCGATGACCATATTTCGTTTATTGCAACCATATCATATTCATAATCACATATATTTTATGTAAATTCACCGACTTTACCTCACATGCTTCTAACGTTTTGATAATAACACATAAAACCTAACATTGGAATTATTTAATTTCCATGCACAGTACAAGGTAAACCGTTGACAAATTTTATAAGTGAGATATATATTGTATTATTTTTTAAAATCTTTATGTTAAGTCTATAAAGCAAGGTATAATTATAACTAAACTGCTTACTACTAATTTATAAATTCTGATCTTTCTTTAACATCTAGAAAAATTTAATTTACAGTTCTTATCTGCTTATCTAGATACAGCAAGCGGCAAAGTCCTAACACTAACACAAACCCTAGCACATATTATGATATAGAATAATTACAGAAATTATATGTAAATGGGCGTTTGTAAGTATGAAAACACGCATGTGTTCTTGGGTTATATCTTTTCCTTACGAAATATTGTTAACAAATGGGTATTCATTAGTATGTGATTGTATAAACCTTTGCAAATAAACTTTTTGGAATGAACTATAAACACACACAATTCATACCAAAGGACGTTCGTAAGAATGTATCGACTTTCTAAAGTACCTTTGTGATAAGGAAAAATCGCACAAATCGCATCCCCATTTCTACATGATCTATTTGTGATGAACCACAGTTACATAAAAAAATCTACAATTGGACGTTTGCTAGTATGTAAGGAGATGTACAGGATTAAATCATTTTGAGATTCATACAGAATACTTAAAACTAGTATACAAACTATACACAAAATTGAAGCTTGTCAGCATGCAACCACAAATGTTCTTATAAACACTTTTTTATGTATAATCACATTAATTGCACAAAATAAACGCTCACTACTATTTTGATGTGCACAATACCAACATAAAAGGCATACAAACGGATATTCGTTAGTATGTATACAAATTGACATATTTTAGCATTAAATCGCCAAAACTTTGAAATGACTTACGAGGTTGGGAATAATTACAGGAATAGCCTGCGAAAAGACGTTAGTAAATATGGGACCGCATGTGCCTTTTCAAGCTACTTTTACGAGATGCAAAATAAGTGCATAAATTGCAAGCAAATGGACGTTCGTTTGTATGAGTTCGCATATGTCTTTTCATGTTACCTTCATAAGATGTTGAATAATTACATAAATTGCATTCAAATGGACGTTCGTTTGTATGGGACCGCATATGAGACTTCAAATAACTATTACGAGATGCAGTATAAGTACATAAATTGCATACGAATGGACGTTCGTTTGTATGGGAGCGAATATGAGTCTGCAAATGACCTTTACGAGATGCAGCGTATTTACATAAATTGCATGCGTATGGACGTTCGTTTCTATGTGACCGCATATGTCTTTTTAAGTTATTTCCCTGAGATGCAGTATAATTACATAAATTACATGTGAATGGACGTTCGTTTGTATGGCACCGCAAATGAATTTCTATGACACCTTTAGAGTAAGCAGTATAAGTACATAAATTGCATGCGAATGGACGTTCGTTTGTATGAGAACGCAAATGAGTCTGCAAATTACCTTTAGAATATGCAGTATAAGTACATAAATTGCATGCGAATGGACGTTCGTTTGTATGGGAGCGCAAATGAATCTGCAAATTACTTTTACATGATGCAGCGTAATTACATAAATTGCATGCGTGTGGACGTTTGTTTGTATGGGAGCGCATATGAACCTTCAAATGATATTTACGAGAAGCAGCGTAATTACATAAATTGCATTGAAATGGACGTTCGTTTGTATGGGACCGCACATGAATTTCAATCTACTTTCAAGAGATGCAGTATAGGTACATAAATTGCATGCGAATGGACGTTCGTTTTTATGGGACCGCATATGAATTATGAACGTACTTTTAAAAAATGTAGAATATGCACATAAAAAGCACACAAAAGGGCGTTCATTTGTAAGTAACGACATATCAATGTGTTTTTATAGATTGAAGAATAAGTTCATAAATTATATGCTGCAGATGTTCTTTAGTATATTGTCTTGTAATGTAGTTGTAAGTTATTTTGTGATAGCACAAAAATCACATCACGGACAAATTTGGGGGGTTAGACCTCATAGGTGAAGCATAATAGTTACTTAAATTGTCTGCCTATTCAAAATGTATAAATATTTTTCTATCATCCACTATTTCGTCCACTTGGTTTAATATTCATGTGCGCATTTTATTTTAATTTTGCATTCTTTGTTATTAAACAACAAATTCTACAAAACATTTTTCTCTTCACATTCTAGCTATCGATCAGGTCTTTACTTGCGCTGATTAAACGAACTAATTACAAAAAATTATTGTACAATTATTTAAGCTTTCCAACTTGTAGATACTTTGTCTCCATGAGTAAACTGATATTTATTTTTATAGTATATTCGTCGTGTTTGCTTAAGACTTAAAACTTCTAAACCATTGTTAATGTAGCGTGTGACAGCCCGTTTTCGCATGTTATGCTGTCACTAAGCTAGTATATGTAATTAGTATTTTGGGATAATAGTATGGTTGCCTATAATCTTCAAGGTGTAGGTTTACATTCATTAATAAATATTACATTTGGGTAGAGATCATTATTTCATTTATTTAATAGTTAATTCTTAATAAGATTGTTTTGTAAATATTTTACTAATCATTAAAAGGATATACTTTCTCTTCTAAATTGTACAGATGTGCTAACATTGACAAATATGTTGGTTACAGAAATTCTTCGTAGAAGGTTTTCGTTATAATTAAATAGTTTAAATTCTTAAAATTGTTATCCAAGCGTTGCTTCTATTGTACAAATATATGTTCGTGTCTCGATGTATAAAATTGTGAATTGTTTGTAATTTTAAAAGGCATTGGAAGATCTAGAAAGATTTCAGTGATTAAGTGTTGAATGGTTTAATTATATACTCACGATTTAGAATAGGTATAATTTTGAATTAATTCTAAGCTTCTTAATTATCCAATTATTGTTTACGTCTATAGTAATTCAATTTCAAGGAATGTTTTGATATTAGCATAGAATAATAACACCGCCAAAGAAGTGACCCTCGGCGTTTTTAGAAGAACCAAATTTCTTTGCGCATGTTTGAAATCCGCCATTACTTTGTAGGTTTATGCTTCAACCTCACTTTTTGCGATTTATAATTAAATGTTTATAGTGTTTGTAAATAAGTAATATTTTATTGTTAGAGACTGAATATTATTAGTATTATAATCTTATATTATTATTAAATTTTTGTTTGAAAGTTCATACACTGTGTATAATGAATAGAAGTGGTGGAACTTTTGTGCAGTGCGTGAGTGTTCAAGCAGAACAATTACAAAGACATTATTTTATTCAGATTTCCAAAAGATTTTGAAAGGTAAGTTATTCTGCAAATTTTATGGATTAGGCATCGAATAATAATATGCATGCTAGTGTTATTCTATGGTATAAGTAGAGTGTTTTGGAATCCAAATATCAAAGTACTTCCTGGGTTCCTTTTCAATAATTAGTTATAGTTGTCTAATTGTAGCTAAGACTATGTAAGTTTTCCGTTTTGCAAATACATAAATTAGTTATGTTTTAGAGCAAAACAATGGATGGAAGCTTGCAATCGTAAAGATTTAATTGATAAAACTCCCGCTGCATTGTATAATAACTACAAGGTATGTTCTCGACACTTTGACCGTAAAATGTTCACAAACCATCTAGCAAATAGACTGCTACCCTTAACATATCCAGTTCTGTTTATTCAAAAATTACCATCTGCAGGAATAAAAAGAGAACTGGTGCCTGCTGCAGATGAAAATGTGCCTACTAAGAAAATTCGCATGCCTGGTAAGAAAATAAATAAAGGTTTATATAATATTATTGAAAGGATTATTATTATGCCTTGATTGTTATAGTTAAAACTAGGGATGTTATGGTACTATTTTTTGGCAATTATACTGTATGCATTCTGAATACATAGTAGTCTACTTGAAGTTGTTTTTGTGCATTGTTTGTAATAAACAATAGCCGTTTAATGTAAACTCTGTATGTGAATAATGCGCCCTTAGTTACATTCTGAGTAAGAATTTATGTAGTTAGACTGCTTATAAGTAAAAAAATACTAACTATATCCTTATGATGCTTTCATTGAATGTGTATTCTCTCTTTTGCATAATGTATATCAAATGCAATTTAATTTTTTTTAAATAAATATTATTACAGATGTTACTATTTTACCCAAGATTGATAACACCACAACCCTAGCTGATGCCCCATTTGCCCCTAAGGGTTTTGCAAACGACTTAAACGAACATCTAACTACAGTGGAAAATGTAGCGCCTTCTACATCAGCACAATTAGGTAAACTAAAAGATATTTATATTATAATAATGCATACATTTGTAGATATGACTGTTACCACTTCAGCATTTCCCATCTCTCGATCACCTTTAAGACCAACAACATCTACACAAACATCAATTGTCTTAAGTAGTCATACTCCTCGTAAATTGAAATTAAAAAAGAAAATTAGACGATTGAGGCAGAATCTTTCTTTCCAGACAATGTTGCATGTGAAAGAGCAAGCAGCAACATTAAATGATTTCGAGCAGTTATGTGATAAGTTTTTACCTAAGAAAATAGCAGACTTTGTAAAGTTTCAAGCTCGTAGCTGTAGAAAAAAACCTAATGGGCAACGATACAGCATGCAATATAAAGAATTTGCGATGACTTTATATTTTTTGGGTCCACGAGCTTATAATTATTTAAGAAGCATTTTTGTTTTCCCATCAAAACGTGTTCTACAACGTATGACGGAAAAATTAGTCCACAAACCGGGTGTTTATAATGAGCCTCTTTTTAAAGCTTTAAAAATTAAAGTAGAACAAATGCAAGAAAAGGATAGACACTGCATTTTGTGTATAGATGAAATGGCATTAAAACCACATCTTTTTTATCACATTGGAAGGGATGAAATTGTTGGGTTTACTGAACTACAAAGTGGAATAAAAAAGTTTGAACATGCTCGCAATGCCACTGTAATAATGATCAGAGGACTGTGTACACAGTGGAAACAGTCAGCATCGTATTTTTTTGTAAATTCCAGCTTTCCTGCTGAGCAATTGCAAACAGTGTTAGAAGAATGCATTGAAAAGTTATCTGAAATTGGATTAATTGTCGAAGCAGTAGTAACTGATATGGGATCAAATTTTATCAATCTGGCAAATAATTTAGGAGTGACTGCTGACCATCCAGAGTTTTATGTAGGAGAGAAAAAAATTATATATATTTTTGATACTCCTCATTTGATAAAAGCAACACGCAACCATTTATTAAGAAATACTTTGCAGTCTGGCGAGAATAAAACTTCATGGTCATACGTACAACAATTTTATGATAAAGATAAAACCTTACCCAATAGATGTGCACCAAAGCTAACCGATTCCCATATCAATCCCAATAATTTTCAAAAGATGAAAGTTAAACTTGCTGTTCAAGTTCTATCTCATACAGTTGCAAGCGGTATGAATACTTACGTTTGTTTAGGGGCTCTACCTGCAGAAGCTATGTTTACGGTCAAAGTTATTGAAAACTTTAACAAATTATTTGATATGCTAAATTCAACTCCTAAAAGATAATTTACAGTGTATCAAAAAGTGTTCAAAGGTGATCAGTTTCAGTTGAGTGTTTTAAATGAATTGTCCATCTTTATCAAATAATTACAAGTTTTTAAGAACAATGGTAAAAATGTTACTTCTAAGGCTAAGTGCTTCAAGTCGTGGCTCATAACAATCAGTGGAATAATTAAGCTGTGGGAGCAATTGAAGAAAGTTGGTATTAAATACCTTATTACTAGACGAGTAAATCAGGATCCGTTGGAAAAATTTTTTGGTAGTATACGCCAACAAGGTGGAAATTGTAGAAATCCAACTCCTATACAATTTGAACGGGCTTTCAAGAAATTATTTTGCCAAAATTATTTTCACAGCACAAATTCAAACTGTGCTAATGATTTTGATCAAATTATTACAAAATTGACAAACTTTAATTAAAATATGGAATGTTTTGTGAATGGCCAACAAAAAGCCAATCCTCGGGTGATTACTATTGATACAGACCATCGAGATAAGTCATTATTAGCTCAAAATGCTTTTATATATGTTTGTGGCTATCTTATTAAAAAGGCATTAAGAATTCATAGCTGTGAAATTTGCAAGCAGTTTTCTCACCAACCCCAACAATCAACCGTTAGATTATTTACATACTTTAAAGCTTTCGATAATAGTATAAATACATTTGGAGCTCTCCACGTTCCCCATGAAAACTTTTTACAATATGTTTACAAATTAGAAACTATATTTGTGTCGACATTTGAATCACGTAGTATTTGTGATCAAGTAGCATTTAATTATTTTCAAGAAATGAACGATATTGCATTAGCACATGAATGTTCAGATTTTCCTGTTACATATGTTTTACAATTATTTATAAGATTAAGAATATTTTATGTCCTTAAATTTTCAAATAGGACTTTAAGAACAAATAAGGGTGTAAAGAAAAATACAAAAATTGCAATTGTATCTCATATTTGATAATTTTTTATATCATGTGGTTGCATGTTTATTATTGCTTACTTACAACTCTGGCGTATGGCGTGATTATATTATATGTACAAATAGTTTACCAGTAACAAACCGCGAAATATTTTAGACTTAAACACTTTGCTGAAAGGTATTATAGAGTACTCAGTTAGTGATCGCTTTGAAGCTATTAATCCATTTGAAAGGGACTTATTTGATCATAGGGTTTAACAAACTGCAATAGAATCTAATGCAAGTACTAATCATATTAGATCAGGTTGATTGTGTAAGTACAGATAGTGCAATATAGTATATTCAGTATCTGCTACAAAAATCGTAAAAATGTTAATGTTTCTCCTTAATTGATTGTCAAACCAGTCAAATTTCCAGAACCTCTAATTCTTAAATCTGAAGAGAAACTAAAATCAACCATAATATCTTTGGATACAATAAGTGGTTACACTGCATCTCAAAAGTTAACACTTAAACAAAGAAGTTTATTGGAAAAAACTACACATTCTTTAAAAGTAATTGTAGTTAGCTTTACATTAAAACCTAATTCTAGTGATTTCAATAATAATAGAGGGCCTGATGTTGATGCAATAGATCCAATCAACTTTAAAGCCAGTCGCAGTTTACAAATTAGCAAAAATCTCCAAAAAGTTTCATCATGCAATTTTCTGAAAATACACTAGGAGTTCTTTTAGGACTGCAACTACATTAGATAAAAAAGATACTTTAGAAATCACATGTTTCGAAACGGGATATTTGGAGTTTGTCCCCCTATTATTATTACCTATCTACTCTGTATGTGGAAACAATTAAAGGTCAGGAGAGATAGAATGATAGGGCACCAGTTAAGACATGAGGGACTATTTAGTAAAGTCTTAGATTATAGACTACCAAATAAAAATAGAGTAGGAAGGCCTAGACAAAGGTATATTAGTCAAATTATTAGAGATTTAGGTTGTGAAAAGTATGCAGACCTTTTTTGACTAGCTCAGAATAGACAAGAATTTAGAGCTGCGTCAAACCGATTTTAAGTAAGTTCAAAAACAAAACAAAAAAAATTAAAATCAGTTAACTAAATGTCACCATGACAACTCACAATTAATTAGCGGTCTGGCATGTTGGTAGCGTTTCGTTGCTTAAGCCTTACCATAACATATAATTTAACACTTTTCCTTTTTTGAAGCGGATAACCAGGTTATATTTCATTTCCTTATAAATGGTAATCATGTAAACATGTTAGAGTTCTTTAACAACCATCAGGTTGCTAATATCTATGTAGAGCCAGCTGGATAGGAAAAGATAGATGGATATAGGAAGACCTAGACCAAACTATATTAGTCAAATTATTAGAAATTTAGGTTGTGAAGGGTATGTAGAGCTTTTTAGATTAGCACAGAATAGAAAAGAAGTTAGAGCTGCGTCAAACCGACCTTAAGTAAGGTCGAAAACAAAATGATGATGATGATCTACCTATATTACCTACCTTTTTATATAATTAAACAGTAACAAACTTGTACAATCAAGTACTTTAAAAATTATTTTGCATTGTGCTTTTTTAACTCCACAATTGTGTTTGTGTCAATTGAAAATAAATATAGTCTTGGCAGTATTAGACAAATGTATTTTATTCACTTAAATGAACGCTCATTATTAATAACCCAGCAAAGCGAAACACATGATGTAAATGCTATATAATTTTAAGATAATTTTTAAGTACCATGATTTATGTAATTGTTGTACAACATTTTATGTAGATGCTATAAAATAGTGGACTAAATTTTACACAACACAATTTACATTTTTTGGCATGCACCAAAAACAAAATGTATACAATTATATCAACTATCACCCACAAGGATAGAAACCTTATTTTTGAGAATGTTTTCTTCGCAAGATTTGTCGTCGAAGCCGACTTGTGCAGCTAGTATAACATAAAAGAATAAGGTTTTGTAACCGAAGTGAGTGAATGGTTGCGACTAGCTCGAAACTGCCTGAATAATGATCGAAAAATTGTATTATCATTAAAACTTTCTATATTACCTGTAATGATTTTTTAGACATCGACCTAAATAGTCCTGTTTATAAAAATAAAATGTAGTAAATGATTTCAGTTTTAATAAATATGATTCTCTTCACTTTGTTTACATGGAACAGAATTTCTAATAGTAGCATTCGAAATTAAGAATCATCATCATGATTTCCTCGTATTTTGAGGTGCAAATATGAAAATTCATTTCTTGGCATGCTGAAACGCGATTGAAAAATACTCACCTTTTGTGTATTATATTTACTACGTAAAATAAATATAATGTTTTCATTAATACTATGTAATGCTATATATCCATACGACATAGTAGTTATGTAGGTAGCGTATATTAAATTATATAAAATCTATATACACATTTATTTAGCTATCTTATACAAGTATACATAGTCAATGTAGCTGACATTTAGCTGTAGATTATCTATAATATCATTTGTTAAAACTTAGTATTTATATACGTGTCTACTTAAGTTGGCGGCATATGGAAAGCTTTTTTATTTTTAGTTTTAGGAAAAAAGTTACTCTTTATAAAAAGTTCTGCTTGGTATGAAACCTAAAATAAAACATTCAAAAAGCTAAATTTATCAGTCGTATACGAGATTTATCAATCAATATGAATTTGGTACAAGAGTAAAGTACCTTTATTTTTGAGAATTTTGAAAATTGTTATTACAAAAAGTTATTTAGAATTAAAAACTACGGTAAAATATGCAATTATACTATCGTAAAAAACTTTTTCTTACTTTTTCAATCTTTTCTCTAATACATTTAATCTAGGATACACTGACTAAAATTGTTTGACAGTAAACTTCAAGACTTCAGTTTGTAAATGCCAGCAACATTGAGTTTGGAAGAAAAAATTGAAATTGTGTTAATTGCGGGTGAAAATTATAAAGCATTTCGTGAAGCTGCCGGCATTTTCAAAAACCGGCATCCAGAAAAAAAGGTTCACAATGAAACAGTAAGAAAACTATTAATGAAATTTAAGAATCCTGGAGATGTAAAAAATAGATATACCAACAAACGTCAAAAACTGGTTACTAATGATAAGATGGAGCTTGAAGTAATGCTCTCAACAATTGAACATCCGAAACATTCTTTGCAAAAAAGGGCATCTTTGATGCCAAATACTGTAAGTAAAGACACGGTTTTAAAAATTTTGAAAAAGAACAAATTGCACCCGTACAAGCCGCAATTTATTCATACGTTAAGGTCGGGAGATCATGATAGACACTTTGAATTCTGTTGTGATATCCAAAAAAAGTTGGAAGATAATCCATTTATGGCAAGACATAGTCTTTTTTCGTATGAAGCAACATTTTCATCAAATGGAACAGTTTCTTCACAAAACTGCTGTTGGTGGAGTGAGACTAATCCACATGTTACAATCAAAACTCGCAACCAGTATGCTTTCAAAACTAATGTGTAGTGTGGAATTTTTAAAAATGAAATAATTGAACCTTTCTTTATTCGAGAATCCTTGAATGCAGACTCTTTCTACAAAAAGAACTAGATGATTTTCTTGATGATCTACCCCTACTTGAACGTCAACAGATATGGTTTCAGCAGGATGGTGCCCCATGCCATAGCAGGTTAGATGTAAGACAATACCTTGAAAATTGTTTTAATGGAAGAGTTGTGCATCGGTTTTCGGAAATTCGTTGGCCACCTCCCTCTCCAGATTTGACCCCACTCGACTTTTTCTTGTGGGGCTACTTGAAAGAGAAGTTGTACCTCCAAGGGCCATTCACAGATGATGTTCATTTAGAACGAACCAGTAAAGAAACCGTTCAGAGTATAACACCGACTATGATTAGAATAGCGTTGACATAGTTTTGAGATAGAACGATTACCTGTATTTACAGAGAAGGCGGATATGTTGAAGCGGTAGTTACTTGAGGGACGGAATAATAAGATCCGTATGTGTAACAAAAACTATTGCATTATTATTGAACTATTGTTATTAAAAAAAAGTCTTTCGAAATGCTGAGAAATTATATTTCATGGACAGTTCTTCCCAGTGCATCTTAGCTTAAATACATTTTTATTTTATAAAAGTTTGAAAAAAAATTTATATGATCGATTAATTTTGCATATTTGAACCTGGTTTTTGATTTTGAACATTTCATAATAACAATTTTCGAAATTGTCAAAAAAAACGTACTTTTGCACCAAATTCACATCTATTGATAAACTTCGTATATGACTAATAAATTTTGAAATTTTAAGGTTTTATTTTAGGTTTCATATCAAGCAGAACTTTTTATAAAGAGTAACTTATTTTCCTAAACCTAAAAATAAAAAAGTTTTCCATATGCCGCCAACTTAAGTAGACACACTGTATATGTACAACATTTTTGCGATTATATTTTTATTATGTAATTATTACATATTTGTGTTTGCTGGGATATCTACAGCATATTTTGATATTAGAATCTACTGATTTTTTAGCCAATGTGTGCAAGTGATTCTTGTCGTTAGGGTGTACGACCTCAACTTCTCTGATTGTGCACACATTTGTTTGATTGTTTAATTTATTGTGCATGTTCTATTTTGTAATCTGTTAAATAAAATTTTCTTTTCAATAAATTGATTCGGTAATGTTAATGCATTGGTGTGATTGTATTATAATTGTAAATGGTTATTGGTACTTCAATATATTATTTTCAAAGTGACTCTTACAAATGTCTGACCTTTTGTAGGAGACTAAAAATAATTACTCTGACAATGCAATGCACTTGTTGAATTTCATTCAAACATTCCTACTAACTTCATAATACTAGAGCATAAAGTATACAGTTATGCACACAATACTCTATTTAAATTTTAAATCGATTTCTAACCCAACTTTTTTAAATTTCCCTCTGCATTTCTAAACCTACAGAATAATGGCTGAAGGTCATGTATTTTTGGTACATGAAAAACAAAGGATTTTTTAAGAGTGTCACTTCTTTTAGGGGTGTTATTATTCTATGATATTAGTAAAGGTTTATGTCGATTTATCAGACAGCTAAACATGCGCAGTTGTGTTCCTGTCTCATCATTTGAATATTCTTAACAGGGACGTACTGTTTTACAAAGTTACTTACATTTTCAAATAGATTTATATATTTGTTTAGTCTTTTGAGGTTTATTCCATTAAATTCTTCATTGATATATATTGTTTTCTAAGGGTACATGCTTGTGTGATTCTTAAAACCATATTTACAGATCTTCGAGCGTTACTTTGTTAAGTTCTGCACGCCTATGTAGTTGATTATCTATCATTCAGTTTTGTAGATTAAAGTCTTTTATAATTGAAAACAACAGAGCATCTTCCTCTATTCAAATCAGCTCTTCAGACAGTTTAGACAAAGTGGAATAATAGGCAAATTTCTGAAACTTTAAAAGTATTTTGAAAGTTTTACTTAACCAGCTTAGTAGTTGGGATTTGTTTCAGAAAAGCCGTTATACCGATTGTTATATTCGGTTAATCAGCAGTGTGCTGGAAATTGTTATTCACTTTGGTCTACACGTGCAAACACTGTAAGTATTATCACGTTTTTTACTTTAAAACTAATTACCTTTCATAGGTACCTTTTTTTTGTATTCTTTCGTTAGTTTTGTATTAGTACATTTTGACCTGTACTTTATCTCAACGTAATTGAATTTTAATCGATCTTCCACACTTTACGTCACGTTATTTTGGAGGATCTTTGTTTTGGATTTTTACACTTTTGTATGCGTTACTTACAACCCACGATACACCCTTTAGTGTCATCTTGTGCGTTGACTGTTGGGAATTGGATTCCATTCGAGAGGTTGGATCTAGGAAAGGGTATGACGATGAAAATGAATATCACTTCTTGTTTGTCCACCTTCCTATGTTTCCGAGACAACTCGAGGTATAAGATCAACGACCAGGGTTATGCCTGTGGGATAAAATGCTAATGGTACCTTTTCCAAGGTTGAGTGTCGTTCCTTCAAAAAAGAGAATATCTGTATTAATTATCTATTGTCCGCTATTTGTGTTACATGTGTACTTATTTGTTTAAATTTTAGCATATGTTGAACCAGCTGCATGCATTTGGATCAGATTAGAGTATTGTCAATTAGCCTTGAATAAGAAAAAAAGAATGAAGTAATATTGGATCAGTTAGAACAAGTGAATATATGATTATTTGGGTTACTTCACGTGTGTCTTATTCCCTGATATTAATAGTTACAGTTTGCCGATGAACCCTTGCTGAACCAGATGTCTTACATGCTCTCGCCTTTGGACTAGGAACCATTAGGTAATACAGCTAGCACTAGCCAGGGGTAAGTACACCAAGTTGATCTCTTTTATTAGCTTAAGGTGATACCTTGTGATATTGTTCAGAAGTGTTAACATTAGTATTATAAAATTATATACATTTAAACGATCAGGTAATTACCCTTATAGAATTACCGTCATAAGCGGCCATTTTAATTATTGTTCTATACTCCATTTCAGTTAAAAAAGTAGTAGATGGTGTTTAGGTTTATTATTGTCTGCCATTTTTTACCGGTTGCCATTAAAAGTTCGCGATCGTAGTATCTTTGAGTTCAACAAAGATAGTGTTATTTTTGCCTAGATGGGAACCTTTCCTTCTGTCATAAACTGCCAGTCTGTAAGAATTTCTTACTCAAGCAAGATGATCAAATACAGTTGTTGTTTTTGGCTTGGTAGTAATAGGAAGAAATTATTTCCTCAATTCGTTATAATTTGCAATCCTTGTCGTATAAATGTCAAAGTATTGTTTATGTGATAAAGTATAGCTTCGCAAGAACATATTTCTTAAGTTTTAAAATTGATACGGCTAGAAAATTTTTCAGAAGCCAAAGTACAGTTCATTTGTTTTAATTTTAGGAAGATGTCAAATGTAGTAATAAAGTGTTAGCAACTGTATGCAAATGAATACCTAGAAAACTGCTTAAAGGTTACTGTCATTTAACACATAAAGGTTGGCAGTTCTGTAGGATGTTGTCACTAATTCCTCTTGCCAATGGGAATATTCGCGTATCTTTCATTGAATATATTATAAATTAATCTAGCATTGGCAATGTAGCATTTATCCAGTTGTGACGTTATTCTAAAGTCAAAGCGAATGGACTATATCGGCGATACTACTTGGAAGTCCTATTAATCGCAACATAGCACTTTAAGTCAATGTATTTATACAAATTGCCTTCATTATTGATGTTTTTGAAACGGTATTATTCCAAAGGTCCTTCATACGTATAATAAACTTCAAGAAAGCGAAACTTGCAAGCACTAATTTCATTACTTCGCAAAGCACATCAAGATTAGTTAACAACCATTCTGCTTTTTTTCTGTTTTTAGTTGCATTGATGCGAGAAAAACAGAGCATCGCATCAATCGGCATTCCTAGTTGTCATGAACAACAAGTTTCTACAAAGCTGATATTTTTTTAATGTAAAAGTGAGCACTCCGTCTGAGCCGTAAAAGCTAAACAAAGTTACAAAACCGCTTAGTTTCGAGCTCAAGCAACGGTAAGTCCATTAGCATTCCTTTTCTTGCATCTGTTGTTTGCAGCTGTACATTTCTCTTGCATATTATGTCTATGTGTTTATTAAATAAAGCGAGGTTTATTTATTTTAATCATGAGTTGGGTTAATCTGCCAGTTTACCATAGCAATTGTCTTATCAGTTGCACGTTTACAATTTGAGACTGTAATGTGTGTTATAACGCGATTAATTCTTTACAATTGTTGGGCACCGTAACTAATAAATAAACAAGAAGACTTCTTACCTCAGGTTTGTGGATCCTGGGAATTATGCAGCAACAAAACCTAATCAAATAAAGCACGAACTTGACACTAATTAGTTTTAATGAAAATTCAATATCATAATAATACAAAATATGTTTTTAAATTTCACCACCTGCATCACCCGTCACTACGATTTAAAATACTACAGTTTATAAAATCTTACGAAGTCTATTACACATATTTTACCAATTCAAACACTCTTGTGTAGGTTTAATAGATAAAACTACCCCATAAAGAAACGTTGCCGCGTCTGACCGCTTCAACGTCTACCATCCAACTCTCCCTGCTAAATCTAGTGCCTACGGCATCACAGGTGATCGTTACCTCTTACCTATTACGCTTCATTTCTAATTCTACAGGGTGATTACTGCATGTACATATAACTTAGGGAGCTTGATATGTTACATCACCCCTTTTTTAAAAATTGAAATAATAGTAAATTGTGCAATTTAAACCTAAGCTAACATATAGCCAATGCTCTGGCAGTACTGGTACACATCCCTGAATCTGACTTACACCCAGGTGTTTAGCTCTCGTAAACACACCACCACTTTAGATCTCATTTGGTCTTTTGCTACAGATCGCTTTATGTATTCAATTTCACGTCCAAATCCATTCAGTAGGGAAATTACGAAAGAGTAATACTGTCTGAAATTTCTCGTATTTTTTGACCCAATTGGCCTTCTTTCACCTTGCACATTAGGTGCAAAAATCATTTTACAGCAATTGTCTTTAGAAAAGTTATCTTGGGATGATCCCATTCCGACTAGCATTTGTTCCAAATGGATTTCTTATCGTAACGATATCGTAGGTATTAATGACCTGAAACAACTCGTCTTGTTTTATGTGCAAATCCGATTGACATTTAGCTTCACGGTTTTTGTGACGCTTCTGTTAATGCCTATGGGTCATGTATATTTCCCCGTTTCGTTGATGCAAATGGTAACGTCCAAGTTCATTTGCTTTGTGCAAAGGCAAGAGTTGCTTCTTTAAAGCCCATGACCATACTAAAGCTCGAACTTTGTGGTGCGCTTCTTCTTACTAAGATTGCAGACCAAGCTCTGAAGGCTTTGGATCTATAAATTTCATCGTTCATCTACTAGTGCGACACCACAATTGTTTTGGGATGGCTTAAAACCAGTCCCAATTTGCTAAATACTTTTGTCTGTAATCGTGTTGTCGAAATCCAAGGATTGGCTCCGGATGCTACATGGTGACATGTTCCTACAAAATCTAACCCGGCAGATTTGTTGTCTTGGGGAACTTCTATTCAAACCTTAAAGAAATCCAATCTTTGGTGGTTTGGTCCATCATGGTTGTCCAAAGTTGAATCTCACTGGCTTTCTTCAAGGGCATCTGCTTCAGAGCTTCCAAAGCTCAAAACAGTATCTCATTTTCTTCTAGTTACTCACCTTTCTCTATTTCAAGAGTTTTCAAGTCTTACTCGTCTTGAAAGGGTCTTATCCTATTGTCTGCGTTTCTTTCATAATTGTTTGTGTCCTAAGGGTGAACGTCCGTTACGCCCTCTAATGCCAAAAAAACTAAACAAATCTTTATTAGTATTAGTTAAACTCACTCAAGCTGAATCATTTGCAAATGAGTTCAAGATCCTCTCCCAAAATAAACCCTTACAGGGTGCTTCATCCCTGCTAAGCCTTAATCCTTTCTTAAATTCTACAATAATTCGTGTTGGAGGTAGATTGAAAAATTCTCAATTTTCCTTTGACAAAAAACATCCGATTCTTCTGCCAGCGAAGCATCCGTTATCAAAACTCATTGTTGAGCGTAAACATATTCGGCTGTTGCACGCTGATCCTCAGCAATTACTTTCTTCTCTACGTAACAAATTTTGGATTAGTTCCGGCCGCAGTCTTACAAAACAAATCGTCCATCGTTGCGGTCGTGGTACAGAATCTGAGACATCAGAGGTTTTATATGAGGAACCAGAACCGTTACCTGCAGCAAATACTGCAAATTCAAGCCATGTATATTCTCGCAAAAGAAAAACTTATGAACTTCATAATCTGTTTAGCGAAAGTGTCACTACCTTCATACAATACGTGCCATCTAAGATGATAACAACAGATATTTCTGCAGGACAACAGTTTGGTCAATCTGTTGGTAATGTGTTTGACACATTAAACGATCAACATCAAAAAGAAGCGAGGGTGAAAATAATGAAGTATTTAATTTCTTTACAAGAACAAGAATTACAGTATCAAACTTTAGAAAAATATAAATGTACAGTATTTAGATTTAAGATAGATATGTAAATAAGTTTTCAATATAATAATGCGCTACTGATAATTTTAACTATTAATCCTTTCATACTGAAAATCCACTGAACCCACGGTCACAAAGTAATCTGCAAGTGCATCTCTTAACTTAAATGCAGCTCTTGCTGCATTATTTGATCCCAACCTTGCTTGTCGTACAGGCTGTGTTTCATTTCGCCATTCTCCAAGGGTAACATTATTTGCATCATCTTCCCAATCTGCCTATTGTGGTGGGCAGTAGCGACTACGTATGGAGTTTTTCATTATAAAATTGTGTAAGGCTACACAAGCTAACGAAATTTTTTTGGCACTAGCAGGAAGGCAATGTAGTGTTGTCCTCTATATTCTCCAACGTGCCACTAAAATACCAAAGCTGTTTTCTATTATACGACGAGCTCTGGATAGCCTGTAATTAAAGATGCGCTTTCTGTCTGTCAATAATTGGCCTGGAAAGGGTTTCATAATGTGGCATTTTAAAGGAAATGCGGAATCCGCAACCAAATAAAAGGGAAATATTTTTTTTTGTGTTTGGCAATTATCGGTCTTTTGGTAAATTCAAGTGCCCAGACAATAATAAGGGACCCACTAAGGAATTCTGAAATATACTTAAAAATCAATTAATATTAATAAATTAATAGTTTCCAAACCTCCATCACTTTGACTGCAATATTCAACTACATCAACATGAGTAAAATGATAGTCTGCATCGCAAATCGCCATTAACACAATGCTGAAGTGTTTTTTATAATTGTAAAACATTGATCCACAGTTGGGAGGACATTGAAATTGTATGTTTCCCGTCTATCCCACCTACACAATTAGGCATGTTCCATTTGGTCCAAAACCTTTCTGCAGTTTGTTGAAAATCGTTCTGATTAGACGAGTAAACATAAAGTGGAGACAAAACTTACCAAAGCAATGAACAAGTTTCTATTATGATTTCTCGTACAGTTGATTTTCCCATATGAAAGCTCCAAGCCAAAAATTAGTGAGACACTCCTTGAGACAAATATCTACATAGTTAAACTACTTATAAACTTACTATAAAGTTACAGCCAATTTACATTCAAAACCGATAGGAGTTCTGATCGATTTTTTTATTAACTTTTGTTTCATTAGGTCTTACAAAATATCATATACTGCCCTGTCCAATCTTGTTTGTATAAAAAACTGTTCTGGATCATTGTCCTTCATATGTTTATACATAACATTGAAATATCCAGATTGGTCGCGATTTCTATAAATGTCTATAACCTACCAACGCCTGCAATTCGGTTGATCACTTATATGCCGAAAATAGAAATATGTTACAGCCAGCATATAAAACGCGATCATTACATCATCTACCTCAAAATCCATTTTGATGTAAATAAAGGTAATCAAAATATTAATAAAATGATAACAACTGAAGAAGAATTGAGGTTATTTCAATTGTCAAAATGAAAGTCGACGGCGTTCATTCTGTGTATCATTTATTTCCTTACGTTGACGCCGTTAAGCGGCGTTGTATTCTGTTCAGCCCTTATATGTTTCAACAATCTTATATTATTTTATTTAAATATTTGCAACCATTTCATATTTTTTGAAGCTCAATTTAGTTAGTATATCTTGAATGTAATTATTTATTGTTAATGCGTTTGTATATTTTTATAGTACCTCTGAAGAAGAATATAAATATATTCGAAAATTTATGTAAGTAATAGAAAAGAGTCTTCTTGATTATCCAGCATACCTAAAATCCACAGGATGTAAATTCATTGTTTTTATTCCATTCGATGACCATATTTTGCTTATCGCAACGACACCATATTCACAATCACATATATTTAATGTAAATTCATCGACTTTATCTCACATGCTTCTAAAGTTTTGATAATAACACATAAAAACCTTACATTGGAATTATGTAATTTCTTTGCACAATACAAGATAAACCGTTGACAAATTTTATAAGTGAGATATACATTGTATTACTTTCTAAATCTTTATGTTATGTCTATAAAGCAAGGTATAATTATAGCTAAACTGCTTACTACTAATTTATAAACTCTGATCTTTCTTTAACATCTAGAAAAATTTAATTTACAGTTTTTATCTACTTATCTAGATACAGCAAGCGTCAAAGTCCTAACACTATCAAAAACTCTAGCACACATAGAATACCATATTATGCAATAGAATAATTACAGAAATTATATGTAAATGGGTGTTTGTAAGTATGAAAACACACATGTGTTCTTGGGTTATATCTTTTCCTTACGAAATATTGCTAACAAATCGGTATTCGTTAGTATGTGATTGTATAAGTCTTTGCCAATACACTTTTTTGTAATGCACTATAAACACACAATTCATACCAAAGGACGTTCGTTAGTATGTATCGGCTTTCTAAAGTACCTTTGTGATAAGGAAACATCACACAAATCGCATTTCTACATGATCTATTTATGATGAACCATAGTTACATAAAAAATCTACAATTGGACGTTTGTTAGTATGTAAGGAGATATACAGGATTAAATCATTTTGAGATTTATACAGAATACTCAAAACTAGTACACAAATTAAACACAAAATTGAAACTTCTCAGCATGCAACCACAAATGTTCTTATAAACACTATTTTATGTATAATCAACATAAACCAATATAAAAGGCATACAAACGGATGTTCGTTAGTTTACGTACAAATTGACATATTTCAGCATGAAATCGCCAAAACTTTGAAATGAAATATGAGGTTGGGAGTAATTACAAGAATAGCATGTGAAAAGACGTTAGTTAGTATGGGACCGCATATGCCTTTTCAAGCTACTTTTACGAGATGCAAAATAAGTGCATAAATTGCATGCATATGGACGTTCGTTTGTATGGGAGTGCATGTGATCCTTCAAGTAACTATTTTGAGATGCAGAATAATTACATAAATTGCATGCGAATGGACGTTCGTTTGTATGAGTCCGCATATGTCTTTTCAAGCTACCTTCATGAGATGTTGAAAAATTACATAAGTTGCATGCAAATGGACGTTCATTTGTATGGGTCCGCATATGTCTTTTCAAGTTACCCTCATGAGATGTTGAATAATTACATAAATTGCATTCGAATGGACGTTCGGTTGTATGGGACCACATATGAGACTTCAAGTCACCATTGCGAGATGCAGTATAGGTACATAAATTGCATGCGAATGGACGATCGTTTGTATGGGAGCGTATATGAGTCTGCAAATGACCTTTACAAGATGCAGCGTAATTACATAAATTGCATGCGAATGGACGTTCATTTGTATGGGTCCGCATATGTCTTTTCAAGTTACCCTCATGAGATGTTGAATAATTACATAAATTGCATTCGAATGGACGTTCGGTTGTATGGGACCACATATGAGACTTCAAGTCACCATTGCGAGATGCAGTATAGGTACATAAATTGCATGCGAATGGACGATCGTTTGTATGGGAGCGTATATGAGTCTGCAAATGACCTTTACAAGATGCAGCGTAATTACATAAATTGCATGCGAATGGACGTTCGTTACTATGTGACCGCATATGTCTTTTCAAGTTATTTCCCTGAGATGCAGAATAATTACATAAATTGCAGGCGAATGGACGTTCGTTTGTATGGGAGTGCATGTGAACCTTCAAGAGACTATTACGAGATGTAGTATAAGTACATAAATTGCATGCGAATGGACGTTCGTTCGTATGGGAGCGCAAATGAGTCTGCAAATAACCTTTAGAGTATGCAGTATAAGTACACAAATTGCATGCGAATGGACGTTCGTTTGTATGGGAGCGCAAATGGGTCTGCAACTGACCTTTACATGATGCAGCGTAATTACATAAATTGCATGCGTGTGGACGTTCATTTGTATGTGAGCGCATATGTCTTTTCAAGTTATTTCTCTGAGATGCAGAATAATTACATAAATTGCATGCGAATGGACGTTCGTTTGTATGGGACCGCAAATGAATTTCCAAGGCTCCTTTAGAATATGCAGTATAAGTACATAAATTGCATGCGAATGGACGATCGTTTGTATGGGAGCGCAAATGAGTCTGCAAATTACTTTTACATGATGCAGCATAATTACATAAATTGCATGCGTGTGGACGTTCGTTTTTATGCGACTGCATATGTCTTTTCAAATTATTTTTCTGAGATGCAAAAAAAATACATAAATTCCATGCAGATGGACGTTCGTTGGTATGGGATCGCGCATGAATTTCCAAAGCACTTTTAGAATATGCAGTATAATTACACAAATTGCATGCGAATAGATGTTCGTTTAAATGGGACCGCACATGGATTATGAACGTACTTTTAGAAAATGCAGAATATGCACATAAAAAGCACGCATATGGGCGTTCGTTTGTAAGTGACGTTACATCAATGTGTTCTTATAAGTTGAAGAATAAGTTCATAAATTATATGCTGCAGATGTTCTTTAGTATATTGCCTTGTAATGTAGTTGTAAGTTATGTTGTGATAGCATAAAAATCACATCCCGAACAAATTTGGGGGGTTAGACCTTATACGTGAAGCACAATAGTTACTGAAATTGTCTGCCTATTCAAAATGTATAAATATTTTTCTCTCAACCACACTTTCGTCCACTTTGTTTAATATTCATGTGCGCATTATATTTTAATTTTGCATTCTTGGTTAATAAACAACAAATTCTACAAAACATTTTTCTCTTCACATTCTAGCTATCGATCAGGGCCCCTATCCAGGACAAGTGATTTTGAGGTGAGTATGCGCAAACGCACACTTGTGTATTTTCGAACTTTCGAAACCCTTCTGTGTGCGAATTGAAAGCGAATGTAAACAACGAGTGGTTATTTCTGTTCGTTTTGTACATTTTGAATTGAATTCTAACTTAATTTAGTAAATTATATTACTTTTGTTACTGAAACTGTTCAGCTCCCACAGTAGCTTGCTTGTTAATTGATTATTTTATAATTTAGACGCTTGGCCCTGAAAAGAAATTGAGAGTGACAAGTTTTAATTACAGCTGTCAAAGAACATGTTGTATATAAATTCCATAAAATAGGTAGAGGCAAATCACTTTAAGAAGAACCAATGTCATCATGCGCACAAAGCAAAAATTGGTTAGGAACAGTTCATTATATGTAATTAGAGATGGCAGTATTCAGGTTTTAGTGGCGTAGAGTTTTATGATCAACCAATCGGAAATTACCTTGTAAAAGTTTTAGATTTCATTACTATTTATTTTTACTTGATACACAGACGGACAGTTTTAAACCGCCATCTAACTAATATAAAATATCTTTTATATAACAATTAACATTAATAAAACAATAAGTTACTCAACAGATGTGTTTGCAGAACAATGAGCCAGTACAACGTCATTTAAGAGAAGTTCCAAAATTTGAAGCCTCTTATTTCTAAACCAAAACGCAATAAATTCAAAATTTTCACTTTTCATTGAACTGGAAAGTAGGTTGAAGGGCAGCCCCAATACGAATTCGAAAAGGTATTGGATAACAGTGTAACAACCGCTTAAAACAGTACAATGACGAATAGTTGCGCGATGTGTAAAAATCCTGACAGAAAGTTTATGGTCGCTTGTGACATATGTGACAAATGGTTCCATTTCAACTGTGTAGGGGTAGATGAAACGGTAGAAGATCGAGACTGGAGTTGTACAATATGTACAAGTAAACTTGCACATGACAAACAGGCCGAAACCGATCGATCACGCGGCAGCAACCCGCAATTAGTAGCTGAAGTAAAACGCCAACAAGAGGAGGTGATGGAGTTGAGAGCTCTGGTGGCACAACTTCAAGCTAGTCTCAAACAGCAAGCTGTGTCAAGCACAGACTCGACGGGCAATTACCGTATTAGCGGAGTATTCGAGGCGTTAAGCAATCCTAGTAACCTCATCGAAAATAGTACGCCTTGTAATGTGGTGTCCAAAGAAATAACTACTAAAGCAGTTCATAAACTATGTGCACCCTACTCACGGTCGCTCCTGAATCGGGCACAGGTTAATGGTAACAACTCGTCAGTGACGAACAAATCTAATAAATCAATTTCAAAACGAAAACTGGCCCACCAGCAGTTAAATGCCGAACTGGGTCTACGTTTAGAATTCTTAAAAAAGGGCTTTGAAGTTGATCAGCAATTTTGTAATGAGGAAACTGATATATCTGACGAAGGTGATTTATTGGCAGCTACTGAGCAGAAAGTTTCGTCCTGGGTAGACGAACAACCATTCGAGAAATCGCAAATAAATGAAGAACATCAACCAAGGGTTCTCGCTAAACACAAAATAAGTGACTCTAACGCTAATTTAAAACCATCGGTGTTACGGAAAACTTCCTCACATCATAACTTGCATGTGACGTACGATCGGCACACGCCTTCTGCTTTGAAAGCGTTTACGCCATGCCTTTACAATAGAGAAAACGAGTATTTTCTTTCCATCGGCGGCAAACCGAGTCAGAATGAGACAGGCGTAGAACGAATAACAATGCAACAAATTGCTATGAAACAAATTCTGCCGAAACACTGCATGAAATTTGGCGGTGAACCGGATAAATGGCCTATGTTCATCTCCTGGTTCAAGCGTACCACGTTAGAGTGTCATCTCCTAGATGATGACAATTTAAGCCGCTTGCAAACCTGTCTGGAAGGAAGAGCACAACGACTTGTACAAAGCTTCTATAACTTCCCTGGAACGCTGCCGCAAGTAATGAGAGCTTTAGAAATTCAATTTGGAAGACTAGAGCTTATTTTGGATGCTGTGGTTGATCAAATTGAATCGTGTGGCAACGTTTCACAAGAGCACCTTCAATCGGTGCAAGAATTCGCCGTGACTGTCCAACATGTTGTAATAACAATGCGCGCAGCGGGACTACACGATATGCTCACAAACTTTGCACTAATGCGGACGATTGTTAGTAAACTGTCTGGAACCTTACAACTGGAATGGGCAAAATATAAAGTTGCGCAAGCGAATCCTGACTTAATTATGTTCACTACATGGATCTCAGAGTTATCCGAAAGTGTAGGAAGTATCGCTGTTGTAAAGCAACCTAACGAAGTGTATAAAAATAGACGTCCCGAGATTCGTAAGCAATAATCAATAATTCACAATGCACATTCCTTAAGTTTGGAAAACCGGGTGGTATCAAGAGATAAAAACAGGCACCCACACGCTAATAAATGTTCACTCTGTAACGACGGCATTCATAGTGTAAACGAGTGCCGATTATTTTTAGAATCTTCTAAAACTAAGCGGTGGGAACTACTAAGACAACATAAACTGTGCCGGAAATGTTTAGGGTCTTACTATGCGGGTTGGCTTTTTAGGATGATAAAGGAGGTGATAAGATATGCTAATTATAGGGAAGGACCAATTGCTTTTTGTAGCAATACTGATGGCGGTGGAGCGGTTATGTAATAACTAAAAACAACTACAACAACTACTTAAAGAAGGGTATAAATACCTTAAGGCCTGTGCCGATGTGGGCAATAAAAGTTTACACACAAAAGCTTCGCGGACAACCAATAACACGCACGTTTGGGTGTCGGTGTCGCTTTCGAAAGCTCTCACACAACCGTCTTCAGCAAGGGTTCGAATGCAACTGTGTTCATGCAATTTTACTGTCGGTATAAATGTTTCACTAAACTGCAGGATACCCGCACAAATAGTATTCGTTGTCACCAACTCCAATAAATGTTCGATGATGACGCAACATACCGCCCACCAAATTCATAGAATTTTGAAAAGGAGGGAAGTAGGTTGGGTGAAGGAAATCACATGGGATTTGACCTTGCTAGGAAAACAGGTAACGAAAGATAGGGTAGTACACTACAGCGAGCGATATTACCAACTATGAAAAATATAAAAAAAAATATATGTAAATAAGCAAATATGTAAAAATAATATACTACTATACATGTAAGAAATGTGTATATACATCTAAACATAAAATAAAATTAAAATACCGGTGGGCGCTAGTTTGAACAAAGGTCGTTTTAATGTGCCATGTGCAGTTTTGATCTGGGTAATACGTGCTGCCGGTAGGTCTCCCATAGGAGGAGTTACCAGGACCGGTTTGGTACGAAAACATCTATGACATAATGATAAATAACTTTCGGATTGAATTTTTAATAGAAAGGATCCAGAAATTCTGTTGGATAAGATACGCTGTGGTATTAACACCGGGATGGTAATACCTTTCATGAGTTGACCGAATGATAAGTTCGGTTAATCGGTGCCGCTGAGGCAATAACGCAGGAAACTTTTCGAAATAGGAAAGCGAAGAATGTGTCAAGCGCCCACCTACTCTTAAGATATTTTGTGGATCAACAAATGGAGAAAGTTTTCGCAAGCTTTTAGGTAATTTACGGTTTGCCTTGATCGAAGCTATTTCCTTTGAAAATGTAACATTTTGTACATGCCGAACGATAATCATGAGAGCATTGTGTAATTCAATGTCTGTTAAGGGACCCGTATGACGTTGAGCCATGGGTTTAGAAAATCTATAAATGTAAGCCACGATGCCTTGGATTTTATATAACGATGAAAAGCGACTTAGTAAAATGTCAATGACGTTTGGATCTGTTTGAGCGACAAATGTTAGGATCTTCCTTTCCGTAGTTACCTCAGCAATTGAGGTTGACAATGTCGGTTGAGGCGGCCACGAGTCACTAGGGTAGTGAAGCCATTCAGGCCCCGCCCACCATAGCGAACATGAAATAACCGCGCTTGGCATTAATCCCCGAGATGCAGGATCAGCCGGATTATGCGAAGATTTAATCTAAAACCATCGGCTAGGTGCAATGATTTCTTGAATGTGGCTAACACGGTTTGCCACAAAAGTTTTCCAACGAAAAGGTGGAGAACGTATCCAAGTGAGAGCGACCGTAGAATCACTCTACGCTGAAACATCGGAGATGTCAATCAAGCCTTGATAAGACCGAATGGTACAAGAAAGTAAATCGGTTAATAAAACGGCGGCACATAATTCCAAACGTGGAATTGAAATGCGCTTAATTGGAGCTACTTTTGTTTTAGCGGTTACAAATTGTACAGTTATTTCTCCAGTAGTTTGATTTATGAACTGAAAATACACTACCGCCGCATACCCTACCTCGCTAGCATCGCAAAACCCATGCAAATGACAAGTAAAAGGATCCGAAGGGGGTAAACAACGTGGTAACTTTAATGACGATAATAACGGCAACTCTTCTTGATACTGCTGCCATTGAGACAAAATGTCTGCTGGTGGGATGTCATCCCAATTCAAACCTAACGCCTGGATTAGGCGTTTTGCAAAAAGTGTTAGTGGGGCTAAAAACCCTAATGGATCATATATTCTGGCAACTTGTGAAAGTATGTTGCGCTTTGTACATATTGGGTTTAATGGTTTAACCCGAAATGAGAAAATATCTTCTGTAGGTGACCATTGAAGACCTAATATTTTTATTGATTCGCCAGAATCGAAATCGAGAGAAGTATATTGGCAAAAATCTGACGGAATGCCTTCCAAAATAGAAACTGAATTAGAACTCCATTTTCGAAGTTCAAACCTAGCCGAATGTAAAAGTCGGATAAGTTGATCTTTAATTTCGCGGGCGGATTGTATAGAATCTCCACCAGCGACGAAATCGTCAATATATAGATTTGACCGTATAGCCTCAGCGGCTAACGGAAACCTTTTGCCTTCGTCAATGGCTAATTGCTGAAGGGTTTCTAATGAAAGATAAGGCGATGACTTAATACCATAGGTCACTGTATTAAGCTGATAAGTCTGAATGGGTTCTTCTGCGGAGAACCGCCAAACAATTAATTGAAACTTTCGATGTTTTTCGGTAACCAAAATTTGTCGATACATCTGGCGAACATCACAAGTAAAAACGAAACGATGAGAGCGAAATTTAAGTAAGATTGACGAAATGTCATTTTGGAGACTAGGTCCAGCCAATTGAGTGTCATTAAGTGACACGTTGTTTTTATCCTTTGCAGAGGCGTCAAAAACCACACGAATTTTAGAAGTATGACCTTCCTCTTTAAACACAGGGTGATGGGGTAAAAAATAATTATCGTTCCCAACGGGCGGAGAATCGAGTAATGCCATATGACCCGCATCAAGATAGTCCTGCAAGAAATTGTTGTATTGGGCGCGTAGCTCGGTTGAGCATGCAATTTGCGCTCCAACGAAAATAGTCTTTTGTAGCCATGTCAAAGGAATTATCAAAACGGGCAAAGTATCGTTGAACGGTAACGCAACAATAAAACGACCGCTAGGGTCACGCGAAAACGTGTTTTCAAAATCAAATCTGTCTTTTCTTCTTCTGGAGAAGTATAAGGCTTGGATGGCAACTCTTCTATCTCCCAAAACCGCCTTAGGGTCTGGTCGATAGGATCTTCTACAGAAGTAAAAATGCTTGGACAGTATCAGACTGCAAGCTTTTGTGGGACCAATAATAGTCCAACCAAAATTGTATTTATGGCGGCAGGCTGAAGAAATTTGCCATGTATAACACTGCCATTGATGATGAACGGATAAACATCTGCTCCGAGGAGCATGTCAATGGTTCCTGGAGAGTTCCAGGTCGGGTCTGCATAGAGCAGGCCGCATAAGTGTTCCCAATTATTAGGAACTTCAACGCTGGGTAATTTGCCAGATATTGACGAAAGCACATAAGTTGTGACTTCTAGAGATTTTTCAGAGTCTAACATAGAGCGAATGGTGCAGCTGACGGCACCCCTATTGACTGCTGAAGTTGTCTGCCCAAGTCCATAAATCGGAACTTGAGAACGTATGCGTGGAAGTCAAAGTTTGCTCACGCAATCGTCTCGAATAAAGCTAGCTTGAGAGCCAGGGTCTAAGAGTACCCTGATCGGTTTGTATCTACCAGAACGATCTTGAACTTCCACAACAGCAGTGGAGAGTAAGACAGTAACCCCAAGATTTGAATTCGTCTGTGAAGACAAAACATTTGCCGGAATAGGAGAGGCTGACTGCGTCCTATTGGCATTTTTATGCATGTGTGTAGCGGTCGGTTCAGCTGAACGGCTAGAAGCAGGTTGCGCTTCAAAATGTAGCAAGGTATGATGCGGCTTGGCGCAAGTTCGACAGGAATTATAAGATTTGCATTGCATGGACGCATGGTCTGTTCGTAAGCAATTTAAACAAAGGTGTAAGCGTTTGACAATGTCGAAACGTTCCGTCGGAGTTCTCTTTAAAAACGATTGACATCTATAAATTAAGTGATTGCCTTTGCAAGAAGGACAATGGTGCAAAAATGAATTCTTTGAGTCACTGGAGCTACTTGGTGTATCCAGTGAAACTACGTTAGAAGAAACTTTTGGTTTAAATTGAAACGCTGAGGATTTCTTAGGCACTGATGTGTGAGATGTATGGACAGTCGTCGAATAAGAAACAGGTGCGGTTGAAGAAAAGGTTTCCAACGCTGCACATTGTTGAGTTAAAAAATATCTCAAATCATCGAAATTGGGTATTTGCTTCGGATCCGATTGGAGTTCGAAGCGTTTTCTAGTGAACGGATCGAGTTTTTCTAAAAGACAATCGACCAGAATAAAGTTCCAATGTTCAGTGGGAAACTTTAAGTTAGTTAGAACAGCAAGGTTCTCTGAAAAACAATCAATAAGTGCCCTAAGTTTCTTAGGGTCTTCTGATTTTAAAGGTGGAAAGTCTTTCATAGCTTTCCAATGCAAAGTTGCCAATAAACGCGGATTGCTAAATCTCTCACGCAAGGCATTATATGAAATGATAAAATTATCTCGCGAAATGTATTCCCCGTAATAAATCCGAAGAAACCGGGGAAAGTGCGCTTGGTGTGGGATGCAGCAGCAACTGTAGGATGTATTTCGCTAAATTCATGTTTGCCAAAAGGTTCCGATCTACTTTGTTTACTTCCTGCTGTTTTGTTTCGATTCCGTGAAAGAAAATTCGCAATATCAGGGGATATACATGAAATGTTCCATCAAGTGTTGATCCGAGAAGAAGACCAACAGGCCCAGCGATTCCTATGGCGTAATAGTAAACAAAAATCAGAGATTGAGGTTTATGTGATGCAGGTGATGACGTTTGGTGCCTCCTGCTCACCTAGTACTGCACATTACGTCAAAACATGCATGCCGCAAAATTCGAGTCGTCTCATCCCCGCGCTGTGACTGCCATCCGAGACAATCATTATGTCGATGATTGGTTAGACAGTTTTGCCACCGAAGGGGAGGCAATATCGGTTGCGAAGGACGTGGTACGAATACACGCTGAAGCAGGGTTTGAGTTACGCAAGTTTGTGTCGAACTTCTCACAAGTGTTGCATGCTATAGGCGCAGAGGACTCTGATTCTAATAACAAGAATTTAAACCTGGCAAATAATTCGTTGGGAGCTAAAATACTTGGAATGTGGTGGTCGACCGAAACTGACATGCTCTATTATGAAATTAATCTCGGTAGGATACCACCAGAAATCCTAAATGGTCAACGTCCCCCAACAAAACGCGAAGTGCTAAAAACGTTGATCTCCGTGTTTGATCCTCTTGGACTAATTTCATGTTTTATGGTATACCTAACAACTTATTACAAGAAATTAGGCGTTCCGCGATTGGGTGGGATCAAGTTATCACAGACCGTCAACACGCGAAGTGGATAGCTTGGACAAAAACATTGCCGAAACTTTGGGAAATAAGTATACCCCTATGTTACCTTTCCGAACCGATCGATAATCTTCAAATGCATACTTTCGTAGACGCTTTTTTAAATGCATTTGCCGCAATCGTTTACTTCCGATTTACTGGTCCAAATGGAATAAAAACTGCATTGATTGCATCAAAAACTAAGGTAGCCCCTCAAAAACTTATGTCAGTTAAACGATTAGAACTGCATGCAGCAGTACTTGGTGCCCGTTTGGCGAAAACCGTTATTACTACGCATTCACTTTGTCCAGAACTACAAGTATTTTGGTCTGATTCGGTGGATGTTTTATCATGGCTCCGGTCTGATCACCGTAGATATCGACAATTTGTAGCTTTCCGGGTCAGTGAAATTCTCGACACCACGAAAGTAGAGGAATGGCGGTGGATACCGACACGCATAAACGTCGCCGATGAAGGGACAAAGTGGAAAGACCAACTAAAAATTAATTCCAATTGTCGATGGTTTGTTGGGCCAGAGTTTTTAAACCTACCGGAATCTGAGTGGCCGAAAGAACTACCACAAAATTTAAAACTAGAAACGGACGAAGATAAGCTGTCAACCATGAGTCACTTTGAACCAATGACACATGTCTAGTTCCTAAAGCGGAACGGTTCTCGCAATGGTGCCGATTTCTAAGAACTCAAGCATGGGTGCTAAGAATCTTTTATAAAGGAACGAAACCAAACGAAAATCTTAGCGAGCTTGAAGTTCACGAAATACAACGAGCGGAACGAGAAATTTTTAGGCATTTACAATTCGGAGACTACGAAGGAGAAATTAAAAGCCTAAAAAATGATCCTAATAAATCAATCGAGAGGCGGAGCGCAATCTACAAATTAACTCCTTTTCTCGACCAACACAAGATCTTGCGAGTAAAAGGACGGGCGAAGGATGTTGTTGGTGCAACGTACGACGCCATGAATCCTATAATTTTACATCGTAACAATCCGATCACTTATTTAATACTAAGCGACTACCACCGCAAATTTGGACACCAAAATCACGAATTGGTTGAAAATGAAATTCGACAAAGATTTTGTATCCCAAAGTTTGTAACGATTTTATTTTCTGTCAATATGTTCACAGATATCTAACTTATTAAAATTAATAATAACCAACTTAAGCATAATGATGCTACACAATCTACGAAATACATATTACATATTGTCGAAAACAATATTAGCTTTCAATTTGAAAGTGTAAAATTTTAAATTATGCGGTGACAAAAGATGCCTTTTGTTAGTGTCATCATAAGAGTTCCCTCTATTAGACGATTGTAATATTAAGCTTGTTGTCAGGCGGCAACCCGTGTGATATTATCACTTCTAACTCAGCAGTCGTTAGAAGAGGTCAATTGTTCCTTGAACTCAAGGATCATGACGTTTATTCAGTCCACGTGTTGGAAGCACACGAAAATTAAAAGATTGTTTTCTTGTAATGATATCGTCTTAGCGATGCGCATTTTTATGTCCACACTTGCTGGAATTAGCTCGCAATTGACGAGACGTTAATTTGTTTGAATGGCCTTTTAGTTAACAGTAAGTATTACTGAACTTATAGCCTTACTAAATTGATATTTTTAGTGCAACTTTTAGTTAACATGCAATTTTGGTTAACATACAGTTTAGGATAATTAGTACATCTTAGTTTTGAAATTTAAGAAATATAACTAATTTATTTGGACAAGAAATGAAATTTATCAGTATCTAGTGAAGTTAACCTTTGTACGAATGTCGATTTGGCGTGCATCAATTATTTAATATGGACGCTGTGATGCTGTTTGGATTTTCAGTATGCAGCTAATTTGGTTGTATGGAATTGGAGATTCCTGTATTTTAGTTGTTGAAACAAGCGAATTATAAATCATCAATTATAATTCCGGGTATGGTCCATATACCTAGCAGGTATTTTTCCATCGGATGAACTTCTGGTATGTAGATTACTTTCATATACGTCAGCTGTAGCATCGGGTATAGCAGACAAATAATTTTTTGTTTGATCACGTGGTAATGTTCAAGTTCATTAGGTGAATGACAGACTAGTTATTGTTCAAATTAAGCAACAGGAACCTGTAAATTTTCACATTAAATCTTTTTATTAATACATTTAATATACGGTAGGTGTCATTATGAAGATAAGAAAAAAGTTAAATTCTATATTTAATAAAAATTGATTTAATTATTTGAAACATAATTTATTCAAATCTTATAAAAGTAAATTTTTACATTTTATATTTCACTAATTGCTAAGTGGAATATTTTATCATAGAATGTGAGGTTAAGTAGTGCTACTAAAACCAACCAATGCTGTAATTTAAAGTTAAACATTCAGAAAAAAAATTCATACTCAGTTATTTGAGAATAAATTTTTGCTAGACATTGCTAATATAAAGTTATCATGTTTTATCTGTGAGAAGTACTTATACTATCAAGTACCTATGTACATATCTTTCAATAATTTAATTTGATCAAACTTATATTAAACAAGTTGAAAATGCAAGGCATTGTCGCAACGAACTTCCAAATGTAGACTTACTTTAAAACAACTTAAAGAAATTAAAATTATAATGTTGTAATAATTATAAGTATTCAGATAAAATACAAAAATTTATAAACAACAAAAGAGACATTTTAATATATTTTATTTTATTGAATAAATATTTTAAAAGCTATATATGTGTGTGTGTATGTATGTATGTATGTATGTATGTGTGTTTGTGTGTGTAAATAAGGGGGCATCATATTTCGATTCAGTTTTTTCAGAGGATTTTAAATATGTATCGCACATTAATTTTGGACCTATTTGAAATTTTGATAAAATTAATTCCCAGGGGGTCGGGTATCCGTAGTCAGATTTTGTGGGGGGTACCATATTTCGACTCAGCTATGTTAGGGGAGTCCAAATATGTATCGCACATTAATTTTGGACCTATTTGAAATTTTAATTTTCCCGACGGAATATCGCGGGGGCACGGCGTCCCCGTGGCCCGATTTCAACTGACATCAAAACGTAAGCTCAGGACACCGAGCTGAATCGATTGATGTATCACACATTGATGTCCGACCATTAGAAAGGCCTCGAACGGACAGACGGACAGACAGACGGACGACAAATCGATTTCATAAACGAACGAAGTTCGTTGAAAAAAAGATGTCTTGTAAATAACTTACTAAATACTGAAGGAATAGATTTTTATTTTGGTCAAGACTATCCTTATTAATTGGAATGAATGAAGGTTGATTCGAATTAATTTTTAAATCTTGGGTATAAATGCACAAACAGTGCTATCTTTGTTTTAATCTGTTCACAGGTGTAGCAGTGCATCTATAAAGGTCAATGTCGAACCATAAGGTAAGAAAACTTTAGGGATTGTGTTTCAATAATATATTGTATAGCGGTAATTGAGTAAAGGTTTTCGCATTCGCCTTATACAAGGGACTTAAGTAAGGTCTTCTTCGTATACAAAAATTCGGTGGCGCCATATTCTTTACATTTTGGTCGCAGTCCAACCCCGACTCACAGCTCATGTTCTACCCAGAGCAAAAAGTTCGACTAGCCGCCTAGCCTTTTGAGGTTTCCTCATCTACGAGCCATTTTCCACCGAAACTTGCCGTGGGCTCTTTACATTTACTGGAAATCCTCGTCAAACATCCTTGTGCCTTTCAGCTGGTCACATAGGAATAAAAACCTATTAAGAAAAATCCCTTAATATAACTGAAAAGGCTATAAGATGAGGCGTTGTATGCAGCAAGTGAGATCGAACTGTCAATTGTGTAAAGTCGAAAGGGCGAAGCCCATGCCGCCACAAATGGCAGATCATCCACTGGCAAGAGTGGCAACCTTTGTCGCGCCTTTCACTTACACAGGACTTGATTACTTCGGCCATTTAGAAGTAGTTGTGGGACGAAGAGTGGAAAAGCAATGGGTAGCCTTTTTCACATGCCTGACTATTCGAGCAATTCATCTTGAAATCGTTTATTTGCTAACTAAGGATTCTTGTTGGATGGCCATTCGTAATTTTATCAGCCGAAGGGGAACTCCACTCGAAATAAGATCAGATAATGGTACAAACTTTGTCGGCGTTGCAAATGACTTAATTGCATTGTATAACTTGATGGAACCCGACGATTATCGGCGAGAATTTAGCCAAATACGTTGGCTGTTCAACCCCTCGGCATCGCCCCACATGAGAGGATGCTGGGAACAGATGGTCAGATCGGGAAAAACAGCCCTGTTATTTCAAAAAGGCCGAACGATGAAACACTGCGGTGCTATCTAATGGAAGCAGAAAGTATGGTGAACTCGCGCCCACTGACGTACGTCTCTCTAGATACCGAAGATCAGGAGACTCTGACCCCGAATCATTTACTCATGGGCTCGTCACGAGGTTCAAAGCCGCTCATCGATCCAACTGAAAGCGACGTATGTCTTGGCTCTCAGTATCACTTATCACAGCAAATGGCCAACATATTCTGGCGCCGGTGGATTAGAGAATACCTGCCGACGATCACGCGTTCGACGAAATGGTTTCAATCTGTCCAGCCCATCGCGATTGGAAACGTCGTAGTAATAATGGATGACACGCATCGAGATTCTTGGAAGAAGGGAAAGTTTATTGATGTGGTAAAAAGCAAGAAAGACGATCAAGTACGACAGGTAGTGGTGCAGTGCGGTAATAAGTTCTACACGCGCTCGGCAGCGAAAGTGGCAGTACTGGACGTAGAAAGTAAACTGAACACAGCGGCGCTGCGTCAGTGTACCAAAGGGGAGAATGTTACTGAAACTGTTCAGCTCCCACAGTAGCTTGCTTGTTAATTGATTATTTTATAATTTAGACGCTTGGCCCTGAAAAGAAATTGAAAGTGACAAGTTTTAATTACAGATGTCAAAGAACTTGTTGTATATAAATTCCATAAAATAGGTATAAAGGGCACAAGTGTAAGTTAATGTTGTTGTTTAATGCAAAAGGTTTATATTGTTAATTTTAGGAAAATTTTGAACACCACCATCTCTTTTATTCAACGTACTCTTATAATTCTGCTTTGTAATATAATTAAACAGAACAATGAGCCAGTACAACGTCATTTAAGAGAAGTTCCAAAATTTGAAGCCCCTTATTTCTATACCAAAACGCAATAACTTTAATTAATAAGTATCAGGTTATCATAAAGTAAGGGATATATTTTAAATTATGATAACTTTTTAACAAATTAAGTTAATAACAAGAAATAAATGAAATCTAATTGCTTATGAAATGGGATTTAGTATGCCCAAAACAGGTTACGGCAATTGCTCAATATGATCTTCATTTTGTTGTTGTAAGATCACCATCCTTACCTCCAAATTGTACACAGCATTTCGTAACATTTCTGGTTGAATTGTACCAATTTGCTCCGTAATACTGTCTTTTAATTCTTGTAGCGTAGTTGGTCGTCTTCTAAACACTAAACTTTTTAAATAACCCCACAGCCAGTAATCCGCTGGGTTTAGATCAGGTGATCTTGGTGGCCATGAATTTACGAAATGTCTGCTTAACACGCGATCTTGAAAACGTTGGTTAACAATTCTTTGACTGGTCGAAAAATGTGCAGGGTGCTCCATCCTGCATAAAATGATGTTTTCAATTCCGTAGTGCTCGTTTTGCAGCTGTGGAATAACATAATTTTGTAACATTTGCAAGTATCGGTCACCATTTACAGTTACAGATACGGCTTGTCCATTCTGCATTTCCTCGTAGAAATACGGACCAATAATAAAATCAGCTGTAAACCGCACCAAACGGTGACTTTCTTGTCATGAAGACCTTTTTGAACGATTTGTTGCGGATTTTCTGCAGACCAGATTCTACAGTTTTGAGTATTGACTCCACCATTCAGAGTAAAATGTGCCTCATCTATCCATAAAATACGGGATAACCATTCGGGTTCAATTTCCATCTGAGCCATTACTCGCAAAGAAAATCGTACCTAGTAGCCAAATCTGCATCCTTTAATTCAAACAGAATTTTCAGTTTATATGGATACATGTTTAGAATTTTGCGTAAAATTTTCCAAACCGTGGTATACGGCATTTGCAATCGCTTGGATATCGCATTTGCACTGCTGATTGCGAGTGAATTGCTTCTGGCTATGTCTTGATTTTCATGAAGAACCTCTGCAACTTGGACATCACTAATTATTGGTCTTCCTGATCTTGGTAAGTCAGTTACAGACCCTGTTCTTTCAAATTTTTGTATCAAATTGCGGTACGCTTTCATTTGACAGGGTCCCGCTCTCAAACCCATTCTCGTGCGAAATCTTCGTAATCCAGCGGTGTAATTTCTGCCGGATTCATAATAGCACTGAACTAAACCAATTCTTGTTTGTAAATCCATGTTATTACAGTTGAGTCGTTTGAACTCAACGTTTACTTGAGTTTTAATTTCAAAATAAAACTTCAAATTGAATAATTTCGTTTTGACACTAGTGTCAACAATTGTTATGACAACGCTTTTGTTTCTCATAGATACGGTAAAATCCCATTCATTAAGCAACTAGATTTCGTTTATTTTATGTTACTAACTTAATTTATTAAAAAGTTGTAATGATTTAAAATATATCCCTTACTTTATGATAACCTGGTACATTAACATACAAGTTTTTACGTTAACAAGCAAACGCCGGTAAATTTTTTGCTTTATTTGTGAAATCTAAAATATGGCGGATGAATTGAATTGTTTAGTTTTAGTTAATCTTTTGGAATATTTGGAGCAGGTGCCTGGGCGAGTTAAGGTTCGTGGCTTCGAGCGGTCCTTTATTAAAAAGACTTCTTTGGTCCTTAACAAATTTATTTGATTTTACAGATGTGAACAATAACAATTTGAATTAATTTATTCTAAGTCGAATTATATTAATTAATTTGTACAGTGAGTTATCAGTGAACTGCAAGGTAAAAGCTGAACGTCTGATGAACTGACTAGAAGTGGAGCTCCAGGTCCTTATATAACTTTCTCCCCCTCACATTTCTGTGGGAACCTGAGGACGTAATGTCCGCTTACACTTTACAATACTTAGTTGCTATCTTAAAAGCTATTCATAAATTACAATGTTGCAGGCTTATTCTGCGTAATCTCGGTACGTGACATCCGCCGACCGTCTGTGACCTGACTTTTGCAGTGTCATTTATCCTTGTGCTACTTTGTAGCGTTTCCACTCGTGGGAACTGAAATCATCATAATAAAGTGTAATAAAATGTTGCAACGACATTGTTGCACTGTCCTAACATTTCCTAATGTTTCCTAATATTTCCTAATACAGATATTAGTATTATATGTATAATAGATGGGGGTTCCTATAACTGGCGTCGCCACCGAAAACGAGGAAATCCAGTAGATGATTTATCAGAAACGCAATTTATTAAACAGTTTCGTCTTTCTAAAGAGTTAGTACGGTTTTAATTAATCGCCTATCTGGTTATATTCAACCTGCACATCGCGTCACGGATTTGGATATATCTGCCAAGGTAATACCATTTGTGATTTATTTATATAAGATATTCTGATTGAAATTTTTTATAATTATATTGTAGGTGTTAATATTTCTACGCTTTGTGGCTAGTGGCAGCTACCAACTGGATATTGGTTGTAATTACAATTTTTCGGTAGCGTAATCATCAGTATCACGCTGTGTGGAAGAAGTTGTTAACGCCATTAACAGAGATGAGATATTTCAAGAATATGTAAAATTTCCTACAAATATAGGAGATCTCAACAACTTACGAGCAGAGTAATTGCATATGATGTTTACTATAAATATTTTTTATCTTAATTTGTTTCAAGATTTTATAGGCAGTTTAATTTTCCTGGAATAATTGGGTGTATAGATTGCACTCATGTGGCAATCCCCCCCAAGAACAAATGGCGATCTGTACCCGGAGCATATATATGTAAATAGGAAGGGTTACCATTTTATTAATGTCCAATTAGTTAGTATATAATAAGTATGTTAACATATTCTATGAGTTAATTTTTAGATCTGTTACTATATGCTAAAAATATTAAGTGTTAATGCTTTGTACCCAGGCAGCACACATGATGCCTTTATTTTGAACAGATCCAATGTACAAAATTTTCTAAGGCAGTTACATGATAACGGAAACACAAACTATTACTTGCTAGGTACCTACTCATTGAGTTATTGAATATGTAATGTAGTAAATCTTTTTGCAGGTGATACAGGGTATCCCTTGAAAACCTGGCTAATGACACCACTGGATGGAAAACCCGAACCAAATACACGAGAACTTCTATACAACTCTAAGCATAAATCAATTCGAAGCCTTATTGAAAGATGCAATGGCTTATTAAAAATGAGATTTAGATGTCTCTTAAAACATCGTGTGTAACATTATTTACCCGAGAAGGCAAACAAATTGATAAATGCTTGTGTTGTAGTAGGTACACAATTTATGTATTGAGCATAATTTGCCAAAACCAGATGCAAATGAGGAAGATTTGGACAATCTGGAGTTTGGTATCTATGAACCCGTACAAGACAATGATGCTGATGTTATTATTCGTAGGGTTAATCCTGAACTGCTTGCTGGCAGAAAACTGCGTGACATTATAATTAGGAATTTAAGGGCACGCTAAATAAGTTTATATATAGAAAAAGAATTATTTAATTTAAAAAACAATGTAATCTTATATATCTACTTAATTTTATACATATTTATAAATTCACCTAATTTAATTAATATTAGATTAAATTTGTTTCAACTTAGATTATTAATTTATTGACATTAAAACTTCTTAATACTCTAAAATACAACTAATGAGACAAGATATTCACATAATTACAAAATGCTTTCTGCAATTACCTCTAATGCAACAGCAATTCGTTCTTTGCACAAAGCACTTTTTTCTTTTGCAATTGCAATTCTTTCTAGCAAACCTAATTTTTTCAAATAATAATCTTTTTTCATGGACTTTTTCTCCGTAATTCTCTTTTGTAACTCGCCGATAGCTTGTAACATGTGAGTAAAAGCATTTTTTTTTGTAACCTTTGATTTTAATTGTTTCCCATTAAGTTTTGATGTTGCGGGCTCTTTAACTAACTTGCTTTTTAGAGTAGAAGTTTTACTTTCTATTGGAATTTCCAACTAATTGCTTTGAACTTCATCACCACTATATTGAATATTAGTTTTACTTTCAGCAAGAATATATTCGTTCAGTACTTAAATCGGAAGACTGTTTTTTACCTCATACACATAGTCAATATCAGCTAGATCAGATTCCTGTGCTTGCATGTGTCCATCTACACTAACGGCCTTAACAATTTCTAGTATTCTTCTAGAGTGCTTAAGGCAGTGTCTACGTTTGGACCACCGCCAGTTTTATTTGCAGATTTTCTTTTATGACTGATTTTTTTTTCGTTCGAGATTTTAAATCTTGCCATGTTTGCAAATAACACAAGGCATTTAAATATTATCTAATGCAATTTAATACTAATTTACCTTTTTCCAATTTTTCCAATCCTTGCTAGGTCTAGGCATGCTGTTTAAAAGTTTTGCTAACTCCATCCACTTCAATTGGGCATCTTTGTATGAAAATGTTTTTTTTTGCATGAACTCCATCAGCTTTTTGTGCATCAGTAACTTGAGTTAACATTTCAACCAAAAATATATAAATGTTTGCGATATAACACAGAAAATAAAGGTTCTATTTATTTTTGGTTTGAATAAAGTAACAGTATTTTCACAGTCGTGTGTATTTGCATGCAACCACAAATGTTCTTAAAAACACTTTTTTATGTATAATCACAATAATTGCACAAAATAAACGCTCACTACTATTTTGATGTGCACAATGCCAACATAAAACGCATACAAACGGATATTCGTTAGTATGTAGGTATACAAATTGACATATTTTAGCATGAAATCGCCAAAACTTTGAAATGACTTATGAGGTTGGGAATAATTACAGGAATAGCATGTGAAAAGACGTTAGTTAATATGGGACCGCATATGTCTTTTCAAGCTACTTTTACGAGATGCAAAATAAGTGCATAAATTGCAAGCAAATGGACGTTCGTTTGTATGAGTTCGCATATGTCTTTTCATGTTACCTTCATAAGATGCTGAATAATTACATAAATTGCATTCGAATGGACGTTCGTTTGTATGGGACCGCATATGAGACTTCAAGTGACTATTACGAGATGCAGCGTATTTACATAAATTGCATGCGTATGGACGTTCGTTTCTATGTGACCGCATATGTCTTTTCAAGCTATTTCCCTGAGATGCAGTATAATTACATAAATTGCATGCAAATGGACGTTCGTTTGTATGGGACCGCAAATGAATTTCTATGACACTTTTAGAGTAAGCAGTATAAGTACATAAATTGCATGCGAATGGACGTTCGTTTGTATGAAAGCGCAAATGAGTCTGCAAATGACCTTTAGAATATGCAGTATAAGTACAGAAACTGCATGCAAATGGACGTTCGCTTGTATGGGAGCGCAAATGGATCTGCAAATTACCTTTACCTGATGCAGCGTAATTACATAAATAGCATGCGTGTGGACGTTCGTTTGTATGGGAGCGCATATGAATCTTCAAATCATATTTACGAGATGCAGCGTAATTACATAAATTGCATTGAAATGGACGTTCGTTTGAATGGGACCGCACATGAATTTCCAATCTACTTTTAAGAGATGCAGTATAGGTACATAAATTGCATGCGAATGGACGTTCGTTTGTATGGGAGCGCAAATGAATCTGCAAATTAGCTTTACATGATGCAGCGTAATTACATAAATTGCATGCGTGTGGACGTTCGTTTGTATGGGAGCGGATATGAACCTTCAAATGATATTTACGAGATGCAGCGTAATTACATACATTGCATTGAAATGGACGTTCGTTTGTATGGGACTGCACATGAATTTCCAATCTACTTTTAAAAGATGCAGTATAGGTACATAAATTGCATGCGAATGGACGTTCGTTTTTATGGGACCGCATATGAATTATGAACGTACTTTTAAAAAATGCAGAATATGCACATAAAAAACACACAAGAGGGCGTTCATTTGTAAGTAACGACATATCAATGTGTTCTTATAGACTGACGAATAATTTGATAAATTATATGCTGCAGATGTATTTTAGTATATTGTGTTGTAATGTAGTTGTATGTTATTTTGTGATAGCACAAAAATCACATTACGGACAAATTTGGGGGGTTAGACCTCATAGGTGAAGCACAAAAGTTACTTAAATTGTCTGCCTATTCAAAATGTATAAATATTTTTCTATCATACACTATTTCGTCCACTTGGTTTAATATTCATGTGCGCATTTTATTTTAATTTTGCCTTCTTTGTTATTAAACAACAAATTCTACAAAACATTCTTCTCTTCACATTCTAGCTCTCGATCAGGTCGTTTACTTGCGCTGGTTAAACGAACAAATTACAAAAAAATTAATTTGTGTAATTATTTAAGCTTTCCAAATTGTAGATACTTTGTCTCCATGAGTAAACTGATATTTATTTTTATAGTATATTCGTCGTGTTAGCTTAAAACTTAAAACTTCTAAACCATTGTTAATGTAGCGGCCATTTTAATTATTGTTATATACTCCATTTCAGTTAAAAAAGTAGTAGATAGTGTTTAGGTTTATTATTGTCTGCCATTTTTTACCGGTTGCCATTAAAAGTTCGCGATCGTAGTATCTTTGAGTTCAACAAAGATAGTGTTATTTTTGACTAGATGGGAACATTTCCTTCTCTCATAAACTGCTAGTCCGTAAGAATTTCTTACTCAAGCAAGATGTTCAAATACAGTTGTTGTTTTTGGCTTAGTAGTAATAGGAAGAAATTATTTCCTCAATTCGTTATAATTTGCAATCCTTGTCGTATAAATGTCTAAGTATTGTTTATATGATAAAGTATAGCTTCAAGAACATATTTCTTAAGTTTTAAAATTGATACGGCTAGAAAATTCTTCAGAATCCAAAGTACAGTTCATTTGTTTTAATTTTAGGAAGATGTCAAATGTAGTAATAAAGTGTTTGCAACTGTATGCAAATGAATACTTAGAAAATTGCTTTAAGGTTACTGTCATTTAACACATAAAGGTTGGCAGTTCTGTAGGATGTTGTCACTAATTCCTCTTGCCAATAAGAATATTCGCGTATCTTACATTGAATATATTATAATGTAATCTAGCATTGGCAATGTAGCATTTATACAGTTGTGATGTCATCCTAAAGTCAAAGCGAATGGACTATATCGACATTACTACTTGGAAGTCCTATTAATCGCAACATAGCACTTTAAGTCATTGTATTTATACAAATTGCCTTTATTATTGATGTTTTTGAAACGGTATTATTCCAAAGGTCCTTCATATGTATAATAAACTTCAAGAAAACGAAACTTGCAAGCACTAATTACATTACTTCGCAAAGTACATCAAGATTAGTTAACAACCATTTTACTTTTTTTCTGTTTGTAGTTGCATTGACGCGAGAAAGACAGAGCATCGCATCAATCGGCATTCCTAGTTGTCATGAACAACAAGCTTCTACAAAGCTGATATTTTTTTAATGTAAATGTGAGCACGCCGTAAAAGCTAAACAAAGTTACAAAACCGCTTAGTTTCGAGCTCAAGCAACGGTAAATCCATTAGCCTTCCTTTTCTTGCATCTGTTGTGTGCAGCTGTACATTTCTGTTGCATATTATGTCAATGTGTTTATTAAATAAAGCGAGGTTTATTTATTTTAATCATGAGTTGGGTTAAACTTCCAGTTTACCATAGCAATTGTCTTATCAGTTGCACGTTTACAATTTGAGACTGTAGTGTGTGTTATAACGCGATTAATTCTTTACAATTGTTGGGCGCCGTAACTAATAAATAAACAAGGAGACTTCTTACCTCAGGTTCGTGGATCCTAGGAATTGTGCAGCAACAAAACCAAATCAAATAAAGCACGAACGTGACACTAATTATTTTAATGAAAATTCAATATCATAATAATACAAAATATGACTTTAAATTACACCACCTGCATCACCCGTCACTACGATTTAAAATACTACAGTTTATTAAATCTTACGAAGTCTATTACACATATTTTACCAATTCAAACACTCTGGTGTAGGTTTAATAGATAAAACTACCCCGTACGGAAGCGTTGCAGCGTCTGACCGCTTCAACGTCTACCATCCAACTCTCTCTGCTAAATCTAGTGCCTGCGGCATCACAAGTTATCGTTTCCTATTACCCATTACGCTACATTTCTAATTCTACAGGGTGATTACTGCAAGTACATATAACTAAGGGAGCTTGATATGTTACATAACCCCCTTTTTAAAAATTGAACTAATAGTAAATTGTGAAATTTAAAACTAAGCTAACATATATCCAATGCTCCGGCAGTACTAGTGCACATCCCTGAAGCTGACTTTCACCCGGGTGTTCATGAGTTTAGCTCTCGTGAACACACCACCACTTTAGGTCTCATTTGGTCTTTTGCTACAGATCGCTTTATGTATTCAATTTCACATTCAAATCCATTCAGTAGAGAAATTACAAAAAGAGTAATACGGTATGAAATTTCTCGTATTTTTTTTTACCCAATTGGCCTTCTTTCACCTTGCACATTAGGTGCAAAAATCATTTTACAGCAATTGTGGCTAGAAAAGTTATCTTGGGATGATCCCATTCCCACTAAAATTTGTTGCAAATGGATTTCTTATCGTAACGATCTCGTAGGTATTTATGACCTGAAATAACTCGTCTTGTTTTATGTGCAAATCCGATTGACATTTTGCTTCACGGTTTTTGTGACGCTTCTCTTAGTGCTTATGGGCCATAAATATTTTTCCGTTTCGTTGATGCAAATAGTAACGTCCAAGTTCATTTGCTTTGTGCAAAGGCAAGAGTTGCTTCTTTAAAGCTCATGACCATACCAAAGCTCAAACTTTGTGGTGCACTTCTTCTTACTAAACTTGCAGACCAAGTCCTGAAGGCTTTGGATCTACAAATTTCAACGTTCATCTTCTGGTGCGACTTCACAATTGTTTTGGGATGGCTTAAAACCAGTCCCAATTTGCTAAATACTTTTGTCTGTAATCGTGTTGTCGAAATCCAAGGATTGGCTCCGGATGCTGCATGGCGACATGTTTCTACAAAATCTAATCCGGCAGATTTGTTGTCTCGGGGAACATCTATTCAAACCTTAAACTAATCCAATCTTTGGTGATTTGGTCCATCATGGTTGGCCAAAGATGTATTTCACTGGCCTACTTCTAGGCCATCTGCTTCAGAGCTTCCAGAGCTCAAAACAGTATCTCGTTTTCTTCTAGTTACTCACCTTTCTCTATTTCAAGAGTTTTCAAGTCTTACTCGTCTTGAAAGGGTTTTATCCTATTGTCTGCGTTTCTATCATAATTGTTTGTGTCCTAAGGGTAAACGTCCCTTACGCCCTCTAATGCCAAAAGAATTAAACAAATCTTTATTAGTATTAGTTAAACTCGCTTAAGCTGAATCATTTGCAAATGAGTTCAAGCTCCTCTCCTAAAATAAACCCTTACAGAGTGCTTCATCCCTGCTAAGCCTTAATCCTTTCTTAAATTCTACAAGAATAATTCGTGTTGGAGTTAGATTGAAAAATTCTCAATTTTCCTTTGACAAAAAACATCCGATTCTTCTGTCAGCGAAGCATCCGTTATCAAAACTCATTATTGCGCGTGAACATGTTCGGCTGTTGCACGCTGGTCCTCAGCAATTACTTTCTTCTCTACGTGGCAAATTTTGGATTACTTCCGGCCGCAGTCTAACAAAACAAATTGTCCATCGTTGCATGAAATGCTTCAGATTTCATCCAAAACTAACTAAGCCAATTATGGGTGATTTGCCTGCATCTCGAGTTGAACAATCGCGCCCATTTTATTTTACTGGTATCGATTTTCTTGGTCCAGTTCTAATCAATGACCGAAAAGGTCGTAGATGCAAGGTGTCAAAGTCTTACATATGTTAATATGTTTGCTTCTCAACCAAGGCCGTTCATCTTATACTGGTGAAGGACTTGTGTACAGATGGTTTTTTACTTTCATTTTGAAGATTTGTATCTCGTCGTGGTAGACCTCTTCACGTCTACTCCGATAATAGTAAGAATTTCGTTTGTGCAAGCTCAGAGTTGCATGAGCTGAAGGAATCACATGGCACTTCGTGCCTGCCCATAACCGCCATTCTGGAGGATTATGGGAGGCAGGAATAAAGTCCTGCAAGTATCATTTGAAACGCATAATAGGTAAATGTATTTTAACTTACGAAGAATTAAGTACGTTCTGAATACAGGTTGAAGCTATTTTAAATTCTACACCCTTGGGTCCAATTTCCTGTTATCCAAATGACCTATAACTTCTCACTCTGTCACACTTCTTGATTGGCAGGTTGTTAACTTCAATATCAGATCCAGATGTATCTGATCTTAGTGAATCTCGTTTATCGATATTTCAAAAAATACAATAAATGAATCAACATTTATGGAAACGATGGAGTCTTGAGTACATCTCGGAACTTCAACAACGCCAAAAATCGAAAACTCAACAGTCAGACCTCCAGCAAGGCACCCTCGTTTTGATCAAGGAAGAAAATGCGCCTTTTCTGAACTGAAAGTTGGGGAGAATTATTCAATTGTGTCTTGGCTCCGATAATGTGAATCGTGTGGCGTCTGTGCGTACCGCTTCAGGTGTAGTGCGTCGATCTTTTTCTAAACTCTGTCCACTGCCGGTGGAACCACAAGTGCGTGAGTGATTTGCGCTCAACATCATTTGTAAGCCTATGGGCTTCTTGTTTATTGTAAATTTATTTTCTAACAAATTTCCAATTTGCCGGGAGTAAGTTAGAAATTAAATATTTTGTATAATTTCTTTGATTAGTTGTATATATTATTTACTGTTTCTACTTGATCATGTGTTACGTTATTCTTGGGAAGCCACGTTCGGCGCCAAATTTATGCTACGTTACTCGTGTAGCCGTGCGTAACACAAAGAAATCACGGAATGACCGGGCTCAATCGGAGATTAGGGGGGGGTTGTAGAAAGTAGACTAACATTTACTGTACGCGGCTGTAAGAAATTAGTAATTGTACCTGTAAAAAAAAGAATTAGAATAGCAACCTGCAATAAAAAAAAAATTAAGCATAAGTAATTCTGTACTGAAAAAAAATGTAAATAGACTGTTTGAATAATCTCTATAATATAGTAACGATAAAAGCAATATAAAAATTTTTAGTACAAAGTGAGGTAAGATTGGGGAGTACCAGAAACGTTTCCTCACACACCAATTAACATAAATCAAGACAAAAATTTTAACAAAAGATAAATAGATAAGACACAATTGCCATGAGTAATCTAGTAGTATTAGTTTTTTTTGTTTTCTCTTTTTTTTCCAATAGTCTGCACTTCTATTGTAAAAAGTATCAACACGACAAAGAATATTGCAAAACAAACGGATAGATATTTAAAGAAAGAAAACAAGTAGTAAATAGTTCACTTACAGAAAGTCCTGCAGTAACGAAGTATTTCACCCTTGACTGTGATGGGGTTGATAGGATTTAGTACACTTTACACTAACGAAGCACTTCACCACACTTCACTGATGTTAGCAACAGACACCATCATACTAATGGAACCATGTGGCACTGATAACTTTCTTGTTAATTCTATTTTCTGAGACAATAATTCCGAAATATTTTGTAACACAAATCGCAAAAATTGTAATAAAAATTTAGAATTTAGAATCGCGTCATTTGTAAGCTGGAATCACTGTAACATGTTAGTTGCCAAACACGTTTTTACCTTACCTGGCCAACATTATTGTTAAGAGAGATAGTGCACGAAGATATGTCTGTAACCTCATTTCAAAAACAAAATGGGAAAGCATGTTACAGAATTAATTTGCTAATTAATACGTTGACAACTCAATAAGTATCTTGCACTAAGAAAAAAAAAGACGAGCTGTACATCGTATTTACTTGTTTGTAATCGCAGTTACCGTTCTTGCACTTTAAGTACAATACGTTGTAATACGATGGCGAAGCCACAATGAGTGAAGAACGGGTATCACTAAGTAAGTTCGTCAGATGTTCCGTAACGCACGTTATTTCAAAGGAAAACTCAACAATTTAAGGAACAAAGAAACACTCCAAACCTCGACATTTATAGGAACCAAGAACAATTAAAGTTAGTAATTTACTTATTATTAAATGCGAGGTAAATTTCACATATCATTAATACGGAATGCAATTAATATCTATCAACAAAGGACAAACTACAACTCCTAACACGCTAATCTGTTTATAAAATAGTTGTTAACATAACACCTGAGCGTCTCTTATCTCGACTTGATAATAGCATAAGGAACCAAAATTTATAAGACGAATAATTCAATTTATTTATTAATGAAAATCGACGTTATACAACCAGCTATACAAAACGATGTGTTTTAAGTACGCTGACATTAAGGGAACGTAACACATGATTGGTTGATTAGTATTATACACTGTTTAATTTTAGTTAACTAGTTTACCTACAAGCGCATCGTTCAAACGTAGTATTTGCTTTTCTTTGTAAAGAACTGCATCATCTCAATTCATTTCACGTCACTTCTCAATGTACTCTCGCGCAACAAACATGTAGACGCTAACAGTTCTAGCTGTTTAATTTATAAAGTATATTCAGTTGTCAATCATGTAACCATTCGCAGTCTATATCTACAATTTACGTGCAAAAAATGCATTAATTACTTCTCGATTATAATTTCACCAGTGAAGGTTTGTCTAAGCTTATTAAATTATTGATGAGCCGCCATCCTTCCAACATTCTTGCCCACAATATTGTCGAACGAATGTTTGGGATATGGAAACGGCGATTCCCATGTCTTAGAAAAACGTTAAGTACAACTGTTGAAACATCAGCTGCTATAATATGTGCCACTGCAGTGCTACATAATATGAATTTAAAGTACAATTTAGAAGACATGGTTGATGAGCTTTTGCTACCTGAAGATGATGTTAATGAAAATATAGTTCCTCAGAATGTTGCAGGGTTGGCATTTAGGCGAACATTTATAGCAACACATTTTTAAATGACTACAATGCTGGTAATAAACATAGAAATCAAAAATATATTTCAAGTTTTTTTTTTATATTTATAAGTACCTGTAAAATCATAATGTTTATCAATAAAATAATATTAATATGTTAGTAATTAATTATAGGATTAGAAATGTTATAATATTTACAAAGTAATTCAACTATAGAAAATATTTCTCTTAAAATATAAGCATTAATACAAACCTAATTTAAAATAAACTATTCCTGCATAAAAAATTTTTTTCTTTTAACATTTCTAGTCGAAGCTTTTGATATTCCGCTTCGGCTGTAGCTGATTCCATGCGTATCTTGTGGAGTGCTCTTTGTTGTTCTATGGATTCATTTAATTTTTGAAAACGAAGCTCCTTTTATTTGCAATCCTTCTACTCCATTTATTAAACCTACTTCCGCGAGTTAAGGATCGGGCCTTTGGAGCAGTGTTTTTAAAAACGTTTCCAAACTCTTAACAAATTTATTTATCTTAAAACAGAAATTAACATGGAATTTTGAATAACTGTGAAAATAACTTTAATTCAAAAACATTTAATTAATTGTAATAAGGTGAGTAGCTTGAACAACGTATGGAATTCGAAGACTGACTGCCGTGCCTTGAGCTTCCGGGCTTTTTATAATAACTTGCCCCTCACACGCCTGTGGGAACTTGCAGATCTCATGTCTGCTTTTCTCTTAATTCTACACTTTATTACATTGTAACAATCTTATTTCTAGGTAATTACGGTATGTTAACCGTCTGTGACCTGCCACCTGCAGTATCACTGCCTTCTCGGATACAAAGTTGCATATCCGTTCTCATGAACTGTTAATAACCTCTCTGGGTTATCCTTGTATTAGAATGTTGCAATGAACTTATACTTTATTTAACAATTTCTAATAATTCCTATTAGATTCAATATATTCAATATACATAGGTAAATTGGAGGATACATAACTCGCGTTGAGATGAAGTAATATTAGTTAATGATTCTACAATTAATCATTTATACTATTTTACATGTATGTATGTTTGTGTATTTATAGGTTCTGATGAAGGTTGTATATTTATCAATACATAAAGGATTATGTACATGCATACAATTATGATAAAAAAAATAATAAGTGGTATAAAAAATAACTGACAAAATTTAAATGACATACTGTAAAACTACGCAAATATAGTCCACATTTCTGAATTTTTACTTAAAACTAGTTTAATTGAAGCAGAATTCTTTTCAACAGTTTTTCGTCTGTTTCTGGTTTGTTTTAAAGCCTATTAGTCATAAACGGTGTTAAATAAGGATTTTGAAATATATATTAGTTATTAAACATTGGACCATTGTTGTATGTGCTGTTGACAACTATGGTCCACAGCGTGCCATTCAGTTGACAAATGCTCCATCATCCTTCGTGAATTTTACTATCTCGCCTTCATATTAAACTGCTACAAAGTCGCCCGGTTTTGGGATGTAGTCATCACCATTCAATGGGACGTCTTCTATTGCAAGATCTTCAGTTAGTTCCCCTGAAAGATTTGAAGAGGATTCAAAAGCATAGGAAATTTTAGATTCCCCAGCTTTACTTTCACTGTCGGACTCCAACTTCTTCTTTCTTGGTTTGTTCTTCTTGTTCTTTGAAGTTGAAGGAACATTTTTGTTCTTTAAAGTGGAAAGGGAAGACATTTGCTGTAATTCCTCTGCAGAAACGCTCTTTCCTGCCACAATGTTTAGTCTCTTCTTTCTATCTTTACTCTTACTCTGATCAACAATTTACTTCCGTTATTCTTCTAGATATTGTACATTTGATTGTGTAAAAAGTTCTGGATCTGCAGGTTCACCGACGTTCTTGAAAGAAGGCAATCGTTGCAGAACCGGAGTTGCATTTGTGGGAAAAACTCCTGTTTTCGTAAAGCCAGCTCTCAGATTTTAATCAGAGTTTTTCTGAATTCTTTCCCACAAATTGTTTAGTAAAAAAGGTAACCCCCTTTTAAGTATAATGAGCGATCTCAGCCCTTTCGGAGATATTTTCCATTCATCTAAAATTTGGCGCCATTGACATTTTAGTTGTTTAAAATAGGCCACATCTAAGGGCTGCAACAAATGGGTGCTGTTTGAAGGGAGAGCCACAAATGCAATGTTATGCTAATTGCATGATTTCAGAACATTGTTACATACTAAATTCCTCAAAAGGTAAATAGTATGTCTACTCTACCTTATAGGCGGCAAAGCCTCGATAGATTACGAGGGGTTCCTGTTTGACGTTTAAGCCCAGGGTAAAGAAGATGATAAATGGCTTTGAGAGAAAAAGGTCCCTGTAATGAGATCTTCCAGCCAGCTAAGCTTCTTCAACTTAGGGCTGAGCTATGAGCTGAGGTCGTAGGATGGTATACGATAAACAAAGAAATTTTATTGGACGCCACCGTATCTTAATGAATGTTATAATAAGAATCTATCCGAAGATCAGATACGGAAATCTTCGGAGACAAAAAAAACTTAAGACGAGCAACATATAAAAAAATACTTACTTTTGACTCTGCTATCTGGAATGGGAACGACGATCTTGTACCATCTGAAAATTTAACCACATCTAAACATTTTCAAACTAGAGCTACATTAGAGCCTAATCACTTTATCACAAAAAAAATAGATTATAAATAGATCAACTAGTCAAAATTATGCTTAAAAAAAAACATTTAAATTCAACGGCAATAATATCATTCTTCAATGCCAAAATTTCATATTTGTGATTGTTTGCTTCTATAGGACAATTACTGCTGACTTCAAAGAAAGAAAGCTTTATAACAACTTATTATTCTTTCTATTAATTTAAAAATATATATACATTGTTTGTATAAAGTTATTTGTACGGAGACCTTTAAAATAGTTTCTTTATTACAATTTAACATTAATCTCTGAATATTCATGGGACATTTTTAGTTGAATAAATTACATTAATTCTTTATAAGAAATATATGATTTTCATTTTTGTTACAATTAAATCATGATACTTAAATAGGATCCTGTTCAGTTTACAAGAATCAAGTTAAATGTTCAAAAATTATTTCTATAGATTATAGAACTATATTTTTAACAGATATATTTAATGGAATCAAAGGTCAAAAAATACTTATTGTCGGTATTAAGCTGTACTTCAGGTGTACTGTCAAAATATATTATACACTATAATTTGGCAAACAATTCTTATCGTATCACATGTTTAGTTATGCAAACATTTTAATATAACCTTGTAACTTCAAAATTATCTTATAGAAATACTTTAAAAACAATAAGGACATTTATGCATTATTCAAATATTAAATTTTGAACTAAATTTTAAGTGTGTCAATTTAAATGACCATAAAACTTTCACAAAAATTTCGAGTATCAACTTCAAATAAACATATTTAGAATCTTCAAAAATTATTTGCACATCGTAAATGATTGTTCCTTGAAATGAATACAGTTATAAAATGGAGGATGACTCACCGCTGAATATCTGCTTGGCAGCCGAATTTTTTTTATACATCTATGTACCTACAAATGTGCTTGCGCGCAGCTGACGCAGGTGTCCGAGCTTGACCTCAATCATAACCAATCATATGTGGAAATTTCCACTCTCTTGCCTAGCAACAATTGAAACTGCATCTAAAGCTCAACTTTAATACTTAAAATGTTAAAACTGTAAAACAAACTTTATACTTGATAACTTGCAACTTTCCAAACCCCAAAACTATACAACTTTAAGACTTTAGAACTTTAAGACTTTATAACTTTAGGATTTTAAGACTTGCACGTAGAAATGTATTTATGACTATATTAGGTCGATGCTACAACGAAAAATGAATCCATGGTATCCGTTGACTCCACCTTACTTCTCTCTGGGACGGCATGTTTTATCAAAAAACCTGCAGGCCCACGTTAACACTTGTATTCGGATTACATGCTGATATCAAAATGGAGATTGACCACGAGGCTACGTTGCTTATCCTATCTACGCGCAGGAAGGGGGATATTGTATCAAGATACATACAAATAGAATAGTTCTAGAATTTTACTTTGGCTATTTATATGTAGATGGGGCCCTATGTATGAATTCGTAATATATTTATTCTATTGCAATTTTATATTTATTGAACAGATGTATGGAACAAAGTGTATTTTTAAAAAAGCAGAAAATCGTATTTGTTACAACATCAAGACATGTGGACTCAAAATGTCACCTTCTTTTCTGCGTAAAACTGGTAAAACTGAATTAAAAAATCAGTCTTCAAAGCTTGTTTGTGTCAAACCAGCCTGATTTTGACCTGCTGTAGCGAGTGTTTGCTGGTCCACCCTCAGTTCATGTTGTCCACAACTATTTGGACTTGTAATTGGCATATGGAGGCAAAACGTCTCCAGCTTCATTCCCACATATCATTATACTAAAAGCTGCTTTTTTCGAGTTTTTAATGGGTTTAGGGTACTTGCAACCACGTTTCATTAACACTATCTTTATGTCTAGGTCATCGACCAGATTCGTCTCATCATAGTTGTAGATGAGATGAAGTGAACTGCCATCCTGCAAAGTGACTGGATTGTTTCTACATCTACAACAACCCTTACACGCTTAATATTGCTACAGAACCTCTGAGAAAGTTCTTGATTGTGGCGTTTCAAAAACATGTCTGGCCATGTTTTTCCAGGGACATTATTCTGGAATTGGTTCGCAATCACACCTTTTTTGTCTAAATACATTTTTACGATGCACCTTAAATCAAAACTTGTTATTGGAAATCCGAAGTTACACATTTTTTGGCGGATAAACATTGCTTCCTCTGTTAAAAAAAAACACATTGACGACTACGTGCCTAATATTGTTTTGTCGAATTGCCTTCAACCTCAAAATAATATTTTATGCTTTTCAGAAGCTTCACGTTATGCAAACACATTGTTTTTTGTCAACTGGCATAGTTCCATATTACGATCACTATACACCTTGTAACCACATCCCCCTATCTTCCTTCTAGACACTTTATCATATGATGAACTTCTTGTGCAAAATAACATGCTTTTGAAGAATGGTTCAAAGAATTGTTTCGACAATAGGTGAATTCAAAGTATAAGATTTAAAATTTCTTACAATTAACCTCCAAATTTTCGTAAATAGAAACTTAACAATATCTGAAATACATAACAGTAATAAATATAGCAGCACTGAAACTAAATAAGACCTTGAAGTAATATGTTTAAATAAAAGTTAATAGCTGATGCAACAGACATAATCTTGTTGATTGAAAATAAATTTCTGTACAACCAAAACTAGGGAAACCGTCTGCTGGTGGAGACCAGGAACTAACACCTTTATATAATCACGTATCACAATTTAGTTGACAAGCACTAGATACCGCCAGCGGCTGCATTAGAGGTATTTTGGTTTGAAAGTGCGTTTAGACTAAAGTTGCGTAGTTTTACGGTACTTCAAAAAACACAACATCCAAACCTATACAAAATAGTTTTGTTATATTTAGTATCATTTATTGTCATAACTTATAATTTAGTACAAGAGATTAGCTTATGTCTACACTTCATGATTTACTATTAAGAACTGCCAGCCGCCTGTATTGGACTCGCGCTCCCTACTCTTCTATGTACGAGTGCCTCTTATGGCAGCGGACCTTACTACTCACTATTACTACAACATCTTCCCTTTTTTAACAGAAGGCAATATTTTACAATTTTTATAAATCTTAATCCTACCCTTATTTTAGTGTTGCCATCTTGGAGGAGTAACTATTACTCGACCGTAACGCGAAGTAATCGTGGTGCGATCTCGCTTTGCGTTAGTCTCTGTTGCACTACACTTTTCACCTGCCGCCACTTCACTTGCGTCATTATGTGCTAATTTAGAGCATGATGGTGTGTCACTCATTTCATTACTCTGCTGATTATCTACAATGGCATCTTGTTCTAACTTATCACTATAATTAATTAACTTAGGAAAATCTATACTATTATAATAAGCTTTTGCATCTGCTCTACCTTCTTTCTCTTTTACAGTTTGATCTTTTGACCATGACACCGTTTTCGGAATATTGAGGTGTTGGTCGTCTTTTATTGCAGATGGTCTTAAAAATTTCCTATTTCTTATATAAATTCCATTATTTACAGAAACCTTATATCTACGTTAACCAAGCTTCTTTAAAATTTTACCTGATTGCCAGATTGATTGAGGTTTTAATTGTACCCACACATTTGTATTTGGTTTTAATATTGACAATTCTTTCGCCCCCCTTTTTTCATTATAATTTTCTATTTGCTTGTTTTCACTATTTTTAATGTGACTGTTATACTGAGCCGTGTTAACTAAGTGTGATTTTAATTTTTTGGTTGCTGTGGGAAGCAAAGGGTTACGAGTAGCTCTCGACATTAATATTTCATTTGGTGAGTTATTTTCAAAATAGGCGTATTTCGGTATTGTAGAAGTGCAAGATTTAAATCTCTACCATCTTCAATAACCTTTTCATAATTTTTTAATTGTTTGTATGTGCCTTTCACTCATTCCATTAGACTGACTATGGGTCGGTGAACTTACACTATGTTGAAATTGCCATTCATCTGCAAAATCTTGTAATTCTTTGGAGGTAAACTGAGTTCCTCCGTCACTAATCAAGTATTTGGGAACTCCAAATCTTGCAAAAATGGTTTTGAATGTGTTAATTATAATCTTACTAGTTATATTATTTAATTTTTCAATTTCAACAAATTTAGAATAATAATCTACCACTATTACATAATATTTTCCTCTAAGTTCGTATATATCGCAACCAATTTTATACCACGGGATTGAGTGTATTTCGTGCGGTTGTAACGGTTCTGCTGGTTGTGAATTTGTATATTTTTGGCAAAGTGCACAATTTTCAATCATTGATTTAATTTTGTTGCGAATCGTTGGCCAAAATACTGATTCTAGTGCTAACTTTACACATTTAGTATACCCTAAGTGACTGTAATGAATTTTCTCTAGTATTGTTTTCTTCAGACTTAGTGGAATTACACAACTGTTATTTTTATAAACGATCTCATTTTCAATTATTAATTCGCTTTTATATTTAAGATATGGCCTAACACAATTTTTTAATAATTTATTATTTTTTGGCCAGCCCTTATCGATTACCATTCGTAATTGCTGTAATTCTGGATCAGCATTAGTTGTCGATTTAATTTTATTTAAATATTCTTCACTAATATTAGCCTCAACAACTACACAAATTTGATCTTTTAAATCTAAATCATTACTCGCGGTGTCTTTAGAACAAGCTCGCGATAATGCATCCGATATAACGAGATCTTTGCCTCTCTTGTATTTAAGATTAAAGTTGTACCTCTGTAAAAATAATATTATGCGCTGTAAACGAGCTGGTACTTTATTTAGCGGCTTATTAATTAATGTTATCAAAGGTTTGTGATCAGTTTCAACGATCACTGACCTTGCAAATACGTAGTCATGATATTTAGTTAAACCAAAATAAATCGCTAATAGCTCTTTCGTGATTTGGGGTTGTTGTACTTGGGATTCCGTTAGAGCTTTTGATGCGTATGAAACAGGTATATTTTCCTGTAACATGCATGCCCCTAAACCATTCTGACTTGCATCTACAGATATAGTTATTTCTTTGGAAGGGTCGAAATTCCTGAGTACCGGACTATTTGTTAAAATTTGTTTAAGTTTTTCAAATGCAGCTTTATGTTGATCTGACCATACAAAATAAACATACTTCCTCAAGAGTTCATGTAAAGCTTTCGTTTCTTCTGAGAAATTTTCAACATACTTACTCATATAGTTTATAATACCTAACAGCCTCTGAACGTCTTTCTTGTCCTTGGGTTCCTGGAATTCTTGTATGGCTTTTAACCTGTCAGGATCTAATCCTATACCTTCACTGCTTAAATAATGCCCCCTAAATTTAACTTTCGAAACACCTAAGATACATTTTTTTGAATTGAATTTAATATTACGTTCTTTCCCCCTTTTTAATACTTCTATTAGTGCTTTATCGTGTTCTTCTTTTGTCTTTCCCATATAATTACATCATCTATATACACTGCTACACTACTCATCTCAAATATTTCCCTGAACCTTTCATTGAACACTTCTGGACCGCTTTTAATTCCATACGGTAATCGAAGAAAACGATAGCGACCATAGGGTGTACCTACTGTACAAAGTTTACTACTTTCGTCGTCTAACGGTATCTGATAGAATGCTTTACTTGCGTCTAACTTAGAAAATACGCGTGCCCCATGTAATTTCGCCGTTATTTCCTCTAACGTTAATAATTTGCAATGTTCTCGTTTGAGTACTTTATTTAATTGCAAGGGGTCTAAACAAATTCTTAATGTACCATTTTCTTTTCTTATTAATACTAGTGGATGTACCCACTCGCTAGCGCCGTTTACTTTTTCGATAATATTTAATTTTTCTAATTCTGCCAAATTGTCTTTTAATTTGTCCATCAGTGCAAATGGAACTTTTCTTATTGGCGTGATACAAGGAACTGCGCTAGGATCAATTTCATTTTATAAGGTGGGTTGATACAGCCTATACCTGAAAATACCTCACCAAACATTGTATAATTTGTTCATAATTTAAATTGAAAGTATTATTAATGTGATCAATACTCTTAATAGAATGAGCTTCTGGTTCTATACGATTAATTAATTTCAGACTTATTGAGCTTGCTAACCCTAATATCGGTTCAGTGTCATCATTAACTACAAAAAATGCAATTTCAAACTCTCTACTATTATACTTGCAATCAATTCTACATTCCCCTATAAGTGGCAAAATGTCACCTGTGTACGATTTCAAGAGGGTCTTTGACTCTACTAGTGTTCAAAAGGCATATTTAAACGAATAAAGTATTTTACAGGTAAAATATTTACCATTGCACCTGTGTCAATTTTAAACGACATCTTAACTGCACCTATTGTTATGTCTACCCACCAAGCCTTATCGTTTACAAGAACCCTTTTACAATTTGTATTACCTGTCCCTTCATTCAGGGTGCCTATAAAAACTACATTTTCTTGATTATAATTTTCCTGAGTTAAACTACTAATTTGTTTCTCGCTTCTACATACTGTTGCAAAGTGATTGTATTTTTTACACTTACCGCAAACCTTTTTATATGCCGGACATCTATTAATTGCGTGATTGAGCCCACACCGCTTACAATTATTAATTTGTGACCTCCTACCTTGCGATTGTGATCTGGCTCGTCCGCGGAAAGGTGATGTCGAGCTTCCTTTGTTGTCCTCGCCAAATCGCCGTTGTTGGCTTGACTGCTGTCTACCTGGACCAGACTGCCAGCCCCCCATGGAGCTTTGTTTGGGCGAAATCCTGTCAATTTGAGAATTTACCTGATTTTTTGCGACGAATTTTTCCATTCTTGCTGCCTGCGATTTAGACTGCTCAATTATAGAACACAATTGGATTGCTTTTTCCAAATCCGCTTCATCTTCTTGCAGTAATCGGTGCCTTATTTCTTGACACAAATTAGCATAAGTTTTATAAGATCATCATTTAATTTGTCAAATTAAAACAACTTGCTGCTTGTCGTCTAAGATCAATGATGAATTGTTCCATTGTCATTTCACTTGATTGCTTGGATGTAAAAACTTGTATCGCAAAAATGTTCTTTCTAGGCGAGAAGTGGTTATCGAATTTTTCAATTACTGGCTCTAATTTGTCCTTTTCATCCTCTTCGAATTTAAACGTCGCGTAAATTTTCTGGATTTCAGGACCTGCAAAATGTAGCAACTGAGCGATTTGAATTTTTTCTTCTTTTTTATTGGCTTCCGTCGCTATTAAATATATGTTAAAGCTATTTTTCCATTGCGTCCATTGTTCTGCAGCTTGACCATTGTTCAATTCTAACCTGGGTAGTACGTTACTCGCCATTTTTCTTAGTAAATTGTTGAACGCGTGTTAATTACTGTAATTATGCTTGCTGTTGTCGGTTTTGTCGCAGCGCCATGTTATATTTAGTATCATTTATTGTCATTTCTTATAATTTAGTACAAGAGATTAGCTTATGTCTACACTTCATGATTTACTATTAAGAACTGCCAGCCGCCTGTATTGGACTCGCGCTCCCTACTCTTCTATGTACGAGTGCCTCTTATGGCAGCGGATCTTACTACTCACTATTACTACAACATGTTTCTACAACCTTTTACATTATTTTATTTAAATATTTGCTACTATTTCATATTTTTTTATGCTCAATTTAGTGAGTATATCTTGAATGTAATTATTTATTGATAATGCGTTTATATATTTTATAGTACCTCTCAAGAAGAATATAAATATATTCGAAAATTTATGTAAGTAATAGAAAAGAGTCTTATTGATTATCCAGCATGCCTAAAATCCACAGGATGTAAATTCGTTGTTTTTTAATCCATTCGATGACCATATTTCGCTTATCGCAACGACATCATATTCACAATCACATATATTTAATGTAAATTCATCGATTTCACCTCACATGCCTCTATAACGTTTTGATAATAACACATAAACCCTTATTTAATTTCTTTTCACAACACAAGGTAAACCGTTGACAAATTTTATAATGGAAATATACATTGTATTACTTTCTAAAGCTTTTAAATATTTATGTTATGCCTATAAAGCAAGGTATAATTATAACTAAACTGCTTACTACTAATTTACAAACTCTGATCTTTCTTTAACATCTAGAAAAATTTAATTTACAGTTCTTATCTACTTATCTAGATACAGCAAGCGACAAAGTCCTAACACTAGCAAAACCCTAGCACACATAGAATACCATATTATGATATAGAATAATTACAGAAATTATACGTAAATGGGCGTTTGTAAGTATGGAGACACACATGTGTTCTTGGGTTATATCTTTTCCTTCCGAAATATTGCTAACAAATCGGTATTCGTTAGTATATGATTGTATAAGTCTTAGGAAATACACTTTTCAACGAACTTCGTTCGTTTATGAAATCTATTTGTCTGTGTGTTTGTCTGTCTGTGTGTCCGAGGCCTTTTTAATGGTCGGACATCAATGTGTGATACATCAATCGATTCAGCTCAGTGTCCAGAGCTTAAGTTTTGATGTCAGTTAAAATCGGGCCACGGGGACGCCGAGCCCCCGGGAAAATCCACAGGGACAATTAAAATTTTAAATAAGTTTAAAATCAATATGCGACACATTTATGGCATTTCATGCCAATTATTCCAATATTATAGACATTGTTTAAACTTAAATTTTGATTACCGAAAATAATTAGATTATTATATTAAAAAAAAAAAAATTCTTATCTTATTGATGAGAACTAATATATAGCTTTTAAAATATTTATTCAATAAAATAAAATATATTAAAATGTCTCTTTTGTTGTTTATAAATTTTTGTATTTTATCTGAATACTTATAATTATTACAACATAATAATTTTAAATTCTTTAAATTGTTTTAAAGTAAGTCTACATTTGGAAGTTCGTTGCGACAATGCCTTGCATTTTCAACTTGTTTGTAATGCATTATAACCACACATAATTAATACCAAAGGACGTTCGTTAGTATGTATCGGCTTTCTAAAGTATCTGTGATAAGGAAAAATCACACAAATTGCATTTCCATTTCTACATGATCCATTTGTGATGAACCACAGTTACATAAATAATCTACAATTGGACGTTTGTAAGTATGTAAGGAGATATACAGGATTAAATCATTTGGAGATTTATACAGAATACTCAAAACTAGTACACAAATTATACACAAAATTGAAACTTGTCAGCATGCAACCACAAATGTTCTTATAAACACTTTTTTATATATAATCACATTAATTGCACAAAATAAACGCTCACTACTATTTTGATGTGCACAATACCAACATAAAACGCATACAAACGGATATTCGTTAGTATGTATACAAATTGACATATTTTAGTATGAAATCGCCAAAACTTTGAAATGACTTATGAGGTTGGGTATAATAACAGAAATAGCATGTGAAAAGACGTTAGTTAGTATGGGACCGCATATGTCTTTTCAAGCTACTTTTACGAGAAGCAAAATAAGTGCATAAATTGCACGCGAATGGACGTTCGTTTGTATGGGTCCGCATATGTCTTTTCAAGCTACCTTCGTGAGATGTTGAATAATTACATAAATTGCATGCAAATGGACGTTCGTTTGTATGGGTCCGCATATGTCTTTTCAAGTTACCTTCATTAGATGTTGAATAATTACATAAATTGCATTCGAATGGACGTTCGTTTGTATGGGAGCGTATATGAGTCTGTAAATGACCTTTACAAGATGCAGCGTAATTACATAAATTACATGCGTATGGACGTTCGTTTCTATGTGACCGCATATGTCTTTTCAAGTTATTTCCCTGAGATGCGGAATAATTACATAAATTGCATGCGAATGGACGTTCGTTTGTATGGGAGCGCATGTGAATCTTCAAGATACTATTACGTGATGCAGTATAAGTACATAAATTGCATGCGAATGGACGTTCGTTTGTATGGGACCGCACATGAATTTCCAAGGCACCTTTAGAATATGCAGTATAAGTACATAAATTGCATGCGAATGGACGTTCGTTTGTGTGGGAGCGCAAATGAGTTTGCAAATTACCTTTACATGATGCAGCGTAATTACACAGATTGCATGCGTGTGGACGTTCGTTTCTATGTAACCGTATATGTCTTTTCAAGTTATTTCCCTGAGATGCAGAATAATTACATAAATTGCATGCGAATGGGCGTACGTTTAAATGGGACCGCATATGTCTTTTCAAGTTATTTTTCTGAGATGCAGAATAATTACATAAATTGCATGCGAATGGACGTTTGTTTTTATGGGACCGTATATGGATTATAAACGTACTCTTAAGAGATGCAGAATATGCACATAAAAAGCACACAAGTGGACGTTCATTTGTAAGTAACGACATATCAATATGTTCTTATAGATTGAAGAATAAGTTCATAAATTATATGCTGCAGATGTTCTTTAGTATATTGTCTTGTAATGTAGTTGTAGGTTATTTTGTGATAGCCCAAAAATCACATTACGGACAAATTTGGGGGGGTAGACCTCATAGGTGAAGCACAAAAGTTACTTAAATTGTCTGCCTATTCAAAATGTATAAATATTTTTCTATCATCCACTAGTTCGTCCACTTAGTTTAATATTCATGGGTGCATTTTATTTTAATTTTGCATTTTTTGTTAATAAACAAATTCTACAAAACGTTTTTCTCTTCACATTCTAGCTATCGATCAGGTCGTTTACTGGTGCTGATTAAACGAACTAATTACAAAAAATTAATTGTGTAATTATTTAAACTGTCCTAATTGTGGCTACGTTGTTTCCGATTAAACTGATATTTATTTTTAATGTATATTCGTCGTGTTTGCTTAAGGCTTAAAACTTCTAACCCATTGTTAATGTAGCTGCCATTTCAATTATTGTTTTATACTCCATTTCAGTTAAGAAAGTAGTAGATGGTGTTGGTTTATAATTGTCTGCCATTTTTTACCGGTTGCCATTAAAAGTTCGCCATCGTAGTATCTTTGAGTTCAACAAAGATAGTGTTATTTTTGACTAGATAGGAATATTTCCTTCTCTCATAAACTGCTAGTCCGTAAGAATTTCTTACTCAAGGAAGATGTTCAAATACAGTTGTTGTTTTTGGCTTAATAGTAATAGGAAGAAATTATTTCCTCAATTCGTTATAATTTGCAATCCTTGTCGTATAAATGTCAAAGTATTGTTTATCGAATAAAGTAAAGCTTCGCAAGAATATATTTCTTAAGTTTTAAAATTGATAGAAAATTATTCAGAATCCGTAGTACAGTTCATTTGTTTTAATTTTAAGATGACGTCAAATGTAGTAAACAAGTGTTAGCAACTGTATGCAAATGAATACCTAGAAAACTGCTAAAAAATTACTGTCATTTAATACATAAAGGCTGGCAGTTCTGTAGCATGTTGCCACTAATTCCTCTTGACAATGGGAATATTCGTATATCTTTCATTGAATATATTATAATGTAAGCTAGCATTGGCAATGTAGTATTTATCCAGTTGTGACGTCATTCTAAAGTCAAAGCCAATGGACTATATCAGCGATACTACTTGTGAGCGCTATTTGTAATCGCAACATGGCACTTTAAGTCGATGTATTTATACAAATTGCCTTTATTATTGCTGGTTTTGAAACGGCATTATTTCAAAGGTCCTTCATATGTATAATAAACTTCAAGAAAACAAAACTTGCAAGCACTAATTTTATTACTTCGCAAAGCACATCAAGATTAGTAAAAACCATTCCGTGTTTTTCTGTTTGTAGTTGCATTGATGCGAGAAAGACAGAGCATCGCATCAATCAAGCTTCTACAAGGCTAATATTTTCTGAAGGTAAAACTGAGCATGCCGTCTGAGCCGTAAAAGCTAAACAAAGTTACAAAACCGCTTAGTTTCACGCTCAAGCAACGGTAAGTCCATTTGCCTTCCATTTTTTGCATTTGTTGTTTGCAGCTGTACATTTCTGTTGCATATTGTAACCGGATACTGCTACCGCGTTTCTTTAATTTAAAACAAGTAATAATAAAGGTCTTTATTACTCACTGTTCACAAGTCTAATTAACAGTATATGCCTTATTTATATATGTTTTCAGTCCACTTAACAATGAAGCACTATTACACTAATGAATTTACAAGCACAAATATCTTCTTAAACTAACTTCTTTACCATAGGTCCATTAACAACACTAACACAACTATTTGTTTATACACTTCTATTTATTTATGTATACTACAAGCTGCATGTACATTAGACACAGCATATAACATTTATGTATACTTCTAAAAGCTCAAACTACTATTACTTTACAACGATATAATTTATATTAGACATTCTAGTATAGACTGCCCTTGCATTTCTCAGCGGTCTTATATATACTCAGATTTAAAGATATGACTCATCTTCTGGTAATTACGAGAAGCTTCCAGGTCTGGCGAGAATGAACAGTGCTGGCGGCGTTTTGTGTGTTTGATTGCTAGAAGCATTCTAGAATCCTGGAAACTAAGCAGACCCTACAACGCTTGTGTGTTTGACGGGTTGCATAATAGTAGCTCGCAACAATATTATTGTTCAAGTTTAAAATAATATAGCTAGAACGTCAACCCCTCCTGTCTTTTTCAAACGTAAGCTTTCTCGAAAGTTAGGGTTGATAGACGAGCAGTAGAGTCATGTTCGTGTTACGGGCTTGGCTAGACACGGTCTAGTCCATATTTTCGCTGTTAATGCATTGTAAACATGATGTACGTTTCTTAAATAAAATTGTATTTAAGTTTATCCTGTTTCATTATCATTATTTAAATAAGTGCGCATATTCATACTAAACCAATGGTCCTTCTTTCGCGAATCAGCGCATTCCTATAATTTTATAGTTCATTCATATTATTGCAATTGCAACGCGTGTGCATCGCGATTAATACAAGATTAAGTGATCACGGCGTACTAAAAGCAACAGCTAATACTATACGCAAATAATTCGTGCATTCAGATGAAATTAAGCAACAAAAACATTTCGTTTGAGTGCAGGATTATACAAGATAGTTTCATTCAATTCAAAATACAAAGCATTACCAGCAAGCTGCACAAGTTTCAACGCATATTGTTATCGTCAAGCAGAATTCCAAGAAACCGAGGGGCAGAGTTTCAACACATGTGTCTTGCGGTTATATCCACATTTTAAGAATCCAAGCGAACAGGTATTACAGTCGTCCAGTACTACACCTGACCAACTAAAAGTAAAAGCATTACACATATTGTTTATTCATTGCAACGTGTTTCAAACGTGAAATCGATTTATTACATAATTAACGCGAGCGCGGCGAAATACAATACTTTATATACTATTTCCTATTGCGGACTGCAAATAACTTGTCTTTATTTATTTGAATTGCTTTTGGGGCATGAACCCGGGTGTCGCCACGAGAAGGTTTGTTACGTTTGCAAATAAATTTTGCTGTAACATCCCGCAAATCTGAAAGGCCAGACGTACTATTATAGTCATTTATAAAATTTATTATGTAGTTTCGGTTCAATTCTGTACTTCCACACTTTAGTAGTGTTGGTGTTTTATCACCTGATGGCGGTTTTATTTACTTTTGCCATAGTACAGTGATTCGAAATTATATCATTATAATAGCTTCGATTATTTCATAGGGTTCTTGGGAACTATTCCACTCTGATGAGGCTAACAAGCCGAAACCATTGGTCAGTGGATGTTTCCTCCCCTATGAAGTAATAAAGCTAATGTTTTGTTAATGACTATATAACTACCAGCCCGATTTGTATTTGTCAATAGCTCTTACTATTTTCATAAGAGTTTGTTTACAGATACATCTTACTTTATATACTATTTCCTATTGCGGACTGCAAATAACTTGTCTTTATATATATATATATATATATATATATATATATATATATATATAGTGAATAAGATGAAATAATAACTTAGACTTTTATGCAAAGCCCAAATGATCATTTCAAATCGAGCTAGTAATTGAAATATGGAAAATATAAGGTCTTGGACAGGACTTGAACCTGTATCCTGGTTTTGCCAAAACCATACGTTTACTAATTACGCCACCGAGACCGATGACACAATTGGGAAATTTACAAATTTAAATCGTGTACACGACGATACATCAAACTAACTTTCAATTACGTTCGGCATTTTTATCGATCATTTCTGACATTGTCAATTTTTGACTTATGTCAGTTATAGACAGGAAGCTACGCTCAAAATTATGGCTATAAGCCAAGTATTAAATATATAAATATTTTAGTAGTTAATTACACAAGGTAAGTTGAAAGTTAGGTTAATGTATCGTCGAGTACACGAATTAAAATTTGTAAATTTCACAATTGTGTTATCGGTCTTGGTGGCGTAATTGGTAAACGCATGGTTCCGGCAAAACCAAGATACAGGTTCAAGTCCTGTCCAAGACCTTATATTTTCCATCTTTTAATTATTAAGTTCGATTTGAAATGATCATTTGGGCTTTGCATAAAAGTCGAAGTTATTATTTCATCTTATTCACTATAATGCGATAGTATTTATCAACTTACCTTGTGTAATTAACTACTAAAATATTTATATATTGAAACGTATTATTCAAAGAGCTATGAGCAATGGGGGGGTAAGTCGAAATCTGTGGGGGGTCACACTCAAACTAAAACAAACAGGCGCCACCAAGTCCAGATTGATTTATATTAATGGCATAGCAAATTTCTAAGGGCGGACTTGGAGACTCAAAGAAAAAAAGATCGCCTTCGCTAACATACAAACTTGTCTTAACAGAATAAGACACTGCTCCTGTAAGAAAGAATATAGTTAGGTTACCTAAAAAAAATGGGAACACTATTTGCGTCCCTCAAGTATATCTAAAATGCATAGAGAATATTTCTTACATAATGGAATCATAAAATTTAACTCTTTCTGTGTTTTGTTTACCAGGTCTGATCAAACCAGATCAGAATAAAAACTTTAAATGTAGATAATTAATTTACTAGAAAGAATTTTCTTTGTTTCAGTAAATAAAATTTCATGATAATTAAATAAAATAAATATGTGATATTCTTGCAAAATTGTTGTAAGGTTTAACAACTGATCCTTACTCAAATATATAACACTTCAGTGTAACTAACAATATTAAGTTTCTTTATAACCCAACCAGATCTGTGTAGGTCACTTACAAATGAATATATGAAATTTTCTCATTAATTTAACAAAATTAAAATTAGTTTGAAGTTAATAGAATCACCAAGATATTCTTTAATTTTATCAAAAGTGGCAGTACTGTAATGTTAAACATCTGTTAGCCATTATGCAATTGTTGACGGCATTGTTCAAATAAACAGGTGACGTAATAGCAGCTGTTAATTTACGTTGCAGCCATATGTAGTCACATCTTTACAAAACTAAGTGAAATCAAATTTTGATACTGGGAAAACCAGCTTAATTACAGGTAAACTGAATAACAATTTTGTACATCTAACAAACAAAACGAAATAATGTACTTTCAGAAGGAAGTACTGAGGAAATTCTTAATTCTATTACGAACCCAAATACCGGCTGTCGTCCTTGGTTGCAATGGAAACAACTTCGCAGAGCGGGCCTGCTGTTAAATATGTTTGTTTTCCATGCTTTATTACAGATGCAAGAGCGAAGCGGATTTCTTACATTGGTTCACGGCATCTTTTATTCACAGCGTACTCCTCCGTTGTCTAATTTTATTTCAAAGTGGTCGTGCGGTTTTCTAATTTATCGTTGCAATTTCTGACGTATTGTTGCTTTTCTAACGTATGGTTGCTTTTTCTAACATATGGTGGCTTTTTCTAATGTATGGTTGCTTGCGCTAAATAAATTTTAAATTAGCTAATATGATAACGAATATGCAATATATGGATTAAGTACTAACCGTTACTCAGGAAGTGCTTCACCAAATCAAAGCGACCCGGAGGTCACTCGTCATTCTCTTCGAATGCATCTTCACGCTGCCCTAAACTATCGACGAGTGCGCTCGCCGCGCTCCTGCAAGGGGGGAGGATCATAAGTGTGGTTCTCGAACCTCTCACGCGCGCGCTAGTGGCTTGTGGATTTGCACCGAACTCCGAAACAAATAGACTACTAATCCTAGATATAGCAATACTATAAAAATTTGATTGTTACTTGAATCTTTATATTAGTTAATAAAGGTATTTCAATATTCATGGTACGTTTAATGAGTATGTTCCTTTGCTGCTAAAATAAAATTGTTACAATATATTGCTGTGAATCTTCTCATATCTGCAGGTACTGGCCCTTTCAAAACATTCGAGCCCCACGTTGGGCGCCAAGAATGCTGTGATACCTTTAAAATCCGTGAACTACGCTTTTCGCCTCGGCTGCTCACCTAATGTTATAAACCTCCTCATTCATAAAAAAAAACAAACACATTCCTACCACAAACATCAACGTTAACTCTATTTACATCAATATTCAGAATACATTAAATTTTCAAATTAAATTTCAGCATAACATTCAGTTTTAAAAAGAATTTCAAAATCAATTTTATTATCACTTTAACGTGCATCCAGAATTAAAGTCCTTGTTGGATGCCTACTAATTAATATAACAATATAAGCAGACCGAGTCTGAGTATAAAGGAGCATCTACCACCCTTTACGTTAATTAACCAGGTTCGTCTAATTGAGCTCAAAGACATACCCAAATTTTCATCATATTCCCGAACATCAAAACAAAATACCCTTTTTACTTAAACAAGCAAATTTCATCTTAAAATTAAACGTTTATGGTTAGAACAATTTCACTAATGTCCATTTAAAGTAAATCAATTATAAAGTAATTCAATACACACAAAAATGTCAAACAAAATAGTATAATTTACCTGAAGGTTACTGTACTCGTAGCTTCAAAGTATCGTTTCTTTAGTTAATCACGCCATTCAACAGGATTATATTTACGGCTTCTGATTCTCTACGCTTTTAAAATTTTCTCCATCACCATCCATTCAAAGTCGTTTCTGGGCCTTTCCGGAACTCCTCTGTGTTTATCTGACCCTTGTTTCATGGATCCAGACACGTATTTGAACCATTTAATTATTAACACCCCCGAAGAATAGCAAAGAAATTCATGCTTCTGTCACCAATATACGCCAAAACTGCCTACTTTTGTGTATACCTTCGTCGTTGTAAATTTTGCTAATTGGTACAGTGAAACTAAATTTTATTACCTTGTATCTAAGTGCACTGAAGTACATTCATGTTAGCACGTAAATAATAAGCTATTTTGAATCACTAAAATATACTAGCAAACTTTAAATTATTTAATCAAACTAAAATGCACGGTTTAACATCTTCAATCAAGTCGCGTATGTACGAGCTTTTAACGCATCGAATCGTCAAAAGTCTAAGAGGCCGAAATTCATATTACCACCGGTATATATAGCGAAAAGCCTGTCTGTCGGTCGAGTCTCTAAAACGGCCAGTTTCTAGAATTTCTCATGCTCTGTTCCCAGTCCGTCGCTCACGCGTCGATTTTACGAATTTTCACTCGCCCCATTTAAATCTCAGAAAATTTCACACGGCACGCAAGCATGTCCGAGAAAAACTAATTAATTTTGTACAGAAATCGTTGTTCTACCTCTGATATTTGCATCCTATTTTTAACCAATTGTGACCCTGTGACGTTGCTTAAATCCCGCCTTTTACAATATGTGTCTTTGCTTGACGCATTTCTCTTTCCTTCTCTACCGTGTTCTTATTGGTGCAACTTGATATTCTTTATTATCGATTATTTTAGTCCACATGGAGTGTGAAATACCCAGCTTTAGCAATTCTCGTAACTATTATGCGACGTTTTCCCAAGATTCTTTGAAACATTAATTATCTGCAAAATTTACGCCGAATGTGATATTTAAACTACGCAGGTGTTCAAAATAATATTAATTCTCAGAGCTTTATTCCGTGGTATTTTAATCTTGGGTTTTACAAGTTTCTATAGGTATTATATGTTATTAACGGTTTAATTAACTCCAATTAAAATTGATTTCTATCCTTTTCATTTTAGCGAATACAACTTAAATATTAATTATTATGTGTACACTTTGTTTAATACCGGTTACTCGAAATAGAGTTAATTAAGATAAATTTTGCACGTAATTTCTCTTTGTTTAGGAATAATTACATTACACGCAGAGCTTTTCAATACTGCTTCTTTTGATATAAAGCGTCTTATAAATAATTTAAATTTCTTATTTTTACTGAAACAACCGAGTTTATTTATGCTTCATGGTTTTAATAACGCGTATTATTTAATGAAATTCCTTATACACGGTGATTAAAATTATTTGATGTGATTATTTAATTTTCTACCCTGGTCTAAATATGAGTAATATATATATATATATATATATATATATATATATATATATATATATTGCTGTGATAAGGGTTGTTTAAGGGTGCACGACATAGTGGAGGTCATTAGAGAATGAGTAATTAGAATAGGCAGCAGAAAATTGTAGTTATTTTAGGAAATAAGTAAGAAATAGAAGTAGATAGTAAGTAGGCAACACCCTGTGTACAAAGTAGAAATAGTTTTGGGCGACGCAGGAAAGACATAGGAAGACGCATAGTTGGCGTAGGAATGAGAAATACAAGTATTAAACGGATGGTAAAGATTAAATACCCTGTAGATAGTGTTCAGTTATATAAGTAAAGCGAATAAGAATATTTTTCAGTGGAAGCACGCGTATAAATGATAAAGTATAATTAGACACGCATTAAGAAAAGAGTCTCAGACGATTAAGTAATACGGATGTGAAAATAGAGTTTCATGTAGCTAATATAATGCGTATAAAGATCTAACCATTTTGATAAGAGAAATGATTAAAATTGCGTAAATCGCATGTAAACAATGAAAGTTTAAAGTAAAATTGCATCAGTTGTTTATGGAAAGGCGATTATTCTATCAAAATACAGCATGTTGATAGTGAAGACACCTGCAGGCAGGTGGGCATTATGAACGAACGCAGAGCATTACATCAGAAAATATTCGAAATGGAATTACTTGATTGGTCCGAAGCAAACGACAGGTTCTAGACCACACCACGGATGCAGTGGGGATTCGAAATTATATTAGCAAGCACCGCGATAAGAAAGTCAGTTTTGAACTCAATGAAGGCCCAAGTGCATTGCCAGTAATACTGAATAATACGTAACAAGTGGTACAAAGTGAAATAAATGAGTGTGTATATGAAAATTACCGTTTAAAACGTAAGTAGGATTATTTTATGAATTAATCGTAAACTAAGACATAAAAATAATAGGGCTTCGAGGTCTGAGGAAAATAGGCCAGAATGCTTGATGTTAAGAAAGATTACAATAAAACAATTTAAATGTCGAGGCGAAAGGAAGAACATAATCTTGAAGTATAGGGTGAACGAATTAAAATTTGAAGTCTATGGCAAGAATGATTAAAGTATAAAATTATAATTTAATGGTGTTGGTCCATAATGGTGATAAGTTGAATGGAATCGAAAAATTGGGAAGATTAATTTCAATGGAAGCGTCGTCGCAAAAGATAAAACCAGGTCAGATTGTTAGTTATAAGGCATCTGTTTTCTACAAGAATTTTATTTTATTTTAATATCAAATTGGCTAAATATTATATGCTTGTAAACAAGTCAACAAAGGGTTGAATACGTATTGAAATAATAATAAGAAAACGGATTTAGAATATTCTACATTTGTTGGTAAAGGTAATGAGTTTTCTTTGGTGACTTTGGGTTTTAGTACAAATTAAATGGTTGTTGATAAATGAAATTTATAAAGGTGAATTAATTTGAAAATGTATTGTAAATAACGTCAAAGCTGTACATAAAGCATTAGTTTCATTAAATGGGATCCAAACTTACTGAATTTTTATAATTACAAATATATGCTAGCCGAGGTCATAAGATTGAAACAGAGGAGGAGCCACAAATTAAGTAGGGCAGAGATAACCCGCAAAGGCGGTAACTTGTTGAATTTTGTCATTGGTCGATAAAGTTGTTTATGATAAACTCCAGTTGATAGCAACGTTAAGAAACAGCTGGAGGAGGAAATAATCACAAGCTGTAGGAAAGATTAAAATGGTGGTTCAATAATTTAATTTAGTATTATAGCAATTAAAATAAATAGGTCGCTCAACGTAAGGACACGTGATATTACAGAAATAATAGGTCGACCCACTAAAAGGAGTATTACAGCAATATATATATATATATATATATATTGCCGTGGTTCCCTGGTAAATGCCTCCCCAACCAAAAATATATTCGAAAATTTTATTAAATTTTCAAAACTCGAAAATTGCACATAATAGAAATTAAATACTCTAAAAAAATTATAATTTCTTACATGTTCCTTCTTCTCTTCTTAGGTTGAATTGCCTTTTTCAACTGCTTCCGGCTAGCTCAGTTGGACCTCCTCTTGGATATCTAGATTCACTCTCATATTCTCTATCGTTCACGCACACTCCCAATAAAACCACAAAATACAACAAACATACAATCTTTTATTTTTCACTATTTACAAACCAAATTCAATATTATACACATTTCAGTGATGAAGTTACACCTCAATAAATTCTATTTTGTAATGTCCTGTATTTTAATTTAAATTATCAAACACATAGAATGTACCCGGATTAAATAGACCCTGAATAATACCTTATTTTCTCATCCCTTCTTTATAATTTATTTTATATCTATGTAAACTCTGGAGTATGGTTAGTTCATGATAACCCAGTTAATTCTGAATAATGTATGCCCCTATACTTTGCATACTCTTACAACAAACTAAAAAAACAACCCATGTACTCTTCACAAAATTTAACTTCCTGATGAAACGTTAATAAGCTTTATATACACCTTCAGATTTCTATTTAAATACGATAATAAAGTTAGTTACATGTATTATGTTCACTACGCCAAATAATGCACAGTACCTTCAAAATCACTCTCACACGTCACCCAATATTCATAGTTTATAACAACACAATTTCAAAGCGTTACCTGGAATTTCTAGAAGATTTCTGCTATGTTAACGATGCCATGTATTTGCTTCTTTCGGGTCTGCAGGCCGCTTCTAGCTATAAGTAGAAGAACCCCATGTAAGTTTGAGCTGCTAGCGCTGCCTTCGCTGTGTATCCAATTTCCAAATCCAATTTAATTACACGTCTTTCATGATTATTTAATTTAATCCGCTTTACATAACGTCACTACACGAATTTGTTAAAAAAATATAGGTGATAGCTCAATAACTTCTAAACTCGGCACAAGTCGCGTACAAATTATGAGCTTAACACCGTGCAATATAATTTAAAATAATTTTATTATACTTACAAACTCGTGATAACTTTCATACGTCGTCTGAAGCGGTTGGAACATTAAGGGCTTTCATTATGTTTTCGAAAAGTATTTATATGCTTCCACTGTAACCTCTCCAGACCCTCTTACCGTGAAAAATGTAATTTAAAATAACACGTTCTTAAAATTTTGAGCTCAACCGAATTTCAGTGCACCGTTCCGATCTTTTCTGAAAATTAATATACACTATGCTCGTATTTGTCTCATGTCTGACTAACAATATCGACCAATCGTCTATTTACTGACGTTCCACAAATCCCTCCTATACTAACGTTGTCCCTTGCTTATGCATATTTCACGTCTCTTTCTCATCTTGCTTGAGTGGTAGAAATCGATATTCCAGACCATCTGCTATCTACCCCACGTGGACCCCAAACTTACGTGCTTTAAATAACCGCTCATTAGCGTTTCATGCGAAAACACCCGGCAGCTTGTACAATCCTCAGAATCCTTGTTTGTTATCTACAAAATAAATGGAACTTGACATTTAAAATTCTGCAGGTATTTAATCTTAACGAGCGTTTTAAATAACACTTCTACGAGTTGGATTTTCCACGTATTTCAACCCCACCGATATATTTGTTCGTTAGCAACGCATTTCACCTTGGTATTATTGGATTTTTACACGCTTTTATGCATATTATACGTAAATAACCGTTCAATTAAACTCCATTAAATTAATAAATTAATTGCATTGGCTTCTAACATTTTTTTCTCTACAAACCCCACTAAATTTTATTCATTATTTGTAAAATTTTGTTAATACCTGATACTTAAAAATGAACTAACTGGAATAAATTTCGCACGTAAATTTTGGTTGTTTCCTTTATACAGGGTGTTTGAAATTACTTTGTATATATTTACTTTTAACCTTTTAAAACCACTATAATATATATATATATATATATATATATATATATATATATATATATATATATATATATTGGACGCCGACGGTTTTTCCACTGATGTCATCCTTAAATTCATATGGATTGTGACCTACTATGGATACAACTGTAGAGGGCCTCTTATATAATAAAAGGAATTATACAATATCCTTCGACTCGTTTGACAACTGAGGGTGAGTTCGCACAAGAAATGTATTGATTGTTACAATGTTGCACTTCTAAAAGTAATCTAAAATAATGGCTTCGCTATATACAACACATGCCTCGCCTTTGTAAAGTTTGGACTCCAAATAAATTAAAAGAAAGGTGAAAAAATTGAAATAAGAAAAAAAAATAAGGCTAGGAGGAATTGAATATAAGAAAGCATTCACATCAAAATAAATCAAATTAAATCAAATCAATTCCAAGCAAATGGTCACTGCAAAAGCAAAAGTTAAAAAGTAAAATTGTAAAAAGGTAAAATTGCAAAAAGTTAGAAACTTAATAATTTTAAACATAAAAAGTTAAAAGTACATAAACAAGAGTTAAAGAAAAATTCTGGAAGTAGAAAATCAGAAATAAATGCCTGTTTGTAAAATATTAACATGACATAATCATAAGCATAAAATGCACTTAAAAGTAAATTGACATAAGGAAAAAATAAAAATAATAAAGTTAAATAATGAATATAAAAAAATAAAAATAATGTCTTAATGGCATAAACATTTACATGACTAGAAGGCACTTGAAAAGTTAACGCATGAAACAAATCACTGTCACTTGGTTGAACCATTATTAAAGAAAACCTGGAAAGATGTTTTAAAAATTATACCATATGTATTGAAATGTTGTAGTGTTGAGAGTTAACATCAGTAAAGACCAGAATATGTTGAAAAGATTTGGACCGTACGTGCTCGACTTCATAACTCCATAGTGTTGATACTAAGTGTTGTTGATCTTTGTTGTACTATAAGTGCTTCAGTTTTTGTCCATTGCAAAACCAAAGACTAAATCATTTTGATTCATATTCCATCATAGGAAAACTTTATATATTCCATTTAATATTCCGTTTATTATTTCCATAATAAATTCCATGATATTTTGCGAATGTCAAGATTTTGACATCCATTTCTAGTTCAAAAAGTTAAAATATTTTTGTACGATTGTGTTTGTGTTGGGATATGTACCAAGTCCATAAACAAAATCAAACATAAGTACCATTTTATTTGTGCCGTAAGTGTTCGTTCATGGGAAGGGTTTTGTAAATCTAAGAACAGAGAAGGTTTTCCGAAAAAGTATTGACAATGTTTTATACTAATAGGTAAATAAAGTTAAAGTTAACATTATAAAAAAAAAATTGGAACTTAATCGGAAAAAGAGGGAAAAGTGTCAACGCCTCGTTGTCCCACTAAGTCTTACAAAAAAATCGATAAAAATAAAGGTAAAAATTTATATTTGTGTTCATATGTAATATTCATATATGCAAAAATGCAAATACAAAAAAAATTGCAAAAATGCTTAAAGATTTTATGAAATTTAATTAATCTTAAAGTCAGAAAAAAATTCTAAAGTAATAAGTTTAGAAACTAAGGAAAAGAGTTTTCCTTAAAAAAAAGTTTGTTTAGATATGGTATTCGTCCATCATAGTGTTTTCCGTTAAAGGCAAAATGTCCTTTATAATTAATAGTGTTTGTTTTCAACAAAAAAATTAATATTACTATTTCGGCTTTACATGTTTTAACCTATGATTTCCAAAACTGTCTATGTCTGAACAAGGTGGCTAGACTTCGTCAGCAGCTGTGGTTTGAGTCTGGAAGGTGGTTAAGTCTTTCTAGTCATAGAACTTGACCGATTAAAATAATACTATATTTTCTGCGAATAAATGTAGTTTCGACTTTCAAACCTGCATTACTCTCTGTATGAGTGTAGATTTGGCTCATACCAGTAAAACAAGAATTATGAAAATTGTCAAAATTTACTGATAGATCATGTGTATCAAAAAGTTCAAGTCTGAAAATGTTTAGAAAATCGACTAGAATATTTAAGAAAGTCGAAAATGTCTAAAATTATTTAAAATGTCTACAATTATTGTCCGTTGATGCCTTAGTATTTTACATTCTTCATGCTATTTTAAAATTCTTCATATAATTCATAACTAGAAAAAATAACGAGTGCATCAACTCTATTACAAAAATATTACTTTAGCAAGCATTTTAGTACTCGTAGTTTAGGAAAGTCTATTGATTCTACGTTAGTTTGTGCACAAAAGGAAAACAGTATGAGGGTCTATTGTCCGAAGATGCTAGCTCGATACACATATAAGCGCTTCTTTGTGAATTTGTTTCCAGATTTACAGTAATCATAATACGATATTTTCAATATAATAACTCATTGTGTAGTATGTTTCAATATTTCATAATCATATAATAATAAAGTTGCAGTACAATACATGATTCCGGTTATTTATTTCTATTTATTTATTATACATCATTTGCACGTCTTTGTATGTCTATTGTGACACCTGTTATGCAAGAAAAATATATTATTTGCACGTCTTCGAATACCTTCTGGCACCTGTTATGCAACTCGTATAAATGATCATTTGTAATCATGGTACTGTAATGTAGTACTGATAGCTACGTTTTAAGTATCGTAGTGGCATCATTATCATGTAGGTAAGATTGTTCAACGTAAACATATCTTTATCTCAGCGTTTTTATAATACGTCATATTTAAGATAACTGCACCGGAAAAATTAATAAAGATTTTCAATAGTTCAACTTTAAGTTGTATACGGACATAATAGTTTAAAATCATATTAATCAATTCGTTTTCATTAAGTACAAAATAACAATTGGATATCTCAAGTTTTGATCGATTATGTGATCATTTGTCTGTACAAAATTGTGTCATTTATTTGGCAATATGCTACTAAAATAGTCAATTCAAAATTTGTTGCCATAAATAATTGGTTTCTAGTTGGAAACACTGTAGAATTGTGTGGCAAAAGTAATTAAAGGTATTTACTCATCGAATGAGTTTTTTTTTTAATGTTTTCATGTGAATGCCCAAAATGCGTTCAATTTAAAAAAAAAATTATTTCGTTTTCTGTGACAACTATAATGTTTTCAGTATGTCGTGTGTTTGAAACTCAAATGTAAAAGTAAGTCTCAATTTGTTCCGAATAAATTGTGTAGAGTGTATGCATGGGTAGAGCTGTTTTAGTCGCCTTTTACGACAGTTTGGCCGTACCGTGGTGATACTTTTTGACCGACAATAACGCGGTGAATGTAAGATATGTGAAAATTAAAAAAAAATTGAAATCGTTGCAGTTAAGTCATTTATATTAATGTTTTAAGATATTTATATATCTTAAATAAATGGAAAATTCAAATTCATTTCAAAGTTCGGAGTCTTAATATGTCATATAATATCTTACTTAAAGTACTTACATTGGTTTCTTGTAAATAGTTGTAAAATGCAGTTCTTCTTTTTGGAAGTTCTGACAATCCATATTTGACATCGTATATTGCCAAAATGTCCCTGGAGTGGTTTTCCATGAAGCTAAATATCTAGCTGGTTTGTTAAACAAAAACAATACAATGCCCATTAGGACATATCTAGAAAGTTATACCATTAATGTTTGCACCAAATTTTTGTGGTTTTCTTAAAATAAGCTTTTTCTTTTATCTCGGTAAAAACAATCATACGCGTTTTTATAAAACGTTTCCTTTTGCAGAATAAATCTACATGTAAAAATACTTAAATCATTTTGTCCCAAATAAAAGAATAAGAAAGTTAGTTTCGTGCTTTCTAAAAGTAGATTTTGTCTATAGCAAAATTACTTAAAAATATGAGGTTCGCAGAGTGTATAATAACTTGATTCGCTTAAAAATAAAACCTTAAAAATTTTCTAATTTTTAGTTACCTAAGTAATATTTATAAAAAAATGATATAACCTACCTTATTTCTTACTGTGTTACGGTTAATAATTAGTTTCGAACTGTGCTTATATGATTTTTGGCTTTTTGTCTTTTTTTGTGTTTTAACTAATGGCTATATAAAACATAAGAAATTCGTAACTTGTGCCAAGTATGGTATGAAGGTAGAAGGTTAATGCATAAAAATAATGGTAATTTATAGGATTATAAATAATTTGTGACTACATTCTGTTATCAACTTAAGATTGTGGTCTATTTTAACCAGTGGCGGCTAGTACTGAATATATTTGGTAGTGCTGCATTGCTAATGTAAAAATATTTTATTGGTTTTTCTTAAATATAAGTGGAAAACGTTTATCTTTCTTTGTAGCAAATTGATCAATCGCTTTTTCATTAAAATCGGGAATTGAAGTTATGAATTTTTTTCAATTGGCAGCATTTAAAGGGCCGTTAACCTATCTTCACACATCGAGTTTCTTAAAAAAGTTTTTATACGGTTCAGAGTAGAAAAACTGCATTCGGCTTCAACAGTGGTCATTGGTGTGGTCACAAGAATTTGTAATAGCTTTTTAGTTTCGGCCATGGTTTTGTCCAAATTATTCGCAATTATGAATTTAAGAAAAGGCACAGCACCACGTATTTCTCTACATTCCGTATTGGAATATAATACGGACAACTCTGTTTTGAGGCGTTCTTTATTTAAAATATCGTAAGCGATGCAAGATAAATCTAACTCTTGTTCTGGAAACTTGTTATCATACTCGACAAATTTTTCTGTAGATACAAGTGAAGCAGCTGTTAATTGGTCAGTAAAAGAAAAACGTTCCTTTACATCGTTAACAATGATGTCGCATACTACTATGCAGGCGACACGATGATCCCATTGACTATTATTAAGCCGTTTTCGTTTAGTTTCTGCAGGAACGGTATCTAATTTTGATACTTCTTCAATGACGGTTCCTATTTTATTGTTACGTATATTATTAATATCAAGTTCAAACACACCTATAACTCTTTGAGCTTCAGTTGGATTCATATTTCTTTTTTGCAATTGGTTGTACAGTAAATCCACGTGTGGCATATCATAATGAAAAAAGGTCAACCAAAAAGAAAAATTTTGATCCATCAAAATTCGCAAAATTGCAGAAGCTTGCTTGCACGTTTGGATATTTGTGCTTTCCTCCAAGTTTTCCGTACATTTAATTAATGCATCTCTGTATTCGTATACTAGATTAACCACACGAATATTAAAATTCCAGCGAGTAGGAACAGAACGAGACATTCTCCTGCCGACTATTTTATTAAGCACTGCTACACGAGTTAAAGTTCGGGCCTTTGGAGCTGGTTTTTTAAAAACACTTTGAAACTTTAACAATATTTTTATTAGTTAAAATTTGGATAACTTGTACATAATACTAAAATAATTATTGTACTAGTGAGTAGCTCAAACAACGAAGTATGGAGTTTGGAGACTGACTGCCGGGCATTGAGCTCCCGGGCCTTTTATAATAACCTGCCCCTCACACGGCTGTGAGAACTTGCAGATCTCATGTCTGCATTTCTCTTTAATTGTACACTTTAATACAATGTAACAACTTAATTCTAAGTAATCGCGGTCTGTTGACCGCCTGTGACCTGCCACCTGCAGTATCACTGCCCTCACGGATGCAAAGTTGCATGTCCGTTCACATGAACTGTCGATAACCTCTCTGGGTTATCCTTGTGTTACAATGTTGCATTGAACTTATACTTTTACTTAATAATTTCTAATAATTCCTATTAGATTCAATATATCAATATATATAGGTAATTGGGGATACATAACTCCTCCACCGTAAATGAAAAATTAAGGTTTTCTTAATTTTTAAATACATAAAATTCATTATTTAAATTCATTTAAAATTCATTGTTTCTAATGGTATGCTTATTGTTTCCTTTTTTCTCTTTGTTTCCTTAAATCTAGAACTGTTTCCTTTATTCTTATATCTAAGGTACATTTTGTATAATACATACATGATTACAAAATTATTAAAATGATCAATACAATTGTCCAAACACTTATATTATTATAATGTAACTTTGGCGTTTTGAGTTCACTTAATTGTTCTTTATAACTTTCCACTAATTTCACGGCGTGGTTGAGATCGTCTAAGTCTAGATGCTCTAGCTTCATAGGTTTCTTGATTATTTCTTCGTCTTCTTGTTGTATTTTGAATTGTAGTTCCGGTAGGTTTGCAAGTTTCTTTGTTGCTATGGGATCTTGATAAACTCTGATTACTTCATCTTTCAATTTCACATAACAGTCTTCTTTGAGGGTAATTAGTTTGCTTCCGATTAATGCTTGGTTATTTTCATCTTGGTTGCAGTGGATGGTTGCTATTACTTCTGTTGGGAAAATTGCTATCCATTTGTTATCTGTAACTTTTTGAATTTTCATATTAGTTATTTGCACTTGTTTGGTTTCACAGTTTTCGTAATGGTCTGAGAATTTTAATAGTTGTACTTCACAAGGGCTGTCTTCTTGAATGGTTGTTGTCGTCATCGATTGACATAAATATTGGTTTGGTGTTACTTCAGTACATTTTTCGTTTGTATAACCATATCTCAGTTCATTTAGGGATAGGAATTTGGTTTTAGGTATGGTACTTGGTATGTGCTAGTAACCTTTGTTGGAAAAGCAAATAAATGATAATATTGATAATTGTTACTTTCTACTATCGGGATTTCTATCAAAAATATTATTTCGTTATTCTTAAAGTTGCTAAAATTTGTTACATTAAAGTAAGGGTTGATATTATTTGAGTAAATATTGTAATTTGTATACTGCCTAGTTTATTGGTAGCATACCGGGGTTGTTTTTTGTTTATTGTTATTGGGTTGTCCGTTCTACCTGGGTGGAGGTTGACGGTAAGGGTGATGATTGTCCATCTGAAATTACAGGGTGTCTTAGGTTTTTTAAATGAATATATTTCGTTATTTTACCGTTGTCTACTACTGCTATGTTTTTATCTGATATTTTCTTAATTTTAAATGGTCCTAAATTTCTGGGTGCTGTTTTATGTCGCTTGCTTTGAAAGTTTTTCTCATATACGGTTTGTCCTATTGAAAATTTATTTGAATCGGTATTTTTATTTCGGGTTGTGGTGATACGTTCTTTATCGTTCTCTAATTTATCTTTTACCTTGTCGTAAGTTATTTTTAATTTTTGTTTGTGATCTTTCGCATATTGTTGATATACTTCTTTATTGTAGTGTATGTCATAGGGATTTCGTGAATCTGAATGTCCTAAGGTTAATTCTAAGAGTGTGAAATTTGTTGATGAGTGAATTGTGTTATTATAGGCGATTAGTGCGTATGACATTAAATTGGTTATATGTTCCTTTTTATAATTTATTCTTAATAATCGAATTTGTTCTAACAGGGTTAAATGTAATCGTTCGATTAGTCCGTTTGATTCAGGGTGGTTTTCCGTTATGAAATGAATTTTTATTTTGTGAAGTTCTAACGTGTTTTGTATTGTCTCATTTTTAAATTCGCTACCATTGTCTAGAGTTATTGATTCGGGTGTTCCGTAAAATGTGAAATATTGTAAAAATCCTTGGGTCACGTCAATGCTATTTTTGGATGTGATTGGTATTGCTTGGCCTATTTTTGTGAATGCGTCTATAATTGTCAGATAGTTTTGAGCTTCTACTACTAGAGTATCGGCATGTAGTTTTTGAAATGGTTTGTCGGGTGTTTCGGTTAACATTAAGGGTATCTTTGGGGGTTTCCTGTCGTATTTCGCTCTGTCACATAGTTCGCATTGGTTAATGAAATCTGTGGTCAAGTCCTTCATGTCTTTAAAATAATAACGTCTTATGAGTTGTTTTATTGTTTCGTTAATTCCACGATGGTTGGTTTTTCCTTCGTGTTGATTTCTAATTACATCGTTTATTTCGTCAGGGTCGTCTAGTGTTATTAGTTTTCTAGTACATCTGATGAGTTCAGGTCCAGAGTTATTAAATAGTTTAATGTATAATTCTGAAAATCTTTGGTATAAATGTTCGGTGTTGAAATAAAAATAAAATCGTTTTTTCTCGGGGGTGTATTCTTTTAGAATTTTAATTATTTGTTCCTCGTTGTCGTCTTTAGTTATTTGAATTTGGTATATCTTTTTGTTATCTACTTTTGTATATTTTACTGGATTGGGGTTATATAAATTGGTTGGGTTTCATATCGATTGCTTCATTTAAAATTTTAATCGCGTTTTTTGGTTCTTCGTTTTGTGTCGAATGTATTGTGTCGCTCTCGTCTGGATCTTCCCTTATTTCTTCTTCGTCTACGTTTCCTATAATGGATTCCGTTTCTAATGCATTGAGTTGGATTCGGCTTAAAGCGTCTGCGTTATTGTTATAAATTCCTTTTTTATATATAATTTCGTAATCGTACTCTTCGAGTCTGATTCTCCATCTTTGTAATTTTGAATTCGGTTCTTTCAGTTTGCATAACCATACTAGTGGTCTATGGTTAGTATATATGTAAAATTTTCTTCCGTATAAATAAGGTCTAAAATATTTTGTTGCCCAAATTATGGCTAATAATTCTTTTTCTATAGTGCTATATTTTTGTTCGGTTTCATTTAGGGTTCTGGATGCGTAGCTGATGGGTTTATCGCTACCTACTTTTCCTTGGCTCAATACTGCGCCTAATGCTACATTCGATGCGTCTGTCGTCAGTATAAATGGTTTTGTAAAGTCTGGGTATTCTAATACAGGGTGATTTGTTAATATGTTTTTAATTTTGTCTACGGTTTTAATAAATTCCGGGGTGTGTTCAATTTTGTTTCCCTTTTTTAAACAATTTGTCAGGGGTTTGGTTATCTGAGCGTAACCTTTAATGAATTTGCGATAGTAACCACTAAGTCCTAGAAATCCTTTGATTTCTTTGTTTGTTTTTGGTAATGGGTAATTTAGAACTGCATTTGTTTTGTCTGGATTTGGCATTACTCCTTGGGGTGTTATTACATGTCCTAAAATGATACTTCTTTTGTAAGAATTCACTTTTGTCTAATTGTACTTTAAAATGTGCTTGTCTAAGTCTTTCGAATACTTCTTTCAATCTTTCTATGTGTTCTACCAATGATGTGGAATAAACTATGATGTCGTCAAGGTATACAAGGCATTTTCATTGTGTATTCCTCGTAGTATATTGTCCATGACTCTCTGGAAAGTAGCGGGTGCGTTCTTTAATCCAAATGGCATTCGTTTGTATTCGTAATGTCCTCTAGGTGTGCTGAAGGCTGTTTTGATATGTCTTTTCTTCCATCTCTACCTGATGGTATCCTGATGCTAGGTCTAATGTTGTAAAATATTGGCATTTGCCTAATTTGTCTAAAATTTCGGTTATATTTGGTAGTGGATATTTGTCATCTACCGTTTTTTCATTTAACTTTCTATAATCTATTACCATTCTGTACTTTCTCTTTCCGGTTGCGTCTAATTTCTTAGGTACTATTAACACGGGGCTGCTCCATGGTGAATTGGAGTGCTGGATTATGTCTTGGTCTAATAAGTCTGCTACTTGTCTGTCAGCTTCTTCTTGGCTTGCATGAGGTAGTCTATATGCTTTTGTAAAGATTGGTTTATTGTCTGTTAACTCGATATTATGTTTTACTGTGTTGGTGAATGTCAATGGTATTCCTTCACAATGGAATATGTCTCGGTATTCAAAACATAAGTTTTTAATTGCTCTTTCTTCTTCTTGATTGATATCGGTATTAAAGCGGATGTTAGTTAAATTTTCTCTTAACATTTCGTCATGTTCTATTGGGTTGTAATCGTTTTCTAAATTTTCGTCTATTTCCATTTCGTTAAAATTTAGTTCTTCTACGTTAATTGGGTCTGTCAGTGATAATTCTACGGGGTAGTCGTTTGAATTTAATATTGTTGTGGTTGCATAATTATCTTTTATTTGAACTAAGGCGGTTGGGGTTTCTACTCCTTGCTGAAATGTCATATGATTTATTATTTCTAAATTTTTGTTAGATTTTACTGGGATTTTTATTTTTCTTTCCGTTCGGGGTTCTATAGTGTATTTTTGTTCGATTTGTGTGTTTTGAAATTTAATTGGGATTTTTCCGTATTTTGTCCTTAATAAGCGATTTTTAATGTCAATGTTGGCTCCTAATTTTCTTAGAAGGTCCATTCCGATTAATCCGTCATATTTATCGTTAAATTCGAATACACAAAATTTATGTTTCATTTTGACATTAAATGTTCTCGGTAAGGGTATATTTGCTACGAATTGGTGTAGTGTTGTTTGATGGACTGTTTTGATTTTAAATGGTTCTCTTTCTACATAATCTAAATAATGTTTTTGTACGGTTCTGGGGCTAATTAATGTTTTAGATGATCCGGTGTCGATTAATAGTTTGAATTTGGCGTGGGGAATTTCTATGTATGGTAATACTAAGTGATTTATGTTATTTAAGTTTATTAAGTTTGGTTGTCTATGAACGGGTCCATTTGAAAATTTGAGTTCGAGTTTTCTTCATCATACTCCTCGTAAGTTTCGTATTGTTCGTCACGTTCGTAAGTTTCTGCATGGTTTGTTTCATTGTTCGTAGGTGTCTCAATGTCATTATTCTGGTCAGTGTCAAATTTTTTTATTTCTTGGTGGAATAATTCTTCCGATGTAAAATTACGTTTCTGATGAGGGTTTGGTCGGATGTGTGTTATTTTTGTGTTTTGTCTGGTGTTACCAGATGAGGTGTCCATTGGTGTTGGTTTGTAATAATTGTTAGGGTTGTTATGAGTATTAGTCATTGGTGTATTTCTATTGGGGTTTGCGTTGAATGCTGGTCTTGGTTGGTTTAGGTTTTGATTAAATCTCGGTTGGAATGCGGGTTTCGTAAAAGTTGGGTTGAATGTTGGTCTTGAAAAATTTTAAATTGATTATTAAAATTGGTATTGTTAAAACTTGGGTTGTTACTTCGCGGTTGATTTGTTTGTGGGTTAAAGGGTGTGAATTTTGTTGAGGGATTGTTTGTCTTGTAGCTTGTATAGTTTTGTTGGTGAATAACTTTTATTCGCGTTGGGGTTGTATAGTCTGTTGCGGTAATACATTACATTTTCTTCTTCTATTACTAGGCTCATAGCTTCTTCTAAATTTTGGGGTCGTTGGAATCTGATTTTATCCGATAGTCGTTCTGGTAAAGCGTTTATGTATGTGTCTAGTGCCATTTCGTCATACATTTTGTTTTAAATGTCTAACGTTTTGATCGGGTTCTTCGATTTTTAATTTTGTTAAAATTAAACTTCTCACGCCTTGGCATTTCATTCCGAATTGGTAGGGGGATTGATTGTGTTCCATTCTAAGGTTTATTAGGTCTCGTACCAGGCATTTTATATTACGTTGGTCTCCGAAATATGCAATTAGTAGCTGTTTAAACTGGTCCCATTCCGATAAGTCGTCCCTACTGGCGATTAAGGTTAGTGCCCTTTCGGCTAGTTTACTTATTACTAAGCGTATAAGCAATGAATTTCTTGCGTCATCTCCGGGTTTGTAAAAGGTTTTTAGGAACATTTCACATGCTCCAATGAAATTCGAGAGATGGGCCTGCGTGCCATTAAACGTCTGTATTGTCTCTAAATAGAGACGTAAATCTGTGTTACTCATGTTGGTTAAGGGTTGTTTTCGATTTTTGGAAAATTTAAAAAAAAAATTTTATTTTATTTTTTTTTTTTTGAATTAAGCTTTATTTCGTTATTTGTATGGTTACTTTTGCTTCGGATTTATTAATTTTCCGTTTGGGTTGTGAAATTTCAATTTTTGTAAAAATTGGGGTTGATTTTCTATTTGTAGCGTTAATTATGCTTTGGATGTATTAGTTTTTCTTTTGGACGAAATAATTTTGAATCTTGTAAAAATTGGGGTTGGTTTTGCTATTTGTGATGTTAACTTTGCTTTGGTTTTATTAATTTTCCTTTTAGATTGAATAATTTTGAATTTTGTAAAAATTGGGGATGGTTTTGCTATTTGTGATGTTAACTTTGCTTTGGTTTTATTAATTTTCCTTTTAGATTAGGTAGTTTCAAATTTTGTAAAGATTTTGCTATTTTCGGCGTTATTCTTAGTTTGGAATTGTTAATTTTCAGTTTAGATTGGGTGGATAAAAATTTGGTAAGAATTTGAGATTAATTTCGTACTTGTAGTATTAGATTTATTAATTTTAAGTTTATATTGCGTCGAGTTATTTTTAAAATCGTAGTCGTTGTTTATTTATATTTAATTACACAATGCGGTGATGTACTTGTGAGATCTGTATTCAATAATGCTGAATTTAATTACCGTAGTCTTGGATTTGCTTGTTTTTATGCATCTTTTAATTTATCTTTCTTAAGGAATCTGAAATGGATGGGTTTATTATCGTTTAGCGTTGTTTTAGTTCACTCGTAATTAATACTCTTCCGTGGGTTTTACTGAGTTGCGTAATTATGACCTGAGGTTACTCACTTTTGTGCTTTACTGTTGAAATTGAATACTAAAGGATGTAATCTTCGTACGTTGAGTTAATTGCACTTACAGGTGTTAATTTATGGAATTAAATAATTGACTTTCCGTACTCGCTAATGTAAAGTGTTATGTCTGTTTTATTTTTAGATCTCTCGGTACTGCTTGACTTGTAATTCAACTCTTCGTTATGTGCGTTTTCAGGTTTACAATTATGAGCGTATGATAACGTTTTAGCGTTTTAATTAAAGATTCTTATGATGACCGTTTAACTGCACTTTATAATGCTGATTTTGTACTACAAATTATTTATAGAGTGTTGTGGTGTAATTTTCATGCGCTTCTATAATTCCGTGATGTATTTAATTACTTATAATGCTGCTTTTATGGATTGTTTACTTGTGGGTATTAATGTAGAAACTGCGTTGCTTTTATTATCCCGTGTATGATGCAAATTGCTTTAGTACTGAAAGTTCCTGAAAGCTATTTCTTTAGTACTGTGCAAGGATTCTGAAAGCGATTTTCTCTGAGTTTTAATTGTATAATAAGGAATGCTTTCTTCGCGTATTTATCTTAGGTGGTTTTAAGTTACCGTATTTTTAGTTAATGCAGAATGTTCTTGTGATTTATTCAGTATTATAGAGGTCAATGGTTTAGTTAATCGTTCTGTACAGTTTGTTCGAATTAGCTTTAGCTTTGAAATTAATTTCGCGTTAGTTTACCGGTTTATAAACGTGGGTTTGAATCGCGCTTCTTATTTTGGTGTTAGTGAATGTGCGCCCGTTATTTTTGGATTATTTTGAGTTCGTTCTATTAATTATGGTAAGGATTTCTTTTTAAATTCAATTCTTATTTGTTTTAAGAAAATCTCTTTGTAAATAATCAAGTCTCTTTTTTTAAAATTCAAGTTTCATTTGCTTTTTAAAGAAAAAATATTTCTTTAACATTCAAGTTTCATAAGTTAATACTTTCTCGTTTTGAAAATAATTCACTTTGAACTATTTTCAAAAATATTCATAATATAAAATACATAAAACTATGGATCAATAAAATAATACTAGCATATATCAATTATAATTTGGTTAAAAGAAAATTTTTATGGAAATGAACTTACATTAGTTTCATCTGTTTCTTTGGTGGGTTCGATCGATTCTGTATCTTGTCCACCTTGGTTTGTTTTGTTGGCCTTAGACGATTCTTGTTCCTTGTCCAACTTGGTTTGTTGCTGCATTTAGACGATTTATGTTCTTCCTCCAACTTGGTTTGGGTTCTGCCAAAATTTCGAATTAAAATTCTTGGTCACCAATCTTCCGATTTTTGGATTTTCAGTGCCCTTTTGACATCCGTTACGACTGCGCCAGTTAAAGTTCGGGCCTTTGGAGCTGGTTTTTAAAACACTTTGAAACTTTAACAATATTTTATTAGTTAAAATTTGGATAACTTGTACATAATACTAAAATAATTATTGTACTAGTGAGTAGCTCAAACAACGAAGTATGGAGTTTGAGACTGACTGCCGGGCATTGAGCTCCCGGGCCTTTTATAATAACCTGCCCTCACACGGCTGTGAGAACTTGCAGATCTCATGTCTGCACTTCTCTTTAATTGTACACTTTAATACAATGTAACAACTTAATTCTAAGTAATCGCGGTCTGTTGACCGCCTGTGACCTGCCACCTGCAGTATCACTGCCCTCACGGATGCAAAGTTGCATGTCCGTTCACATGAACTGTCGATAACCTCTCTGGGTTATCCTTGTGTTACAATGTTGCATTGAACTTATACTTTTACTTAATAATTTCTAATAATTCCTATTAGATTCAATATATCAATATATATAGGTAATTGGGGGATACATAACTCACGTTGACGTGAAAAGCTAAAAAAGCCCAGTATATCCTGCAAATTTCCAAAAAAAGTCTTTCTTGGCTATTTATAGAACATGCTTTTGTCATTACGAGATTTAGTTGATGAGCGTAACAATGTAAAAGATGAGAACATTTGTATTTTTGCTTAATTCGAGCTTAAACACCTCCACGTTTCCCGCTCATAACTGCGGCCCCATCGTAACTCTGTGCAATAAGTTTGGTATTGTTATTTTTGATTACAGTTTTTAGAACACCTAGAATTGTTTCAGAAAGTGAATCTGCATCATGTTTCTCTGGAAGCAACAATTCCAAAACCGTTCAACGGGATCGCCATCTTTTGTGACATAACGGAAAACTGTAACTATTTGAAAATTTGCTGATATATATGTCGTTTCATCTGCCATCACTGCTAAAAACGGGCTTTCTTGGATTTCTCGGACAATTTCAAAATGACAAACTTTAAGAATACATTCCAATAAGTCACTTTGAATTGTTTTAGAAGTACCTTTAAAGACGCCTGCATTTTTCAAATGATCCTCAAGAGTTCTATCAAGCTCCGAGGAAAAATTAACCAGTCCCCTAAAAATACTGGGGTTTTCAGATAAATCGGATTCATCGTGTTCGCGAAGTGCAAGTTCAAATGCTCCACAAAATTTTATACAGTTTATAATTTTAGATAAAATATATCCATTTCTGATTACTTCCTCGTTATACTTCTGAAAATTTATCCAGTACGCAGAATTAAGTTGAGCCTGTATATTTATTTTGCCAAACAGAGCTAATTGCATTGCGTTATTAACATGCGATTTACAGTTTTCATGCTTTTTAATTTCTTCACTTAAGTGAACCAAATCCCGTACACCTGTTCGCGACCAAAGTTTTTCACCACGATCATCCGAAAACAACACGCACGGAGAGCAATATAATGCATTTTTTTGATTGCACCCACAAATCCAACTGTTTCTTTGATAAATGTCTGTATTGAACTGCCTTTTATAAGTTTTACCACGACTTGTACCAGAATTTTCAATGTTCAGTTCTGGTATAGGACGACCCTGATCTTTAATAGCTAATTGTTCTTGAAAAGTAAGCTGAGAAAGTCTTTTTTCTCTTAAATTAAAAATAACATCCATTTTAAAACTATTAATGTAGCAAACGTCCTTAGGAAACAGTGAAAAAGTTTATTGTTGATGAACGTAATTATAACTAAATGAATATGCAAACTTACTACCTATACACTAAAATTTCAAACGCAAATGTTTATTCAGGTTTTAATCTGTGGATAACTAACTGGTAATGGGTTAATATAATTATTAAAGTAAAGTAAAACAAAACGTCTCTCATTACCTAAGAAAGAATATAATTACGATGTCTCATATCCTCTACACAGATCAATACTAGTTAAAAATTAATAGTATATACGAAAGATGAAATGCGTGACGCGTTGTCTAAAAGAACCAGAAAGCACACAAAACTTGACGATTCCAATAGCAACAGTCAATTGACGCTGCAATTTATGCAGCTCGAGAATGGGTTAACGAGGCTGCTTTTTACTATGATCGTATTCGCGCGAAATGTTTCGACACATAGCCGAACTTGCAAATAAGATCTGCAGAACAACGTAGTTAGACAGTGATTTTATGAATTTTTCTTGTTTAGAGTTGCATGTTTACCGTATTATTGACCGACTGTTATGGACATCCAACTTAGGAATTCATAAAACTTTTAGTGGCTGGTTATCAATCTCTTTTATACTACTAAATGTATTTGTTTGTTTCTGATTGTGGGTGATTCTGCAGTTCTGCAGCACTCAAAAAGTTTAGGTCAGTATTAATGTATTTAACAGCACAATGAGTTGATTTGTATTGCTAACGAAATAAAGTAAAAGTTTACAAAAATGCTTTCAGTTTTTTAAGAAAATATGTGAAGGAAAAAAGTTAATAAAAAATTTGTGTGAATGTGTACGTTAAGTAATATTGTTTTGTCCTGCGTTTTCAGTAACGTTAAGGGATTATACATTATTGAGGTAACCGAGAACTGAATTTTTTTTAGGAATGATGTTCAATTGCATTCTTTTACAAATGGAATTTATTTCTACCAAGTGCTGATAAATTAATAATAATTTCTGTAGAAAGGTTTGAAAAATGGCAATTTTTAATGCATGCTAAACAGGATGTAGGAAACCTCAGATCACAAGTTCCTGTCTAGTAACTTGTTCATAACTAATGTTCCTTAAAGATTTTTATGTGGTTTACAAAGAAAGATTAACAGAATAATTAAGAATGCAAGTTCACATTTTCGTTTTCAATTAATTATCAGTTTAGAGAAAAATAAATCTTGCGGTGGGATTAGCGATATGATTCGTCATGTAAATGCGTAAATAGAATTGTGGTATTAATATTATCTTAATTATCTTAACTTGACATTGAATTAAAATACTTAGAATAGTTTTCTTTTCCCCTATAATAAATTAAAAACTAAATCGTTTTAAACTAAATATCTGTTCTTAGGGGTAGCTTGATTTGTGTCAATGGTCTGCTGTTTTTTTGTAAAAAAGTATTTGTAATTGAAATCTTGAATAAAAATTTAAAAGTTGGTTTTAAGGGATAAACTAAGAAGTACAAAGTATAAAATTATGAATGTAAGATTGACTTTAAACAAATTTAAAATAAAAATGTGATTGGAATTCAAAAGCATACCGTTGAACTGATTTCACCAAAGGATATGGAATGTTAGTGTGACCCTAAAAAAATATATAAGTTTGAGCGTCCGATATCAAATGTTAAATACGGCGTTTTCACCAAATGTTAAACACGGTGCTTCTACCATTTGTTAGGCACGGGGTTAACCACGGCGCCTCCATCAAATGTTAAATGCAGAACCAGCGCCTCCACCAAATGTTAAATACACTTTGAATGAAACGATGAAATCAAACAACAGTATTTAATTTGAATAAGCTTAAAACTAAACAACATGTTAATAAAATACGAAGCAGTAAAAGAGTTAAACCGTTATAATCATGAAAAGTTAACTTACGGTTAAAATTCTAAGTGACCATCTTAATTAGAGTTTCTTCAGCATCTATAAAGGGTTAAGTCACCATTTTGATGAGAGCCAACTTGCTTTTCAGCAGACGACCAATGACTTGGCTAGTTGCCCACAAACTACCGATGAGTGGAAGTGTGTTTAGGCCTTTTATACATGCTGACCCAAGGATACTAGTTTCAACGGAAGGTTTTGGCATGTCATAATCAGTACAGAGGTTAGCCAAAACTTCCTAGTTTGTAATAATTTTACAGGAAAACTGATTAGGAAAAATACAAATTAACTAACTAATGTGGTACAGATTAAGAGGAAATAACATAAAACATTAAGGTTTGGTTTGAAGAAGATAATGACAAAGTAGATTGCAAAGTTTCATAAAATACAGGATGCGAAATGTATTGATTGTTACAATGTTGCACTTTTAAAAGTAATCTAAAATAATGGCTTCGCTATATACAACAATATGTTTCAACAACTTTTTACATTATTTTATTTAAATATTTGCTACCATTTCATATTTTTAAAGCTCAATTTAGTGAGTATATCTTGAATGTAATTATTTATTGTTAATGCGTTTATATATTTTATAGTACCTCTGAAGAAGAATATAAATACATTCGAAAATTTATGTAAGTAATATTGATTACCCAGCATACCTAAAATTCACAGGATATAAATTCGTTGTTTCTATTCCATTCGATGACCATATTTCGCTTATCGCAACGACATCATATTCACAATCACATATATTTAATGTAAATTTATCGATTTCACCTCACATGCTTTTAACGTTTTGATAATAACACATAAAACCTTACGTTGGTATTATTTAATTTCTTTCCATAATACACGGTAAACCGTTGACAAATTTTATAAGTGAGATATACATTATATTATATTCTAAATCTTTTAAATATTTATGTTATGTCTATAAAGCAAGGTATAATTATAACCAAATTGCTTACTACTAATTTACAAACTCTGATCATTCTTTAACATCTAGAAAAATTTAATTTACAGTTCTTATCTACTTATCTAGATACAGCAAACGGCAAAGTCCTAACACTAGCAAATACCTTAGAACATATAGAATATAATATTATGATATAGAATAATTACAGAAATTATATGTAAATGGGCGTTTGTAAGTATGAAAACACACATGCGTTCTTGGGTTATATCTTTTCCTTACGAAATATTGCTAACAAATCGGTATTCGTGAGTATGTGATTGTATAAGTCTTTGCAAATACACTTTTTTGTAATGCACTATAACCACACACAATTCATACCAAAGGACGTTCATTAGTATGTATCGGCTTTCTAAAATACCTTTGTGATAAGGAAAAATCACACATGCCGCATTCCCATTTCTACATGATCAATTTGTGATAAACCACAGTTACATAAAAAAAATCTAGAATTGGACGTTTGTTAGTATGTAAGGAGATATACAGGATTAAATCATATTGAGATTTATACAGAATACTCAAAACTAGTACACAAATTATACAGAAAATTGAAACTTGTCAGCATGCAACCACAAATGTTCTTATAGACACTTTTTTATGTATAATCACATTAAATGCACAAAATAAACGCTCACTACTATTTTGATGTTCACAATACCAACATAAAACGTATACAAACGGATATTCGTCAGTATGTATACAAATTAACATATTTTAGCATGAAATCGCCAAAACTTTGAAATGACTTATGAGGTTGGGAATAATTAAAGGAATAGCATGTGAAAAGACGTTAGTTAGTATGGAACCGCATATGACTTTTCAAGCTACTTATACTAGATGCAAAATAGGTGCATAAATTGCATGCGAATGGACGTACGTTTGTATGGGACCGCACATGCATTTTCAAGACACCTTTAGAATATGCAGTACAAGTACAAAAATTGCATGCGAATGGACGTTCGTTTGTATGGGAGCGCATATGAACCTTCAAGGTATCTTTACGAGATGCAGCGTAATTACATAAATTGCATGCGAATGGACGTTCGTTTGTATGGGAGCGCATATGAGTCTTCAAGTGATATTTACAGGATGCAGCGTAATTACATAAATTGCATGCGAATGGACGTTCGTTTGTATGGGACCGCACATGAATTTCCAAGGCACTTTTAAAATATGCAGTATAAGTACATAAATTTCATGCGAATAGCCGTTCGTTTGTATGGGACCGCACATGAAATTTCAAGGCAAATTTAGAATATGCAGTATAAGTACATAAATTGCATGCGAATGGACGTTCGTTTGTATGGGAGCGCATATGAACCTTCAAAGTATCTTTACGAGATGCAGCGTAATTACAAAAATTGCATGCGAATGGACGTTCGTTTGTATGGGAGAGCATATGAACCTTCAACTGATATTTACGAAATGCAGCGTAATTACATAAATTGCATTGAAATGGACCTTCGTTTGTATGGGACCGCACATGAATTTCCAATCTACTTTTAAGAGATGCAGTATAGGTACATAAATTGCATGCGAATGGACGTTCGTTTGTATGGGAGCGCATATGAACCTTCAAAGTATCTTTACGAGATGCAGCGTAATTACAAAAATTGCATGCGAATGGACGTTCGTTTGTATGGGAGCACATATGAACCTTCAACTGATATTTACCAGATGCAGCGTAATTACATAAATTGCATTGAAATGGACCTTCGTTTGTATGGGACCGCACATGAATTTCCAATCTACTTTTAAGAGATGCAGTATAGGTACATAAATTGCATGCGAATGGACGTTCGTTTTTATGGGACCGCATATGAATTATGAACGTGCTTTTAAAAAATGCAGAATATGCACATAAAAAGCACACAAGAGGGCGTTCATTTGTAAGTAACGACATATTAATATGTTCTTATAGATTGACGAATAAGTTCATAAATTATATGCTGCAGATGTTCTTTAGTATATTGTGTTGTAATGTAGTTGTAAGTTATTTTGTGATAGCACAAAAATCACATCACGGACAAATTTGGGGGGTTAAACCTCATAGGTGAAGCACAATAGTTACTTAAATTGTCTGCCTATTCAAAATGTATAAATATTTTTCTATCAACCACTATTTCGTCCACTTGGTTTAATATTCATGGGCGCATTTTATTTTAATTTTGCATTATTTGTTAACAAACAACAAATTCTACAAAACATTTTTCTCTTCACATTCTAGCTATAGATCAGATCGTTTACTTACCCCGATTAAACGAAGTAATTACAAAAAAATTAATAGTACAATTATTTAAACTGTCCAAGTTGTCTCCATGATTAAACTGATATTTATTTTTAATAGTATATTCGTTGTGTTTGCTTAAGACTTATAACTTCTAAACCATTGTTAATGTAGCGGCCTTTTTAATTGTTGTTATATAAACCATTTCAGTTAAGAAAGTAGTAGATGGTGTTTAGGTTTATAATTGTCCGCCATTTTTTACCGGTTGCCATTAAAAGTTCGCGATCGTAGTATCTTTGAGTTCAACAAAGATAGTGTTATTTTTGACTAGATGGGAACCTTTCCTTCTGTCATAAACTGCTAGTCCGTAAGAATTTCTTACTCAAGCAAGATGTTGAAATACAGTTGTTGTTTTTGGCTTAGTAGTAATAGGAAGAAATTATTTCCTCAATTCGTTATAATTTGCAATCCTTGTCGTATAAATGTCAAAGTATTGTTTATAGAATAAAGTAAAGCTTCGCACGAACATATTTCTTAAGTTTTAAAATTGATAAAGCTAAAAAATTATTCAGACTCCGGAGTACAGTTCATTCGTTTTAATTTTAGGATGACGTCAAATGTAGTAATAAAGTATTAGCAACTGTATGCAAATGAATACGTAGAAAACTGCTTAAAGGTTACTGTCATTTAACACATAAAGGTTTACAGCTCTGTATGATGTTGTCACTAATTCCTTTTGCCGATGGGCTTATTTGTATATCTTACATTGAATATATTATAATGTAAGCTAGCATCGGTAATATAGCATATATCCAGTTGTGACGTCATCTTAAAGTCAAAGCGAATTGACTATATCGGCGATACTACTTGGGAGTCCGATTAGTAATCGCATCATGGCACTTTAAGTCGATGTATTTATACAAATTGCCTTCATTATTGATGGTTTTGAAACGGTATTATTCTACAGGTCCTTCATGTGTTTAATAAATTTCAAGAAAACGAAACTTGCAAGCACTATACTCCATTCCAGTTAAGAAGGTACTGAAGAAAAAGATAGGACTGAATTTTAGCGATTCTCATTCGTGGATGGATGAGCCAAGTGTACACAAGTATAAATATCCCGTATGTTTGTGTTGGTTGTTTGAACATTTTTATTATAAGACAGATTGTCAATTGGCATTTTGACATTTGCTATTGCCCTTTCATATTTTCGTTTTTGTTATTTATTGTATTTTGTTTATAGTTTGCCTTTGAAATTTTGCTCGGCCTTATTAATTTGTGTTAATTTTATATTTAGTATCAAAACAGTTCTTGTCAGAGCTATAAAACACCAGTGTCTTCATAATAAGGTAAGCATGTCTCATTAAAGATAAGCATATAATACTAACAATGAATTCTTTTCAGACTTTTATTTAATTATGGATCACCAACCTATTAAAAATCCGAAGGGCAAACATGTTATGAGCGGGCAAAAGCTTATTGCCTATAATATATATTTGAAAAATTCCAGAAATGCATCCAAAACGCAATCTGTGAACTAAACTGCGTTAGAAGTGGGTTTACGTGTTCGATCAATGTGGAATATTGTAAAAGAAATGGAAACTACTGGTACTGCTTCCTCGCCAAAGACTACAAGAGTGCGTACAACAATCTACGACGAACTTGAAGAATTTGAAAGATGTGCGATTTGACGGCATTTTCATGCATTTTACTATAGAAATGAATTACCAAATTTAGAGAAAGTATTACATGCAATAAACAATGATGACTCTTTACCAAACTTCAGTCGCACATCACTTTATCCGGTAATGATGAAATTGGGTTTTAAATGTGAAAAGCGTAGCCGAAAAACAATTTTAATTGAAAAACCTGAAATTGTTGTGGCGAAGAAAATATTTAACTGCAATTAAAAAGTATAGAGCTGAAGGCAAAAGAATTTATTATACTGATGAAACGTGGGTGAATGCTGGACATGTAAAGAACAAGGTATGGCAAGACACCACTGTAAAAACAGTAAGGCAGGCATTAACAAAGGGTTATCGACTGGTATACGAGATCCCTCTGGCAAGGGCAAGAGATTAATTGTTGCGCACATGGGTAGTGATATGGGATTTGTCAATGGTGCATATTTAAACTTTCAATCTAAAAAAACAGGTAGCGCATTAACACTATAAACAACTTAGGACCCTGAGTTCATAATTATCGTTTTAGGAGATTATCACGAAGACATGAACGGTAAAGCGTTTACAACTTGGTTGAAAGGTGTATTACCTCTTCTTGATAATGATAGTGTAATCGTGCTTGATAATGCTCCTTATCACAGCGTCAAAGCCGATAAGGTTCCAAATCAAAGTTGGCGAAAAGAACAAATTTATAATTGGTTAAACGCAAAACACATTGAAGTTACCAAAGAGCTATTAAAAGTTGAATTATTAGCCTTAGTAAAGCAGCACTCTCTAGCTCACCCGACACCTTATGTTGTTGACGAAATTGTAAAACGCTCTGGCAGAACTGTATTAAGGTTGCCCCCATACCACTGCAATCTAAATCCAATTGAGCTGATTTGGGCTTGAGTAAAGCAGCATGTAGCTGCCAACAATTCTACTTTTAAAATTAACGACGTGAAGGTGCTTCTGGATGAAGGAATTGCAGCCATAGATAAAGGACATTGGGTTAATTGTATTAGCCATATAATTAAAGAAGAAAAAAGAATGTGGAAATTGGATGGCATTGTCGAAGAACTTGACGAACAAATTGTAATAAATGTTGGATATGAAAGTACAACAGACGACGAAGATACCTCTGGGGATGATATGGACGTAGATTAAATATAAATTTGTGATATCATTGTTTTGATATTTTGTGATGTGTTTAATTAAAAATAGCTTATATATTGTTCTATATTAATATTTTATTTAAACTTTAACCAAACAGGTAGAAAATAAAGTTCAATAATGCTTGATATGTTTTAAAACCGTGTTTCTTGGATGTATTTATTTAAAAACCTCAATCTTGCAAAAAATATAAATAAAAATCTGTATAAACATCGATGCATTGCTTTAATTTCAATCATTGTTAACAAACTTACAACCTTTCGAAAAAATGAAACTGACAGAATTTTATTAAAGCATTCTATAACTCCAGGTGAATGTTTGTTTCTACCATAATTCTACCATAAAGACTAAGGAGCAAATTCATAGAGCACACTTAAGCCACACTCATACTTAAGTAATGCTCTATCTCAATTTTTGGTATTCGGAAAAATACTAAAAGTTGAGATGGAACATTGATTAAGTATGAGTGTAGCTTACGTGTGCTTTATGAATTTGCCCCTAAGTTTCGTCCGTCTTAAACTTAATGTAGTTCCAAGTCCAATTTTATCTTCTGAAATTTAATACCAAATTACAAATACTCCTTGTTATTATTTAGACAACTATCCTAGGAGAAGGATCGAAACGTCAATAAAATCATTTTCAAAAAGCAATGTGGTTTTGTTCCTTAAGAAGAACACCAAATTGCAATTACTGAATGCAATAATACTTAAAAATTAACTAATAAAGTCAGCCATTTGCATTGTTATTTTTGAAAAACTATCGTCACAAAATAGTAAATATACAACCGACGCCGGCAACTTTGCAAATACAGCAACTAATAAATTTTTGATCTGTGTAAATCTGACTCAAGCACAAGCGTCATCTACTACCTTCTTAACTGGAATGGAGTATAATTTCATTACTTCGTAAAGCACATCAAGATTGGTAAACACCCATTCTGCTTTTTTTCTGTTTGTAGTTGCATTAATGCGAGAAAGACAGCATCGCATCAATCGGCATTCCTATAGTATAAACCACGAAAGAAGTCCTCTAAGTCATTGGTTCATAACTGAATTCAAACATACGTTTAAGATTATTTAAAAGCTTAACTAATATATATGATAAAGACAGTAATACAATTTGTACGTGTTTTAAATTAAGACATACGTGAACACGTTCATCTGGGAAAACGACAGAGGCAAATATATGTCCGTATGTTTTGAACTTTATACTTAACAGGCGAATCTCTGGTAAAATTATGGTCAACTAGACAAGAATGTTAATTTTTCCGTAAAGCAAGGTTGCCAAAGTTATCGTACGGAGAAAGATTTCAATACAGCTGCCGTAAATAGTTTATATTACAGATTTTGTGCGTTTTTATTCAGATCAATATATGTAACTCAATTTATGAAAATGTGTTTTATTTTAACTGAGTTCATTAAAGTCGTAAAACAAGAGGACGCCAATTTAAAAATAGTTAAAGCAACTACCATTATGAAAATAAAATATTCTTGGCAACCATGCTTTAATACGGTTTGTATTTGCGCGAAGCTTCACGGAAACTTCCGAATCGGAATATTTATTAGGTATTAAAATTTTCAACTTAATTCATACGATACAAACGATGACGCAGCGACTTCTTTTCTGGTTTCGACTATAGTTGCCATGAACAAACTTCTACAAGGCTGATATTTTCTGAAGGTAAAAGTGAGCACGCCGACTGATCCGTAAAAGCTAAATGAAGTTACAAAACCGGTTAGTTTCGCGCTCAAGCAACGGTAAGTCCATTAGCCTTCCTTTTCGTGCATCTGTTGTTTGCAGCAGTACATTTCTGTAGCATATTATGTCAATGTATTTATTAAATAAAGCGAGGTTTGTTTATTTTAATCATAAGTTGGGTTAAATGGCCAGTTTGCCATGGCAATTGTCTTATCAGTTGCACGTTTACAATTTGAGACTGTAGTGTGTGTTATAACGCGATTAATTCTTCACAATTGTTGGGCACCGTAACTAATAAATAAACAATGAAACTTCTTACTTCAGGTTCGTGGATCTTAGGAATTGTGCAGCAACAAAACTAAATTAAATGAAGCACGAACTTGACACTAATTAGTTTTAATGAAAATTCAATATCATAGTAATACAAAATATGACCTTAAATTACACCATCTGCATCACCCGTCACTACGATTAAAAACACTACAGTTTATTAAATCATACGAAGTCTAGTACACATATTTTACCAATTCAAACACTCTGGTGTAGGTTTAATAGATAAAACTATCTCGTACAGAAGCGTGCCGCGTCCGACCGCTTCAGCGTCTACCTTCCGACTCTCCCTGCTAAACCGAGTACCTGTGACATCACAGCTTATCGTTCTCTCTTACCTATTACGCTACATTTCTAATTCTACAGGGTGATTACTGCAACTAAGGGAGCTTGATTTGTTACAGCACCCCCCTTTTAAATTGAACTAATAGTAAATTGTGAAATTTAAACCTAAGCTAACAAATCCTGACGAACAAATAGTTTAAGGTTATATATATATATATATATATATATATATACATACATATTGTAGTGGATTTAAAGGGTTAAGTTTGGGGTCAACAAAGCAATTTCCTAACACCCCGTAGAGAGAAAGGAACCATTTATATACGCGCAAAATTAATTTCATTTATTTAATTTAAATTAACAAGTATTGACATAATTTCATAATTAGAGATTAGAAGGTAATAGATTCATAAAGAAAATCAATTGTATAAGCCAATAGAAATTATTAAGTAATTTAATTTATTTTAATTCAAGGGGTTATAAAGTCAGAAAACGCATAAGAGCATGAAAAATCGATAATCCCAAGGTGGAAAGGTTTCTTAACGAACAAACAGACGTCGGCTATATAGAATACCATGAAAACAAACTTCTAAAAATGTTCTTTTAAACGATCATTAATTAGGCACAGCTGCACGTTGGAAAGGTCACCTTCCTCTTATTTGTATAGATAACAAAGCGAGCTTTAAGGAAATGTTGTTCAACCGTCGGTGGTTTCGCATAAACGCTAACAAAAGCTTCTAACGAGCAGAAAGGATGCACAATTAATAACATGTTGCAGAATGAGACGGGCATAGAAGCATGCATTTTAGTAGACACGTATTCGATCCACGTGGGGTCCATAAAGACGCGGGCAGCTACATCGATTTTCTACAACGCAAGCAAGATTAGAATGCGACATCAAATATGCATAAGAGAGGAATAGAGATATTACAGGCGGAGTTTTAGACGTCACTGAAATGTATAATTAGTCGAAATAGATAGTTTTAGAAGAGACGAGCACGCGACAGGTGGATGTGATAGTTTGTTTGATGTAGAGGGCTGACGAGCAATATTTCTAGAAGTTTAAAACGGTTACACAAAATTTGCGAAAATGTTACCTTGCAATTAGGTATTTCGCGTAAAGTGTGGCCAAGAAGGCCTGGTTTTATCATATAAATACGCTAGGAAAATTAATAGATCTCTCTTTAATTTTGCATCGCTTACGACGTACAAAAATCTACTGACGAGGGTTGTAAGTATTAAAATTTTGTAAATTCAATAGTACAGTATTAGATTGTCGTGGCGTTATAGTTAGAAACGCGAATAGTGTTGAGTTTATTTAAATTTAACTGAGGTCCAACGAATACTTTAACAAGCTCGTAAATTAATAATGCGATAATAAACAAGTGTAATATACGTGGATTTGGACATTGAAATTGATATTGGATGGGTAGCATGAAGCGCAGCTTAGATGGTGTTTATCTTTAAACATCTGGTGGAGCCGCACGCATAACTACTAGGCCGATGGGTTCAGGAACATAATACATCGTCAACGGAAATGGAATCTTCAAGTTTTTCCAGGTAACGCATTAAAATTTGCTGTTTTTTTATAAACTGTTGAAATTATTTGTGATGTGTGAGAGTGAATTTTGATGAAATTTTTCGTTATTTTACGTATTGAACAGGATACGTATAGCTGACTATTAGTATGGTATTTTGAATATAAAACAAAAGGTGTACGTAAAGCTTATTGAATTGCTTGATGAATTTAAATTTAACTGTTAAGAGTACATGGTTCTTTTTTTTTGGTTTGTAGTAATAGTATGCAAAGTGGAAAGCATACACTAATAAAGATAAGGTATTATTTGGGGCCTATTTACTCCTGTTGCATTAAATGTGTTAGAAATTTTCATTTTAAAAACTTGGACTTTACAAAGATAGCATGTATTGAGGTGTAACTTGAGCACCGAACTGTAAATAGCTTTGAATTATTATTTGTAAATAGTGATTAATAAATATTGTAGGATTGTTGTATTATTTTGTGATTTTATTGAATGGTGTGTGAACGGTAAAGAGAATGAGAATAAATTTAGGTATACGAGAAGAAGCACAGCTGAGTTAGCTAGGGAAGCTGCTGAAGAAAATAATTTGATAGAGCAAAAAGCGGGTGAGAAAAATTTTGTGAAAAGTTTTATATGTTTGAAAATAAATTTCTTTTTTGAAAACTGGTGAGGTCCGGACCTAAAAATAAGAGAGTTCCACGGCAATTTATGACGGCCCAACGTTGGGGCTTGAATGATTTTTAGGGAGTTCTAGAGATAGATCCAAGTTCCACGGCAATATATATATATATATATATATATATATATATATATATAATAATTATTTTAGGTAGTTAATTACACAAGGTAAGTTGATAAAAACTATCGTATTATAGTGAATAAGATGAAATAATAACTTAGACTTTTATGCAAACCCCCAAATGTTCATTTCAAATCGAGCTAGTAATTGAAAGATGGAAAATATAAGGTCTTGGACAGGACTTGCTATGCTACTACTGGAATTATCGAGCCCCTACGTTGGGCTGTTATATTAATTATGCTATGACCCTCTATTATTATACGCGCTCCATCATTTGAGCGACCTTATTATTTATTGCTATAAATAAACAAGATTGTAATCATCTCCTTCGACGTTGGGCCGTCTTATTAATATTGCTATCGATTCCCTCTAGAAACTTAACTGGATTTTATCTTGAACCAACCTTGTCTGCCAATAACAAGATTCGATATGTTACCGCCTTACTTGTTATCAATTTCCTATTCAACTCGTAGCTCCTCCTTGAACTATTTAAATTAACAAATTACTCCCATTGACTTTATCTTATGACCTCGACTAGCATTTATTTGGAATTATAAAATTTAGGTAATTCGATTTTATATAATTAAACCAATATTATGTACAGCTTTTGTAAATTATATGAAATACACTTTTTAATTAGTTAATGTTGTAAATTTCATTTATTAAACATCATATACTATTTACTCAAAACCCAAAGTCACCAAAAAAAAACTTATTATCTTTATAAACGAAGTGTAGAACGTTCTAAACCTGTTATCATATTACTCACTTTATACGTATGCAACTTCTTTTGTTGACCTTTTCACATTCATATTATATTAATCAAATTCAATATTAAAAATAAAAAATATATAGAAAAATAGAATGTCTTATAACTAAAAATCTGACCTGGTCTATTTGCTTCACATCGACGCTTCCATTTGAATAAAAATTATCTTCCCCAATGTGGGATTATTACATGCCCATTCGAAATATACGCTTGAACCATTGCATTTAAATTATTGCCATTACCCTATGGACTACCATTAACTTATGCACCCCAATTTATTGTCGTTTCATATCAGACTTATTACTTCTTATCAATCAATTTCCTCAAACTTAGAATAGAGTTCTTATTATTATTGTGCTCTAACTTGAAATCGTAGTTTATTTTGTTCCCTTACTCAAATATCGAATTTTTCTCCCCGGCTTTAGAAATTGTAGTTTGTTTCCCTTCGAACTTAGCCCTATTATTTTTATGTTTTAGTTTAAAATAAATTCACCAAAATGTACTTACGTTTAATCGGCAATTATAGTTTTCATCTTGGCACTTATTTTATCTTTCACTTTTAAAATTATTACGTATCACTTTATTTCATAGTGGCGCACTACGGCCTTTGTTGAGTTCAAAACTGACCTCCTTATCACTGTACCTGCTAATATATAATTGAATTCCCACTCCGTCAGTGGGTATGGTCTAGAACTCGTCGCTCATTTATAACCAATCAAATAATTACATTTAAAGCAGTTTCTGATGTAATTTTCCATGATTTCCAATAATTGTACCTGCTTGCACCTGTCTTCGTTATCAACATGCGGTGTTTTAATAGATCTAATTGCTTTTCCATAAACAACTGATGCAATTCGACTTTTAATTTTCATATTTACATGTTATTCACGCAATTTTTTAATCTTCTTTCTTATCAAAAATGGTTAGCTATTTGCACGCATTTATATTATGCTTCCTGAAGCTCTATTTCTATCTCCGCATTAATCTAATTGTTCGAACTCTTTTGAATGCGTGTCTGCTTACACTTTTTATATTTACATATAAATATACGCGTGTTTCCACTGAAAAATATCATTATTAGCTTTACCCAAATTAACTAAAACTTTATCTACAGGGTATTAAATATTTACTATTTACCTAATGCATGTGTTCCTTGTTTCTACGCTAACTATGCGTCTTCCTATGTTTATTTGCGTCGCCTAAAACTATTTATACTTTATATACAGGGTGCTGACTGCTTGCTATTTACAAACTATCTCCATTTCTCAATTCTTTACTAAATAAATGCAGTTTTCTGCTGCCTATGGTAATTTCTCATTTCTAAACGACCTTTACTATAAAGTACACCCTTAAACAACCCCTTATCACAGCAATATATATATATATATATATATATATATATATTGCTGTGATATAATCCTTTGAATGCGGGAACTGGGTCCTTTCAACAAAAAAATTCTAGTCCCACCGATTGGGCGTCATAAACTGCTGTGATCCTCTTTTCGCCTCGGCTGCTCACCTAATTTTATAAACCTCCTCATTCATAAAAAAAACAAACACATTCCTACCACAAACATCAATGTCAACTCTATTTACATCAATATTCACAATACATTAAAATTTCAAAATTAATATTTAGCATAAATTTTAATATCGGAAAATTTCAAAATTAAATTTATTATCATTTTAATGTGCATCCAGAATTAAAGTCCTTGTAGAATGCCTACTAATTAATATAACAATATATGCAGAGTAAAAAGGGAGCATCATCTACCACCCCTTTACGTTAATTAACCAGGTTCGTCTAATTGAGCTCAAAGACATACCTAAAATTTCATCATAATCCAGAACAACAATACTAAATACCCCTTTCTACTTAAACAAGCAAATTTCATCTTAAAATTAAAATTTTATGGTTAGTACAATTTCACTAATGTCCATTTAAAGTAAATCAATTATCAAGTAATTCAACACACACAAAAATGTCAAACAAAATAGTATAATAAAGTTATTCAACACACACCAAAATGTCAAACAAAATAGTATAATTTACCTGAAGGTTACTGTCCTCGTAGCTTTAATGTACATCGTCCCTTTAGTTAATCACACCATTCCAACAGGATTATATTTACGGCTTCTAATTCTCAACGCTTTTAAAATTTTCTCCATCACCATTTATTTAAAGTTGTTTCGGGGCTTTTCCAAAACTCATCTGTGTATATCTGACCCTTGTTTCGTGGATCCAGACACGTATTTGAACCATTTAATTATTAACACCCCCGAAAAATAACAAAGAAATTCATACTTCTTTCACCAATATACGCCAAAACTGCCTACTTTTGTGTATACATTTGTCGTTGTAAATTTTGCTAATTGGTACAGTGATACTAAATTTTATTACCTTGTATCTAAGTGCACTGAAGTACATTCATGTTAGCACGTAAATAACAAACTATTTTGAATCACTAAAATATACGAGCAAACTTTAAATTATTTTATCAAACTAAAATGCACTGTTTAACATCTTCAATCAAGTCGCGGATGTAAGAGCTTTTAACGCATCGAATAGTCAAAAGACTAAGAGGCCGAAATTCATATTACCACCGGTATATATAGCGAATAGCCGGCACGTCGCTTTTGTCCTCAAAACGGGTAATTCTAAGAATTTCTCATGCTATGTTCCCATTCCGTCGCTCGCGCGTCGGTTTTTACGAATTTTTCACTCGCCCCAGTTGAAAATCTCAGAAATTCTCACACGGCACGCAAACATGTCCGAGAAAAGCTAATTAATTTTGTACAAAAATCGTTGTTTCTACCTCTGATATTTGCATCCTATTTTCAACCAATTGTGACCCTCGTGACGTTGCTTAAATCACGCCTTTTACTATATGTGTCTTTGCTTGACGCATTTTCTCTTTCCTTTTCTAACCTGTTCGCATTGGTGCAAATTGATATTCTTTATTATCGATTATATTTTAGTCCATGTGGACTATCTGGGTTAAATAACCCCGTATCGCACCTTCTCGTGAATATTAAGCCACGGTTTCTTCAAGATTCTTTGAAACCATTTGTTATCTACACAATTTTCGCCGTACGTGATATTTAAACTACGCAGGTGTTCAAAATAATATTAATTCTCAGAGCTTTATTTTCTGATATTATAATCTTGGATTTTCACAGACTTTTATGCTTATTATTAATAATGGTTTAATTAACTCCAATTAAAATTGACTTCTATCCTTTCATTTTTAGCGAATACAAGTTAAATATTAATTATTATGTGTACACTTTGTTTTACTACCGGTTACTTAAAATAGGGTTAATTAATATAAATTTTGCACGTAATTTCCATTTGTTTAGGAATAATTACATTACCCGTAGAGCTTGTTAATACTGTTTCTTTTGATATAAAGCGTCTTGTACATGATTTAAATCTCTTATGTTTAATGAAACTAATAACCTTTTATGCTTCACGGTTTTAATAAAGCGTACCTCTTCCCAAAGCTTCTACACGGTGATTAAAATTATTTGATGTGATTATTTAATTTTCTACCCTGGTCTAAATATGAGTATTTTCCCCCTATTTGAATACAAATAATCCCACTTATTTGAATGCAAATATAGCCTTTAGACCAAAAAAAAATTACAAAAAAAATTGCCTATCACTCTCTACCCTTATCTATCTAACTTACCTACTTTGTCTCCAATCCAAAAAAAAATTTACACCTATCCTATATCCCTATCCTATTCCTAACTCTCACCTAATTCTATAAACTGAAATTATCCCTAACTTCATCCTACTCATCCATCTAATCCTATATACATCCTATATACCTATCCTATTCCTAACTTTTAACTAATCTTCACTATACTTTACTTCATCCTACCTAATCCTATATACCTATCCTATTCCTACTCTATTCCTAACTCTCCACTAATCTTCTATGAAATATCTACACTTAACCTATCTTATTTTCTTCCTACATTTACTCTTTATTCTCATCCTAAACCTATTCCTAATTATCTCCCATATTTATCCTATACCTAGCTTTATTTTCTATAAACACTTCTACTTTTCTATATACACCTATCTCTATTCTTATCCTATTTAAATTTTACTCTATTATACACCTATTTCTCCTGTGGTGCTGGTTCTCCGGTATAAGGGAATAGTAGGTTGACGTGAAACCGTCCCCTCTCATTTTCCGTACCTACTTTCCTTAATAAATATGTGCACTCCCCTACTACTTCACCTATCTCAAAAGGTCCCTCATATGGCAAGTGTAGTTTAGCACATGTCATCCTATCTCTCTTCCCTACTCTCAAGCTTTTTACTACTACCTGGTCTCCCACTTTAAATTTTACCCTCTTTCTAATTCTTGCGTTCATCTTCCTTGTATATTTTTCAGCTCTCTTCCTTAACCTCTCCCTCACATCTACCAAAAGTTGTTGGAATTCATCGTCCCTAGGCACAATTGCCATGGTCTTTCGGGATACTGTTGCTTGATCAGCATGATGGGACTGGTTTCTGTCACGGTACTAGGGGTTTCATTGATAAAAGATTCAACCTTGGACAAATTGTCCTCCCATAAACGATGATTCCTATGTGAAGCTAAACGCAAAAACTTAACCGTCTCTTGAATATATCGCTCAGCTGGATTCGCTTGAGGATGCCTTATGCTACAAAACACCACCTTAACGTTTTGCCTCTCCCAATAATCTCTAAATCTTTGATTATTAAAATAAGTAGCATTGTCTGCTAATACCCGTTTAAAAGTTCCTACTTCCCTACAAAATTGTTCCAATTTCTTGTTTCTTCCGACTGTGTTACAATCCCGAGTGGGATATAATTTGGTAAATTTCGAAAACACATCAGTCACAATCAACACATGTTTGTGTCCCTTTGTACTTCTGACTAGATTACTCAAATAGTCAATAGCAACTAAGTCCAGGGGATTTTGTACGTGTATACTTTGTACCACATCTTGACTCGTACTATTTTTGTACTTTCCTAAAGTACATAAGTGACAAGTGTTGATGACTGACTTTACTAACCCTAAGTCTTTAGTTGAAAAAAACGTTTCCTAAAATTAACCATGTCTTTCGGATCCCTATGTGACCATATCTTAAGTGCAGATCTTTGATAATTAATTTTGCTTGTACCCTATCCACTACATACACTTCCAATTCTTGAATTTTTTTACACAAAAAGCCGTTTATCATATGGAAGTTTTAAATCCCGGTTCGTTTTCTAACTTCGTTCTAACAATCTGTAGCTCCTCACTCTGCCTCTGGTTCCTCAAGATCTCCTCTTCTCCATATACTGAATCATTTTGTAGTAGACTGTTCATGGCAATCATGATGTCACACGGTCTTTTGTTATCCATGTCCCTGTTTCTACTAAACGCGTCTGCTATAAAATTATTTTCTCTCTTAATATATTTAATCTCAAAGTCAAACTCCTGTAGTAACAACCCCCATCGATATACTCGATTGTTAGAAAATCTCGTATTCATCAACGCACACAACGCCGAATGATCCATTTCGATTACAAAATGTCTTCCTATCAAAAAATTTTAACTTCGTAACACCAAACACCACTGCAGCCATCTCCTTTTCACTAATCGTGTAATTTACTTCATGCGGCTTCAGTGTGCGTGAAACAAAAGATATGGGCACCTCTTCCCCTCTTGTACTTGGTACAACTCTGCTGCTAATGCACTATCCGATGCATCCGTCCTCAGTACGAAACCAACATCAAATCTGGGATGCCTCAAAATTAGTTGGTCGTGAAATTGTTCCAACAGTGTTAGATATGCTGCCTCTTGACTTTCCGTCCAACTCCATCTTACTCCCTTCTTCAGAAGTTTAAACAATGGACCCGCTTTTAAGCAAATCCCGGTACAAACTTTTATAAAAGTTAAGTACCCCAAAAGCTCTTAATTTCCTAATGTTATTAGGTCTCGGATATGTCAAAAGTTCGGACAATCTTTCTTTATCGATACACATACCTTGAGTGTTCACCACATACCCCAGAAATTTAACGGTTTTGAAAAAATTCACATTTTCTATATTCAGCCTCAATCCTGCTAACTTAAGCTCTAATAATATCCGTTCTAAATGAGAGTATGTTGTTCCTCAGTTTCACTAAAATTAAAATATCATCCACATAGTGTATGCAGAATTGCTCATATGCTCCTAAAATTGCTTGCATTGCCTTAATTAATGCTGCACTTGACGTTGACAAACCATACGGTACTACCTTAAAATTATAGATTTTTCCCTCTACGTAAAATCCTGTGTACCTTCTAGAATCTTTGTGTAATGGAATCAGCCAGAATGAATTCCTTAAATCTAATTTACTAAAAATAAACTTGCCACTTAATCTCGTCAAAAGCGTGTCCATGGATGGTGGACAATGGAATTGCGGTTTGGTCCGTTGATTAATTTTTCGTGCATCTAAACATAAACGAATGCTATCATTCTTTTTCTTAACTACCACCAACGGATTTATGAAATGAGTGTTTGATACCTCTATTATGCCATCTTCCAACACTTTATTTAATTCTGCCTTCACCTGCTCCCGATATGCTGCTGGAATTGGATAAACCTTGGCGTTGAACGGTTCTGAATTATCCACTTCCAATCTATGCTCATAGCCTAACGCTGTGCTTGCTTCTACCCCCACTAATTCTGCATGTTTTTGTAATAAAGCTTGAACCTCTACTCTCCTATCCTCTGGACATCTTATTGTGTTGATCTGTTTACCTTCATCATCCTCTACCTCTACTACATTAATACTAAACCCCGTGTCATCCTCTGTGACTTCATAACTGCCCTTCCATGGCACTACCCTATCCTTAATCCTTATTACCTTCCGTTCCATATCTATCAAAACCCCTAACTTCATCATACAGTCAACACCTAAAATGCTCTGAAACTTCAGTCCAGGTACAATTACAAACACCTGTTCACAGCTTAAATCTCCTATATCTATCCTAAGCACCACAACACTATTTACTACAGCAAACTTCTTTTATTTGGAGCTACTAAATGGCTACGCTTTATAGGCATAATTCTATCACAAACCTTATTCCTAATTTTGCTGACGAATTCCTCCGATATTAAACTCGCCTCTGCCCCTGTATCAAGTAATACTTCTACATTATTCTCAAAAATTTCTAAATTAATAATTGGCAAACATAATTTTTCCTCAGTTTCTGGCTCTACTTCCTCCTCAATTTTGAAAAATTCACGTGGATGTTCATATACATTTACACTGAAATCTAGTGGTCTGTCGCGTTCTAAAAATCCTGTCCAGGTCTGTTTTCCCTACTCGGTCCTGGTCTAGCCGTCACCTCAGCGTATGTCCTAGGCGTTTCCACTCGTTCCGTGTCTGTATTAGCAGTCCCGCTCATGTCTGGTGAACTATTCATTCTGGCAGGTCCCGGTCTCGGTGCAGGTCCCTTCCTAAACTATTACTCCTAACGTATGGTCGTCGCTGTTCCCAATTCTGTCGCTGGTATCCGTAACTATTCCCCTTCTAGCATAGTTGTCCCGTCTATTGTCAAACCTAACTGTGTTGATCTGTCTTTCCTGTTATCCCGAGGTCGTCCACTACTTACGTCGTCGTACCTCTGCAGGTATTCCAAAACATTTCTCTGTCCACTATGTTCTGTAGTGCTACGTGTTGTCTTATTTCTGCCTCGAAGTGTCGTGATAAATACTTAATAATTTGTCGGTCCGTCAGTGGTGGGTTCAGTTGCTTTGCTATGCTATACTTGCGTATAGCATATTGCTCCTACTTCCTGAAAATTCTCCTTAAATTTCCTGTGATTAAGTCGTCTCGTACCTGGTCTTGTCTGTGGTCACTCCAGTAGTGCTTTAGAAATTTGTTTTCAAAGTCCTGATACGTGTCTATGTCCTGTCCTACTAAATTGTACCACGCTTCCGCATTGTCTTTTAATAAAGCCTTTATCGTATTTAGTTTAGTCTGTTCGTCAAATAAATTTCCCACTAGATTTCTTACGCTATTAATAAAAATTTGTGGATTTACCCTGTTATCGCCATAAAATTTCATGTGTTGGTCCAATGATACTCCACCTGTAGAAAATCTGGGACATCCCCCGTTAAATTTGACATGTATTTAATACTACTAACTTCGCGTTCTACCCTGCCTAACTGATCCCTACATGAGTCCGTCACTTCAGTCATTTTTACATTAATCTCTTCTTCACAGAACATGCGTACTTCGGACTTTAAATGTCCCATTTCCTGTCGAAGACCTGTAATATCACGCTCATTTTTTTCAACCCTATTTTCTACTTCCCCCAGTTTCACGGTAAGACTATCTTTAAATTCTGTAAATTCTTTAGTATTTTGTTCAATTTTCTCGCTTATCTGCTCTAATTTTCGGTTGGACTCCTCCCTCGCTCTATTCGATTCTTCCCTAGCTCTATTAGATTCATCGCTTAGCTGTTCTAATTTTCTGTTGGACTCCTCCCTAGCTAATCGCATTTCCTCTAACATTCTCATCATTAACTCATTTCCTTGATCCCCTGATTCCGTCCTCGACTGATCTCTACTGCCTCCAGCTTCTTCCATTTTAGAATTTTTTCGCACAATGCACTATCGTCACTTCCAATTTCCACTCCTTGACTCCTTAACCACTCTTTTCTCTGCATACGTTCTACTCACTCACACACACTCAAAATACTCTTAAATTTATACACACACAGAAACTCTCTCTCTCAGATCGCCAGTTTCCTGGAATAAAATCACAAAAATTTTATTTGGAACTCGAGCCCTCACGTTGTGGTCGCCATCAACTGCTGTGATATACTCCTTTGAATGCGGGAACTGGGTCCTTTCAACAAAAAAATTCTAGTCCCACCGATTGGGCGTCATAAACTGCTGTGATCCTCTTTTCGCCTCGGCTGCTCACCTAATTTTATAAACCTCCTCATTCATAAAAAAAACAAACACATTCCTACCACAAACATCAATGTCAACTCTATTTACATCAATATTCACAATACATTAAAATTTCAAAATTAATATTTAGCATAAATTTTAATATCGGAAAATTTCAAAATTAAATTTATTATCATTTTAATGTGCATCCAGAATTAAAGTCCTTGTAGAATGCCTACTAATTAATATAACAATATATGCAGAGTAAAAAGGGAGCATCTACCACCCCTTTACGTTAATTAACCAGGTTCGTCTAATTGAGATCAAAGACATACCTAAAATTTCATCATAATCCAGAACAACAATACTAAATACCCCTTTCTACTTAAACAAGCAAATTTCATCTTAACATTAAAATTTTATGGTTAGTACAATTTCACTAATGTCCATTTAAAGTAAATCAATTATCAAGTAATTCAACACACACAAAAATGTCAAACAAAATAGTATAATAAAGTTATTCAACACACACCAAAATGTCAAACAAAATAGTATAATTTACCTGAAGGTTACTGTCCTCGTAGCTTTAATGTACATCGTCCCTTTAGTTAATCACACCATTCTAACAGGATTATATTTACGGCTTCTAATTCTCAACGCTTTTAAAATTTTCTCCATCACCATTTATTTAAAGTTGTTTCGGGGCTTATCCGGAACTCATCTGTGTATATCTGACCCTTGTTTCGTGGATCCAGACACGTATTTGAACCATTTAATTATTAACACCCCCGAAAAATAACAAAGAAATTCATACTTCTTTCACCAATATACGCCAAAACTGCCTACTTTTGTGTATACATTTGTCGTTGTAAATTTTGCTAATTGGTACAGTGATACTAAATTTTATTACCTTGTATCTAAGTGCACTAAGTTCATGTTAGCACGTAAATAACAAACTATTTTGAATCACTAAAATATACGAGCAAACTTTAAATTATTTTATCAAACTAAAATGCACTGTTTAACATCTTCAATCAAGTCGCGGATGTAAGAGCTTTTAACGCATCGAATAGTCAAAAGTCTAAGAGGCCGAAATTCATATTACCACCGGTATATATAGCGAATAGCCGGCACGTCGCTTTTGTCCTCAAAACGGGTAATTCTAAGAATTTCTCATGCTATGTTCCCATTCCGTCGCTCGCGCGTCGGTTTTTACGAATTTTTCACTCGCCCCAGTTGAAAATCTCAGAAATTCTCACACGGCACGCAAACATGTCCGAGAAAAGCTAATTAATTTTGTACAGAAATCGTTGTTTCTACCTCTGATATTTGCATCCTATTTTCAACCAATTGTGACCCTCGTGACGTTGCTTAAATCACGCCTTTACTATATGTGTCTTTGCTTGACGCATTTTCTTTCCTTTTCTAACCTGTTCGCATTGGTGCAAATTGATATTCTTTATTATCGATTATATTTTAGTCCATGTGGACTATCTGGGTTAAATAACCCCGTATCGCACCTTCTCGTGAATATTAAGCCACGGTTTCTTCAAGATTCTTTGAAACCATTTGTTATCTACACAATTTTCGCCGTACGTGATATTTAAACTACGCAGGTGTTCAAAATAATATTAATTCTCAGAGCTTTATTTTCTGGTATTATAATCTTGGATTTTCACAGACTTTTATGCTTATTATTAATAATGGTTTAATTAACTCCAATTAAAATTGACTTCTATCCTTTCATTTTTAGCGAATACAAGTTAAATATTAATTATTATGTGTACACTTTGTTTTACTACCGGTTACTTAAAATAGGGTTATTTAATATAAATTTTGCACGTAATTTCCATTTGTTTAGGAATAATTACATTACCCGTAGAGCTTGTTAATACTGTTTCTTTTGATATAAAGCATCTTGCACATGATTTAAATCTCTTATGTTTAATGAAACTAATAACCTTTTATGCTTCACGGTTTTAATAAAGCGTACCTCTTCCCAAAGCTTCTACACGGTGATTAAAATTATTTGATGTGATTATTTAATTTTCTACCCTGGTCTAAATATGAGTAATATATATTGTAATACTTTCCTTTCGTTATGTATGTAGTATTTATGATTACTTTATTTTAAATTAAAATATCAAATTGTTCAAATAAAATATTGGACCTTTGTAATTTTGTAAGATATTGTAAATCCATTAGTCAAATAATTAATAAGAGCAATGAGTTTCTTATGGTTGAATCTTTAATAATAATAAAGATTCAGGCTAGCTAAATTTATCACTTTCTATTCGACTATCTCAGGGAGGGATCAGGTCCATATATAACTTTGTGTTTGTTTACTAAATTTACTTATCTTTACTTAGGACATAACTCACAATTAGGTAGCGGTCTGGCATGTTGGCAGCGATTCGTTGCTTAAGCCTTACCATAACATATAATTTAACACTTTTCCTTTTTGAAGCGGATAACCAGGTTATATTTCATTTCCTTATAAATGGTAATCATGTAAACATGTTAGAGTTCTTTAACAACCATCAGGTTGCTAATATCTATGTAGAGTCAGCTGGATAGGAAAAAGATAGAAGGATATAGGAAGACCTAGACCAAACTATATTAGTCAAATTATTAGAAATTTAGGTTGTGAAGGGTATGTAAAGGTTTTTAGATTAGCACAGAATAGAAAAGAAGTTAGAGCTGCGTCAAACCGACCTTAAGTAAGGTCGAAAACAAAATGATGATGACTTAGGACAGTGTTACAAAATAGGATCGAAACAATATTAAAATGTTTAAACACTTACGTTTGGAATCCTGTTAGCAGCGTATTATTTTATCGTTCAAAACAGATATTTCCTTCAGGGATTATGTCCTCCTCGAATTATTTCCCATTGTGTCAATCTATGATTTTCTTTTCAGGGTAACTCGTCAGCGCAAGGTTCTTACTACAACCTCAGTACGTATTAGTAATTTGCAAAATAATTCTAAAACCTCCTTTCAATCTCGCATCTGTCAACTAATTTTGACAAATATTGTTTATTGAAAATAACGAAATCGCTAGGAAGTTTTATTGTGTATTTTAAAGGATCGGCTTGGACTTTCCTCCAGGACCTAATCTAAATAGCAACACATATACAATGATAACTGGTATCCTGGGTGTCTGGTAACCCTGAAAGATACTAATATAATTAAAATTAATAATCTACTTTCCTTTATATATGTTGTTTTGTCCTGGGTTCATACACCTCAAAAAGGTCCTTCTTTGGTTGGTTTATTCATAAATTTTTCTGTATTTTAAACTGCAACTATTCCTTGACAAGCTGATTATTCTATTGTTTCCGGATTTGTTTTCTAGCGGTTTGAAATCTTCTTGTCTACACTTGGATTAAATTTTAACTATACTTCAAATGACAGACAGGAATTTAATTTGACTTTTTATTTTTTTGTTTTGAAGACAACCAATCAATCACAACTTCAAAGAACTTCTAAATACATTTCCAATAATTAATGTCTATATACAATGTGTCCAAATATTCTGTTTTCATATCAATCTCAAAATTATTTCTTCAACAATAATCTCTTCTTCTAATTTCTTCTCGAATACAATATTTCTACTCTCTATTATAAAATCACTTATTTTCACTAAATTTACACAAAGCTCATTTTTATACAAGTCTTTGTGTTCATAAATTATTCGTCAACTAATTAAATTTTCACTGAGCTCCTTTATTTATGTTTCCCATCAGCCAGGTAACCTATAACAGCACACTTGTATCCCTTATATTTCTTTTTACCCACTATGATATCTCTTTTAATCATTTTCTAAGCTAACCTGTTTATTTGATGATATGTAGATGTAGTACATGCTCCCTTTTGTTGCTACTACATGCTGACATGCATATTGTTTTTATTTACACATACTAAAACTAACTTAATATTTCTAATGATTGTCTTTTTAAGTCTTTTGGGCAAACTTAAAACTACCTTAAGCTATAACCCAGAGAAATCTCCAATTCCCCTTTTAAAATTAAAAACCTCCCACTTTCTATGTCGTAATAAAACCCTAGTCCAAAAATACACCACAATATATATATATATATATATATATATATATATATTATATATATGTATATATATATATATATATATATATATATATATATATATATTAACAGGAAGCAGTACCATTCTCTTAATGTACAACTGGTTTGTAATTTTTGTCATTCCCACGTACATATTGCTATGAACTCCCTCCAGGAACTATCGTTAACCTACCTTGTGTCGACCAATAACAAAACTTGATGTAATAACGCCTTCTTTGATATCAATGGCGTATTCAACTTATAACTCCTCCTCTCTTTTTAAATTATCAAATTACACTCCCACTAACTTTTATCATTGGGCCTCGACTAGCTTTTATTTTGAATTATAAAATGAAGTTAATTCAATTCCATATAATGAAACAAATATTATGTACAGGTTTTGAAAATTATTAAAATACACTTTTTAATCAATTAATATTGTAAATCGTATTTTATCTCAAAATCATATGCTTTTTAATCAAAACCAAAAACCTTTTGTTTTTAAAAAAGAAGTCTGGAACGTTTAAAACCCCTTTATCATATTACGTACTTTCTACGTATGCAAGTTCGTTGTTGACTCAGTTACATTAATTTATATTAACTAAGCAAATTCAATATTCAATATTTAAATTCAAATAGAAAAAAAAATGTCTTAAAACTAAAAAATCTAAACTGGTCTGTTTTCTTCTTGTTTCTCTATTTCTTCCTCAAAATTGTACCAAGACTATCAACGCATCCATTATCAACTGGAATTTTCCATGCATTATACCATCCATTTGGATCAAAATTATTCTCCACCAATTCAGAATTATTATATACCCATTTAAAATTTTATCTATCCACACTTAGATTTATTACATTTGAATTATTGTCGTCACCCTCTGGATTATTATTATCACCAGCCTCAAAATATCATTTAAATTATTATATTGCTTGAATTATTATCGTCAAACTTAGAATCATTATCTCTCTCAAATTATTGTCGTCGCACTTAGAACATTTTCATCCGCCTCCAACTTAGACTTAGAATTTTTTCTCACCGGCCTCAGACTTGGAATTATTCTCACCAGACTCAGAATTGGATTATTACACACACTTGAATTATTGTTGTCACACTTGGAACATTTTCATCCGCCTCCAACTTAGACTTCTTATGACTTTTTCTCACCAGACTCAGAATTGGAATTTATTCTCACCAGACTCAGAGCCCTATTATTATTATTATATTTTAGTTTAAATCAATTCCCCAAAATCTACTTACGTTAAATCGGCAATAGAAATTTTCATCTTCGTCGCACTATCTGTCACTTAAACAATTTTTACTTTTAAATATTATTCTTACGCGTTACTTTTAGGTTCAGATTGACGCACCTTGGCCTTTGTTGAGTTGGAAACTGGGTTCCGTTATCTTTGTCGCTGTTAATATATGATTGATATCCCACTTCGTCTGTGGGCATGGCTTACAAGCCCGTCGCTAATTTTAATCAATGAGGTCTCTCTATTTTCTACACTTAAAGTAGTTTTCTGATGTAACATTCTCGTCCTCTCAAGTAATTGTTGTTTGCTTGCAGCTGCTTCGTTATCAGTCCATGCGGTGTTTTGAGAAATATAATCGCTTTTCCATATTATACACAAATATCTGATGCAATTCGACTTTCAATTTTCATATATGCTTATTTATTTACGCGTTTTTAATCACCTTTACTTATCAAAATTGTTAAATGTTTGTACGCACTTACACTACGCTTCTTTAAGCTTTATTTCTTATCTCCGTATTATCATAACTGATTGGAATTCTTTTGAATGCGTGTTTAATTACATTTATTATGCTTGCTCTTAAATACGCGTGCTGCCACTGAAAAATATCGTTATTTGCATTACCTAAATTACTAAAACTTTATATACCGGGTATTAAACATTTACTATTTTCCAAATGCATGAATTACTTATTTCTGTGCTAACTATACGTCATATTGTTACTATTTGCGTCGCTTAAAACTATTTATACTCTATATACAGGGTGTTGAATGCTTACTATTTACAAACTATCCCAATTACTCAATTTTCTCCTAAATAAATGCATTTTTCTGCTTCCTATTATGATTTATGATTAATACATGACCATGGCAATAAAATACACCCTTAAACAACCTCTTATCACAGCATTATATATATATATATATATATATATATATATTGAACACCGAGGGATTTTCCACTGACGTCATCCTTAAATTCATATGAATTGTGACTTATTATGGATACAACTGTGCGGGCTTTTTATATAATAAAAGGAATATTGCAACATCCTTCGACTCGTTTGACGACTGAGGGTGAGTTCGCACAAGAACTTGATCCCCAACCGCAAATGTTGACAATTTATGTGTCAGATTATGATGGCGCTGACCAGCCTTTGACAGCAACCGCTGACGAGCAAGTATTAATACTTCCTGCCGTTCCATCTCCGGAAGTTCCAGATCAGGAAACTTAGAAGTTTTGGGCCTGCCTTCCCAAATGGAGAAAATCTGGTGAGCGATTTGTCCCTTCGCGAATGGAGCGATTCACCACATCTGAACCTCATTCAATCCTAGAACCCATCTAGTATGACAATCAAAACATAAACTGCGGAGCAACCGGACAATTTCGCGGTTAGCCCTCTCTGCAGGATTACCTTGAGGGTAATATCTCGACGTGTGTTTGGCCTGGATACCTTCCTCACTGAACTTACTTAACCATAACTTACTCGAAAACTGAACCATTATCGGACAATATCGGATAATCCCCATAATAGGAATACATTTTTGAAACAGTCGATTGAGTATGGCTTTCGTTGAAGCCTTCTTCAACGGAAAAAGCATCACATATTTACTAAATAAATCGACCCAAACTAAAAGGTAGACAGACCCTTTCCGTAATCGAGGTAGTGGCCTATAATAACTTCAAATTTCATTAATATTTCGTGGTACAATAGTATGCATAGCACTCCCCGAATGAACCACTATTTTAGCCTTTTGGCATAACTCTCAACCTGCGATGACCTAAAGACATGAACGTCGCATTTTTAGCCAATAATAACTTAAAGACAGTTGTTTATAGCATTTTTCAGGTCCGAAATGACCTTGCTCCTGGTGTTCCTGACGAATCAAATCCAACGATTGAAGCGCCGGCACAAATTGAGAATTTTGTATCGAACCCCTTTTGAATAACAAACCTTCATGTAACACAAACCAATTTCCTACCTTAGACTGCTCATCGGTTGACTGCAGTCCCAACATAACCTTACTGCAAAAGCCATCTGCCAACTGATCTCCATGAAGATGTTTGACATTTTGCATAACTGCTTTATATAATTCGGTCTTTCGCATAACAAATATAGAAACAACAGTGTCATCAGGAGTTTTTATTAACGGTCCTGCCTCCTTGACTGGAAACGCGTCAGCCAACGCATTTTCGATACCCTTACAATAAACAATTTTAAATTGGTACTCTTGCAAAAAGAGTATCCAACGCGAGTTACGTTTCAGGTCCTGGGAGCGGTGTTTTTAAAAACTATTTCCAAAATCTTTGTAACAATTTTATTAGTTTAATCAGACATTATTTATGGAATTTTAACAAACTGGTTTAAAATTACTCTAAGTCGAAATAATTACTAATTGAACTAATATGAGGGTGAGTGGCCCTAGCAAACTGCAATACTAAAGCTGAAATACTTGAGACTGACTGCCTGGTCTTGAGGCTCCCGGGTTATTTATGTTGGCCCTGCCACTCACAATTCTGTGGGAACTTACAGAGCTCAGGTCTGCTTATTTCTTAATACTATTTATTAATACATTGTAACAATCTTACTTTCTAGGTAATCGTAGTACCCTAACCGTCTGTGACCTGCCACCTGCAGTATCACTATCGTCTGGAATACATTGTATTGCATCCGTTCTCATGAACTGTTTATAACCTTTTTATATTTATCCTTGAATTACATTGTTGTACTTGACTTAATAATTTCTTAATGTTTTCTAATAATTTCCTGTTAGTTTCTTTTTTATAATACATATATAAATAGAGGGATACATAACTTCTCCCGACGTAAATGTAGAATTAAGGTTTTCTTGCTTAATTTTTAAATTAATAAAATTCATTATTTCAAATTCATGGTCCCTAAGGGTATATTTGTTTCTTTATTTACCCTTGTTTCCTTAAACCTAAAACTGTTTTTTTTATTCTTATATCTAAAATACATTTTGTAAAATACATATATGACCAATAAAATAAATAAAATGACTAATAAAATTGTCCAAACGCTTATGTTTCAGTTCACTTAAGTGTTCTCTGTAGTTTTTCATTAATTTCATAGCGTGGTTGATTTCGTCTAATTCTAGGTGTTCTAGCTGCATGGGTTTCTTGCCTGAGGTAGTCGGTAAGCTTTTGTAAAGATTGGTTTGTTATCCGTTAGTTTAATATTATGTTTAACTGTATTGGTAAAGGTTAAGGATACTCCTTCACAATGGAATATATCGCGGTATTCCAAACATAAAATTTTAATTGCTCTCTGTTCTTCTCGGTTAATGTCGGTGTTGAAGGCAATGTTACTTAAATTTTCTCTTAACATTTTGTCGTGTTCTACGGGGTTGTAATCGTTTTCTAAATTTTCCTCTATTCCGTTTCGTTAAAATTAAATTCGTGTACGTTAATTGGTTTTGTTGATGATAGTTCTACGGGGTAGTCGCTTGAGTTTAAAATCGTCGTAGTGGCATAATTATTTTTTATTTGTACTATTGCGGTGAGGGATTCTATTCCTGGTTGAAATGTTTATTCCTAATTCGTTCTTTGAGTTTACTGAGGTTTTTATTTTTTTCGGGGTTCTACTGTGTATTTTTGTTGGGTTTAGGTATTTTGAAATTTAATGGGGATTCGTCCGTGTTTTGTTCTCAATAAACGGTTTTTTATGTCAATGTTGGCTCTTAATTTTCGTAGAAGGTCCAGTCCTATACGTCCGTCGTATTTATCGTTGAAATCAAATATACAAAACTTGTGTTTCATTTTTACAATGAATGTTCTAGGTAAGGGTATATTAGCTACGAATTGGTGTAGGGTCGTTTAATGGACTGTTTTAATTTTAAATGGTTCTCTCTCTACATAATCTAAATAATGTTTTTTACGGCTCGGGGGCTAATTAGTGTTTTTGAGCATCGATTAATAGTTTAAGTTTGGCATGGGGTATTTCAATATATGGTAGTACCAGAGATGAAATGAGTGAAAAAAGTAACCCATGACTCAGTGACCCAAATAGGTATGTGACCCACGACCCATTGGCCCACTGACCCAAATTGACCCGATGAACCAAATTGACCGGGTGACCCAAATTGACCCGGTGACCAAAATTGGCCCACGGACTCAAGGTAATTTACGTCTACGCTTATGAAATATGGCCATCAACAAAATACTGTATTTATTTTAAATAATCACATAAAATGTAAACAAAAGCACTAAAAAATAAGAAAGAATTATAATATATAAATACAAATTCTCTTATAAACTTACGTAATAAAAGAAGGTTACAGAACTTATGAATTTATGATGACTAGGCTATATTTTTAAAATTCCGTTTTTTAAAGATTCTGAAACAATAAGTTGACTTTCTATGGCATCAGCCTTGAGTTGTGCCCTATCTTTGGGTGTTATTTTTCCAGCACCAGAAAAATGTCTCTCAGACTCAGCAGATGAAGCTGGAATTACTAGGATTTTATTGGCAATTTTGCTTAGCAGTGGGTACTTCTTTTTATTAACACGCTACCATTTTAATGGATCAAATCGTGCTTCATCATTATTCTTATCGCTATTAAAGGGACCAATTAAACTTTTATAAGTGCGTTCTTCGTTGCTTATAAAGTTCTACAGTTTTTCTTCGGTCTGCTGTTTAAAATCTAAAGTGCGTGTGGAAAGTAACTAACTGAATCAATAACTTTATGTCTAATTTTGTGGATGTACTTAATAAACTGACCTGAGAGTTTACTAAACTATGGCTTTATCTAAAAAAGTCAATCTGTCACTTTATTAATTTGGATCACTGGATCAATTTCGGTTACCGGATCAATTTAGTGTACCGGATCAATTTGGGTCGCCGGGTCAATTTGGGTCGCCAAGTCAATTTGAGTCAGCGGGTCAATTGAGGTCGATACACATGACCCATTGACCCGGTGACCCAAACAAAAAGTGACACTTGGACCCACTGACCCACTTGATGTATGACCCATTTCATTTCTGGGTAGTACTAGGTGATTAATATTATTTAAATTTATTAAGTTTGCTCGTTTATAAATCGGCCTATCTGAAAATTTGAGCATGCGTTTTCTTCGTCATCCTCATCGTAATTTTTGCAAGGTTCGTCACGTTCGTAATTTTCTAATTGGTTTGATTCATCGTTTGTACTGGGGTGAATGTAATTATGCTGGTCATTGTCAAATTTTTCTACTTCTTGGTGAAATAGTTCTTCCGATGTAAAGTTTTGTTTTTGATTGTGACTTGGTCGGATGTGAGTTATTTTTGTATTTTGTCTGGTGTTACCAGATGAGGTATCCATAGGTGTTGGTTTGTAATAACTATTAGGGTTGTTATTGTTATTTGTCATTGGTGTATTTCTAATAGGGATCGCGCTGAATGCTGATCTTTGTTGGTTTATGTTTTGGTTGAATCTTGGTTGAAATGCGGGCATCGTAAAATCTAAGTTAAACGTTGGTCTAGAGAATTGTTTGAATTGATTGTTAAAATTCGTCTTATTAAAATTTGGGTTGTTAATTCGCGGTTGATTTGTTTGTGCATTAAATAGTGTGAATTTTGATTAGGTGGTTGTTTGTCTGGCAGCTTGTATGGTTTTTATTGGTGAATAACTTTTACTCGCGTCAAGATTATATAGTCTGTTTCGGTAGTATATTATGTTTTCTTCTTCTATTATCATATTCATGCTTCTCCTAAATTTTGGAGACGTTAAAATTTTATTATATTTGATAGTCGTTCTGGTAATACATTTATATAGATGTCCAGTGCCATTTCGTAGCACATTTTTGTTTTTAAAAGTCGGATATTTTGGTCGGGTTCTTCGATTTTTAATTTTATTAAGACTAGATTTCTTACGTTTTTGCATTTCATTCCGAATTGGTACGAAGATTGGTTACTTTCTATTCTGAGATTTATCAGTTCGCGTATAAGGCATTTTATGTTCCTTTGATTGCCAAAATATGCGATTAGTATTCGTTTAAAGTTTTCCCACTGTTCTAAGTCATCTCGGCTGGTTATTAGTGTCAGTGCCCGTCCGGTCAGTTAACTTATTAAGTAATACATTTCTTTCGTTGTCCTCGGGTTTGTAGAAGGTTTTCAAAAATATTTTGCGTGCGGTAATGAAATCCTCAAGCAAAACTTAATCTCCGTTAAAGGTGGGGTTGGTTACGAGATGAATTTTCATACTTGAACTCATGATTGTTAAGGATTGCTCTCGCTTTTAATTAATTTCAAAATGTTGTATAATTGGAATTTATTTCGCGGTTTGTATTGTTACCATTTTAGTTTGATCTGTTAATTTTTAGTTTGAGGTGTGTTGGGTTATTTAAAGTATCCTAGTTATACGGTTTTGTAATTAAATTGAGAAGTTTATGCTTGACGATGTCTTTGTTAATTGCTGTAGTTTTAAATTTGTGTATTTTTATACTTCGTGTATGCTAATTTGTGGTGAATTTTTCTTTCTGAAAGGCTTCAATGTAAATTAATAATTTCTCGCAGTAATTACTTTACTTTGTATGTTTTGTTGCACCAGTTATGATTTTATTTTAGTTTTGCTGATTTAATTAAGTCTGCTTTATTTATCTCCGTAGGTGTTGTGTGTATAAGAAGCTTTATTTGTAATTGTATTGTCTAGTTATTTTTAGTCTTAAATATAGGATTGCAAGTTTTAAGTCTATTGTTTTGTTACAATAATTACATTCAAAATCTCCTTTATAATTTGTACAATAAACTTGTTTAAATTACAAAGTTGTAAGTCTAAATAATTTGCATTAAGCTTTTGTTATAATTGGATATCTTCGTACTGAAAATATGGCAGTATACTTTATAAAGTTGTGAATGGTTTTTCTGATCGTGTTTTTTACAATTAATTACCTCGTAGTAAAATATTTAATCATAAAATGTCACGTTTGATAACTATTTCGCTATAATTAGATATCTCTGCACTGAAAAAACTTTACATTTAATGATGGTCGTAATTTATGTGAGAATCGCGCTATAAGTTTTGCATGCCCTGTTTCAATTTGTTATGGTTTAATTTATTAATAGATTGCAAAGTGCTTCCAAAATTTATAGAAGTGCGATGAAGGTGACGTTTGAATAATCGTTTCTATAACTGAGGTGTTTTAATTATAGAAATACGATGAAGGTTAAGTTTTAAATAGCTTTTTTCTGTAATTAATTGTTTATAAAGATTGTGTTATATACATTAGCTTTTGGTACTAAATGGTAGAGTTAATTACGTTCTATTTTTACGTTTCAGACTTACTGAATTAAATTCGTTTTTATTACGTATTAATTTTAATAATTCTTGTGCCAGTTACGTTTTGTATTAATCAATAATTTGTAATAATTGTTTGTACCAGTTTGTTCTAAAATTCTTTTGTTTCAAAACAAATTCTCTTTTGCTTTAAAAATAATTCTCGAATTCTGAAAAGAATTTTTCTGAATACATAAATAAATTATTTTCATTAAATGGCATAAAATTGCAGTAATAATAGTTAAACTCTGTACGTACATAAAATAATAAAAATAAAAATTCTTTTACTAGCTAATATCAGTATATTTGTCAAAAAAAAACTCTGTACGTACATAAAATAATAAAAATAAAAATTCTTTTACTAGCTAATATCAGTATATTTGTCAAAAATCAATTGGTTTTAAGGAAAATAAACTTACATTAATTTCTTCGTCGCTTTCATGGACTTTGTCGATTTTGTACTTCGTCCACATTGGTTTGGTTTGGATTTGATCGATGTTTGTATCTCTTCCAAGTTTGTTTGTTTTGCTGGATTCGGTCGATGCTTGTTCCTGGTCCAACTTTGTTTGGGTTCTGCCAAATTGGGAATTGAAATTCCAGACCACAAATTTTTCGAATTTGGATTCCCTAGTGACCTTTTAACATTTTGCGGACTGCGCCAGTTAAGTTCCGGGCCTTTGGAGCGGTATATTTAAAAACTACTTCCAAAACTTGTAAGAAATTTTTATTAGTTTAATCAGACATTAATTATGGAATTTGGACAAACTGTTGTTAATTATAATAAATCGAAATAAAATAATTAATTACACCAATATGAGTGAATAGCCTAAGCAAACTGCAATGTTAAAGATGAAGTACTTGAGACTGACTGCCTAGTTTTGGAACTCCCGGGGTATTTATGTTGTCCCTGCCCCTCACAATTCTGTAGGAACTTGCAGAGCTCATGTCTGCTTATTCTTAATTCTACTTATTAATACATTGTAATAATCTTACTTTCTAGGTAATCACAATATCATAACCGTCTGTGACCTGCCACCTGCAGTATTACTATCGTCTGGAATACATTGTATTGCATCCGTTCTCATGAGCTGTTAATAACTTTTTTATATCTATTCTTGAATTACATTGTTGTACTTGACTTAATAATTTCTTAATGATTTCTAATATTTACCTATTAGATTCTATTTTATAATACATATATAAATTGGGAGATACATAAGTCGTGTTACCCAACACAAAAGTGATGTTCGAGTAAAACCTAGTGTATGTTTCTTATCAATGCACATCATAAATAAAGACCAACATGTAGATATCCAGAATGCCAAATTATTGATAGAGATAAAAATAAAAGTAAAAGAACATTTTTAGAAATGTGTTATATTTATAAAACCCTTCATATAATCCCGTATCAATATTTAGTTGACAAGCACTAGATGTCGCAAGTAGCTGCATTAGACGAATTTTGGTTCGAGGGTGCATTTGGACCATAGTTGCGTAGTTTTACGGTATTTCAGAAAACACAACATCCAAACCTACACAAAATAGTTTTATTATATGTTTCAACTTTTTACATTATCTTATTTAAATATTTGCTACCATTTCAAATATTTTAAAGCTCAATTTAGTGAGTATATCTTGAATGTAATTATTTATTGTTAATGCGTTTATATATTTTATAGTAGCTCTGAAGAAGAATATAAATACATTCTAAAATGTATGTAAGTAATAGAAAAGAGTCTTATTGATTATCCAGCATCCCTAAAATCCACAGGATATAAATTCCTTGTTTTTTATTCCATTCGATGACCATATTTCGCTTATCGCAACGACATCATATTCACAATCACATATATTCAATGTAAATTCATCGATTTCACCTCACATGCTTCTAACGTTTTGATAATAACACATAAAACCTTACGTTGTAATTATTTAATCTCTTTCCACAATACAAGGTAAACCGTTGACAAATTTTATAAGTGAGATAAACATTGTATTACTTTCTAAATCTTTTAAATATTTATGTTAAGTCTATAAAATAAGGTATAATTATAATTAACTACTTATTACTAATTTAAAAAGTCTGATCTTTCTTTACAGTTTTTATCTACTTATCTAGATACAGCAAACGGCAAAGTCCTAACACTAGCAAGTACCCTAGCATACATTGAATATCATATTATGATATAAAACAATTACAGAAATTATATGTAAATGGGCGTTTGTAAGTATGGAAACACACATGTGTTCTTGGGTTATATCTTTTCCTTATGAAATATTGCTAACAAATCGGTATTCGTTAGTATGTGATTGTATAAGTCTTTGCAAATACACTTTTTTGTAATGCACTATAACCGCACACAATTCATACCAAAGGACGTTCGTTAGTATGTATCGGCTTTCTAAAGTACCTTTGTGATAAGGAAAAATCACACATGTCGCATTCCCATTTCTACATGATCAATTTGTAATAAACCACAGTTACATAAAAAAAATCTACAATTGGACATTTGTTAGTATGTAAGGAGATATACAGGATTAAATCACTTTGAGATTTATACAGAATACTCAAAACTAGTACACAAATTCTACACAAAATTGAAACTTGTCAGCATGCAACCCCAAATGTTCTTATAGACACTTTTTTATGTATAATCACATTAATTGCACAAAATAAACGCTCACTATTATTTTGATGTGCACAATACTAACATAAAAGGCATACAAACGGATATTCGTTAGTATGTGTACAAATTGACATATTTTAGCATGAAATCGCCAAAACTTTGAAATGACTTATGAGGTTGGGAATAGTTACAGGAATAGCATGTGAAAAGACGTTAGTAAGTATGGGACCGCATATGTCTTTTCAAGCTACTTTTACGAGATGCAAAATAAGTGCATAAATTGCATGCGAATGGACGTTCGTTTGTATGGGTTCGCATATGTATTTTCAAGTTACCTTCATGAGATGTTGAATAATTACATAAATTGCATTCGAATGGACGTTCGTTTGTATGGGAGCGCATATGAGACTTCAAGTGACTATTACGTAATGCAGCATAATTACATAAATTGCATGCGAATGGACGTTCGTTTGTATGGGAACGTATATGAGTCTGCAAATTACCTTTACAAGATGCAGCGTAATTACATAAGTTGCATAAGTGTGGACGTTCGTTTCTATGTGACCGCATATGTCTTCTCAAGTTATTTTTCTGAGATGCAGAATAATTACATAAATTGCATGCGAATGGACGTTCGTATGCATGGGAGCGCATGTGAACTTTCAAGAGACTATTACGAGATGCTGTATAAGTACATAAATTGCATGCAAATGGACGTTCGTTTGTATGGTACCGCAGATGAATTTCCAAGGCATCTTTAGAATATGCAGCATAAGTACATAAATTGCATGCGGATGGACGTTCGTTTGTATGCGAACGCACATGAATTTCCAAGGCACGTTTAGAATATGCAGTGTAAGTACATAAATTGCATGCGAATGGACGTTCGTTTGTATGGGACCGCACATGAATTTCCAAGGAACTTTTAGAATATGCAGTGTAAGTACATACATTGCATTCGAATGGACGTTCGTTTCTATGCAATCGCATATGTCTTTTCAAGTTATTTCTCTGAGATGCAGAATAATTACATAAATTGCATGCGAATGGACGTTCGTTTGTATGGGAGCGCATGTGAACGTTCAAGTGACTATTACGAGAAGCAGTATAAGTACATAAATTGCATGCGAATGGACGTTCGTTTGTATGAGACCGCACATGAATTTCCAAGGCACTTTTAAAATACGCAGTATAAGTACATAAATTGCATGCGAATGGACGTTCGTTTGTATGGTACCGCAGATGATTTTCCAAGGCACCTTTAGAATATGCAGTATAAGTACATAAATTGCATGCGAATGGACGTTCATTTGTATGGGACCGCACATGAATTTTCAAGGCACCTTTAGAATATGCAGTGTAAGTACATAAGTTGCATGCGATTGGACGTTCGTTTCTATGTAATCGCATATGTGTTTTCAAGTTATTTCTCTGAGATGCAGAATAATTACATAAATTGCATGCGAATGGGCGTTCGGTTGTATGGGAGCGCATGTGAACCTTCAAGTGACTGTTACGAGAAGCAGTATAAGTACATAAATTGCATGCGAATGGACGTTCGTTTGTATGGGAGCGCATATGAGTCTGCAAATGACCTATACAAGATGCACCGTAATTACATAAATTGCATGCGTGAGGACGTTCTTTTCTATGTGACCGTATATGTCTTTTCAAGTTATTTTCCGGGGATCAGAAAAATTACATAAATTCCATGACAATGGACGTTCGTTTTTATGGGACCGCATATGGATAATGAGCGTACTTTTAAGAGGTGCAGAATATGCACATAAAAAGCACACAAGTGGGCGTTCGTTTGTAAGTAACGACATATCAATGTGTTCTTATAGATTGAATAGATATTCTTTAGTATATTGTCGTATAATGTAGTTGTAAGTTATTTTGTGATAGCACAAAAATCACATCACGGACAAATTTGGGGGTTACACCTCATAGGTGAAGCACAATAGTTACTTAAATTGTCTGCCTATTCAAAATTTCATCCACTTGGTTTAATATTCATGTGCGCATTTTATTTTAATTTTGCATTCTTTGTTAATAAACAACAAATTCTACAAAACATTTTTCTCTTCACATTCTAGCTATCGATCAGGTCGTTTACTGGCGCTGATTAAACGAACTAATTACAAAAAATTAATTGTACAATTATTTATGCTGTCCAAATTGTAGATACGTTGTCTCCATGATTAAACTGATATATATTTTTAGTAGTATATTCGTAGTGTTTGCTTAAGACTTAAAACTTCTAAACCATTGTTAATGTAGCGGCCATTTTAATTATTGTTCTATACTCCATTTCAGTTAAGAAAGTAGTAGATGGTGTTTAGGTTTATAATTGTCTGCTATTTCTTACCGGTTGCCATTAAAAGTTCGCGTTCGTAGTATCTTTGAGTTCAACAAAGATAGTGTTATTTTGGACTAGATGGGAACATTTCCTTCTCTCATAAACTGCCATCCGTAAAAATTTCTTACTCAAGCAAGATATTCAAATATAGTTGTTTTTGTCTTAGTAGTAATAGGAAGAAATTATTTCCTCAATTCGTTATAATTTGCAATTCTTGTCGTATATATGTCAAAGTATTGTTTATAGAATAAAGTAAAGCTTCGCAAGAATATATTTTTAAGTTTTAAAATTGATACAGCTAGAAAATTATTCAGAATCCGAAATAATTTTAGGATGACGTCAAATGTAGTAATAAAGTGTTTGCAACTGTTTGCAAATGAATATCCAGAAAACTGCTTAAAGGTTACTGTCATTTAACACAAAGGTTGGCAGCTCTGTAGGATGTTGCTACTAATTCCTCTTACCAATGGGTATATTCGTGTATCTTACACTGAAGATATTATAATGTAAGCTAGCATTGGCAATGTAGCATTTATCCACTTGTGACGTCATCCTAAAGTCAAAGCGAATGAACTATATCGGCGATACTACTTGGGGGTCCTATTAGTAATAGCAACATGGCACTTTAAGTTCATGTATTTATACAAATTACCTTCATTATTGATGGTTTTGAAACGGAATTATTCCAAAGGTATATGTATATGTATAATAAATTTCAAGAAAACGAAACTTGCAAGCACTAATTTCATTACTTCACAAAGCACATTAAGATTCGTAAACAACCATTCTGCTGTATTTCTGTTTTTAGTTGCATTGATGAGAGAAAGACAGAGCATCGCATCAATCGGCATTCCTAATTGCCATGAACAACAAGCTTCTACAATGCTGATATTTTCTGAAGGTAAGAGTGAGCACGCCGGCTGAGCCGTAAAAGCTAAACAAAGTTACAACACCACTTAGTTTTGCGCTCAAGCAAAGGTAAGTTCATTAGCCTTCCTTTTCTTACATCTGTTGTTGGCAGCTGTACATTTCTGTTGCATATTATGTCAATGTGTTTATTAAATAAAGTGAGGTTTATTTATTTTAATCATAAGTGGGGTTAAACTGCCAGTTTACCATAGCAATTGTCTTATCAGTTGCACGTTTACAATTTGAGACTGTAGTGTGTGTTATAACGCGATTAATTCTTTTCAATTGTTGGACGCTGTAACAAATAAATAAACAATGAGACTTCTTACCTCAGGTTCGCAGCTCCTAGGAATTGTGCAGCAAGATAACCAAATTAAATGAAGCACGAACTTGACACTAATTAGTTTTAATGAAATTTCAATATCATAATAATACAAAATATGACCTTAAATTACACCACCTGCATCACACGTCACTACGATTAAAAATACTACAGTTTATTAAATCTTAGGAAGTCTAGTACACATATTTTACCAATTCAAACACTCTGGTGTAGGTTTAATAGATAAAACTACCCCGTACGGATTACGCCACATTTCTAATTCTAGAAGGTGATTACTGCAAGTATATATAATTAAGGGAGCTTGATATGTTACATCACCCCCCCTTTTAAAAATTGAACTAATAGTAAATTGTGAAATTTAAAACTTAGCTAACATATCCTGACGAACAAATGGTTTAAGATTATGTATATATTTTAGACGCCGAGGGATTTTCCACTGACGTCATCCTTAAATTCATATGAATTGTGACCTATTATGGATACAACTGTGCGGGTCTCTTATATAATAAAAGGAATATTACAATATCCTTTGACTCGTTTGACGACTGAGAGTGAGTTCGCACAAGAACTTGATCCCCAACCGCAAATGTTGACAATTTATGTGTCAGATTATGATGGCGCTGACCAGCCTTTGACAGCAACCGCTGACGAGCAAGTATTACTACTTCCTGCCGTTTCATCTCCGGAAGTTGCAGATCAGGAAACTTAAAAGTTTTGGGCCTGCCTTCGCAAATGTAAAAATCTGGTGAGCGATTTGACCCTTCGTGAATGGAGTGATTCACCACATCTGAACCTCATTCAATACCAGAACCCATCTAGTATAACATTATAATTTAACTAAGGGCCGCTATGCTTGCGGCCACGTCCCCAATGCTCCACCCGAAGTACTACATTGGGTTTAAATGCGAAAATATAAACGTGCTCCTAATTATTGTAACTTCCAAATTAACACACCTTAAATAAAAATCTAACAACTAAAACAAAAACTAAAAATAGGGTTTCATTGATGGTATCCCTAGCGTTGATTTGGAATGTGCACGATCAACAAGACACAAACAAAATTAATGAGGAGGGTTCCGTAATGCCGGATAGCAGCTGCCAGCTCTGCTTACCGGTGCGACCTGAAAGGTCGACTTAAAACTATCCAAATGTAGCTAACTAATTTAAAATAGATTCAAATATTTTAAGAATACGACAAATATTAATAGTGAATCCAGCTATTTTACCTGCTCTATAAATTTACAAATTCGTCTTCCCTGGTCTAAGTAATTTGTTAGCCTAAGTCCATCCCTAGCTATCCCTATCATTCCCTAACTGATTTATATTGCATAATTACAATCTTCTAAAACAATCTTCTTTCCTATATATAAGCTGCCACCAAAATGGCAGCAGAACGTCAAACAAATAGTATAAAGTCACAAACAATAAAAGCAGGCAAAAATATAAATATAAAAATAAATACAAATATATATGTAAATATATAAATAAACATCTATAAGTATTAAGCGTTGAGCAGTGGATAAAAATTGCAAAAAGCATAACCCAAATTATCAGGCGAACTCGCATAAGCATTATACGGGCTAGCGCCATTACGCACAAAACGTGCTCGTTAAATTATTCCACATTTACTAATTATCATAAATCAACGCTTACGCGAGCACAACCGCCACAATTTTGTTCTTACCTCGTTAATATATTTCTCCAGCATCCGAGGATCTGATCGTATGAATACCTTTAAACTTACTGCTAGAGGGAAATGAATACACTGCTAAGTTCTGGTGGGTATGCACTAATCGTCCTGGGGTTTCACAATCACTATCACTTACTATCACTTCACTTTTCAGTCTTGAAGGGATGCGCGGTTTCACTCTATATTATTTATTATTTTATTTCTTTCTTTATTTCACTGATTTAATTTAATGAGGTTTTTGATTTATATGTTCTTATTTATTTATTTGCCCGGATTAAGCTTTAAGTTTTTTATTTATTAACGATTTCCGCGCGTATAAGGTTATATAGTGATTATAGTGATTGTATTAGTGGTGCGGGAGTTGTCGTGCGTATGGACTTTTATAAATATTATGATAATTTTTTTTTGTTTTTTTTTAGTTTTTGTTATATATATTACTCATATTTAGACCAGGGGAGAAAATTAAATAATCACATCAAATAATTTTAATCACCGTGTATAAGGAATTTCATTAAATAATAGGCTTTATTAAAACCTTGAAGCAAAAATAAACACGGTCGTTTCAGTAAAAATAAGAAATTTAAATTATCTATAAGACGCTTTACATCAAAAGAAGCAGTATTGAAAAGCGCAGTGGATAATTTAATTATTCCTAAACAAATGGAAATTACGTGCAAAATGTATATTAATTAACCCTATTTTAAGTAACCGGTATTAAAACGTACAGATAATAATTAATATTTAGTTGGAGTTAATTGAACCATTATTAATAATAAGCATAAAACTTGTAAAACCCAATAATAGTCAAATCGTAGGAAGGTTATTTAAAATGTTACGTTTGAACACCCTGCGTGTTTTTAAAAGGCAATTTCAAGTTAATTTGTTTGGATAAACATGTTGATTCTAAGGATATTGGAAACGATCAGATGCTTTAGCAGGAAATACAGAACACCTGCGTATTTTTAAAAAGCTCATTCTGCGTAAATTTGGCAAATAATTAATGTTTCAAAGAATCTTGGAGAAACCGGGACTTAGTATTCACGAGAATGTGCGATACGGGTTTATTAAACCCAGATAACAGTCCGCGTGGACTAAAATATAATCGATAATAAAGAATATAAATTTGCACCAATACGAACAGGTTAGAAAAGGAAAGAGAAAATGCGTCAAGCAAAGACACATATTGTAAAAGGGCGGGATTTAAGCAACGTCAAGGGGTTGCGATTGGTTAAAATAGGATGCATATATCAGAGGTAGAACAACAATTTCTGTATAAAAGTAATTAGTTTTTCTCGGACAACTTTGCGGGCCGTGTTGAAATTTTCTGAGATCTCAATGGGGTGAGTACTAAATTCATAAAATCGACGTGCAGGCTACAGACTGGGAACGTAGAATGAGGAATTCGTTGGAATTACCCGTTTTAGGAACAAAGCGACGTGTCGGCTATTCGCTATATATACAGGCGGGAATATGTGTTTCTCTCTTTAGACTCTTAGACTTTCGACGATTCGATGCGTTAAAAGCTCGTGCATCCGCGACTTGATAATAAACAGTGCATTTTAGTTTGATTAAATAATTTAAAGTGTGCTAGTATATTTTAGTGACTCAAAATAGTTGGTTATTTTTCGTGCTAACATGAATGTACTTCAGTGCACTTAGATACAAGGTAATAAAAGTTTATTATCACGGTACCAATTAGTAAAATTTACAACGACAAATGTATACCCAAAAGTAGGCAGTTTTGGCGTATATTGGTAATATTGGTAAAAGGAAGTATGAATTTCTTTGCTATTTTGCGGGGTGTTAATGACTAAATGGTTCGTAAATGTGTCTGCATCCACTGAACCAGAGGCAGATATACAGATGAGTTCCGGAAAAGCCTAGAAACAACTTTAAATTAATGGTGATGGAGAACATTTTAAAGCGTTGACAACTTGAAGCTGTAAATAGAATCCGGTTGGAATGGTGTGATTTACAAAAGGGACGATTACACTGAAGCTACGAGGACAATAACCTTCAGGTAAATTGTACTATTTTGTTTGACATTTTTGTGTGTATTGAATGACTTTATAATTGATTTACTTTAAATGGACATTAGTGGAATTTTTCTAACCATAAAAATTTAATTTTAAGATGAAATTTGCTTGTTTAAGTAAAAGGGGTATTTTGTTTTGATGTTCGGGAATAGGATGAAACTTTGGGTAGGTCTTTGAGCTCAATTAGACAAACCTGGTTAATTAACGTAAAGGGTGGTAGATGCTCCTTTATACTCAGACTCCGGTCTGCTTATCTTGTTATATTAATTAGTAGGCATCCAACAAGGACTTTAATTTTGGATGCACAGTAAAATGATAATAAAATTAATCCGGAAATTCTTTTTAAAACTGAATTTTATGTTCAAATTTAATTTGAAAATTTAATGTATTCTGAATATTGATGTAAATAGAGTTAACGTTGATGTTTGTGGTAGGAATGTGTTGTTTAATTGTATGAATGAGGAGGTTTATAACATTAGGTGAGCAGCCGAGGCGAAAAGAGGATCACAGCCGTTTATGACGCCCAATCTGTGGGACTAGAATTTTTTTGTTGAAAGGACCCAGTTCCCGCATACAAAGGAGCATATCACAGCAATATATATATATATATATATTTACTTTTTTTTAAATAATTATTTAAATACAGGTTTTGGTTACCAAACTCATATCATTTAACGCCAGGTCAAAATTAAAAATTTCCAATCCTCCCTCTACCCCCCTAACCGTTTTACGCGCGGTTATCGCCGTCTAATCTCGCGACCCTTCCCGCGAACTCATTAAAGGCTCTCCAGAACGCCTTCTGGTTAGCCACTTCCTCTAGGCTCTTTGGCCATGCTAGACCTAGGATAGCTAATTTGCTATCAGCTAACCCTCGATTTGCCGCTTCAAGCGGGCAGTCGAAGAGCACGTGCTCTGCGCTTTCAGCGCCCTCACCGCATTCGCAGCGGTCGTTGTCGGTTAAACCGAATCTTTGTAAATACGCTTCTAGGGCGCCGTGTCCTGTTATCAGCTGCACCATTTTATGATCGAGATTTACCTCGATAATACCTCTAGCTTCTACGTTCGGTATGAATTTGTGGGTCAACCTGCCCGTGACAGTATTGTTCCACCTCTCTTCCCATTGTCGAATTGACTTTTCGCGCATCTTTCTTTTAATTAGAGATCTCGGTATCGACGAATGTGATATCCGAAAATCGCCCGTCGCGGCCTCTTTAGCTAATTCATCAGCCCTATCGTTCCCTACGTAAAACTAACATACCATTTCCGCGAGCAAAAGGTAAATATAATATCAACTTGTCTATAGCCATTAATCTTTACACCAACCGCAAAATTTTGAAACGTAAGTCCGTAAAAGCTTTCACTGCTGAGCTATTAACAAATGTTAGTCAACGTCTTTATTACGTTCCAATGATGGGTATTTAAGGCAATGGAATTTTCTTTTAAATACATCTAAGCAATTGCACACCGTAGTCCTTCCTAACAAATCAATAATGAGCTACATAAATCGATGTAGAATCAAAATGAAATTTATAGCAAAGTGTTGCTTTGCATAATCAAAATAAATGTCCTTCAAACAAAATAATAATACTCACGTGTTCTAAGCAACACACCTACACACGTCTTCACGCGAAGACCACACCGTCAAAAAGCCAGAATCATTGCCTGTTGCTTCACACCTGCAACGACATCTCCCCAAACTCCGAATGAATTCGTCCGGCCCTGCGGTCGCAGGCCGATACCATGTGTTGAAATACCAGGAACTAAACCCTCTCAATACATTTGTTACGTTGACTCGTAGCCGTGCGTAACCCAAAGAAAGTCAAGGAATGACCGGGCTCAATCGGAGATTGGGGGGGGGGGTTGTAGAAAGCAAACTACCATATAATATACGCGGCTGTAGGAATTAGTGACAGTACCTGCAATAAAAATAGTCAAGCAAACCTGAAAAGAAGAATAAGCATAGCAGCAATGAAAAGTCTAAATTTTTCCGTACTCTGTAAAATGTAAAAAAAACTGTTTGGATAATCTATATAATGTAATAACGAAAAAAAGGCATTACAAAACTTTTATTATACAGTAAAGTAGTATTGGGGAGTAGCAGAAACGTTTCCTCACCCACCAATTAAACATAAATCAAACAAAACTTATAACAAAAGATAAATAGGTGATCCAGTAGTATTGATTTTCTGTCTTTAAATATTTAAAAAAACAAAATTATAGCACAATTGATATGTATGTAGTAGTATGGATTCTTCGGTGTTCAAATATTTAAAAAAATATGGTTAGTAAAGGAACATTTTAGCATAACAAGGAACACTAGCACAGCTAATTACAGAGTGGGTCTTTATTAAACAAAAAAAAAATGCTTAGTTCGTATGTCAATGCAAGTTGGGTTTATTACTTGCTATGTACAAAAAAAAGAGTCACATACCTCTATGGGTCAGAATCTATATCTTGCAAGCTATTGGAGGTGGATCAATACAGCAACACCACGGTGATCGGTAACATCCATGTTGCTATCGTAATTGTAACGGCAGTCTACACTCCAGAACAGTAATCTAAGTCCAAAGATTAGTCAGGCCATTCATAAAAAGCGATCTGGCCTACCGTAGGAAATCATTAGGCCTCTGGCAAAGAGCGATGCACCCCAGATAGTCACTTCTTGTAAACAACAAATATGCATCGCTCTTGTAGTAATAAAATGAGCCATCCAGAAAATATATTAAAAGCACGAGTTGCAGAATCAAATTGAAATCGTTGTTTTCAAGAATTAAATCTAATGACAGCGTTATCCAACACACAAGTTTGATTAGAAACTCGAAGAAAGCTTTTTCAAATAAGTACGATCCATTATTTCCACGAGTCTTTAGGATTGGGTATTATAAGAAGTTATTACACGCTATAGTGCCGTATCAAAACAGGTGTTTGAAACCTCGAAGGGGCCCATCCATCCAACGCAGATCAACATCTCGAAGAGCCGCACAACAGCAATGACAACTCATACAAAATAATGCCTAGTGATAATGTATAACTTGACGGCTTATTGAAATAAGGTACCGACTAATTAACATTATCACGAACGTTCACTTCACTGCAAATCTGTTTGTATAAAATAGTTGTTACCCATAACCTCTGGTCGTCTATTATCTCGACTTGGATAATAACATAAGGAACAAAATTTATACGACCGGCGAGCCAAGAACGATGCAGTTTAAATACTCTGACAGGAAGGGAGCGTAACAAATTGTAATGTGAATGTTATGCGATCACAGCAACCGTAAACGTAAAACTGAATGCTTTCGTTTTAAGATGTAAGCTTTTAAAAATATAGAAGCGTTCGCTTGTATTAAATAATTCCACCACGGTCTATGCAGGCTTTGTAACACGTACATATAATTCAAACACGGTTCGTGAAGTATAAAGGTAATAATTAAAATTGTGTCAACTAATAATAAATATAAGTATTGGTACGCAGTACCGTAACGTTATATAAGAAATAATGATAAAAAATATGCTTAACAAGGCGATTGAAAATCGGGTTGTTACAAAGTCTTTGCAAATACACTTTTTTGTAATGCACTATAACCACACACAATTCACACCAAAGGACGTTCGTTAGTATGTATCGGCTTTCTAAAATACCTTTGTGATAAGGAAAAATCACACATGTCGCATTCCCATTTCTACATGATCAATTTGTAATGAACCACAGTTGCATAAAAAATCTACAATTGGACGTTTGTTAGTATGTAGGGAGATATACAGGATTAAATCACTTTGAGATTTATACAGAATACCGAAAATCAGTACACAAATGTTACACAAAATTCAAACTTGTCAGCATGCAACCACAAATGTTCTTATAGACACTTGTTTATGTATAATCACATTAATTGCACAAAATAAACACTCACTACTATTTTGATGTGCACAATACCAACATAAAACGCATACAAATGGATATTCGTTAGTATGCGTACAAATTGACATATTTTAGCATGAAAATCCCCAAAACTTTGAAATGACTTATGAGGTTAGGAATAATTACAGGAACTGCATGTGAAAAAACGTTAGTTACTATGGAACCGCATATGACTTTTCAAGCTACTTTTACGAGATGCAAAATAAGTGCATAAATTGCATGCGAATGGACGTTCATTTGTATGGGAGCGCATGTGAACCTTCAAGCTACTATTACGAGATGCAGTGTAAGTACATAAATTGCAAGCGAATGGACGTTCGTTTGTATGGGAGCGCATATGAGTCTTCAAGTAGTATTTACAAGATGCAGCGTAATTACATAAATTGCATGCGAATGGACGTGTGTTTGTATGGGAGCGCATATGAACCATCAACTGATATTTACGAGATCCAGCGTAATTACATAAATTGCATGCGAATGGACGTTCGTTTGTATGGGAGCGCATATGAACCTTCAACTGATATATACGAGATGCAGCGTAATTACATAAATTGCATTGAAATGGACGTTCGTTTGTATGGGACTGTACATGAATTTCTAATCTACTTTTAAGAAATGCAGTATAAGTACATAAATTGCATGCGAATGGACGTTCGTTTGTATGGGACCGCACATGAATTTCCAAGGCACTTTTAAAATATGCGGTATAAGTACATAAATTGCATGCGAATAGACGTTCGTTTGTATGGAACCGCACATGAAATTTCAAGGCACCTTTAGAATATGCAGTGTAAGTACATAAATTGCATGTGAATGGACGTTCGTTTGTATGGGAGGGCATATGAACCTTCAAGGTATCTTTACGAGATGCAGCGTAATTACATAAATTGCATTGAAATGGACGTCCGTTTGTATGGGACTGTACATGAATTTTTAATCTACTTTTAGTAGATGCAGTATAAGTACATAAATTGCATGCGAATGGACGTTCGTTTGTATGGGACCGCACATGAATTTCCAAGGCACTTTTAAAATATGCAGTATAAGTACATAAATTGCATGCGAATAGACGTTCGTTTGTATGGGAGCGCATATGAACCTTCAACGTACCTTTACGAAATGCAGCGTAATTACATAAATTGCAAGCGAATGGACGTTCGTTTGTATGGGAGCGCATATGAACATTCAACTGATAGTTACAAGATGCAGCATAATTACATAAATTGCATTGAAATGGACGTTTGTTTGCATGGGACCGCATATGAACTTCCAATCTACTTTTAAGAGATGCAGTATAGGTACATAAATTGCATGCGAATGGACGTTCGTTTTTATGGGACCGCATATGAATTATGAACGTACTTTTAAAAAATGCAGAATATGCACATAAAAAGCACACAAGAGGGCGTTCATTTGTAAGTAACGACATATCAATGTGTTCTTATAGATTGACGAATAAGTTCATAAATTATATGTTGCTGATGTTCTTTAGTATATTGTGTTGTAATGTAGTTGTAAGTTATTTTGTGATAGCACAAAAATCACATCACGGACAAATTTGGGGAGTTAAACCTCTTAGGTGAAGCACAATAGTTACTTAAATTGTCTGCCTATTCAAAATGTATAAATATTTTTCTATCACCCACTATTTTGTCCACTTGGTTTAATATTCATGTGCGCATTTTATTTTAATTTTGCATTCTTTGTTAATAAACAACAAATTCTACAAATCATTTTTCTCTTCACATTCTAGCTATAGATCAGGTCGTTTACTTGCCTCAATTAAACGAAGTAATTACAAAAAATTAATAGTATAATTATTTAAACTGTCCAAGTTGTCTCCATGATTAAACTGATATTTATTTGTAATGTATATTCGTCGTGTTTGCTTAAGACTTAAAACTTCTAACCCATTGTTAATGTAGCGGCCATTTTAATTATTGTTCTATACTCCATATCAGTTAAGAAAGTAGTAGATGGTGTTTAGGTTTATAATTGTCTGCCATTTTTTACCGGTTGCCATTAAAAGTTCGCGTTCGTAGTATCTTTGAGTTCAACAAAGAAGGGAACATTTCCTTCTCTCATAAACTGCCAGTCCGTAAGAATGTCTTACTCAAGCAAGATGTTCAAATACAGTTGTTGTTTTTGGCTTAGTAGTAATAGGAAGAAATTATTTCCTCAATTCGTTATAATTTGCAATCCTTGTCGTATAAATGTCAAAGTATTGTTTATAGAATAAAGTAAAGCTTTGCAAGAACATATTTCTTAAGTTTTAAAATTGATAAAGCTAGAAAATTATTCTGAATCCTAAATACAGTTCATTCGTTTTAATTTTAGGATGACGTCAAATGTAGTAATAAAGTGTTAGCAACTGTATGCAAATGAATACCTAGAAAACTGCTTAAAGGTTACTGTCATTTAACACATAAAGGTTGACAGCTCTGTAGGATGTTGTCACTAATTCCTCTTGCCGATGGGCATATTCGTATATCTTACATTGAATATATTATAATGTAAGCTAGCATTGGCAATGTAGCATATATCCAGTTGTGACGTCATCTTAAAGTCAAAGCGAATTGACTATATCGGCGATACTACTTGGGAGTCCGATTAGTATTCGCAACATGGCACTTTAAGTCGATGTATTTATTGCCTTCATTATTGATGGTTTTGAAACGGTATTATTCTACAGGTCCTTCATATGTTTAATAAATTTCAAGAAAACGAAACTTGCAAGCACTAATTTCATTACTTCGTGAAGCACATCAAGATTGGTAAACACCCATTCTGCTTTTTTTCTGTTTGTAGTTGCATTGATGCGAGAAAGACAGAGCATCGCATCCATCGGCATTCCTATAGTAGAAACCACGAAAGAAGTTCTCTACGTCATAGGTTTATAACTTAATTCAAACATACGTTTAAGATTATTTAAAAGCTTAACTAATATATATGATAAAGACAGTAATACAATTTGTACGTGTTTTAAATTAAGACATACGTAAACACGTTCATCTGGGAAAACGACAGAGACAAGTATATGTCTGTATGTTTTGAACTTTATACTTAACAGGCGAACCTCTGGTAAAATTATGGTCAACTAGACAAAAATGTTAATTTTTCCGTAAAGCAATGTTGCCAAAGTTATCGTACGGAGAAAGATTTTAATACAGCTGCGTAAATAGTTTATATTACAGCTTTTGTGCGTTTTTATTCAGATCAATATATGTAACTCAATTTATGAAAATGTGTTTTATTTTAACGGAGTTCATTAAACTCGTAAAATAAGACGCCAATTTAAAAATAGTTTAAGCAACTACCTTTATGAAAATAAAATATTATTGGCAACCATGCTTTAATACGGTTGTATTTGCGCGAAGCTTCACGGAAACTTCCGAATCGGAATATTTATTAGGTATTAAAATTTTCAACTTAATTCATACGATACAAACGATGACGCAGACGACTGCTTTCCTGGTTTCGACTATAGTTGCCATGAACAACAAACTTCTACAAGGCTGATATTTTCTGAAGGTAAAAGTGAGCACGCCGACTGATCCGTAAAAGCTAAATGAAGTTACAAAACCAGTTAGTTTCGCGCTCAAGCAACGGTAAGTCCATTAGTCTTCCTTTTCTTGCATCTGTTGTTTGCAGCAGTACATTTCTGTTGCATATTATGTCAATGTATTTATTAAATAAAGCGAGATTTCTTTATTTTAATCATAAGTTGGGTTAAATGGCCAGTTTACAATTGCAATTGTCTTATCAGTTGTACGTTTACAATTTGAGACTGTAGTGTGTGTTATAACGCGATTAATTCTTCACAATTGTTGGGCGCCGTAACTAATAAATAAACAATGAGACTTCTTACCTCAGGTTTGTGGATCTTAGGAATTGTGCATCAGCAAAACCAAATTAAATAAGCACGAACTTGACACTAATTAGATGGCAAGAGAAAAGCAAGAACGCCATCACCTGATGGCGTTCTTGCTTTTCTCTTGCCATCTTATAGAAGTTCTTTTCTGAAGTTATTTTTGCTTATTGTTTTTGGTTGTTTCATAAGGGTTATAATCCACTTCATCCTGATGAGATCCAGTGAGATCGAAACTAGTAGATGAATGTTTATTCCCTTTATGAAACAAACAAATTCTTTCATTCATGGCTATGCAAATTACTAGCTTGCTTTGTATAATTAATAACTTTCTTTCGATTCTTCGTAAAGTTAGTGTTTATTTATACATCGTATATACTTGTTATATATATATATATATATTACTCATATTTAGACCAGGGTAGAAAATTAATGGATTACATCAAATAATTTTAATCACCGTGTATAAGGAAGTTTATTAGATAATACGCTTTATTAAAAACCCGTGGAGAATAAAAATTCATTCGTTTTATTAAAAATAAGAGATTAAAATTATTTACAAGACGCTTTATATAAAAATAAGCAGTTTTAAAATGCTCAACGTGTAATTTAATTATTCCAAAGTAAAGAATCAAATGGAAATTGCGTGCCAGATTTATATTAATTGATTCAAGTTTGGGCAACGAGTATTAAACGAAATGTACAAATAATAATTGAATATTTAATTAGGATTCACTAAAAATTAAAGGGTATTAATTTTAATTGAAGTTAATTGAACCGTTAGTAACAGATAATATCTATAGAAACTTGTAAAAACCCAAGATTATAATACCAGAAAATAAAGCTCTGAGAATTAATATTATGTTGAACACCTGCGTAGTTTAAATGTCACATACGGCGAAAAGTTTGCAGATAACAAATAGTTTCAGAGAATCTTGGGGAAAACGTCGCATAATAGTTACGAGAAATGCTAAAGGTGGGTTATTTCACACTCCATGTGGACTAAAATAATCGATAATACAGAATATCACTTTGCATCAATAAGAACAGGTTAGATAGAGACAGATAATATGCGCAAGACCGAGACACATATAGTAAAAGGCGTGAGTAGCGCAACGTCATGGGGTTGCGATTGGTTAAAAGTAAAAGGCAAACTTGAGAGGTAAAAATAACAGTTCTGTATAAAATTTAATCGGTTATTTCCAGACGTTGCGTGCCGTGTTGAAATTTCTGAAATTTAACTGGGGTGAGTACTAAATTCGTAAAAACCGATGCGCGAGCGACAGACTGGGAACATAGAATGAGGAATTCTTTAGAATTACCCGTTTGAGGACAAAAGCGACGTGCCGGCTTTTTGCTATATATACCGAGATGAATATAAACAAGCCCTCTTAGACTCTTAGACTTTTGACTATTCGATGCGTTAAAAGCTCTTACATCCGCGACTTGATTGAAGATGTTAAACAGTGCATTTTAGTTTGATAAAATAATTTAAAATTTTGCTCGTATATTTTAGTGATTCAAAATAGTTGGTTATTTACGTGTTAACATGAATGTACTTCAGTGCACTTAGATACAAGGTAATAAAATTTAGTTTCACTGTACCAATTAGCAAAATTTACAACGACAAATGTATACACAAAAGTAGGCAGTTTTGGCGTATATTGGTGAAAGAAGTATGAAGTTATTTGCTATTTTTCGGGGTGTTAAAATTAAATGGTTCAAATACGTGTCTGGATCCACGAAACAAGGGTCAGATATACATAGATGAGTTCCGGAAAAGCCCAGAAACAACTGGTGATGGAGAAAATTTTAAAAGCGTTGAGAATTAGAAGCCGTAAATATAATCCTGTTGGAATGGTGTGATTAACTAAAGGGACGATGTACTTTGAAGCTACGAGGACAGTAACCTTCAGGTAAATTATACTATTTTGTTTGACATTTTGTGTGTGTTGAATAACTTTATAATTGATTTACTTTAAATGGACATTAGTGAAATTGTACTAACCATAAAATTTTAAGTTTAAGATGAAATTTGCTTGTTGAAGTAGAAAGGGTATTTAGTTTTGATGTTCGGTAATATGATGAAAATTTGAGTATGTCTTTGAGCTCAATTAGACGAACCTGGTTAATTAACGTAAAGGGGTGGTAGATGCTCCTTTATACTCAGACTCCGGTCTGCTTATATTGTTATATTAATTAGTAGGCATCCAACAAGGACTTTAATTTTGGATGCACATTAAAATGATAATAAAATTAATCTTGAAATTCTTTTAAAACTGAAATTTATGCTGAGTTTTAATTTTGAAATTTTAATGTATTCTGAATATTGATGTAAATAGAGTTAACGTTGATGTTTTGGTAGGAATGTGTTGTTTTTTTATGAATGAGGAGGTTTATAACATTAGGTGAGCAGCCGAGGCGAAAAGAGGATCACAGCCGTTTATGATGCCCAATCTGTGGGACTAGAATTTTTTTGTTGAAAGGACCCAGTTCCCGCATTTAAAGGAGGATATCACAGCAAATTTTGGCGCCCAATTCGTGAGGCTCGATTTTAAAATGGAACACAGCAAATATGGCGACCACAATCTGTGGGGCTCGATTCTGATACAGAGGTTTCACAGCAAATTTTGGCGACCACAACGTGAGGGCTCGAGTTCCAAATAAAATTTTTGTTATTTTATTCCAGGAAACTGGCGATCTGAGAAAGAGAGTTTCTGTTTGTGTATAAATTTAAGAGTATTTTTAGAGTGTGTGTGAGTGATTAGAACGTATGCAGAGAAAAGAGTGGTTAAGGAGTCAAGGAGTGGAAATTGGAAGTGACGATAGTGCATTGTGTGAAAAAAATACGAAAATGGAAGAAGCTGGAGGCAGTAGAGATCAGTCGAGGACGGAATCGGGGGATCAAGGAAACGAGATGATATTGAGAATGTTAGAGAGGATGAGTGAAGAATCGAATAAGAAATTTGACCGAATGAATGAGACATTAACAGGAGTTAGGAAACCCTAAGTGAGAAAATAGATAAGACGAATAAAGAAGTTTCAGAATTTAAAAATAGTCTTACCGTAAAAATGGGGGAGGTTGAAAATAGGGTTGAAAAAAATGAGCGTGATATTACAGGTATTCGACAGGAAATGGGACATTTAAGGTCCGAAGTACGCATTTTTTGTGAAGAAGAGATTAATGTAAAAATGACTGAAGTAACGGACTCATGTAGGGATCAGTTAGGCAGGGTAGAACGCGAAGTTAGTAGTATCAAATACAACATGTCAAATTTAACGGGGGATGGTCCCAGATTTTCTACAGGTGGAGTATCATTGGACCAACACATGAAGTTTTATGGCGATAACAGGGTAAATCCACAAATTTTTATTAATAGTGTAAGAAATCTAGTGGGAAATTTATTTGACGAACAGACTAAACTAAATACGATAAAGGCTTTATTAAAAGACAATGCGGAGGCATGGTACAATTTAGTAGGACAGGACATAGACACGTATCAGGACTTTGAAAACAAATTTTACAACATTACTGGAGTGATCACAAACAGGATCAGATTAGGGACGACTTGATTACAGGAAAATTTAAGGGAGAGTTTGCAGGTTCTAGGAGCAATATGCCATCCGCAAATACAGTGTGGCCAAACAACTGAATCCACCTTTGACGGACAGACAGATAATCAAGTACCTATCACGACATTTTGAACTGGAAATTAGACAACACGTGGCCTTACAAAACATCACAGAACGGGAGACGTTTTGGAATACTTACAGAGATATGACGATGTATGTGTTGGACGGACAAGAGAGATACGAGAACTAAACGTTAACACAGTTAGGTTTGACAACAGGACACCGAATTATCCGAGACGGCCTGACTACAACAGAAATTTTCGACCGAATTGGGAACGACGAGGACAGGAATACAGGAGCAATAGTGCGACTAGGGGACCGACGCCAAGACCTAGTTACACGCGACAGAACAGTTTACCGGAGGTAAACAGGACTGTGACCAGCACGCCGAATAGAGACAGGGACACGGATATTAACACGAGGAGGACGTACGCACAGGTTGTAGAAGGACAACCAGGACCAAGCACTGAAAACAGGATGGGACAGGATTTTAGAACGCGACAGACCACTAGATTTCTGTGTAAATGTATATGAACATCCACGTGAATTTTTCAAAATTGAGGAGGAAGTAGAGCCAGAAACTGTAGAAAAGTTATGTTTGCCAATTATTAATTTAGAAATTTTGAAAATAATGTAGAAGTATTACTTGATACAGGGGCAGAGGCGAGTTTAATATCGGAGGAATTCGTCAGCAAAATTAGGGATAAGGTTTGTGATAGAATTATGCCTATAAAACGTAGCCATTTAGTAGCTCCAAATAAAAAGAAGTTTGCTGTAGTAAATAGTGTTGTGGTGCTTAGGATAGATATAGGAGGTTTTAGCTGTGAACAGGAGTTTGTAATTGTACCTGGACTGAAGTTTCAGAGCATTTTAGGTGTTGACTGTATGATGAAGTTAGGGGTTTTGATAGATATGGAAAGGAAGGTAGTAAGGATTAAAGATAGGGTAGTGCCATGGAAGGGCAGTTATGAAGTCACAGAGGATGACACGGGGTTTAGTATTAATGTAGTAGAGGTAGAGGATGAAGAAGTTAAACAGATCAACACAATAAGATGTCCAGAGGATAGGAAAGTAGAGGTTCAAGCTTTAATACAAAAACATGCAGAAGTAGTGGGGGTAGAAGCAGCATATCAGGAGCAGGTGAAGGCGAAATTAAGTAAAGATGGCAAGTTTGTTTTTAATAAAGTAGATTTAAGGGATTCATTCTGGCGGATTCCATTACACAAAAATTCTAGAAGGTACGTAGGGTTTTCCATAGAGGAAAAAATCGATAATTGTAAAATAGTATCGTTTGGTTTGTCGGCAGAAAGGGAAACAAGAATAAATGAGAAACAGACAAGTGTAGGGACTGAAGAAGAAGTAATATTTAAGAGTCAGGATAAGAGGGATGATAAGTTTATTGTATGTGAGATAATAGAGATGTTAAGTATAGATATAGAAGGGGGAGAGATAGGGATGAAGAGTATTAGGATGGTAAGAAGGAAGACTTGGAGGGTCAAGAAGAGAGTTAGATTTAAGTAGGATAGGGATAGCATAGGTGTATATAGAAGAGTAGAAGTAAGTGGTTATAGAAAATAAGGCTAAGTATATGATAAATATGGGAGATAATTAGAAATAGGTTTAGGATGAGAATAAAGAGGAAATGTAGGAAAAAAATAAGATAGGTTAAGTATAGATATTTCATATAAGATTAGTGGAGAGTTAGGAATAAAGTTAGAAATAGGATAGGTATATAGGATTAGGTAGGATGAATTAAAGTATAGTGAAGATTAGTTAAAAGTTAGGAATAGGATAGGTATATAGGATGTATATAGGATTAGATGGATGAGTAGGATGAAGTTAGGGATAATTTCAGTTTATAGAATTAGGTGAAAGTTAGGAATAGGATAGGGATATAGGATAGGTGTAAATATTTTTTTTTCGATTGGAGACAAAGTAGGTAAGTTAGATAGATAAGGGTAGAGAGAGATAGGCAGTTTTTTTTTGTAACTTTTTTTGTCTAAATGTTTTATATTTGAATTCAAATAAGTGGGATTATTTGTATTCAAATAGGGGGAAAATACTCATATTTAGACCAGGGTAGAAAATTAATGGATTACATCAAATAATTTTAATCACCGTGTATAAGGAAGTTTATTAGATAATACGCTTTATTAAAAACCCGTGGAGAATAAAAATTCATTCGTTTTATTAAAAATAAGAGATTAAAATTATTTACAAGACGCTTTATATAAAAATAAGCAGTTTTAAAATGCTCAACGTGTAATTTAATTATTCCAAAGTAAAGAATCAAATGGAAATTGCGTGCAAGATTTATATTAATTGATTCAAGTTTGGGCAACGAGTATTAAACGAAATGTACAAATAATAATTGAATATTTAATTAGGATTCACTAAAAATTAAAGGGTATTAATTTTAATTGAAGTTAATTGAACCGTTAGTAACAGATAATATCTATAGAAACTTGTAAAAACCCAAGATTATAATACCAGAAAATAAAGCTCTGAGAATTAATATTATGTTGAACACCTGCGTAGTTTAAATGTCACATACGGCGAAAAGTTTGCAGATAACAAATAGTTTCAGAGAATCTTGGGGAAAACGTCGCATAATAGTTACGAGAAATGCTAAAGGTGGGTTATTTCACACTCCATGTGGACTAAAATAATCGATAATACAGAATATCACTTTGCATCAATAAGAACAGGTTAGATAGAGACAGATAATATGCGCAAGACCGAGACACATATAGTAAAAGGCGTGAGTAGCGCAACGTCATGGGGTTGCGATTGGTTAAAAGTAAAAGGTAAACTTGAGAGGTAAAAATAACAGTTCTGTATAAAATTTAATCGGTTATTTCCAGACGTTGCGTGCCGTGTTGAAATTTCTGAAATCTAACTGGGGTGAGTACTAAATTCGTAAAAACCGACGCGCGAGCGACAGACTGGGAACATAAAATGAGGAATTCTTTAGAATTACCCGTTTGAGGACAAAAGCGACGTGCCGGCTTTTTGCTATATATACCGAGATGAATATAAACAAGCCCTCTTAGACTCTTAGACTTTTGACTATTCGATGCGTTAAAAGCTCTTACATCCGCGACTTGATTGAAGATGTTAAACAGTGCATTTTAGTTTGATAAAATAATTTAAAATTTTGCTCGTATATTTTAGTGATTCAAAATAGTTGGTTATTTACGTGCTAACATGAATGTACTTCAGTGCACTTAGATACAAGGTAATAAAATTTAGTTTCACTGTACCAATTAGCAAAATTTACAACGACAAATGTATACACAAAAGTAGGCAGTTTTGGCGTATATTGGTGAAAGAAGTATGAAGTTATTTGCTATTTTTCGGGGGTGTTAATAATTAAATGGTTCAAATACGTGTCTGGATCCACGAAACAAGGGTCAGATATACATAGATGAGTTCCGGAAAAGCCCAGAAACAACTGGTGATGGAGAAAATTTTAAAAGCGTTGAGAATTAGAAGCCGTAAATATAATCCTGTTGGAATGGTGTGATTAACTAAAAGGACGATGTACATTTAAGCTACGAGGACAGTAACCTTCAGGTAAATTATACTATTTTGTTTGACATTTTTGTGTGTGTTGAATAACTTTATAATTGATTTACTTTAAATGGACATTAGTGAAATTGTACTAACCATAAAATTTTAAGTTTAAGATGAAATTTGCTTGTTGAAGTAGAAAGGGTATTTAGTTTTGATGTTCGGTAATATGATGAAAATTTGGGTATGTCTTTGAGCTCAATTAGACGAACCTGGTTAATTAACGTAAAGGGGTGGTAGATGCTCCTTTATACTCAGACTCCGGTCTGCTTATATTGTTATATTAATTAGTAGGCATCCAACAAGGACTTTAATTTTGGATGCACATTAAAATGATAATAAAATTAATCTTGAAATTCTTTTAAAACTGAAATTTATGCTGAGTTTTAATTTTGAAATTTTAATGTATTCTGAATATTGATGTAAATAGAGTTAACGTTGATGTTTTTGGTAGGAATGTGTTGTTTTTTTTTTATGAATGAGGAGGTTTATAACATTAGGTGAGCAGCCGAGGCGAAAAGAGGATCACAGCCGTTTATGACGCCCAATCTGTGGGACTAGAATTTTTTTGTTGAAAGGACCCAGTTCCCGCATTCAAAGGAGGATATCACAGCAAATTTTGGCGCCCAATTCGTGAGGCTCGATTTTAAAATGGAACATAGCAAATATGGCGACCACAATCTGTGGGGCTCGATTCTGATACAGAGGTTTCACAGCAATATATATATATATATATATATATATATTACTCATATTTAGACCAGGGTAGAAAATTAAATAATCACATCAAATAATTTTAATTTTCGTGTATAAGGAATTTTAATAGATAATACGCTTTATTAAAACACCGTGGAGAATAAAAAAATCATTCGTTTCAGTAAAAATAAGAGATTTAAAAGCATGTACAAGACGCTTTATATCGAAAGAAACAGTATTAACAAGCTCTACGGGTAATGTAATTATTCCGAGGAAAGAAACAAATGGAAATTACGTGCAAAATTTATATTAATTAACCCTATTTTAAGTAACCGGTATTGAACAAAACGTACAGATAGTAATTGAATATTTAATTAGGATTCACTAAAAATTAAAGGCTATTATTTTTAATTGAAGTTAATTGAATCGTTAGTAACAGATAATATCTATAGAAACTTGTAAAAACCCAATAAAATGCAAATCCTAGAAGTGTTAGTTAGAAGTAGGATGTTTGAACACACCTGCGTATTTTAAAAAGCAATTTCAGTTTAATTTGTTTAGATAAACATGTCGATTCTAAGGATATTGGAAACGGTCAGATGCTTTAGCACGAAATACAAAACCGGGTTTATTTAAAAAGCTCATTCGGCGAAAATTTTGCAGATAATTAATGTTTACAAAGAATCTTGGAGAAACCGGGTCTTAATATTCACGAGAAGGTGCGATACGGGGTTATTTAACCCAGATAACAGTCCACATGGACTAAAATATAATCGATAATAAAGAATATCAATTTGCACCAATAAGAACAGGTTAGATAGAGACAGATAATATGCGCAAGACAAAGACCCATATAGTAAAAGGCGGGATTTAAGCAACGTCACGAGGGTCACAATTGGTTGAAAATAGGATGCAAATATCAGAGGTAGAAACAACAATTTCTGTACAAAATTAATTAGTTTTTCTCGGACATGCTTGCGTGCCGTGTGTTGAAATTTCTGAGATTTAAATGGGACGAGTGAAAATTCGTAAAATCGACGCGCGAGCGACAGACTGGGAACATAGAATGAGGAATTCTTTAGAATTACCCGTTTTGAGGACAAAAGCGACGTGCCGGCTTTTGCTATATATACCGAGATGAAAATAAACAAGCCCTCTTAGACTTTTGACTATTCGATGCGTTAAAAGCTCTTACATCCGCGACTTGATTGAAGATGTTAAACAGTGCATTTTAGTTTGATAAAATAATTTAAAATTTTGCTCGTATATTTTAGTGATTCAAAATAGTTGGTTATTTACGTGCTAACATGAATGTACTTCAGTGCACTTAGATACAAGGTAATAAAATTTAGTTTCACTGTACCAATTAGCAAAATTTACAACGACAAATGTATAAACAAAAGTAGGCAGTTTTGGCGTATATTGGTGAAAGAAGTATGAAGTTATTTGCTATTTTTCGGGGTGTTAATAATTAAATGGTTCAAATACGTGTCTGGATCCACGAAACAAGGGTCAGATATACATAGATGAGTTCCGGAAAAGCCCAGAAACAACTTTAAATAAATGGTGATGGAGAAAATTTTAAAAGCGTTGAGAATTAGAAGCGGTAAATATAATCCTGTTGGAATGGTGTGATTAACTAAAGGGACGATGTACTTTGAAGCTACGAGGACAGTAACCTTCAGGTAAATTATACTATTTTGTTTGACATTTTGTGTGTGTTGAATAACTTTATAATTGATTTACTTTAAATGGACATTAGTGAAATTGTACTAACCATAAAATTTTAATTTTAAGATGAAATTTGCTTGTTGAAGTAGAAAGGGTATTTAGTTTTGATGTTCGGTAATATGATGAAAATTTGGGTATGTCTTTGAGCTCAATTAGACGAACCTGGTTAATTAACGTAAAGGGTGGTAGATGCTCCTTTATACTCAGACTCCGGTCTGCTTATATTGTTATATTAATTAGTAGGCATCCAACAAGGACTTTAATTTTGGATGCACATTAAAATGATAATAAAATTAATCTTGAAATTCTTTTTAAAACTGAAATTTATGCTGAGTTTTAATTTTGAAATTTTAATGTATTCTGAATATTGATGTAAATAGAGTTAACGTTGATGTTTTTGGTAGGAATGTGTTTTTTTTTTTATGAATGAGGAGGTTTATAACATTAGGTGAGCAGCCGAGGCGAAAAGAGGATCACAGCCGCCCAATCTGTGGGACTAGAATTTTTTTGTTGAAAGGACCCAGTTCCCGCATTCAAAGGAGTATATCACAGCAATATATATTGCCGTGGATTGCTCCCAGGATATCTCAGTAGATTCGAAAATTAATTTATTTTCATTTTTACTAAATCGAAAATTGCACACAGTAGAAGAATTTAATAAAAAAAAAATCTCTTATCTAGATTCCTCTCTTCATCACTTTGATTCTTCTTCAGTTCCCAGGCTAGCTCAGTTGGGCCTCCTCTTGGATACCTAGATTCACTATTATACTCTGTATCGTTCACGCACACTCTCAATAAAAACACAAAATAATACAACCATCATACAATATTTATTTACCACTATTTACAAATAAAATTCAAGATTATCCACTTTTTAGAGATCAAGTTACACCTCCATAAATCCTATTTTTGTACTGTCCTGGATTTTAATTTAAAATATCAAACACATTGAATATACCTGGAGTAAATGGGCCCTGAATAATATCTTATGTTCTTTCTTTATTTATAATTTATTTTAAATTTGTATACTCTGAAGTATGGTGAGCTCATGATAACCCAGTTAATTATGAATAATGTATGCTTTTGTACTTCGCATACTCTTACAACAAACAAAGAAAACAAACCCATGTACTCGTAACAATAAAATTTTTAACATTCCTGATGGAACGTTAATAAGCTTTATCTACACCTTTAGATTTCTATTTAAATACCATAATAAAGTTAGTTATACGTATTATTTTCAATACGCAAAATAATGCACAATACCTTCAAAATTCACTCTCCCACGTCACACAATTTTTATAGTTTCATAGTTTATAACAACAACAATTATAAAGCGTTACCTGGAATTTCTTGAAGATCTCTACTCCGTTGACGATGCGGTAAAGTAGTTTCGCTCTGCTCTGCTGGCTGCTTCTAGCTCTTTGTAGAGGAACACCATTTAGGTTGTGCTGTTTGCTCTGCTTTCACGGTGCATCCGAATCCAACTCCAAATTAATTACACTTCTTTCATACTTGCATACTTCAGTTTAATTTAATTTAAATTTACGTTACTTCACGTCACTTCACGAGCTTGTTTAAGATAAATGTTGCACCTCAAATTAAAATTTAGACTCGCCACTTATTCGCGTATCAAATTATGATGCCAACACTGTACTATTTAATTTTAAAATATGTATATTTACAAACTCGTATTCTGCAGCGGTGATATTACTAAGCGATCGAAGTTAAAAGAGAGAGCAATGCTAACTCTCTTCGAGTATTTATACGATTCCGACTGCCACCTCTAGGCCGCTCTTCCCGTGAAAAATCTAATTTAAAATAACACTTCTTCAAATTTTGTTTCAACCGTTTTCTAAATCTCCAAAATTTAGCGCGTCGTTACGATATTTTCCGAAAAATTAATATTCAATATCCCCGTGTTTGTCTGTTGTACAACTAACGATATCGACCAATAATATATCCATTGACGTTTTAAAAATCTCGCCTATCTTACCGCTGTCCCTTTCTTATGCATATTATATGTTTCCTTCTAACCTTGTTTGAGCGGTAGAGAATCGATATTACGGTCCGCGTTCTTTTTACTCCATGTGGACTTGTATACGTGCTTTTTGACTGTCGTTTAACCAATATTCTTTGAAACTTGCTTGTTATCTATAAAAATAAGGTGAACCTGACATTTCAAAAACATGTAGGTGTTCAATTAACCGACGTTTTAACACAACATTTCTACGAGTTGGTTTTTCAAGGTATTTTATATTCAACGGCTGTTTATGTGTTGGCAAAGCGTTTTACCTCGGTATTATCGATTTTTCATGCTTTTATGCGTATTAATTGCATTGGCTTCTACAATTTATTTTCTTTGCGAACCTACTAAACTTTAATCATTATTTGTAAAATTTTGTTAATACTTGTTACTTTAAAATGAACTAACTGGAATAAATTTCGCGCGTAAATTCTGGTTGTTTCCTCTATACAGGGTGTTTGAAATTGCCTTGTTTATACGTAGATTTAGCCCTTTAAATAAAACCACTACAATATACATATATATATATATATATTGCTATGTACTAGTGGAATTATCGAGCCCCGACGTTGGGCTGTCATATTAATTATTGCTATGCTCCTTTATTTTATTCGCGCTCCATCGTTTAGGCGACCATATAAATATTGCTATGAACTCCCTCCAGGAACTTAACTGGATTTTATCTTGAACCAACCTTGTCGACCAATAACAAAATTTGATATGTTACCGCCTTACTCGTTATCAATTTCGTATTCAACTTATAGCTCCTCCTTGATTGTTTAAATTATCAAATCACTCCTATTAACTTTATCTTATGACCTCGGCTAGCATTTATTTGGAATTACAAAATTTAGTTAATTCGATTCTATATAATGAAACAAATATTATGTACAGTTTTTGTAAATTATTTAAAATACACTTTTCAATTAATTAATGTTGTAAATCTCATTTATCAAAATCATATACTTTTTAATCAAACCCAAAGTCACCAAAAAAAAAACCTATTATCTTTATAAAAAAAGAAGTGTGGAACGTTCAAAACCTCTTATCATATCACGCACTTTATACGTATGCAAGTCTTCTGTGTTGTTGAATTTTTCACATTTATTTATATTAAGCAAATTCAATATTCAAATAAAAAGATATAAAAAAATAATGTCTTATAACTAAAAATCTAACCTGGTCTATTTTCTTCGCATTAACGCATCCATAATCAGCTAATATTTATTTGCCATGCATTAAGCCATCCATTTGAATAAAAATTATTATTCCCCAATTCAGGATTATTACATGCCCATTCGAAATATTGTCTATCCACACGCTTGAACCATTGCATTTAAATTGTTGCCATCACCCTTTGGACTACCATTATTAACTTATATTTATGCACCCCAATTTATATTCATCTCTTTCAGACTTATTACTTCTGATCAATTTCCCCAAACTTAGAAGTGGATTATCATCCTCCCCAAACTCGAAATTGTATTATTATCCTCCACGGACTCAGACTTGGATTATTCTCCCCGGCTTCAGATTAGAATTCTTATTATCATTCTCCCCAGACTCGAAATTGTATTATTATCCTCCACGGACTCAGAGCCCTATTATTATTGTGTTTTAGTTTAAAATAAAATTCCCCAAAATCTACTTACGTTTAATCGGCAATCATAATTTTCATCTTCGCACTTATACAATTTTTCACTTTGAATTATTATTACGTATCACTTTATTTTATAGTGGCACACCTCGGCCTTTGTTGAGTTGAAAACTGAGTTCGTTATCACTGTACCTGTTAATATATCATTGATCTCCTACTCCGTCAGTGGGTATGGTCTACAAACTCGTCGCTCATTTTAACCAATCAAATCTTTGCATTTAAAGTAGTTTCTGATGTAATTTTCTATACTTTCAAATAATTGTGACCTGCTCGCAGCTGTCTTGTTATCAAACATGCGGTGTTTTGACGAATCTAATCGCTTTTCCATAAACAACTGATGCAATTCGACTTTAATTTTCCTATCTGCATGTTATTTACGCAATTTTTAATCTCCTTTCTTATTAAAAATGGTTAACTATTTGGTACGCATTTACACTGTGCTTCCTGAAGCTCTATTTCTTATCTCCGTATTAACCTAATTGTTTGGAACTCTTTTGAATGCGTGTTTAATTACACTTTATTATGTTTACTTACCAAATACGCGTGTTTCCACTGAAAAATATCATTACTTGCTTTACCTAAATTAACTAAAACTTTATCTACATGGTGTTAAATATTTACTATCTACTTAATGCATGTCTTCGTTATTCCTACGCTAACTATGCGTCTTCCTATGTCTATCTGCGTCGCTTAAAACTATTTATACTTTATATACAGGGTGTTGACTGCTTACTATTTACAAACTATCTCCATTTCTCAATTCTTTTACTAAATAAATGCAGTTTTCTGCTTTCTATGATGATTTCTCATTTCTAAACGACTTTTACTATAAAGTACACCCTTAAACAACCCCTTAGCACAGCAATATATATATATATATATATATATATATATATATTGGACACCGAGGGATTTTTCACTGACGTCATCCTTAAATTCATATGAATTGTAACCTATTATGGATACAACTGTAGCGGGCCTCTTATATAATAAAAGGAATTTTACAATATCCTTCGACTCGTTTGACGCCTGAGGATGAGTTCGCATAAAAACTTGATCCTCAACCACAAGTATTTACATTTTATGTGTCAGATTACGATGGCGGTGACCAAACTTTGACAGCAACCGCTAACGAGCAAGTATTACCACTTCCTGCCGTTTCATTTCCAGAAATTCCTGATCAGGAAACTTAAGAGTTTTGGGCACGACTTCCCAAATGGAGAAAATCTGGTGAGCGATTTATCCCATCGTGAATGGCGCGATTCAATCACATCTGAACCTCATTCAATACTAGAACCCATCTAGTATGACAATCAAAACATAAACTGCGGAGCAACCGGACAATTTTGCGGTTAGCCCTCACCGCAAGATTACCTTGAGGGTAGTATCTCGACGTGTGTTTGACCTGGATACCTTCCTCACTGAACTTACTTAACCATAACTTACTCGAAAACTGAGTACCATTATTGGACAATATTGATTTTGGCTTTCACATAACAGGAATACATTTTTGTAGGAATCGATTGAGTACGGCTTTTGTTGAAGTCTTCTTCAACGGAAAAAGCATCACATGTTTGCTAAATAAATCGACCCAAAATAAAAGTAGACAGACCTTTTCCGTGATCGAGGTAGTGGCCCTATAATGTCAACACTTCAAATTTCATTAATATTTCGTGGCACAATACTATGCATAGCACCCCACGAATGAACCACTATTTTAGCCTTTTGACATAACTCGCAACTTGCGATGACCTAGCCAATAATAACAAAAACAGCTGTTTAAAGCATTTTTCAGGTCCAAAATGATCTTGCTTCTGGTGTACCTGACGAATCAAATCCAACGATTAAAGTGCCGGCACACAAAGTTTAAATTGCGACTTTTGTACCGAACCCCTTTTGAATAACAAACCCTCATGTAACACAAACCACTTTCCAACCTTAGACTGCTCATCGGTCGACTGCAGTCCCAACATAACCTTACTGCAAAAGCGATCCGTCAACTGATCTCCATGAAGACATTTAACATTTTGCATAACTGCTTTATATAATTCGGTCTACCGCATAACAAATATAGAAACAACAGTGTCATCAGGAGTTTCTATTAACGCTCCTGCCTCCTGAGCGGAAAACACATCAGCTAACGCATTTTCGATACCTTTACAATAAACAATTTTAAATTGGTACTCTAGCATAAAGAGTACCCAACGCGAGTTACGTTTCAGGCCTTGGGAGCGGTGTTTTTAAAAACTTTTTCCAAAATCTTCGTAACAATTTTATTAGTTTAATCAGACATTGTCTATAGAATTTTAACAAACTGGTTTAAAATTACGCTAAGTCGAAATAATTACTAATTGAACTAATATGAGGGTGAGTAGCCCTAGCAAACTGCAATACTAAGGCTGAAATACTTGAAACTGACTGCCTGGTCTTGGGGCTCCCGGGGTATTTATGTTGTCCCTGCCACTCATAATTCTGTGGGAACTTGCAGCGCTCAGGTCTGCTTATTTCTTAATACTATTTATTAATACATTGTAACATTCTTACTTTTTAGGTAATTGCGGTACCCTAACCGTCTGTGACCTGCCACCTGCAGTATCACTATCGTCTGGAATACATTGTATTGCATCCGTTCTCATGAACTGTTTATAACCTTTTTATATTTATCCTTGAATTACATTGTTGTACTTGACTTAATAATTTCTTAATGTTTTCTAATAATTTCCTGTTAGTTTCTTTTTTATAATACATATATAAATAGAGGGATACATAACTTCTCCCGACGTAAATGTAGAATTAAGGTTTTCTTGCTTAATTTTTAAATCCATAAAATTCATTATTTAAAATTCATGGTTCCTAAGGGTATACTTGTTTCTTTATTTACCTTTGTTTCCTTAAATCTAAAACTGTTTTCTTTATTCTTATATCTAAGATACATTTTGTAAAATACATATATGATCAATAATTAAAATGACTAATACAATTGTCCAAACGCTTATGTTTTAGTTCACTTAAGTGTTCTTTGTAGTTTTCTATCAATTTCATGGCGTGGTTGATTTCGTCTAAGTCTAGGCGTTCTAGCTGCATGGGTTTCTTGCCTGAAGTAGTCGGTATGCTTTTGTAAAGATTGGTTTGTTATCCGTTAGTTCGATATTATGTTTAACTGTATTGGTAAAGGTTAAGGGTATTCCTTCACAATGGAATGTTGCGAGCTACTATTAGGCAACCCGTCAAACACACAAGCGTTGTAGGGTCTGCATAGTCTCCAGGATTCTAGAATGCTTCTAGCAATCAAACACACAAAACGCCGCCAGCACTGTTTATTCTCACTGGACCGGGAAGCTTTTCGTATTTACCAGAAGATGAGTCATATCTTTTAATCTGAGTATATTTAAGACCGCTAATAAATGCAAAGGTCAGTCTTTACTAGAATGTCTAATATAAATTATATCGTTGTAAAGTATTAGTATTTTGAGCTTTTAGAAGTTTAAGAGTATACATAAATGTTATATGCTGTGTCTAATGTACATGCAGCTTGTAGTATACATAAACAGACAAAGTGTAAAATAAATAAATAGTTGTGTTAATGTTGTTAATGGACCTATGGTAAAGAAGTTAGTTAAGAAGATATTAGTGCTTGTAAATTCATTAGTGTAATAGTGCTTCATTGTTAAGTGGACTGAAAACATCTATAAACAAGGCATATACTGTTAATTAAACTTGCGAACAGTGAGTAATAAAGACGTTTGTTATTACTTGTTTTTAAGTTAAAGAAACGCGGTAGTAGTAGCCCGCTTCAGGAATATATCACAGTATTAAAAACATAAAATTTTAATTGCTCTCTGCTCTTCTCGGTTAATGTCGTGTTCTACGGGGTTGTAATCGTTTTCTAAATTTTCCTCTATTCCATTTCGTTAAAATTAAATTCATCTACGTTAATTGGTTTTGTTGATGATAGTTCTACGGGGTAGTCGTTTGAGTTTAAAATCGTCGTAGTGGCATAATTATTTTTTATTTGTACTAATGTGGTGAGGGTTTCTATTCCTGGCTGAAATGTTGTGTGATTTATTATTCCTAATTCGTTCTTTGAGTTTACTGGGTTTTTTTTCCGTTCGGGGTTCTACTGTGTATTTCTGTTCGGTTTAGGTATTTTGAAATTTAATGGGGATTCGGCCGTGTTTTGTTCTCAATAAACAGTTTTTTATGTCAATGTTGGCTCCTAAGTTTCTTAAAAGGTGCAGTCCTATAAGTCCGTCGTATTTAGCGTTGAATTCAAATATACAAAACTTGTGTTTTATTTTTACATTGAATGTACTAGTTAAGGGTATATTAGCTACGAATTGGTGTAGGGTCGTTTGATGGGCTGTTTGAATTTTAAATGGTTCTCTCTCTCTCTCTACATAATCTAGTGTTTTTTTACGGGTCGGGGGCTAATTAGTGTTTTTGAGGATCCGGAATCGATTAATAGTTTAAGTTCGGCATGGGGTATTTCTATATATGGTCGTACCAGAGATGAAATGAGTCACCAAAAAAGTAACCCATGACTTAGTGACCCAAATAGGTATGTGACCCACGACCCATTGACTCACTGACCCAAATTGCCCCGATGACCCAAATTGACCGGGTGATCTAAATTGACCCGGTGACCTAAATTGACCCATGGACCCAAGATAATTTACGTCTACGTTAATGAAATATTGTCATCAACAAAATACTGTATTTATTTTAAATAATGACATAAAATGTAAACAAAAGCACTAAAAAAAAAAAAAAAAATTATAATATATAAATACAAATTATCTTATAAACTTACCTAATAACAGAAGGTTACATCACTTATGAATTTATGATGACTAGGTTATATTTTTAAAATTCCGTTTTTTAAAGAATTTGAAACAATAAGTTGACTTTCTACGGCATCAGTCTTGAGTTGTGCCCTATCTTTGCGTGTGATTTTTCCAGCACCAGAAAAATGTTTCTCAGACTCAGCAGATGAAGCTGAAATTACTAGGATTTTATCGGCAATTTTGCTCAGCAGGGGGTACTTCTTTTTATTAACACGCTACCATTTTAATGGATGAAATCGTGCTTCATCATTATCCTTATCGCTATTAAAGGGACCAACTAAACTTTTATAAGTGCGTTCTTCGTTGCGTATAAAATTCCACAGTTTTTCTTCGGTCTGCTGTTTAAAATCTAAAGTGCGTGTGAAAAGTAACTAACTGAATCAATAACTTTATGTCTAATTTTGTAAACCTACTTAATAAACTGACCTGAGAGTTTACTAAACTATGGCTTTACCTAGAAAAAGTCAATCTGTCACTTTACTAATTTGGATCACTAGATCAATTTCGGTCACCGGGTCAATTTAGGTTACCAGATCAATTTGAGTCGCCGGGTCAATTTGGGTCGCCGGGTCAATTTGGGTCAGCAGGTCAATTTGGGTCGATACACATGACCTATTGACTTGGTGACCCAAACAAAAAAGTGACACTTGGACCCACTGACCCACTTGATGTATGACCCATTTCATTTCTGGGTAGTACTAGGTGATTAATATTATTTAAATTTATTAAGTTTGCTCGTTTATAAATCGGCCTATCTGAAAATTTGAGCATGCGTTTTCTTCGTCATCCTCATCGTAATTTTTGCAAGGTTCGTCACGTTCGTAATTTTCTAATTGGTTTGATTCATCGTTTGTACTGGGGTGAATGTAATTATGCTGGTCATTGTCAAATTTTTCTACTTCTTGGTGAAATAGTTCTTCCGATGTAAAGTTTTGTTTTGATTGTGACTTGGTCGGATGTGAGTTATTTTTGTATTTTGTCTGGTGTTACCAGATGAGGTATCTATAGGTGTTGGTTTGTAATAACTATTAGGGTTGTTATTGTTATTTGTCAATGGTGTATTTCTAATAGGGTTTGCGCTGAATGCTGATCTTTGTTGGTTTATGTTTTGGTTGAATTTTGGTTGAAATGCGAATATCGTAAAATTTAAGTTAAACGTTGGTTTAGGGAATTGTTTGAATTGATTGTTAAAATTCGTGTTATTAAAATTTGGGTTATTAATACGCGGTTGATTTGTTTCTGCATTAAATAGTGTAAATTTTGATTAGGTGGTTATTTGTCTTGCGGCTTGTATGGTTTTTATTGGTGAATAACTTTTATTCGCGTCAGGATTATATAGTCTGTTTCGGTAGTACATTACGTTTTCTTCTTCTATTATTATAGTACAGTAGTAACGTTCAAGCAGAGCAGACGTGAAATGTAGTGGCTGTTAAAATTATGTAATTTATTAGTTATAGTTGTAATTTTTGGCATATTCAAAATTAAGTTATATCATTTTCACGAACTTCTAAGTAAACAAAATTAAAAACAAACTTAAAATTTCAAAATTTTGTGATATGTTTGTGATTTTCGTGAGTCTTGGAACCGTTCAAATTACGCAATAAAAGTCAATCAAGTGAACCTCAAGAAACAAAGACTTGTAAGTACATTCTTAGTTTCCTGTTAAAAAATAGCAAATGTGGTTAAAAATAGAAGAAAATTACTGAACTCATGCTGGAAATTAGGTCAGTTAAACTGTGCAAGAAAAATTACTTAACTATATTTAATTAATCAAATGGTATTTGTACGCTATTACGTATAAGAACACTTTGCACGGAATTGTAACAGTAACCTTCAAACCATTTAACTTCCTTATTAATAAACGCAATCACAGTGAAATAATAACAAAATTTTATTTATTGAAACAGAAGTGAATACGCTGCATTCATAATGCAGTAACAAGGTCAAGCGTACGCAATATAAAACACACACAGGAACTAGAATAATAAGTAGAATGATTTAAAAAAATCTAAACAAAACTTATTGCTTAGAAATTAAGTAGTGCATAATTCAAAAACTACTAAATGCCGGTAGGACACTCTCCTAGGCGGGGAGGTAGTGATAGCGACCTAACCACAGAGTTAACACCGGATCTGGAAACAAAAACCGCAAAAACCACCGAGAATGCTGCTGTCATTATGACAGCTAAAATAGGAAACAACTGCGAAACACCAAATCCAACAGAAGCAACAACAAAAAGAATAATGGAACCAAAGCAAGGAACTAACGACATTACAACAGAACACCCACTTTACAGGATGTACCTGGAGCTGGACCTGTTCATAACTAATGAAATGGACACCGCCAACCGTCTAAAAGTAGGAATGAAGAAGGACTTGAAGGAACGTATTGAAAAATGGGCACTTTGCCAAGCAGAACTGATTGGGGAAAATAAACTATTACGAGAGCAAAACACCCAATTACAAAACCAAAACCAACATCTCATAAAATCACAGCACACACACGAAAACGCACAACACATCGAAACTATCACACCCAAGACAACATACGCGAACATTGCGGCACTAACAAGACTTCAACCACCGAAACAAGACGCAATCACACGGGCAATGACAAACCAAACTGGTACAGTTTTCATCACTTCCGTACGTGGGGAATCCATTAAACAAATACAGGACACCTTCATGAAAACCATCAACCCCAAAACAGATGGCATTATGATCAAAAACATTCGAAACACCAATAACACTCTAATAATAGACACGGATAATGAAAGCGAAGCAAGGAAACTACTTCAACATGGTAAACTTACAGAGGTATTAAAGGTAGAAAAACCCCGGAAAAGAAACCCATTGGTGATATTGTATGATGTCCCAACGTATCTAAAGGAATCAGAAGTCAAAACATTAATATACAAGCAGAACCTAGAAGAGAAGTTAAGTTGGAATGAATTCGTCCTCAGCTTCAAAACTGGACCAAATGACAAACCCACGGTACATCATGTGGCAACAGTCAGCAGTAAACTACGTAATATGCTCATAAATCTAAACAAGTTATACATAGAATACATATGCATAACAGTAAAAGATCATCTCGTCGTCCCACGATGCATGAGATGTCAGGATGTAGAGCATATCTCAAAATACTGCCCACTTCAGACGGACACCTGTAGCCACTGTGGGGAACAAGATGCCAAACACAAAAAGCTAAACTGTCCAAAAAGGGAAATGAAACCAGCTTGCATTCCATGCCAAAAAAGACACCGAAAATGTACCGATAACTCAAAGGACTGTCCGACGTATAAAATGCTACTAGACAGACTTATACACAAAACCGATTATGGGCAATAACACACACACAACCAACAATTTTCGAGGAATACAAACTAAGACATTCCTACTGGAAACACGGACAGCTGAGATCGACGCTCAATCGCAAAAAACAATACCGACCGCAAACACGAGAAACGGAACAACAAAAACTGAGACGCATAGGAAAACCACAATTAAAATTGGACAGCTAAACGCCATGCGTAGCGCCACCGTAACACAGGAAATCAGACACCTGGCCGAAACACAACGACTAGATATAATCTGCATACAAGAACCATACTGCAAAAACGGAAAATTACCGGGAATGCCAACGACAGCCAGACAGATATGTAAGGGAGACAGACCAATGGCAGCCACTATAATATTCAACCCTAACATACAAGCAACCACAATACAAAGATACACGAACTAACACAACGTCTGTCTAGAAATATCCGGACAAAACATACAAAACTGGATACTGGCCAACACATACTTCCAATTTCGGTTGGACTCCGATCCATACATCAACAACATTAAAAACATTGCACGTACATACTCAAACCAGCCTGCACTTTTTATGGCAGATGTAAACGGAAAATCCCCAATGTGGCACTGTAGCAACACTGATGCGCGTGGGGAGAGGGTAGAGGACATAATCAACGAGCTACAGCTTGAAGTGATGAACTGCCCCTTCAATCCACCCACCCACAGAAACTATCGGGCAGGAGCAGAGAGTAACATTGAAGTCACAATAGCAAACGGACTGGCGCACCCCCACATACAAAACTGGAAGGTACATGACAACTTAACAATAAGCGATTACAACCTCATAACTTTTGACATAAACAAAGATAACATACCATTACATGCGGAAACGAGCAAAAAAAGACTAAAATACAATATACAAAATGCCAACTGGCAAAGACTACTAGACAACTTCAATCCGCCCCCTGATATCCAACGCAACGACAACGTACACGCTTACGCCCAAGCCCTAACAAGAACAATTAAAGACACTATGAAACAAACATTAAAAACAATCAGACAAACTGCGCCACAAAAACCGCTAAAATGGACCACAGAGGTCCAGATACTGAAAAGCAAAGCTCGCAAGGCAAGGAGACGCTATCAAGCCATCCTAACACCGGCAGAAAGGGCCTTCCAGCCGACCAACTACAGACAACGCAAGGCGACATACGAACAGGAACTATACAACATGAAACGAAAATCCTGGGACACTTTCGTCGAAAGACATTTGCAGACGGATGCTTGGGGAGTACCGTACAAGATAGTATCAGGAAAAATTGCACCACCGACAACGTACTCGACTTTAACCAAACCCGACGGAACAGAAACCAAAGACTGGATTGAAACCGCGACATTACTACTACATACACTCTTCCCTGATGACAACTGGGAAGAGGACACACAAGAACAAATACGCAAACGACAAAGAATCACCGAACAAAACGCGAGTGGGAATACACCATGGAATAGAACACAGGACGACGTAACACTTTTCACTGAGGACGAGATTAAACACGCTATTCGTTCAAGTAAAAACAAAAAAGCTCCTGGGCCAGACGGGATCCAGGCAGAAATCACAAAGGCACTAGACACCAAACTCACACCGAAACTTACTAAACTGTACAACGAATGTCTAAGACAAACAAAGTTTCCAAACTGCTGGAAGCAAGCAGACGTAATCATACTCTCTAAAAACCGAGAAAAAGATCCGAAAAATCCGGGTTTGTATCGCCCCATCTGCCTTCTAGACTCGCTCGGGAAAACTTTCGAGCGACTACTGTGCACGAGAATGCAAGAACATCGGAAGACGAAAGGCATGCACCCGGCGCAGTACGGATTTAGACAAGGACGATCAACCGAAGACGCCGTAAACAAAGTCATAAACTCTGCAACCACTTCAAATAAAAAATACGTGGCCCTAATCATGATAGACATAGAAGGAGCCTTCAACCACTTATGGTGGCCAACACTGTTCCATAGGCTAATCGAAATACAATGTCCAAAACAACTACATCATACTTTCAGAAGCTATTGCCAGGATAGATTTGTAACATTGTCTGGTACTAAAAACATCACAAAATCAATCACCAAAGGATGCCCACAGGGGTCAGTCTGCGGTCCCATATTTTGGGACATTGCGACTGAGGGGCATTTGGAGAAGCTGGAAACCGCAAATGAGGTGAGGTCCGTAGTAGCTTATGCAAATGACATCTTGTTGGTGGTGGAAGGAGGTTCCAGAAATGAACTAGAGCACAATGCAAACACCGCATTGAACAAAGCCCTAGAATGGCGCAACGCAAATAAGATGACGATAGCACATGACAAAACAACTTATATGATAGTTAAAGGTTCTCTAGAAAGAGACCCTATCATTAAACTGAACAGAGGCAGAATACGAAGAACACGGGAGGCCAAATACCTAGGGCTAACCCTTGACGAAAAACTGAACTACGAAAAACACATTGCCACAGTGACTGCAGGTGCCAGTAAAGCTATGCAATGCATAGCAACTCTTGCACAACGTACGTAGAATATTGCCCTAAACTGTGTAAGATTATACTTATCTAGCGTACTTGCAGCAATAATAAGCCATGCAGCGAGCGCCTGGGCAACCGGATTACATCTAGTAAAACCCAAACAAAAAGTCAACAGTATCCAAAGGGGGGTACTAATAAGACTTACTGGAGCATACCGGACCGTATCACACGACGCCCCCTATGTGATACTAGGAGTCCTCCCTCTTGATCTGTATATCAGGAAGAGAGCGGCGACATACTGGTTAAAAAACAACGAACCAGAAAAAGTCCGGGAAATCCTAAAAGTAACATCAGAAGTTCGGATAAAAAAGGAAATTCAAGACACAATACTATCCGAGTGGCAAGATAGATGGAACCAGAGCACAAATGGGAGGAGGGTATACGCACTAGTTCTAAACATTCGAGACAGACTAAACTGTCACCATTTGGTCCTCTCACAAAGGCTCATTCATTTTCTCACGCGGCATGGTCTTTATCCAACCTACAGGAACCGCTTCGACTTCCAAGACAACAACAACTGCACATGTGGTGAGGTGGGGACACCGGAACATCTGGTGTTCCACTGCACCGAACTGCAACAAGACCTAGGAATGGACAGGACAATCCTACGGGACATACCCCTCTCGGACATGCTCTGGAACGAAAACATATTTCCTTACCTAAACAGAATCACTCACCAAACTACTACTATACTACACCAAAGGTACACAAACGGACTATGACAGGACACACACAAACACCATACAAACCCCACACATCACAAATACCACAAACACAGATCACACGAAACACAAAAGTTTGACGTAACGCATCGAACGTGCAATACAAAAGCACAATCCACCCAACACACATGGGAACCGACAACAAACAAGCGGCATTCTCCCAAGGACATACCAGGAATCACGTGTCTCCTGAAGATCTACCAGAAGGCTCGTGAATCCTGACGACCGGGAGTGATACCAGTGAAAACGAAGTGAAAATAGTGAAAACGGCAAAAGTACGGCAAACGTACCTCAAACACAAGTTTCCCCCAGAACACTTATTAGCATTAGAATACTAACACTAGTAGGATAAGGACTCAATACTAACCATCTAACCATCTAAAATAAAAAATACAACTAACTAAAATAAACAAGAGAAAATACTAACCAAATTTGTAATTGCTTTAAGAAATCTAACCCTAGCTTCAGTAAAGTAATGTTTATATTTCCAATGTTGTAGGGCAACTAAAAATTACTACAGGGGAAATATTCTGACAACATAATTACAACACATCAGCATGACAAAATACACACAAGCACGTACACGCGCAAGCACACACACACACACACACAACAGAGACTGTACGTGGCCTCCCTGGTTTCCGGCTGCCGATAGCCAGGACACGTACAGGAACGCGTACTTCTAGGTTTCTGATTTCCGGTTACCGGCGGTTGGAAACCGGGAGAGAGAAACAGTACCAAGGACCTCACCACAGATATAAGCACACGCACACACAAACATGAAAACAATAAACACACACACCATTATAGCACACTGGCACGACAAAACACACACATACACACACCAAAACACACACAAACACGCACGTACACGTACCTGCACGCACACGCATACGACACAGATGTATACGCACACGTGCACACATTCACACCAGGGACTGTACGTGGTTCCCTTGGTTTCCGGCTGCCAACGGCCAGGACACGTACAAGAATGCGAACTTCTCGGTTTCTGATTTCCGGCTGCCGGCGGTCGGAAGCTGGGAAGAACAGCAGTCCCAAGGACGACATCACAGACAGAAACACACATACGCACCCTCACGCGTGCACAGACCCAAACACACACACACACACACGCACACATACACGCCATGGACTGTACGTGGTCCCCCTGGTTTCCGGCTGCCGACGGCCAGGACACGTACAGGAAAGCAAACTTCTCGGTTTCTGATTTCCGGCTGCCGACGGTCGGAAGCTAGGAAGGAAAGCAGTCCCAAGGACATTACCACAGACAGAAACACACACACACTCACGCACCCACACGCGCGCACAGACACAAACACACACACACACGAGTATTTCCAAACGCAAATAATATAAAACTAACTAATATAATTTAAGGTAGCAAATAATTCTGTTAGATTTCTTAGTAGTAACAGGTTTGCTGTAAGTTTTAGGTAGCAGACTAATTGTAATGTTAGAATAAATAAATAAAAAAAAAATAAAATAAATATTATTATATTCATGGCTTCTTCTAAATTTTGGGGACGTTGGAATCTTATTTTATTTAATAGTCGTTCTAGTAATGCATTTATATAAATGTCCAGTGCCATTTCGTCATACATTTTTGTTTTTAAAGTCGGATATTTTGGTCGGGTTCTTCGATTTTTAATTTTGTTAAGACTAAATTTCTTACGTCTTTGCATTTCATTCCGAATTGGTACGGGGATTGGTTACTTTCCATTCTGAGGTTTATCAGGTCGCGTATAAAGCATTTAATGTTCCTTTGATCGCCAAAATATGTGATTAGTATCCGTTTAAAGTCTTCCCACTGTTCTAAGTCATCTCGGCTGGTTATTAGTGTTAGTGCCCGTCCGGTCAGTTAACTTATTATCAGGTGTAAAGGTAATACATTTCCTTCGTTGTCTTCGGGTTTGTAAAAGGATTTCAAAAATATTTTGCGTGCTGTAATGAAATTGACAAGCAAAAGTCTATCTCCGTTAAAGGTGGGGTTGGTTTCGAGATGAATTTTCATACTTGAACTCATGATTGTTAAGGAATGCTTTTGCTTTTGATTAATTTTAAAATGTTGTAAAATTGGAATTTATTTCAATTCAAAGCAAATGGTCACTGCAAAAAGCGAAAGTTAAAAAGTAAAATTGCAAAAAAATAAAATTGCAAAAAGCTAAAAGCTTCAAAATTTTAAACATAAAAAGTTAAGTGTACATAAACAAGAGTTAAAAAAGTTCTGGAAGTAGAAAATCAGAAATAGATGCAGTTTGAAAAATATTAACATAACATAATCATAGGTATAAAATGCACTTAAAAGTAAATTGACATAAGGAAAAAATAAAAATAATAAAGTTAAACAATGAAAATAAAAAAATTAAAATGTCTTTATGGGCATAAACATTTACATGACTAGAAGGCACTTAAAAAGTTAACGCATGAAACATATCACTGGCACTCGGTTGAACCATTATTAAAGAAAAACTGGAAGGATGTTTTAAAAATTATACCATATGTATTGAAATGTTGTAGTGTTGAGAGTTAACATCAGTAAAGACCAGAACATGTTGAAAAGATTTGGACCGTGCATGCTTGACTTTATAACTCCATAGTGTTGATACTAAGTGTTGTTGATCTTCGTTGTACTATAAGTGCTTCAGTTTTTGTCCATTGGAAAACCAAAGACTAAATCATTTTGATTAATATTCCATCATAGGAAAACTTTATATATTCCATTTAATATTCCATTTATAATTTCCATAATAAATTTCATGATATTTTGCGAATGTCGAGATTTTGACATTCATTTTTAGTTCAAAAAGTTGAAATATTTTTGTACGATTGTGTTTGTGTTGGGATATGTACTATAGTGTCTCGTCTGCTGTGTTTCCTTATTTCTCCACGCCCCACGTAGGGTTTGCGTCACGTATTATGTATAGGAGATATCAGATAAAATTATAATTCAGAATATGAGTTAAAAAATTAATAGTTGCACACCTAAATGTGGTGTCGGCCTTTTAAATGTTTAGAAACGGCGGCAAATTTTTCCTGATAGTACCGCATCCTGACGTGCTTGCATATATTTAAGCACGTTGAAAAATACTATGCCAACTTTTGTAATTTTGTACGATTTAATAAAGGGAAAATTTTGTTTTATTTATGCCACGGCTTTTAAGTCTCGTTGAGGGATAATTGAATCTAGCAATTTTACTCTGTAAGAAAACGTGGGTTCTTCGTCCTCTTACAGGTATATTTAATACATGCGCATAAAGCGTCGTTTAGTTAAAACCACTTAACCTCTCTTAGTACTTGTATCTCGTGGTTATATTCAAAGATTGATAAATAGACTCAGCAATGTATAATTTAGGTAAGCGTTTGAGATTCAAATTACTAACAAATAACTTTGATGTATATATAAGGATAACTTCAAATACCTGCAACTCCTCTGAATGTGCCTGGGTTGTACATGGACCTTGATACAGGATACAACAAAATCGTCTAGCGAATGCTTGCAGTTAATACCTGTTGAAAGTACGCTTTAGTTTTATGTTCTAATAAAATTCACTTTTGTTTTTAGGTTCTACAAATAATAAACTACTAATTCATCAACTGTATACTTAGATAGGGCTCTATTAATAGGAACTCTTTCAACTTCACCACATATAATGGACCATAATCCTATACGACTGGAAACCCGATGCAAAATATCTAAATATCACCGGTGCTACTCTTCACCAACACTAGAGCTAACCCGTTGTTCGCTTTACTTGGAATTACTCCGCTATAACTTGCTTGGTTGTATAAACCTCATTAATTATTTCCTGATACACTTTTTCTCCATAAACATGAAACTCTGTGGAGTATTACTTCTATTACCCACTCAAATGAAATGCATAAATTTCAAACACATATATTAATTTTCTAAATTCAATTACAAGCTCTTCAAAGCCAAAGACATCTATATAGTATACAACTTTAAAATCAACTAACTTATTATAAACACTTATCACCTAGAAAATAGTCTCTAAAAAATTTACATCTTGCCTACTATCTATAATAATCTATGAGGTACATTCATTGCTTCAACATTATCTGTACTTAATTACTATTTTGGAACAGATACTGGTATCATTTGTATAACTTGTCATTGGTTGACATTCCATACATTTTCATCACTTTATGATAATTAAAAATGCTAAACTACTTTCATTTACAGGTACATAAATTAATTAATGGAATAGAGTATCCTTGAACAATTACAAACAACATTTTTATCAACAAAACCTATACACATTCAGTTGGAATTACATTAGATACACATTGTATTGAAGAACAGTGAAAAATGCTTTTTTCAAACCTAAAACACTGCATCACTAGTACATAACATTTTATCTGCGTTTAACAAGTAATTATTTATCAATCTTTATTTTATCGTAGTGTTTTAAATTTAGAATACCTTGATAGAAGTGGTAAATTAATGTGTTTACCTTCAGTACTAACAACTATCTTTTAAACCAGTTTATAATATCATATAAGTACCAAGTCCATAAATAAAATCAAACATTAGTGCCATTTTATTTGTGCCGTAAGTGCTCGTTCATGGGAAGGGGTTTGTAAATCTAAGAACAGAGGAGGTTTTCAGAAAAAGTATTGACAATGTTTTATACTAATAGGTAAATAAAGTTAAAGTTAACATTACAAAAAAAAAGTTGGAACTTAATCGGAAAAAGAGGGGAACGTGTCAACACCTCGTTGTCCCACTAAGTCTTACAAAAAAATCGATTAAAATAAAGGTAAAAATTTATATTTGTGTTCGTATGTAATATTCATATATGCAAAAATGCAAATACAAAAAAAAATGCAAAAATGCTTAAAGATTTTATGAAATTTAATTAATCTTAAAGTCAGCAAAAAAATTCAAAAGTAATAACTTTAGAAACTAGGGAAAAGAGCTTTCCTTAAAGAAAAGTTTGATTAGATATGATATTCGTCCATTTCCGTTATAGGTAAAATGTCCTTTATAATTAATAGTGTTTGTTTTCAACAAAAGAAAATTAATATTACTATTTCGGCTTTACATATTTTGACCTATGATTTCCAAAGCTATCTAAGTCTGAAGAAGGTGGCTTGGCTTCGTCAGCAGCTGTGGTTTGAGTCTGGAAGGTGGTTAAGTCTTTCCAGTCATAGAACATGATCGATTAAAATAATACTATATTTTTTGTGAATAAATGTAGTTTTGACTTTCAAATCTGCATAACTGTCTGTATGAGTGTGGCTTTAGCTCATACCAGTAAAACAAGATTTATAAAAATTGTCAAAATTTATTGATAGATCATGTGTATCAAAAAGTTCAAGTCTGAAATTAACAGAAATGTTTAGAAAATCGACTAGAATGTTTAAGAATGTCGAAAATGTCTAAATTTATTTAAAATGTCTACAATTATTGTCCGTTGATGCCTTAATATTTTACATTCCTCATACTATTTTAAAATTCTTCATATAATTCATAACAAGAAAAAATAAAGAGTGCATCGATTCTATTACAAAAATATTACTTTAGCAAGCATCTTAGTACTCGTAGTTTAGAAAAGTCTATTGATTCTACGTTAGTTTGTGCACAAAAGGAAAAAAGTATGAGGGTCTACTGTCCGAAGATGCTAGCTCGATACAGATATAAGCGCTTCTTTGTAAATTTGTTTCTAGATTTACAGTAATCATAATACAATATTTTCAATATAATAACTCATTGTGTAGTATGTTTCAATATTTCATAATCATATAATAATAAAGTTGCAGTACAATACATGATTCCGGTTATTTATTTTTATTTATTTATTATACATCATTTGCACGTCTTTGTATGTCTATTGTGACACCTGTTATGCAAGAAAAATATATCATTTGCACGTCTTCGAATACCTTCTGGCACCTGTTATGCAACTCGTATAAATGATCATTTGTAATCATGGTACTGTAATGTAGTACTGATAGCTACGTTTTAAGTATCGTAGTGGCATCATTATCATGTAGTAGTAGTAGTAGTAGTATCTTTATTATTATTACTATAAATACAAAAACAATCAATATCAAAAACAATCAGTATCAAATATGATTGATATAATTCAATAAACCCTAGCGACATTTAGGCTATAGAGCCCACTCTTACACCTAACTAGGAATATATACATATTTATACATGCACACATATACATATATATATATATATATATATATAAACATACACATACAAACACATATATACACATACACATACATACATACATATACACACATACATACATACATACAAATATAATATATACATATATATACATATACACACATATATATATATATATATATATATATATATACATACACACACACACACACACACACACACACATACATACATACACATACACATACATACACACACATACTTACATTCATACGCATAATCAAGCACACATACATACACACACAAACACACACACACACACAAACACACACATACATATACATATACATATTCATATTCATACACACACATACACATAAATGCATGTATAAAGAAATACATACTTAACCATATACGTACACATACATTTATTTATGTATTGGGCTTTAAATCTTTAAAAAATCCAAATATTTATTAATAACTTGAAAGCAGGTACTCGCAATATCCTTTTTTGAATTTAATTAATGTAGGAAAGGCTTTTATATTATTGGGAATAGAATTCCAAAAAATTGAAGCAGATACAACAAAAGATGAACGAAACATTTCAGTATGGTGTATGGGAATAGTTAGAGTATGATAATTTCTTGTGTTATGATGTCCTAATGATAAAGGAGCAAATTGTGAACTTAATAATAATGGACCAAGATTATGAAGTAATTTATAAAGCATAATAGCAATATGTAATTGACGTTGTTCATTTAATTTTAACCATGATAATTGTTTAAAGAGGGGTATATATGATCACGACTTTTAGCATTGTAGATAAATCTAACACAACTATTTTGTGCCTTTTGTAACCGACTGCTATTAATTAAGGGTAAATAATAAAATACAATATCACAATAGTCAAATAAAGGCAGTATAAGAGATCAGACAAGGCGAACCTTAAGATTGATAGGAAGAAAACGCTTTACTCGGTTTAGTGAATGAAGTGAAGCAAAAACTTTTTGGCATATATAGGTAGGATGGTTTTTCCAAGATAAACTAGGATCGATTATCACACCAAGATTTTTAACTGAAGAAAAAATTGTTATAGTTGCATTGTTTATTTCTAATTTAGGAATATTTAATAAATTAATTTTGCTTAATAACTTACGGCTGCCTAATAAAATTGCCTGACATTTAGATGGATTTATAGAAAGTTGGTTATCTTCACCCCAAGATTGAATTTTAGCAAGATCAGCATTAAGATTAGCTACAGCACGTGTAAGATCATTAGCATAACAATGATTTGTATATAGTCAGCGTAACAATGATATACTTCCTTGTGGGACTCCTGCCTGTAAGTTAGCCCAGGTAGACCAACGATCACGTTCTTCTGTAACAACACGCTGCTTACGATCTATTAAATATGAATGAATCCACATAATTGCATTGTCTGAAAAATTATTAAGTACATTTAGCTTGGCTAGTAGTATTTCAAAATTTACATTATTAAAGGCAGAACTAAAATCTAGTAGTACAAGGATCGTGAGTTGTTTATTATCCATTGCTTTTTTTGCATCATCAATTACTCAAATTAGGGCCGAAGATGTATTATGATTCTTTCGAAAACCAGATTGAAATTGGTCGAATAGATTATTGGAATTTAAGAAATCAGATATTTGATCCAATGCTATATATTCAATGGCTTTAGATAAAGTAGGAAGAATGCTAATGGGACGATAATCAGATGGGCAAGATGGTAATGATTTTTTAGGCAAAGGCCTAACTAATGCTTGTTTCCAACATTTAGGAAATGTGTTGGTACAGAAAGATTGATTAATAATAGAAACAATTGTATCTAGTGCCGAAGGGAGTATTAGCAAGAGCATTGATTTAGATATTTCATCAAATCCTGTAGCACTTGATTTTATGCGTAAAATGGATTTAGAAACTGTATCACCATCAATAGTACGGAAGGTGAATTCTGGACAAACAGGAGTATTAAAATTGGTTATGTTTTGAATATTATTTTCAATACGATGGTGGTCAATATTGTTGATTGAAACAAAATGATTATTGAGGTCATTTAAATCAAGTAATGTTATAGTTCGAGTAGGAATTTTACCTACACCAAAAGATTTTAGTTCATTCCAAGTTTTTGCACAATTTAGATTTGGTGATAAGGAATACAGATAACGTATTTTTGAGTTTCTAATGAGTTGCTTTGTTTTGTTACGTAAAAATTTATAATGCCTATGATTTTCAACGGAGGGTAAATGTTTAAAATTCTGTGCTGCAACATCTCTCATGCGTCTAATTTCTTGTATTTGATTAGTTAGCCAGGAGCTTTAGGTTTGGTTATACGTATGGTTTTAAATGGGGCACGAGTACAAAAGATCATCAACAAACGTTAATTTTGAGATTGGAATTCATACTTGAAATCATAATTGTTAAGGAATGCTTTCGCTTTGATTAATTTTAAAATGTTGTAAAATTGAATTTGCTTAAAATTCAAAGCAAATGGTCACTGCTAAAGCGAAAGTTAAAAGTAAAATAGTATAAGATAAAATTGCAAAAGTTAAAAGTCAAATTTAGAAATGTAAAAGGGTAGTGTACAAAAAAAGAGTTTAAAAAGTTCTGGAAGTAGAAAATCAGAATGAATGCCCTTTGAAAAGGATTAACATAACATAATCATTGCAGTAAAATGCACTTAAAAGTAAATTGACATAAGGAAAAATAAATTAATAAAGTTAAACAATGAAATCGTTAAATTAAATTGTATTTAAAATCATAAACATTTACATCACTTAGAAGGCATTAAAAGTTAACGCATGAAACATATCAATGGCACTCGGTTGAACCATTATTAAAGGAAAATGGAAGGATGTTTTAAAATTATACCATATTAAAAGAAATGTTTGAAGTATTGAGTTAACATCAGTAAAGACCAGAACATGTTGAAAAGATTTAGCTTAAATGCATTGACTTTATAACTCCATAGTGCTTGATACTAAGTGTTGTTGATCTTCGTTGTACTATAAATGCTTCAGCCATTGTAAATTGAAAACCAAAGAAGAAAGGATTTTGATTAAGTTCCATCATAGGAAAACTTTATATAATTCCAATTAATATTCCGTTTATTATTTCCATGATATTTTGCGAATGTCAAGATTCTTGACATCCATTACTATGCAAAAGGAAACTTTTTGTAAGATAAAGTTTGTGTTGGGATATGTATCGAGTCCATAGAGAAATCAAAGTAAGTAACATTTTATTTGCCCATATGTGATCGTTCATGGGAAGGGGTTTGTAAATCTAAGAACAGAGGCCTTTACAGTAAAAGTATTAACAATGTTTTATACTAATAGGTAAATAAAACCCAAGTAAACATCACAAAAAAATTGCAACTCAATCGGAAAAAGTAGTAAGGTAACACCTCATTGTACCAACTAAGTATTACGAAAAATCGATTAAAATAAACGGTAAAATTTAAATTCGTGTTCAAAAAAATTAAATATTATGCAAAATACACATACAGAAAGGAAAATTGCAAATGCGTTAAAGATTTTATGAATTAATTAATCCTAAAGTCAGTAAAATTCAAAAGTAATAACCGGAGAAACTAGGAAAAGAGCGTTCAATTAGTTCAAACTTTGTTTAGACATAATATTTACCATCATAGTGAATTTCCGTTCAAGGCAAAATGTCTATATAATTAATAGTATTGGATTTCAACAAAGAAATTTAATATTACTATTTGTCTGTTACAAATTTGATCTACAATTTTAAAAATGTCTAAGTCTCAAGAAGGTGGCTAGGCTAATCAGCAGCTGTGGTTTGAGTTGGAAAAGGGTGATTAAGTCTCAAAGGTATAGAACATGATCGATTAAAATTAATTACTATGTTTATGTGCAAAATGTAGTTTCGACTTTCAAATCTGCATAACTCTCTTGTATTGAGTGTGACTTTAGCTCAATCAGTAAAACAAGATTTATGAAAATGGTCAAAATTAAAAGATAGATCAATTGTATCCAAAAATTCAAGTCTGAAATTAACAGAAATGTTTAGAAAATTACTAGAATGTTTAAGAATGTCGAAAATGTCTAAATTTGATCAAATGTCTACAATTATTGTAAGTTGATGCCTTAAAATTAAAAAATCTTACTGTTTAAAGTCTTATATAATTCATAACAAGAAAAATAAAGAGTGCATCGATTCTATTACAAAAATATTACTTTAGCAAGCATCTTAGTACTCGTAGTTTAGAAAAGTCTATTGATTCTACGTTAGTTTGTGCACAAAAGGAAAAAAGTATGAGGGTCTACTGTCCGAAGATGCTAGCTCGATACAGATATAAGCGCTTCTTTGTAAATTTGTTTCTAGATTTACAGTAATCATAATACAATATTTTCAATATAATAACTCATTGTGTAGTATGTTTCAATATTTCATAATCATATAATAATAAAGTTGCAGTACAATACATGATTCCGGTTATTTATTTTTATTTATTTATTATACATCATTTGCACGTCTTTGTATGTCTATTGTGACACCTGTTATGCAAGAAAAATATATCATTTGCACGTCTTCGAATACCTTCTGGCACCTGTTATGCAACTCGTATAAATGATCATTTGTAATCATGGTACTGTAATGTAGTACTGATAGCTACGTTTTAAGTATCGTAGTGGCATCATTATCATGTAGGTAAGATTGTTCAACGTAAGATATCTTTATCTCAGCGTTTTTATAAAACGTCATATTTAAGATAACTGCACCGGAAAAATTAATAAAGATTTTCAATAGTTCAACTTTAAGTTGTATACGGACATAATAGTTTAAAATCATATTAATCAATTCGTTTTGATTAAGTACAAAATAACAATTGGATATCTCAAGTTTTGATCGATTATGTGATCATTTGTCTGTACAAAATTGTGTCATTTATTTGGCAATATGCTACTAAAATCCTCAATTCAAAATTCGTTGCCATAAATAATTGGTTTCTAGTTGAAAACACTGTAGAATTGCGTGGCAAAACTAATTAAAGATATTTACTCATCGAATGAGACTTTTTTTTAAAATGTTTTCATGTGCACGCGCAAAATGCGTTCAAATATTAAAAAAAAGTAACTTATTTCGTTTTCTGTGACAACTATAATGATGTTTTTAGTATGTCCAGTGTGTTTGAAACTCAAATGTAAAAGTAAGTCTCAATTTGTTCCGAATAAATTGTGTAGAGTGTATGCATGTGTAGAGCTGTTTTAGTCGCCTTTTACGACAGTTTGGCCGTACCGTGGTGATACTTTTTGACCGGCTATATCGCGGTGAATGTAAGATATGTGAAACTTAAAAAAAAATTGAAATCGTTGCAGTTAAGTCATTTATATTAATGTTTTAAGGTTTTTATATATCTTAAATAAATAAAAAATTTAAGTTCATTTCAAAGTTCGGAGTCTTAATATGTCATATAATATCTTACTTAAAGTACTTACATTGGTTTCTTGTAAATAGTTGTAAAATGCAGTTCTTCTTTTGGAAGTTCTGACAATTCATATTTGACATCGTATATTGCCAAAATGTCCCTGGAGTGGTTTTCCATGAAGCTAAATATCTAGAAGGTTTGTTAAACAAAAACAATGTAATTAATGTCCATTAACCCGGGAGTGGTCGCTATATGGGAGAAAGTCTCACATATTTATTGTATTGTTCATTGTTCTTACACTAAAGCAGGTAGATACTTGCCGTCCCTCCATATCCTCTACCAGACTGTTAACTAAAGCTATTCGGGTCCAGCAACCTGATCCAGCGTCCAGTATTTTTGTAGCAGTCCTTGTAATAAGAGCACGTATTCAAAGTGTGATTTTCTCGTCGCGCGACCATCTGTGATAGTGTTATTTGCCAGTTGCGTGAAACCGTTTTATAACGTGAACATTTCTAAAATATTATTATTTTTAATTTATTTTATCATAGCGTATTACTCAAAACATTTGATTAGTTTTAGTGATTTAGATTAGTAATTACCTCGGTAGTTCCCGCACTTAACTTTTTCCTAATTTGTGACATTTGACTAATTCTTTGAAAAGTTTGTGATATTTTTGTTATTTTTTTGTCTTGTTTTTGGTAATAAATCGATAAATATGAGTCGTGGAATCAGAATGGTACAGCTAGCTCTTCTAAAATTAGAGCAAGAGAAATATAAAGGTGAACTGCAATAATAACAAATTTATATTACAAAGATAATTTTTAGAGTCTCAACAGAGCGAACTAACTGCTTTGAACGAAAATGATCGCGCTGATGATCCAGAGAGCGATGCACGGAGTGAGTGTAGTTCCCATAATACAAACTCGGAACAATCAGACAGTTCTGATGTATCAGATGTTGTTCTTCCTTTTCAAAATGTGCCACTGTTTCTCGGTAAAGATAGAGTAACCCATTGGTTAAAACACATGCCTGTTGTTTCTGGTCGTGCTAGAAAACGCAATATAGTACTACATCTTCCTAGTGTCAAAAAGATTGCGCGTAATGCAAAATCTCCATTAGAATGTTGGGAGCTTTTTTTTCCACAGGCATGTATAGAAAAACTAGTAAGATACACAAACATTTACCTAAGAAAAATGAAAGAGAAATATGTTCGTGAAAGAGTTTGTTTAGAAACATGTATCGAAGAAATGAGGGCACTAATAGGTTTGCTTTATTTGGCTGGAGTAAAAAAGAATTCTCACCTCAACGTGGAAGAAATGTGGAGTGATGATGGCACTGCTCCGCCATGTTTTCGTGCAACCATGTCCTACAAAAGATTTTATTTGCTTTTGCGTGCATTGCGATTTGATAATATCGAAGATAGATCACAACGCAGAGTAACTGACAATTTGGCACCTATAAGAGAAGAGTTTAAAGAATTTGTAGAAAGGTGTAAAAACAATTACCAACCAGGGGAATATGTAACGGTCGATGAAATGCTGGAGGGATTTAGAGGGCGATGTAAGTTTCGACAGTACATAGCTAATAAGCCTGCAAAGTATGGCATAAAAATTTATGCTCTTGTTGATGCACGAACTTTCTACACTTCAAATTTGGAAATATATGCTGGAAAACAGCCAATTGGACCATACAGACTAGATAATAGTGCTTTTAGTGTCGTAAAAGAATCACAGCATCGATTTTAAATTCAGGCCGAAATGTTACAATGGACAATTATTTTTCATCAATACCCTTAGCGAAAGATTTACGAAAACGTAAGACAACTATGGTAGGCACTTTACGTAAAAATAAAAAAGAAATTCCACCGGCACTTGTTAACATAAAAGACAGAGCACCTCGTAGTAGCATGTTTGCTTTTTCAAAAGACATTCTGATTGTCTCTTATGTTCCAAGAAAAAGCAAGAATGTACTTCTACTGTCTACTATGCACGATGATGACCAAATCGATATACAAACTGGAGACCAGAAAAAACCTGAAGTAATCAGCTTTTTTAACCTAACGAAAGGTGCTGTAGACGTGGTAGATGAAATGAAAAGTTTGTATTCAGTTGCGAGGGTCAGTTGCAGATGGCCACTGACTGTATTCTTTTCAATGTTAAACGTGGGTGGCATTAACAGCTACATAATACATAAATTCAACAATGAAAATCATATCAAAGACCGTCGCATTTTTCTGAAGAACTTGGCATTTTCATTGATGCAACCACACCTTGTACAACGTACAGCAATTTCAAACCTACCATTGACACTTCGTACATCGATAGCCAAGTTAGCAAATGTGCAGACTGAAACTCCAGCTCAAGCTGAAGATATGAAGCCACATTATTGTTATCTTTGCCCTCGTCGTAAAGGTAGATGAACAAAGAAAATTGTAATTCATGCCAAAAGCCCATTTGCCCCGAACACACAATTTACAACTGCCTGAATTGTTCAGAAAATTGTGATTAATGCATATTTTTATTTTTATCATTTATAACTGCATTTTTATGTATTATTGTATAATATAGTATTTGTTCATTTTTTATTTTACAATCGATATATAACCAAAAGCGTATTTTCTAGAAAAATCACCAAATCTAGATAGACTGAATACTTATACATGACTTAATTCAAAGATATATGCGTTGTGAGACAAAGTCTCTCGCGCGACCAATGGAGTAAAAAATGTTCTAGCGACCACTCCCGGGTTAAAACATATCTAAAAAGTTATGCCATTATTCTTTGCACCAAATTTTTTGTGGTTTTCTTAAAATAAGCTTTTTCTTCTATCTCGGTAAAAAAAATCATACGCGTTTTTATAAAACGTTTCCTTTTGCAGAATAAATCTACATGTAAAAATACTTAAATCATTTTGTCCCAAATAAAAGAATAAGAAAGTTAGTTTTGTGCTTTCTAAAAGTAGATTTTGTCTATAGCAAAATTACTTAAAAATATGAGCTTGGCAGCGTGTATATCAACTAGATTCGCTTAAAAATAAAACCTTAAAAATTTCCTAATTTTTAGTTACCTAAGTAATATTTAAAAAAAAAGATATAACCTTGTAACATTTCATATATAGGCAATTACCAAACTGCTATAGGTTCGATGGATTGCCGCGATTCAGGCCTGAAAATGTAGTCGACCTGTTTATCGATCCGCGGCGTCATGCGCATGGGGCTTCAAGGCATCTGCTCGATGTACTTGATCCATTATTGTATCAGATGTAGTCAGCTAAGCACGAATACTAAAGAAAGGTGGTAAGAAGTTTCCTACAAAGATGGGTGGATTGAAGTTGGATTCGTGGAAGAGACACGTCGCTTGGTACATGAAGAGGGCATAGGTTATTATTATTGAAGACAATCAGCAGCATAAACAAGGTCGATAAAACGCAAGCAGTTTCATCTATAAATTTCATCTATAAGATTCATCTTTAAGTATAAATAAATAATGGATTGCTGAATTGATTAGCATGGTTTTGGTTCGTATGGAAGTCGATGGGCGTTGGAGGTGATGATTCATTCGTTCGTGATGTAGCTAAGTTGCACGTGGTTATAATCTGCAGGTGTTGTAAGTGCTGAACACATTCTTTTGGCGAGTACGCTGTAATTTGTTGTATTAAACACCAACCCAAACAAGAATTAAGTTTATTGTGCAACATGTCGACTTAGAGGATATATAATTTTCTAAATAATTTTTAAAAAAAAGGAATTCAATAAATATCTGATACTTAAATATATTAAAGTTTTCTGTTAAATGATTTTAAAATTTTAGCATGTTTTCATACACTAAAGTGTAAAAGCTTTCCTATTAGAATAAATTATGTGCCACAGAATATATGTAAAATAATTGGCTTAACGATTTAAAAATAGTTTTAGGATTTTGATTACAGAATTAGAAAGTTTTCGGTAAAAATAAAATCACTTTATTTAAAATATGTTAGATAATTTGGGTAAATTTTTAGTATTAATTGTTGAACTTAAATAGTCGATTAAGGCACATCTTGGTTTAACATCTGTCAGATAAACATCTAGACTTGCATGTTTACTTAAACAAGTAAATGTATGTTGTACAAATGAATTGTATGATAAGCTAATCTTTGACTAATCCTTGTGAGTCGAGAACAAAGATCTTTGCTTGAAGCATTTGTTTAATGTAATGAAATAATTCTCTTTGATGGGCTTCACCCATTAACAATTGCTAGGTTTGAAGCATTTGTTCAATGTAGTGAAATGTTATTTTTATGATGGGCTTCACCCACTAGTCACTGCTAATTTTCTTAATTCAACATCGATAAGACCTTTTCACTTCATGTCTTATAATTTTGATTGTCTTTAATTTATTTTATTTATTTTTTTTTTGTACATACAAGAACTCGAAATAACTTTATTACATATCTGCAAACTAAGGTAATAGTTTTATTTCTGAATATTCTAGCTACAAGGTTTAAGTGTAAAAGAAACACAGTTATGTTGTTGAGTATCTATCTTCAGGCATAAGTTGATTCCCTTAAGGTTTATCTACGTCTTTCCTTAAGAAGATTATTTTTTGTTTATGTGTTTGACGTAGTGGCGCCCTAAAATTGTACAAAGACAAGATAATTAATAGAAAAGACCCCTCCATCTCATGCCTCCGCAGGAATAGACCTCGAGACTAGTCCGCGAGCTTATATAATTCTTTTGGAAACACTGCTTGGCTCTATGTCATCTTAATTGAAGCCACCCTCTGCATTATATTAACCAAAAAGTAAAAAATTATAAAACAACCTAACTTATTTTTACTGTGTTACAGTTAATAATTAGTTTCGAACTATAATTATATGATTTTTGACTTTTTCTTTTTTTTGTATTTTTAAATAATGGCTACATAAAACATAAAAAATTCGTAAATTGTGTCAAGTATGGTATGAACTAGAAGATTAATGCACAAAAATAATGTTAATTTATAGGATTATGAATAATTCGTGACTACATTCTGTTATCAACTTAAGATTGTGGTCTATTTTAACCAAAAAGTTTAGGTCAGTGTTAATGTATTTAACCGCACAGTGAGTTGATTTGTATTGCTAACGAAATAAAGTAAAAGTTTACAAAAATGGTTTTAGTTTTTTAAGAAAATATGTGAAGAAAAAAAGTTAATAAAAAATTTGTGTAAATGTGTACGTTAAGTAATATTGTGTTTTGTCTTGCATTTTCAGTAATGTTAAGGGACTATACATTATTGAAGTAAGCGAGAACTGAAATTTTTTTAGGAATGATTTCAATTGCATTCTCTTACAAATGGAATTTATTTCTAACAAGTGCTGATAAATTAAAAATAATTTCTGTAGCATAAAGGTTTGAAAAATGGCAATTTTTAATGCATGCTAAACAGGATGTAGGAAACCTCAGATGACAAGTTCCTGTCTAGTAACTTGTTCATAACTAATGTTCATTAAAGATTTTTATGTGGTTTACAAAAACAGATTAACAGAATAATTAAGAATGGAAGTTCACATTTTCGTTTTCAATTAATTATCAGTTTAGAGAAACATAAATCTTGCGGTGGGATTAGCAATATGATTCGTCATGTAAATGCGTAAATAGAATTGTGGTATTAATATTATCTCAACTTGACACTGAATTAAAATACTTTTTCTCTATTATAAATTAAAAACTAAAACGTTTTAAACTAAATATCTGTTCTTAGGGGTAGCTTGATTTGTGTCAATGGTCTGCTGTTTTTTTTTGTAAAGAAGTGATTGTAATTGAAATCTTGAATAAAAATTTAAAAGTTGGATTTGAAGGAATATACTAAGAAATACAAAGCGTAAAATTGTAAAATTATTAATGTAAGATTGATTTTAATCAAATTGAAAATAAAAATGTTATTAGAATTCAAAAGTATACCGTTGAACTGATTCCACGAAAGGATATGGAATGTTAGTGTGACCCTAAAAAAATATATAAGTTTGAGCGACGGACATCAAATGTTAAATACGGCGTTTTCACCAAATGTTAAACACGGTGCTTCTACCACTTGTTGTGCACGGGGATTCCATCAAATGTTAGTCACGGCGTAATATGGCGAATGTTAATCACGGCGCCTCCACCAAATGTTAAATTCAGAACCGACGCCTCCGCTAAATGTTAAATACACTTTGAAGGATTGTTAAATATACTTTTGGGGTAATGGCGTAGCTATGGTAATGAGATGGTAGAGCTTGTTATAGATGGTTAGTTGCAAGAGGTGGTATTTAACTCTGGCCCTAGTGACCTAGGGATCTATTGAGAAGTGTTAGTGAAAGTAACAATTACCTGAATAGAAGTAATGAAACGATGAAATCAAACAACAGTATTTAATAATGAATAAACTTAAAACTGAACAACATGTTAATAAAATACGAAGCAGTAAAAGAGTTAAACAGTTATAATAATGAAAAGTTAACTTACGGTTGAAATTCTAAGTGACCATCTTGATTAGAGTTTTTTCAGCATCTATAAAGCATTAAGTCACCATTTTGATGAGAGCCAACTTGCTCTTCAGCAGACGACCAATGACTTGGCTAGCTGTCTAGCTGCCCACAAACTACCGATGAGTGGAAGTGTGTCTTGGCCTTTTATACATGCTGACCGAAGGATACTGGTTTCTACGGAAAGTTTTGGCATGTGATACTCAGTACAGAGGTTAGCCAAAACTTCCTAGTTTGTAATAATCTTACAGGAAAACTAGTTAGAAAAAATACAAAGTTACTGACTAATGTGGTACAGATTAAGAGGAATTAACATGAAACATTAAGGTTTGGTTTGAAGAAGATAATGACAAAGTAGATTGCAAAGTTTCCTAAAATATTGATTAATTGTTACAATGTTGCACTTCTAAAAGTAATCTAAAATAATGGCTTCGCTATATACAACAATATGTTTCAACAACTTTTTACATTATTTTATTTAAATATTTGCTACCATTTCATATTTTTTAAAGCTCAATTTAGTGAGTATATCTTGAATGTAATTATTTATTGTTAATGCGTTTATATATTTTATAGTACCTCTGAAGAAGAATATAAATACATTCTAAAATTTATGTAAGTAATAAAAAAGAGTCTTATTGATTACCCAGCATACCTAAAATTCACAGGATATAAATTCGTTGTTTTTATTCCATTCGATGACCATATTTCGCTTATCTCAACGACATCATATTCATAATCACATATATTTAATGTAAATTCATCGATTTCACCTCACATGCTTCTAACGTTTTGATAATAACACATAAAACCTTACGTTGGAATTATTTAATTTCTTTCCATAATACACGGTGAACCGTTGACAAATTTTATAAGTGAGATATACATTGTATTATTTTCTAAATCTTTTAAATATTTATGTTATGTCTATAAAGCAAGGTATAATTATAACCAAACTGATTACTACTAATTTACAAACTCTGATCATTCTTTAACATCTAGAAAAATTTAATTTACAGTTCTTATCTACTTATCTAGATACAGCAAACGGCAAAGTGCTAACACTCGCAAAAACTCTAGCACACATAGAATATCATATTATGATATAGAATAATTACAAAAATTACATGTAAATGGGCGTTTGTAAGTATGAAAACACACATGAGTTCTTGGGTTATATCTTTTTCTAACGAAATATTGCTAACAAATCGGTATTCGTTAGTATGTGATTGTATAAGTTGTAATATTTAATAATCAACCGTCCGTCGTGGAAATGTGAAGACCAGTCAAGACGGTTAATTAATGCCAGGCAGACTAACTCAGCGGCGTAGGTCGTGGTTCAAACTAATAGCTAAAACCTTGCTTGTACTTACCAATTATGCAATATAAATATAAATCATCAATATATACATAAACAATTTATAATCAACATAGGCGCCAATCAGCGGAAAGGCACTGATACCTAATAAAAGCAATCATAAAATAAAAATTCGTAGTTTAGAAAAAGGAATAACATTTTATTAAACCATCGACTGTCAGGAAAAGCATATATAAACAAATAAATAAACAGTCTTGAACTCGAAATGAAATAAGGCCTACAGGGCCCACTATTCCGAAATAAAGTAAAAGGTAACACTAACTAACCTAATTGTTTTCTTGGGACGTGCACGTCGTCAACATATTCTTAATCTTTAGCCTAAATATTATCAACATAAGACATTTAATTAAATCAACAAAAGTACTTGAAATACAATAAGGAATTACTGTCCTTTCAATAAGGTATAACATGTGTACAAATAAATCAAGGGATTTCATGGGTTAATACCGCCCTCTCTCTTCAATAATAACTTCCGGTACACGAAACGTAATTTAATGTCAACATAATTGGCAAGAAACCAGACCGGCCTTGAGCTCGCAACAACTGCTCCCTTACTCAATGGATGAACACTCCCGCACCCCGTCGTTAGCCTCTATATGTAAAACTAACATACCATTTCCGCGAGCAAAAGGTAAATATACTATCAACTTGTCTATAGCCATTAATCTTTACACCAACCGCAAAAGTTTGAAACGTAAGTCCGTCAAAGCTTTCACTGCTGAGCTATTAACAAATGTTATTCAACGTCTTTATTACGTTCCAATGATGAGTATTTAAGGCAATGAAATTTTCTTTTAAATACATCTAAGCAATTGCACACCGTAGTCCTTCCTTACAAATCAATAATGAGCTACATAAATCGATGTAGAATCAAAATGAAATTTATAGCAAAGTGTTGCTTTGTATAATCAAAATAAATGTCCTTCAAACAAAATAATAATACTCACGTGTTCTAAGCAACACACCTAAACACGTCTTCACGCGAAGACCACACCGTCAAAAAGCCAGAATCATTGCCTGTTGCTTCACACCTGCAACGACATCTCCCCAAACTCCGAATGAATTCGTCCGGCCCTGCGGTCGCAGACAAATACCATGTGTTGAAATACCAGGAACTAAACCCTCTCAATACATTGTAATGTGAATGTTATGCGATCACAGCAACCGTAAACGTAAAACTGAATGCTTTCGTTTTAAGATGTAAGCTTTTAAAAATATAGAAGCGTTCGCTTGTAATAAATAATTCCACCACGGTCTATGCAGGCTTTGTAACACGTACATATAATTCAACCACGGTTCGTGTAGTATAAAGGTAATAATTAAAATTGTGTCAACTAATAATAATATAAGTATTGGTACGCAGTAGCGTAACATTATATAAGAAATAATGATAAAAAATATGTTTAACAAGGCGATTGAAAATCGGGTTGTTACAAAGTCTTTGCAAATACACTTTTTTGTAATGCACTATGACCACACACAATTCATACCAAAGGACGTTCGTTAGTATGTATCGGCTTTCTAAAATACCTTTGTGATAAGGAAAAATCACACATGTCGCATTCCCATTTCTACATGATCAATTTGTAATGAACCACAGTTGCATAAAAAATCTACAATTGGACGTTTGTTAGTATGTAAGGAGATATACAGGATTAAATCACTTTGAGATTTATACAGAATACCCAAAATCAGTACACAAATGTTACACAAAATTGAAACTTGTCAGCATGCAACCACAAATGTTCTTATAGACACTTTTTTTATGTATAATCACATTAATTGCACAAAATAAACACTCACAACTATTTTGATGTGCACAATACTAACATAAAACGCATACAAATGGATATTCGTTAGTATGCGTACAAATTGACATATTTTAGCATGAAATCGCCAAAACTTTGAAATGACATGAGGTTGGGAATAATTACAGAAATTGCATGTGAAAAAACGTTAGTTAGTATGGAACCGCATATGACATTTCAAGCTACTTTTACGAGATGCAAAATAAGTGCATAAATTGCATGCGAATGGACGTTCGTTTGTATGAGAGCGCATGTGAACCTTCAAGCTACTATTACGAGATGCAGTGTAAGTACATAAATTGCATGCGAATGGACGTTCGTTTGTATGGGAGCGCATATGAACCTTCAAGGTATCTTTACGAGATGCAGCGTAATTACATAAATTGCATGCGAATGGATGTTCGTTTGTATGGGAGCGCATATGAGTCTTCAACTGATATTTACGAGATCCAGCGTAATTACATAAATTGCAAGCGAATGGACGTTCGTTTGTATGGGAGCGCATATGAACCTTCAACTGATATATACGAGATGCAGCGTAATTACATAAATTACATTGAAATGGACGTTCGTTTGTATGGGACTGTACATGAATTTCTAATCTACTTCTAAGAGATGCAGTATAAGTACATAAATTGCATGCGAATGGACGTTCGTTTGTATGGGAGCGCATATGAACCTTCAAGGTATCTTTACGAGATGCAGCGTAATTACATAAATTGCATGCGAATGGACGTGCGTTTGTATGGGAGCGCATATGAACCTTCAACTGATATTTACGATATCCAGCGTAATTACATAAATTGCATGCGAATGGACGTTCGTTTGTATGGGAGCGCATATGAACCTTCAACTGATATATACGAGATGCAGCGTAATTACATAAATTACATTGAAATGGACGTTCGTTTGTATGGGACTGTACATGAATTTCTAATCTACTTTTAAGAGATGCAGTATAAGTACATAAATTGCATGCGAATGGACGTTCGTTTGTATGGGACCGCACATGAATTTCCAAGGGACTTTTAAAATATGCGGTATAAGTACATAAATTGCATGCGAATAGACGTTCGTTTGTATGGAACCGCACATGAAATTTCAAGGCACCTCTAGAATATGCAGTATAAGTACATACATTGCATGTGAATGGACGTTCGTTTGTATGGGAGCGCATATGAACCTTCAAGGTATCTTTACGAGATGCAGCGTAATTACATAAATTGCATTGAAATGGACGTTCGTTTGTATGGGACTGTACATGAATTTCTAATCTACTTTTAGTAGATGCAGTATAAGTACATAAATTGCATGCGAATGGACGTTCGTTTGTATGGGACCGCACATGAATTTCCAAGGCACTTTTAAAATATGCAGTATAAGTACATAAATTGCATGCGAATAGACGTTCGTTTGTATGGGAGCGCATATGAACCTTCAAGGTACCTTTACGAGATGCAGCGTATTTACATAAATTGCAAGCAAATGGACGTTCGTTTGTATGGGAGCGCATATGAACCTTCAACTGATATTTACAAGATGCAGCATAATTACATAAATTGCATTGAAGTTGACGTTTGTTTGCATGGGACCGCACATGAACTTCCAATCTACTTTTAAGAGATGCAGTATAGGTACATAAATTGCATGCGAATGGACGTTCGTTTTTATGGGACCGCATATGAATTATGAACGTGCTTTTAAAAAATGCAGAATATGCACATAAAAAGCACACAAAAGGGCGTTCATTTGTAAGTAACGACATATCAATGTGTTCTTATAGATTGACGAATAAATAATTATATGTTGCAGATGTTCTTTAGTATATTGTGCTGTAATGTAGTTGTAAGTTATTTTGTGATAGCACAAAAATCATATCACGGACAAATTTGGGGGGTTAAACCTCTTAGGTGAAGCACAATAGTTACTTAAATTGTCTGCCTATTCAAAATGTATAAATATTTTTCTATCAACCACTATTTCGTCTACTTGGTTTAATATTCATTCATTTCATTCATTCATTTTTCTCTTCACATTCTAGCTAAAGAATATTAACTATAGAATAAGAAGCGACACTCTGGTAATATCCTGAATCCTGTCCAGTGCGCAGGTTCGCCAAGAAAATGGCCGGAGCTAGAAGGATATACTCTAAGATAGTTTCTTGCAGGAATTTTGTTGTCAGTTTTCAAATGTCATTTGATTTCAGTAATGTTTACAATTTGTCAAACTGTATTATTGAAGCACAGATCTATGTATTTAAACTTTTATAGCAGGACTAAAAACTTAATAATCATGTCTAAACTTAAAAGGCGTGGATATTCGTGTGCTGTTAAATCCTGCAGTACAAGAAATGATGGTACCATCAGTTTTTTTCGTTTTCCAAAAGGAGATATTGTGAGGTGAGTGTTATTTCTAAATGTTTATTTAAATTTTGATTTAATTACATTGACTCGTTTATGAAGGAAATACACAAACTCATTCATAGCTTTCTGCCAACACCCCAAGAAAACGAAAATTGAGACTACACAACAAAGTTCTGCAAAAGAAACTTTGTTTTTCTAAGGAACCAGTTGACATTGAACAAACAGCAAATCTTGATGACTTTAAAAAATTATGTGATAAGTTTTTACCTGATACGATTTCAAAATTTGTACAAATTCAAGTGAGCTTCTCAAAGCACACCGCAAAAGGACGAAGATATAGCAATGCATTTAAACAGTTTGCTTTACAAATTTATTTTACTAGCCCTAAGTGCTATAAATTACTCATGAACAGTTTTGCATTTCCCTCTATAAGAACATTACAAAGAATTACTCATTCTTTAGAATTCAAAAGTGGTTTTAATAATTTTGTGTTTGAAATTTTGAAGGTTAAAACTAACACTTTGAACGACAATGAAAGAATATGTTCGATATGTATAGATGAAATGTCTTTAAAAGCTTTTCTTTTCTATAATTGTTCAAAAGACACTATTGTGGGGTTTTCTGGTGACGGTATTGGTAACGAATTCAAACCAGCTCAAAGCGTTACGGTTATTATGGCTAGAGGCCTTTATGCGAAATGGAAACAGCCATTGGCATTTTGGTTGTGCAGCACTACCTGTCCTAAGAATGTTTTAAAAAATATTGTAGAAGAAACTGTTATAAAACTTAAAACTATTTCGTGTGTTGAACCAGTTGTGCTGATCACTGATCAAGGGTCAAATTTTTTGGAATTGGCCAAGACATTGAACATCTCCAAGGAAAAACCATACTTTTTAATAGCAGAGCATAAAATTTTTTTTATGTTTGATGCTTGTCATCTTATCAAATCGGTACGAAATAATTTGATGAAATATAATATTTTTTATGATGACCATGTGGCATCTTGGGACCCAATAAAAGCCTTCTATGACAGTGACAAAGCAAAACCTTTGCGAATTGCCTCAAAATTAACAAACAGCCACATAAAGCCCACTATGTTTGAAAAAATGCGAGTTAAGTTAGCTACCCAACTATTGAGCGAATCGGTTGCTGTTGGAATTTCAACTTATGTATCTTTAGGAGCTCTCCCAAGTTATGCTGAAGGCACAGCTAGATTTATTGAAAAGTTTGATAAACTTTTTGATTTATTTAATTCTTTATCTACCAAAAATGTAAAACAATACAATCTTGCATTCATGGGATCAGGTTTTCAAATATCTTTCCTGCAGGACATTCTTTCACTATTGGAAAAGATGGTAATTACAACAAAGGAGGGAAAAATCGTAACTCAACGTCTAAAATGTTTCAAAGGTTGGTGTATTTCTATAAATTCTCCTCCAGTTATATCAAGATTTGAAGCACAAGGGATTCAAGTTTTTATTGACCAGACGTTTGAATACTGATTGTTTGGAAAACTTTTTTGGTGCAGTCAGAAGCCAAGGTGGCAACAGTACGAACCCTACTTCTCAAGCCTTTATCAACACATTCAAGAAAATGTTTGCATTGAATTACATCACCCACAGTGATAAAGCAAATTGTGAGGAGGACTACGATAACTTTTTGAATCAAATCAGTATTTTTACCAACACTGAGGTTTCAAATCAACAAATAAAGGAAACTGTTGAGTTTTCTTCTATTAATTTAGATATAGGAGACTGCACAGATTTCAGAGAAATGGATTTAGTAACAGAAAATGGATTGACATATGTTTGTGGGTATTTGTTCAGAAAATCTTTGGATCGACATAAAAATTGCACACTATGTTTATTAGAAAGTAAAAAAACCAAAGAGTTGTCTCCTGCAAATGTATTTTGTGATTTGAAAGCCTATGAAACGGCCGGAAAAGCACCTTTTGGTAATCTACGCATGCCTGGTGGCGAGTTTATATCATTTGTAAAAAATATGGAAAATATTTTTCAAGCACATTTTGAAAAACTGGCTATTTTACCTAGTATAGTAGAAACTTTATCAGAATTGTGCATGTCAATAAATTATGTTCCACCTTGTGAACAATTTCCTATAGAATATGTTATAAAGTTATTTTGTAGAATGAGGATTTATCACACATTAAAACGTGCTAATTACGAATTTAGAAGTATACCAAGAAAGCAGAGAAAAATTATTCACATATTAAATTTGTAATTTTGTTATGTTGATGTTAGAGTTAATCATTTGTAAATATCGCATCCTGTGATACACACATGCAAGACTGATAGTTTATAATAGATAATTAGTTGTTCTGGTTTATGACATGCATTATTTTTGTAGGATGTTATAACGTATGTATTGAAACAAAATATTGCAATGTTAATTCACTTTTTAAGTTGTATTACACTAATTGAAGTTCCACATTTACACTTGGCATATATACACTTCTAAGTAATTATATTTCAATAAGATTATTATATTTCAATTCAAATATTGATAATTATAGTTTACCCAGCAAACATGGTAATGCCGGGAAATTATGGCTGACTGTTGGCAATGCTGGAAAACTGATGACGGTGGGGCATAGTTGTTGGCTCATTGTGATTTACACTTCAATCTGCCAGTGGTATTAAAATCAACAGTTGCCCGTTAGTGGGCCGTAGACCACAGTATTTTGTATTGTGGAGCAGCGTGAAATATATAATGGCTTTTTGTATTTTGCACAAACATTTTTCTGGCAAAGTTCAAGAGGCCCCGATGTCGGTCTCTGTGAACCTATACCGGTAGTGGGCCATCATGAAACGTTGGGGAGGATAGTACCGGGCCATTAATTGAACGACTAAAAATGTTTGCTGGGTATGTTCACACCACTAAGGTAGTTTTTCACCAAAGGAACAATATACGAAACACAAACAAAATTGTTTTCTCAACAAAATTTGCCAAAGATCAGGTGTATTTAATAAAATAACATTTACATTCTTGAGTCAGTATATCAAAGAAAAGCAAGTTTGTTCGTGCTGTTTGTTAGTCTGTTTTGTAGACACGCATATACATAGTTTTATCTGTTACGTTTGTACTTTACTTTTTAAACTTGTAATCAAGCGGTGAATGTGATTTTTATCAAGGAGTGTGTCAACGCAAACATCTCAATTCTACGTTTAACCTAATATTGTTACTGCTTAAATCTGAGAATAATTTTTGAATGCCATTGTTACATCTGCTTGTCAATAGAGCACTGACCCCCATATTTATCAGGTTTTGACCATAATAAAAGCCAACCACAGCTAATTATTATAAACAAATTGTCGAACGCAAAGGGCGTTTTTGCATTTATTGTGTTGTCTGAATACATAAACTGTGTATTTTATTGTAAAACTGTATTGCATTTTACTAAAGTGTACTGGTTTTGTTCCTTAATAATCATAAACTGATTTCTTAACAAAAAGTGAATCTTAATATTAACTGTGTTTATGAATTTTGAATAATTTTTCAATTAAGATATATACATATAAAAGGAAGTATAATTTATGTTGAGGTGTATTGTTTTGTTTGATTTCTTTACTAGGATGTATCCAATTTTCAGTGGCTGCATTGTATATGCGCATTTTTTGTAGTTAGAATATTATCTTGAATAAAATGGAGGTCTTTTAGAAAGAAAATCGCAATATATATGTTAAACCTATTAATTGAAATATCTAATACAATGCATATTGTGCCCACTCATTAATATAATAGATTGGTATTTTTCTGATAAAAGGAACACAAGTAAAAATTCCATAATTCAGAATTATAAATAAATGTCAAATTTTTCTGAATTATAATTTTGAATTTTACCGCCATTCTTGGCACCCCAGCAAAATGGCGAAACACTTCAAGATCAGATATTCTTTCCACCATTAAATACTAACAATTCGCCGAGAGTGTCGCTTCTTATTCTATAGTTAATACTAGAAGCGGTTTGTAGTCCCTACGGGACTACTTTCAGCGCCCTCACACTCTCTGCGTCCTCACACTCTCTGCGTCCTCACACTCTCTGCGTCCTCACACTCTCTGCGCCCTTACACTCTTTGCGCCCTTACACTCTCTGCGCCCTGACACTCTCTGCACCCTTTCACTCTCTGCGCCCTTACACTCTATGCGCCCTTACACTCTATGCGCCCTGACACTCTATGCGCCCTGACACTCTCTGCGCCCTTACACTCTCTGCGCCCTTACACTCTCTGCGCCCTTACACTCTCTGCGCCCTTACACTCTCTGCGCCCTTACACTCTCTGCGCCCTTACACTCTGCGCCCTTCTTTCTTAAGTTTAACACGTATCTCCGTAATGAAGATTAAATGTTATTGACAATGGTTTTGAAAATGGGAGATAGACCTAATTCTTTGAAGAGCAAAATGTCCTTAATGAAGGCATTTAAATTTTAGTTACATTGAGCCAGAATTTGGGTTTCACCAAGGTTTCATGTTTTTTGTGTTTATAGAAAATCGTTGGAAAAGTAAAAAAAAGCTTAGAAAATTGCCAAAAAGTCTAGATAATTGCCAAAAAGCCTAGTTAATTGCCAAAAAGCCTAGAAAATTGCCAAAAAGCCTAGAAAATTGCCAAAAAGCCTAGAAAATTGCCAAAAAGCATAGAAAATTGGCAAAAAGCCTAGAAAATTGGCAAAAAGCCTCAAAAAATGCCAAAAAGCCTAGAAAATTCCCAAAAAAGTCTAGAAAATTCCGCCATAGTTTAGAAAACTCCGTCAAAATCTTGAAAACTCTGTCAAAATCTAGAAAACTCCGCCAAAATCTAGAAAACCGTCAAAACCTATAAATCTCCGTCAAGATCTAGAAAACTCCGTCGAAATCTAGAAAACTCCGTCAAAATCAAAAAACTCCGCCAAAATCTAGAAAGCTCCGCCAAAATCTAGACAACTCCGCCAAAATATACGAAACTCCGCAAAAGCTAGAGAATCCCGTCAAAATTGAGAAAATCCACCAAAATTGAGGAAATTTCGCAAAAAATTAGAAAATTCCGTCAAAATTAAAGAAATTCCGTCAAAATTGAGGAAACCCTGTCCAAATTGAGGAAATTCCGCCAAAAATGAAAAAAATTCGCAAAAATTTGAGGAAAGTTTGTCAAAATTAAAGAAATCCCAGTCAGGTAGACAGTCATTCAGACAGACAGACAGTCAGGCAGACAGTCAGTCAGGCAGACAGTCAGTCAGGCAGACAGTCAGGCAGACAGACAGTCAGGCAGTCAGGCAGTCAGGCAGACAGTCAGTCAGGCAGACAGTCAGTCAGGCAGACAGTCAGTCAGGCAGACAGACAGTCAGTCAGTCAGGTAGGCAGTCAGTTAGGCAGACAGTCAGTCAGGCAGACAGTCAATCAGGCAGACAGTCAATCAGGCATACAGTCAGTCAGGCATACAGCCAGTCAGGCAAGAAGACAGGCAGTCAGGCAGACAGTCAGCCAGGCAGACAGTCAGGCAGACAGACAGTCAGGCAGGCAGACAGTCAGCCAGGTAGACCGTCAATCAGACAGACAGTCAGTCAGGCAAACAGTCAGTTAGGCAGGCATGCAGCCAGACAATCAGCCAGGCAGACAGTCAGCTAGACAGACAGCAAGCAGGCAGGCAGTCGTCCAGGCAGACAGTCAGCCAGCCAGGCAAACAGACAGCCAGGCAGACAGTCAGCCAGGCAGACAGTCAGCCAGGCAGTCAGTCAGCCAGGCAATCAGTCAGTCAGTCAGCCAGGCAGTCAGTCAGCCAGGCAATCAGTCAGTCAGTCAGTCAGCCAGCCAGCCAGTCAGCCAGGCAGACAGTCAGCCAGGCAGATAGTCAGCCAGGCAGACAGGCAGACAGTCAGCCAGTTAGTCAATCAGCCAACCCCAGCCAACCCCAGCCAACCCCAGCCAAACCCAGCCAAACCCCAGCCAACCCCAGCCAACCCCAGTCAACCCCAGCCAACCCCAGCCAACCCCAGCCAACCCCAGTCAATACCAGTCAATACCAGTCAATACCAGTCAACACCAGTCAATACCAGCCAATCCCAGCCAATCCCAAGCCAATCTCAGCCAATACCATACCAATCCCAGCCAATCCCAGACAACCAAAAGCCAATCCCAAGCTAATCCCAAGTCAATCTCAAGCCAATCCCAAACCAATCTCAGCCAATCCCAGCCGTTTCCAGTCAACTTTAGTCAATCCAATCCAAGCCAATCCAAGTCAACCGCAGCCAATCCAAGTCAACCGCAGCCAATCCAAGTCAACCGCAGTCAATCCAAGTCAACCACAGCCAATCCAAGTCAACCGCAGCCAATCTAAGTCAACCGCAGCCAATCCAAGCCAACCGCAGCCAATTCCAGTCAGTAGAGTTAATTCCAGTCAGTAGAGTTAATTCCAGTGAACAGAATCAATCCCAGTCAGTAGAATCAATCACAGTCAGTAGAATCAATTGCAGCCAGTAGAACCAATTGCAGTCAGTAGAGTCAATTCCAATGGCTAGAGTCAAATCCAATGGCTAGAGTCAATCCCAATGGGTAGAGTCGATTCCAGTCAGTATAAGCAATTGAATACAATTTAAAACATTTTAAAACAATTGAAAGCAATTGAAAACAAATGAAAACAATTGAAAACAATTGAAAACAATTGAAAACAATTGAAAACAATTGAAAACAATTGAAAACAATTGCAAACAATTGAAAACAATTGAAAACAATTGAAAACAATTTAAGACAAATTAAAACAATTTAAAAGAATTTAAAACAATTTAAAACAATCTCGAATGCAGCATAAGAAATAAAAACAAATGCGGCACAAAATTTAATTGTGTAGAAATTGTAATAAAGTCATGGTATAGAACAGGCACATGCGTCATGAAGTGTAAAAAAAAAGGCCGCAAGCAATGTTCCTGAACGAAACAAAGTTTAAAAGTATTTTACAAACACACGATCCGAAGGTTTTTCCTTTAGCAGTGTGAAGAATACCAGCTGCATATTCCTGTTTACAGTAAGTGGGAAATTATTTATGTTGATATAAAAATGCTAAATATATCAACTTTTCTAATTCAGCACGAACCGAAGCTATTATGTTGTGTAGTTTGTGTTATTGGCGGGTAACGTATATGATTCGTTCAATTCAATAGTTCGGTCAGGCTGACGTTTGGCACATTAATAGCAAGTGGCTGTTAATGAACCTACATTGTTTAAAAATATTATAATACATGGAGCCAATCAAAATTAAACAATATTTAGTAATTGTTAACGTAGTCAGTTTTACATATGAGCATATTGTGTATAACGTGCTCGTTAATAGGAACTCATTTTAAACAAAACGTTGGGCTGAAGTAAATGCAAGTAATTGTACAGTTATTTTTGTAACTGAAAAATGCGTCTTTCATGCCGTAATATGCGTTGAACAGAGCTCCAATAAATGGTAGAAATGAATGTACGTAAGGGTTAACGAATGTAGGTTTTACGCTTAAAAGTTTTGTTAGTAGCAACGAAGCTGACCACCAACTGTTATAAACCTAATAAGTAGGACATTGTATATATATGCGTGTATCACAAAAAACATAATTTTATTGCAGACATAAAATTAGACACAGTTATGCACGTTGAAAATGCAGTGGGATCCCCGGAAATGTTCTTGAGACGAATATCCGAAAATGAAAATATATATAATGTGTGTAATGTAGGCAACCCGAAATACTTAAATGAACTGCGACCTGCCTACAATCGCCAGATAGGAAGGCACCTCCTAAAAATAGACCGCGCATACTAATATATTCTTTAAAGTGGGTATTATTTAAAGTAGATATTGAATTAGATATTAAATTAGATATTAAATTACTCCAGCTTTCTATATATAGCAAAAATGTTGTAAATGGTTCTAGGATACGGTTAGTGTTTAATGATGTATATTTGAAATGTTTGAAGTAACTTGAGTAACTTAGAAAATTAATTGGTTCATACATCTTTCTCGCACTAACGGTAACCGACATGTTGGTGCTGCCGGTGAACGCGCTTCGTGTTTTTTGTTTCAATTGTTTGTACGTTATGTAATGCATAAGCTATTTCTTTTCCAATAACTTTGACAATTCCAGGAAAGTCAGATTTTTTTTAAACAGCTTTAGAGTAAGTGTAAGTTAGATTTTATAAATTATAGACATTATAGACCGTTGCAAAGCGTATGAGAAATGATCTGATTCTTTTTATGCATACTAATAAATAAAATAAATGCAGATGGTTGTTTATAAAGTTGACGAAAAAATTAAAAAAAGTAAATGAAACTGGGAATTGAACCATTAAACTTACGCTTGGTAGTCAGATATCATAGCAACGCGCTATGGAGGTGTCAGTATTTGTAAATTGGTTAGTAGTATACTTTCAATTACTTTTAATTACCCTGAATTACTTTCAATTTAGCGGACCAAACACGAAATACACCGAATTCTGACCAAATCACGGTCTATTAAAAATGCTCGGCTATCATCGTGAAGAAACGCCAAAATGAAAAATTTATTATTTTTAAAATAAATAGCCAGCGTATGTGAAAAAGCGACGTTTTCCTATAATTTAAATCAAGTAACGGTACTTCTAAATCATATTGGTTGAATTGTAATGGAAAATTCCAGAAATTTGAAAGGAAGTATGTTACCATAGATTTTGAAGGTACACGCTCGTACTTTTCCGTTGGTGACGTTAATTGATTTTGACGTTTGTCGAATAAATTATACAATTTTTAATAAGTGTTTTAAGAAAAACTGGAGTGGTAGCCCGCATATGGTGAATTATTCAGTTTTTAGAATACGAATAGCGTTGTTTGGCATATATTAGAAATTTTTTAACGCCCGAATACGAATTTTACAAACCAACTCAATCTTTCTTCTCTCTCGTACTAACGTCAACGGAACAGTTCCCGACCTCGTCGCACGACTGGTTCGGTTTTTAGATCGGAATTTTTTGAGGGATCCAAGCTGTTTTAACACGTTAACGAATACGTCGCTTCAAATTAATCTGTTCCCGGAAAATCCTTATTTCTCCGCAAGTTATTGGTTTTCGGCCATAAAAACCGGCCTATCCTAAGCTCGCAAAAATTCTCCACCTAACCACCACTCGTCCGCGCCCCCAACTCCGAAACTCTCGGACGCAAATCCCAAAAAGCGATCGATTCGCGCCTCTCAACTTTAACACAAAGACGGGCATACAAAACTTATAGTTATTAGACTAGAAACGCCTTGTAGTCCCTACGGGACTACTTTGAACGCCTCTACTCGCTTTGTGGGCCACTCTTTTTACGCCCCACCATCTTTACTCCCTACCATTTTTGCGCACCGCCCTCTCTACGCCCCGCTCTCTCTACGCTCCGCTCTCTCTCTACGCCCCGCTCTCTCTACGCCCCGCTCTCTACGCTCCGCCCCCTCTACACCCTGCACCCTTTACGCACCGCCCTCTCTACGCCCCGCCCTCTCTACGCTCTACCCTGTCTACGCCACGCACTCTCTACGCCACGCACCCTCTACGCTTCGCACTCTCTACGCTTCGCACTCTCTACGCCCCGCCCTATTTACGCCCCGTCCTATCTACGCCCCGCCTTATTTACGCCCCGTCCTATCTACGCCCCGACCTTTCTACAACCCGTTCTATGTACGCCCGCTCTCTGTACGCCCCGCCCTCTCTACGACCCGTCGTCTCTACGCCACGCCTTTTCTACACCTCGCGCTCTCTACACCTCACCCTAGCAGACTTTGTCGAAATCACTTCTGGGAGTCAACCGGATCAAGATCACCTCGCTCAAGTAGACTTTGCCGAAATCACACCGGGAGTCGATCGAATCAAGATAATTTTGCTCTAGTAGACTTTGTCGAAATCACCTCATGGAGTTGATCGGATCAAGATCACTTCGCCCTAGTAGACTTTGTTGAAATCACTTCAGGGAGACGATAGGATGAAGATGCTCTAGTAGACTTTGTCAAAATCACCTCGTGGAACGATCGGATCAAGACCACTTCGCTCTAGTATACTTTGTCAAAAACTCTTTGGGGAGTCAATCGGGCCAAGATCATTTCGCTGTAGTAAACTTGTCGAAATCACTTCATGAGTAGATTGGATCAAGATCACTTCGCTTTAGTAGACTTTGTCGAAATCACTTCGGGAAGTCGATCGGATCAAGACCACTTCGCTCTAGTAGATTTTGTCGAAATCACTTCGGGGAGCCGACCGGATCAAGAACACTTTGTGTTAGTAGACTTTGTCATTTTGCTCTAGCAGACTTTGTCGAAATCAATTCAAGGAGTCGACCGGATCAAGAGCACTTCGCCCTAGTAGACTTTATCGAAATCACTTTGGGGAGTCGACCGGACCAAGATCATTTCGCCCCAGTAGACTTTGTTAAAATCATTTCGTGGAGCTGATCGGATCAAGACCACTTCGTTCTAGTAGTTTTTGTCCAAATCACTTCAGGGAGTCGATCCGATCAAGACCACTACGCCTTAGTAGTCTTTGTCGAAATCACTTAGGAGAGGCGATCGAATCCAGATTACTTTGACTTAGTAGTCTTTGTCGAAATCATTTCGGGGAGTCGATCGGATCAAGATCACTTTGGCTTAGTAGTCTTTGTCAAATTCACTTCGGGGAGTCGATCGAAATAAGATCACTTCGCCTTAGTAGTCTTTGTCGAAATCACTTCGGGGAGTCGATCGGATCAAGACCACTCCATTCTAGTAGTCTTTGACGAAATCACTCAAGGGGGTCGATCGGATCAAGACCACTTCGCCCTAGTAGCCTTTGTCGAAACACTTCGGAGGAGCCATTCGGATCAAGACCAGTTCGCCCTAGCAGTCTTTGTCGAAATCACTTCGGAGAGTCGATCGGATAAAGACAACTTCGCCTTAGTAGACTTTGTCGAAATCACTTCCAGGAGTCGATCGGATCAAGATCACTTCGTCGTAGTAGACTTTGTTGAAATAACTTGGGGAGTCGATCGGATCAAGACCACTTCGCTCTAGTGACTTTGTCGAAATGATTTCGGAGAATCAATCGGATCAAGATCACTTCGTTCTAGTGACTTGTCGAAAGCACCTTGGAGGAGTCGATTGGATCAAGATCACTTTGTCATAGAAGACTTTGTAAAAATCAGTTAGTGGTAGTCGATTGGATCAAGATTGCTTCGCCATAGTATACCGTCGAAATCATTTTGGGAAGTTGATCGGATTAAGACCTTTGTGTCCTAGTAGACTGTCGAAATCACTGCGGGAGCCGATAGGATCAAGATGACTTTGCGCTAGTAGACTGTCGAAGTCACTTCAGGGAGTTGATCAGGATCAAGATCAGTTCCTTAATAGTACCTACGATGCGACGTTTAGCTTCAAGTAATGTAAATGACAATATTCGGTAACTGTACTAAAATATTTACCTAACTGTTTAAAGTAATTAACGATTTCTTCTATTTTATTTGCTTATTATACCATTCTTGTGTGTTGCACAATAGGAAAAGCAGTGAAAAAACCTATTTTGAACTCAATTTTAACCTTAGTACTACCTTAAACTATATACAGTAAAAACTAAAAACTATATACAAAGTGCGGGTAGACGGAGGTGTTAGCCTTACGCTATCGAACCTTATTTTGTAGAAAATTTTTTGCTTGTATACGTGTAATAGTCGAAGCCTCAAAAGATATATAGTGTTTTCTAAATTATTTACGTAGACTTGAAATTTTTGAGATGTATTTGGTAATAAACGTCAAATAAAATTTTTAACTTTTTGTGTTTAAAATAGACCGCGTGTATTAATGTGCGATACTTTTTTATAATCAGAATTAATAATTATCAGTACTATAAAGAATTATTATGTAATTTAGAAGCTTTAATTGTAGAAATTTGCAAATTAACTGTGTTAACAGAGTTTCAGATAGTGCGTACTCGTGCTTCAAGGTCGTAACATAGGTTAGATGAGTTAGTATATATGCGCCACTTCCTGTTTATAAGCTGTTGCCGTCTTTGTCCGCCATTTTGGAGGATAGTGTTAATACTTCCTATGAAATTATAGGTTTGGTTAGCATCTTCACTATATTTAAAAGGTTAAAAACCCTGCTATGATTTACATCGAAGAATGCATTGCAAATGTATTTGAAAGGTTATAGATGCAAAAATTTATATTTCCATATTTCACTCAAATGAATTACATACATACATTATGTATGTACATAAGTCAAATTAATAAAACTGAAAATATAAGTTTGTACATCATACATGCATTTTATGAAATGAAATAAACATTTTACCAAAATATATTATTGGCTTATTGCATATTACAGGAAGAAGAAAACTGATTTCAGGTACAATTGAGAAATACAACAAAACGCGGACCATTGGCATACAAATTAAAAAAAATAATCATGGAAACCTAATTTTATTCTTATAAGGATTTGAAAATGTATGCCTAGTGGCATTCTTATTTCCGCAACCTCTCACATAGTAGAGAAAGCATCCATAATCCACGATTCGGATAAAAGTATGTAACCCATTATTTTACCATTTGTTACAAAAACTAATAAATATGAATCTCCTCTAAATACAGCAATGTATAAACAAACACCAAGCTCTAACTTTAAGATATCAGTTTCTCGTAAGTTTCAGTTTTACAATAAATTATTTGCCCATGCAATATCGGTAGGTACGTAATAACAACATTTACGGTAAAATAAGTACCTATAAAAAGAATAGTAATGTAATCTTAAGTAAAACTACTGGTTTTTTTTAATCACATACGTGGATATATTGAAGAAGTCGAATAATAATATCACAATTCATAATAAATTTTTGGAAATGCAGCAAATCAAATTAAACAATCTTTGAATAGCGCTACGGTTAGATAAACAATAATTCTAAACGTCAAATTAATGTCAAATAAATGACAATCATAATTGCAGTCGAAATTGTGGGCGCTATCTATTGGGATAGTGTTAATACTAAAATGCGCCAACATAATCGTCTATAGAGTGCCACCACCGTGGTACGTAACCTGCTTTTGACATTTCTCAAATAAATTACACAAACTGCAGCAAAAGTTTTAAATAAAGATTTAGAATTTATGGTAGATGCAATATTTTTTTGTACACATTAGAAATATGTTAAGGATTGTATACCAATTTTTGAAACCAACTCAATCGTCTGTTCATTAACGCAAATGTACCGGTTCTAGCTGTGTGCGTTTGGGTTTTTAGGTCGTAAAATATCAAAGGTTTTTTATACGCATATATAAGCGAATACGTTTCTGCAAGTTGGACAATATCTGAAAAGTAAAGGTTGGAAATGGTACTTGAGTAAATGTAATTCACAAATTATAGATTGTAGATAGATTGCACTGAAGCATATGAAAAAAAAAGTGTTGGTTTATTGTTAAATAAATGTTATTGCATGTTTTAAAAAGCATCATAAAATTAAATTAAAAAAATGTATTTTACTGGGCATTGAACCAGCGGAGTTAAGATTCGTAACCAAAGACGTTGTGCTTGCGCTGTCGAGGAGATGTTTATTGAAATCGCGTTGGTTGTATACTTGCTATGCCCAATGTCACATAAGAAATACATCGTCTTAGGAATAAATCACGGTCTATTGTAATTGTTCGGGCGACTCCGTATATAAACGTCAAATGTAAAAAGTATTTATTTTTCAAATAAATAGCTGGTGTATATTAAAAAGCGATGTTTTCGTATAATTGTAGTCAATTATCGGTACTTTTAAATGATATTAGAAGAATTATAAATTTAATTTTGAGAAAATTTAAAAGAAATGTGTAATCATAGATTTTGAAGGTACATATTCGTTCGCTTCCGCCGGATTTCGGAACCTGGTTTTGACGTTTATGAAATAAATTATACAACTTTTAATACCCGTTTTAAGAAAATACTACACTATCAGCTTGCAAACTTGTTAATAATTGAGGTTTTAGAATACGAATAGCGTTGTAAGACATAAATTAGAAATTTTTTAACGCCCGAATACGAATTTTACAAACCAACTCGATCTTTCTTCTCTCTCGTACTAACGTCAACGGAACAGTTCCCGACCTCGTCGCACGGCCCGTTCGGTTTTTAGATCGGAATTTTTTGAGGGATCCAAGCTTTTTTAACACGTTAACGAATACGTCGCGTCAAATTAATCTTTTCCCGGAAAATCCTTATTTTTCCGCAAGTTATTGGTTTTCCGCCATAAAAACAGACCTATCCTAAGCACGCAAAAATTCTCCACCTAACCACCACCCGTCCGCGCCCCCAACTCCGAAACCCTCGGACGCAAATCCCAATAAGCGATCGATTTGCGCCTCTCAACTTTAACACAAAGACGGGCGTCCGAAATTTATAGTTATTAGACTAGAAGCGGTTTGTAGTCCCTACGTGACTACTTTGAGCGCCTCTACTCGCTTTGTGGACCACTCTCTTTACGCCCCGCCCTCTCTGCGCCCCGCCTTCTCTGCGCCCCGCCCTCTCTGCGCACCGACCTCTCTACGCACCGTCCTCTCTGCGTCCCGCCCTCTCTGCGTCTTACCCTCTACGCCCCGCCCTCTCTACGCCCCGCCCTCTGTACACCCCGTCTTCACTTCCCCTAGTAGAATTCATTAAAACGACTAAGAAGTTGAGCGAATCAAGATCACCTAACTCTAGTAGACTTTGTCGAAATCACTTCTGGGAGTCAACCGGATCAAGATCACCTCGCTCAAGTAGACTTTGCCGAAATCACACCGGGAGTCGATCGGATCAAGATTTATTTCGCTGTAGTAGACTTTGTAGTAGACTCACCTCTCGCAGTTGATCGGATCAAGACCACTTTGCCCTAGCAGACTTTGTTGAAATCAATTCAGGGAGTCGATAGGATCAAGATGCCCTAGTAGACTTTGTCGAAATCATCTCGTAGAACGATCTGATCAAGACTACTTCACCCTAGTAGACTTTGTCAAAATCTCTTCGGGGAGTAGATCGGACCAAGATCATTTCGCTGTAGTAGACTTGTTCGAAATCACTTCGGTGAGTTCATCAGATGAAGATCACTTCACTCTAGTAGACTTTGCCGAAATCACTTCGGAGAGTCGATCGGATTAAGATCACTTCGCCTTGTAGTCTTTGTCGAAATCACTTCGGGGAGTCGACCGGACCAAGATCATTTCGCTGTAGTAGACTTGTTCGAAATCACTTCGGGGAGTACCTCAGATCAAGATCACTTAACTCTAGTAGACTCTGCCGAAATCACTTCGGAGAGTCGATCGGATTAAGATCACTTCGCCTTGTAGTCTTTGTCAAAATCACTTCGGGGAGTAGATCGGACCAAGAACATTTCGCTGTAGTAGACTTGTTCGAAATCACTTCGGTGAGTACATCAGATGAAGATCACTTCACTCTAGTAGACTTTGCCGAAATCACGTCGGAGAGTCGATCGGATTAAGATCACTCCGCCTTGTAGTCTTTGTCGAAATCACTTCGGGGAGTCGATTGGACCAAGATCATTTCGCTGTAGTAGGCTTGTTCAAAATCACTTCGGGGAGTACCTCAGATCAAGATCACTTCACTCTAGTAGACTCTGTCGAAATCACTTCGGAGAGTTGATCGGATCAAGATCACTTCGCTTTAGTAGTCTTTGTCGAAATTACTTCGGAGAGTCGATCGTATCAAGATCACCTCGCTCAAGTAGACTTTGCCGAAATCACACCGGGAGTCGATCGGATCAAAATTTATTTCGCTCTAGTAGACTTTGTCAAAATCACCGTTTGTAGTTGATCGGATCAAGACCACTTTGCCCTAGCAAACTTTGTTGAAATCACTTCAGGGAGTCGATAGCATCAAGATGCACTAGTAGACTTTGTCGAAATCATCTCGTGGAACGATCGGATCAAGACTACTTCGCCCTAGTAGACTTTGTCAAAATCGCTTCGGGGAGTCGAATGGATCAAAACCACTCCGCCCAAGTAGACGTTGTCGAAATCACTCCGAAGTGTCGATCGGATCAAGACCACTTTGCCCAAGTAGACGTTGTCGAAATCACTCCGAAGTGTCGATCGGATCAAGACCACTTTGCCCAAGTAGACGGTGTCGAAATCACTTCGAAGTGTCGATTGGATTTAGACCATTTCGCCAAAGCAGACTGTCGAAATCACTTCGAAGTGTCGATCGGATCAAGACCACTTCGCCCAAGTAGACTTTGTCAAAATCACTTCGAAGTGTCGTTCGAATCATGACCACTTCGCCCAAGTTGACTTTGTAAGATCACCTCGAAGTGTCGATCGGATCAAGACCACTTCGCCCAAGTAGACGTTGCCGAAATCACTCCAAAGTGTCGATCGGATCAAGACCACTTCGCCCAAGTAGACGTTGCCGAAATCACTTCGAAGTGTCGATCGGATTTAGACCATTTCGCCAAAGCAGACTGTCGAAATCACTTCGAAGTGTCGATCGGATCAAGACCACTTCGCCCAAGTAGACTTTGTCAAAATCACTTCGAAGTGTCGTTCGAATCATGACCACTTCGCCCAAGCTGACTTTGTAAGATCACCTCGAAGTGTCGATCGGACCAAGACCACTTCGCCCAAGTAGACTTTGTAGAAATCACATCCAAGTGTCGTTCGGATCAAGACCACTTCGTCTCAGTATGCTTTGTCAAAATAACTTCGAAAATTGATCGGATCAAGATCACTTCGCCCAAGTAGACTATGCCGAAATCACCTTGAAGTGTCGATCGGATTAAAACCACTTCGTCCAAGTGGACTTTGTCAAAATCACTTCGGAGAATTGATCGGATCAAGACCACTTCGCTGTAGTAGACTTTTTCGAAATCACTTCTGAGAATCGATAGGGTCAAGACCATTTCGCCCAAGTAGAGTTTGTTGAAATCACTACGAAGTGTCGATCGGATCCATACCACTTCGCCCAAGTAGACTGTCGAAATCACTTCGAAGTGTCGTTCGGATGAAGACCACCTCGCCCCAGTAGACTTTGGCAAAATCACTTTGGAGAATTGATCGGAGGAAGATCACTTCGCTCTAGTGGACTTTGTCGAAATCACTTCTAGGAGTCGAACGGATCAAGAAAGATTGAGAACGATGCAGAACGATGCAGAACGATGCAGAACGATGCAGAACGATGCAGGACAAATGAGATCGTAGCAGAACAATTTTTAACGAATAGAGAATTCCTACAAATAACGCCGGTTGGTAGTTGCCGTTCCGTTTGAGAATAGATAATTTGAAGGAAGGGCATTTCGAACAATCTCTTAATTCTTTCAAAATTAATAAACAATATTTGAGGTGGTTTTCAGCAGTAGTTTTATAAGTAGAAATTAATGAAAGTGTTGAAGCATAAGTTGAAATGTAAACAATTCCCGGAATAGCATGTTAGAGTATGTTTAAAAATTCTTCTAAATATTTTCGAGTCTGTAAACTAAAGCGGCAACTTTGTTAAGCTCTTTCGTTCGTAGAAGTTTTGTTAGTGGCTAAATAAAGAAGCAACTGTATTTATTTTTGCGATTATAAATATTAAAGTAGAAAATGCGTACGAATTTTTGCTAATGGTTTTTTTTTTATTTTTGATGTATTATAAAATGAAGGTTATTGAGTATATGTATTCTTTTAAAGCGGATATTTAAATATATCTAATATTACTGGAGCTTTCTGTATAGAGGAAATAATGTATGTTAAACAAACGAATAGATCTCAGTCTACTTTTGCAATGTATTCTGTGTATGTAATATATTCTGTGTATGATATATATTCTGTGTATGTACTATATGTAAGATGTATAAGAGATGTATATTATATAATATATTTAATTTGTTTTATAAGGCTGATATGTGAAAGTAGTCGAAATGAGGTGATTGGTTTAGTTTAATTTACGTGGAATGAATGTACCGAGGATATATTTGGATACTTGTGTATGCTAATTCGTGTGGTAATAAATTTTCTTTCTTCAATATCAATAAACAGGCGTATTTTATATTTCCGATATATGATGATAGTTAAAAGTGGTAAGTTATAGAAGTGCTGCAAGCAACCGTTGGATAAAGCATAAGGTGAAATGTTAACAATATCTGGAATAGTATATCGCAGGTTAAATTGGCAAGCGATTTAAAAATCACGGTGATTCTACACGAAAGTGGCTCGGACGTTTAGCGTTTGCGTTTGCGTTTGCGTTTGCGTTTGTCGAAGCTGCAAATGGTTAAACAAAGAAGTATGAAATTAATGTAGCCTCATTAAAAGTGATATGTTTTGAAATATCTCTTTTAACATATTGCGAATGAAAATAATGTACATGTACGTTTTAGATATTTTTCATTGGTTTTGAGTATCTCCTGTGAAGGCGTATGAAATCAATCTAACCTCGAATGTACCTGTTAACGAATATAAATAAACTTTTAGTAATTATAAATGTACATGAGGTGTAATGTTGAAACTGTGTGTTCTAAAAAGTGGAATATGCGCGGCATTTGATTTTTGAGTTATACATAAGAAAAGCTATGTATTTTATGTACACCCTTTGAATGAAAATGGAAATAAAGCTGTCGTAATAGTTATATTATTAAACGGCCTAAGTAACAACAAAAGTGATAGAAATCGAAGTCGACCCCAAACTGTTGTAGTTACAGTGCAAACCTATTAAATTGGGCATTCCGTATGATTTATTTATCCCACTAAATTTGAATGATTTTCACATATAAAATGAGACATAATTGTGCACGTTTGAAAAGCATTTGGATTTCTGCAAAAGTACGTTAGACCATTATTAGAAAATATAATAATTAATCATGTGTGCAATGTAGAGAACTCGAAATACTTAAATGAACTGCGATATGCCCACAACTGTCAAATAAGAGGGCCCTTTTTAAAAATAGACCGCGCATATTAATTTATTCTGTAAAGCCGCTATTATTTAAATTAGATACTAAATTAGATATTAAATTAATCTAGATTTCTATGTATAGCAAATGTTCTATGTTCTATGTCGCACGGCTTGTTCGGTTTTTAGATCGGAATTTTTTGAGGGATCCAAGCTTTTTTAACACGTTAACGAATACGTCGCTTCAAATTAATCTTTTCCCGGAAAATCCATATTTCTCCGCAAGTTATCGGTTTTCCGCCATAAAAACCGGCCTATACTAAGCACGCAAAAATTCTCCACCTAACCACCACCCGTCCGCGCCCCCAACTCCGAAACCCTCGGACGCAAATCAAAATAAGCGATCGATTCGCGCCTCTCAACTTTAACACAAAGACGGGCGTCCGAAATTTATAGTTATTAGACTAGAAGCGGTTTGTAGTCCCTACGGGACTACTTTGAGCGCCCTCACACTCTCTGCGTCCTCACACTCTCTGCGACCTCACACTCTCTGCGACCTCACACTTTCTGCGCCCTCACACTCTCTGCGCCCTTACACTCTCCGCGCCCTTACATTCTCTGCGCCCTGACACTCTCTGCGCCCTGACACTCTCTGCGCCCTTACTACTCTCTGCACCCTTACACTCACGACGCCCTTACACTCTCTGCGCCCTTACACTCTCTGCGCCCTTACACTCTCTGCGCCCTTACACTCTCTGCGCTCTTACACTCTTTGCGCCCTTACACTCTCTGCGCCCTTCTCTTTCAAGTTTAGAGCATATCTCGGCAATTAAGATTTAATGTTATTGACAATGGTTTTGAAAAGTCGTTAATAAAGACATTTAAATTTTGGTACCATTGAGCCAGAATTTCGGTTTCACCAAGTTTCTATGTTTGTTGTGTTTATAGAAGAATTTTTGGAGAAGCGCAAATAGTATTCGAAAAAGCTTTGGAAATGGCCACAAAAGCCTAGGAAATGGCCACAAAAGCCTGGAAAATTGCCACAAAAGCTTAGAAAATCGCCACACAACCTAGAAAATGGCCACAAAAGCCCATAAAATTGCCACAAAAGCCCAGAAAATTGCCACACAAACTTAGAGAATTGCCACAAAAGCCTAGAAACCTGCCACAAAAGCCTGGCAAACTTTGTCAAAATAACTTCTGGGAGCCGATTGGACCAAGATCACTCCGTTTAAAATGGACTTTGTCGAAATAACTCCTAGGACGCGATCGAATCAAGATCAAGATCAAGTTCAAGATCAAGATCACTTCGCCCGAGTAGACTTTGCCGAAATCACTTCAAAGTGTCGATCGGATCTAGACCATTTCGCCAAAGCAGACTGCCGGAACCACTTCGAAGTGTCGATCGGATCAAGACAACTTCGCCCAAGTAGACTTTGTCGAAATCACTTCGAAGTGCCTATCGGAGCAAGACCACTTCCCCAAAGTAGACGTTGCCGAAATCACTTCGAAGTGTCGATCGGATCAAGACCACTTAGCCCAAGTAGACGTTGCCGAAATCACTCCGAAGTGTCGATCGGATCAATACCACTTCGCCCAAGTAGACTTTGTCAAAATCACTTCAAAGTGTCGATCGGATTAAAACCACTTCGCCCAAGTAGACTTTGTCAAAATCACTTCGGAGAATTGATCGGAGCAAGACCACTTTGCTGTAGTAGACTTTGTCGAAATCACTTCGGAGAATCAATCGGATCAAGATCACTTCGACCAAGTAGACTTTTTTGAAATTACTTCGAAGTGTGGTCCGGATCAAGACTACTTCGTCCAAGTAGATTTTTAAAAATCACTTGCGAGAATTGATCGGAGCAAGACCACTTCGCCCAAGTAGACTTTGTCAAAATCACTCCGGAGAATCAATCGGATGATGACCACTTTGCTCAAGTAGGGTTTGTCAAAATTACGTTGAAGAATCGATCGGATTTAGAACGATTTAGAACGATCTAGAACGATTTAGAACGATTTAGAACGATTTAGAACGATTTAGAACGATTTAGAACGATTTAGAACGATGTAGAACGATTAAGAACGACTGAGAAAGTTCTAGAACGATTAAGAGCAATTTAGAAGGTTGTAGAAGATTGTAGAAGGTTGTAGTAGGTTTCAGAAGGCTGTAGAAGGTTGTAGAAGGTTGTGGAAGGTTGCAGAAGGTTGCAGAAAGTTGCAGAAGGTTGTAGAAGATTGTAGAAGGTTGTAGAAGGTTGTAGAAGGTTGTAGAAGGTTGTAGAAGGTTGTAGTAGGTTGTAGAAGGTTGCCAAAGGGTGCAGAAGGGTGGAAAAGGTTGTAGAAGGTTTTAGAAGGTTGTAGAACGATTCAGAAGGTGCTGAAACAATTTCGAACGACTTAGAAGGTTTTAGAACGCTGCAGTACGATGCAGTACGATGCAGAACGAATCAGAACAAATGAGAATGTAGTAGAACAATTTTGAACGATACAGAACGATTCGGAACGATACGGAAGGATACGGAACGATTCGGAACGATACGGAAGGATACGGAACGATTCGGAACGATACGGAACGGTATGAAAAGTTTTGGAACGATATGGAACGATATGGAACGATATGGAGCGATATGGAACGATTTTGAACGTTCCGGAACGATGCGGAACGGTTCGGTACGATGCGGAACGGTTCGGTACGATGCGGAACGATTCGGAACGATACGGAACGATGCATAACGTTGCATAACGATGCATGACGATGCATAACGATGCATAACGATGCATAACGATGCATAACGATGCACAACGATGCATAACGAAGCATAACGATGCATAACGATGCATAACGATGCATAACGAAGCATAACGATGCATAACGATGCATAACGATGCATAACGATGCAGCAATGCAGAAAGAACAGAACAAATGAGAATGCAGTAGAACAAATGAGAATGCAGTAGAAGAAATGAGAATGTAGTAGAACAATTTCGAAGGATTATTGAATTTCCACTAAATAACGCCGGTTGGTAGTTGTCGTTTCGTTTAAGAGTAGTTAATTTTGAAATAGGGCAATTGGAATAATTAGAACAACAATTTTTTTTATCCAAAATTAATAAACAATACGTGAGGTTGTTTGCAGCAATAGTTCTAAAAAGCAGAAAGCAATATAGGTGCTTAAGTAGAAGTTGAAACGAAAACAATTCCCGGAATAGCATGTTAGAGTAAGTTTAAAATTCTTCTAAATCTTTTTGAGTTCGTACAGTAAAGAAGCAAATGTGTTAAGCTCTTCCATTCGTAGAGGTTTTGTTAGTGGATAATTAAAGAAGTATATGTATTTGTATTTGTGACTATAAATGTTGAAGTTGAACGGATTCTTGCGAATTGGTTTTTATGTTTGTTTTTTGATGTATTACAAAGTGAAAGTTATAGAGGATAGGTATTCTTTTAAAGGGGACATTTAAAGAGAGATAATTTTATTCCAGCTTTCTAGATACAGCAAATAGTGTATGTTAAATATTTGAATAGATGTGAATCTACTATTGGAATATGTTATGTGTAGGTAATATGTTTTGTGTATGTAATATGTTCTGCGTATGTAATATGTATAAGTGATGAACTGCAATTTATGATGTTAAATTTGCTGTAGTATTACGATAAAACTCGGTTAAATAAATAACGATAAAGCGACGTTAACGTTATGGACTATGTAATTTTTCTTAAAGTTGGTATCATTTAATGAGATATTAAATTAATCCAGCTTTTTATATATATAGTAAATGTTGTATGTTAAATAAGGAAAAAGATTGAAAACTACACATTGAATCTAGTATGTATGTGTGTGTTAGATGAATCTGTTGTTGCGTATCCCAAAACAATTGTACCAATCTTAATGAAAGTTTTATGAAAACAGCACAGCAGCAGCTTGCAAAGTGTTAAGAATTCAGGTTGTAGGATACGGTCAGTGTTTAATGATGTATATTAGAAATGTTTTAAAGGCGTAAGAGTAACTTAGAAAATTAATTGGATGATACATCTTTCTCGCACCACCGGTAACCGACATGTTGTTGCTGCCGGTGAACGCGCTTCGTGTTTTTTGTTTCAATTGTTCGTACGTTATGTAATGCATAAGCTATTTTTTTTCGAATAACTTTGACAATTCCAGGAAAGCCAGATTTTTTTTAAACAGTTTTAGAGTAAGTGTAAGTTAGATTTTATAAATTATAGACATTATAGACCGTTGCAAAGCGTATGAGAAATGATCTGATTCTTTTTATGCATACTAATAAATAAAATAAATGCAGATGGTTGTTTATAAAGTTGACGAAAAAATTAAAAAAAGTAAATGGAACTGGGAATTGAACCATTAAACTTACGCTTGGTAGCCAGATATCATAGCATCGCGCTATGGAGGTGTCAGTATTTGTAAATTGGTTAGTAGTATACTTTCAATTACTTTTAATTACCCTGAATTACTTTCAATTTAGCGGACCAAACACGAAATACACCGAATTCTGACCAAATCACGGTCTATTGAAAATTCTCGGCTATCATCGTGAAGAAACGCCAAAATGAAAAGTTTATTATTTTTGAAATAAATAGCCAGCGTGTGTGAAAAAAAAGACGTTTTCCTATAATGTAAATCAAGTAACGGTACTTCTAAATCATATTGGTTGAATTGTAATGGAAAATTCCAGAAATTTGAAAGGAAGTATGTCACCATAGATTTTGAAGGTATACGCTTGTACTTTTCCGTTGGTGACGTTACCTGTTTTTGACGTTTGTCGAATAAATTATACAATTTTTAATAAGTGTTTTAAGAAAAAATTGCAGTGGTAGCCCGCAAATGGTGAATTATTCAGTTTTTAGAATACGAATAGCGTTGTTTGGCATATATTAGAAATTTTTTAACGCCCGAATACGAATTTTAGAAACCAACTCGATCTTTCTACTCTCTCGTACCAACGCTAACGAAACAGTTGCCGACCTCGTCGCACGGGCCGTTCGGTTTTTAGATCGGAATTTTTTGAGGGATCCAAGCTTTTTTAACACGTTAACGAATACGTCGCTTCAAATTAATCTTTTCCCGGAAAATCCTTATTTCTCCGCAAGTTATCGGTTTTCCGCCATAAAAACCGGCCTATCCTAAGCACGCGAAAATTCTCCACCGAACCACCACCCGTCCGCGCCCTCAACCCCGAAACCCTCGGACGCAAATCCCAATAAGCGATTGATTCGCGCCTCTCAACTTTAACACAAAGACGGGCATACAAAACTTATAGTTATTAGATCAAGACCACTTCGCTCTAGTAGATTTTGTCGAAATCACTTCGGGGAGCCGACCGGATCAAGAACACTTTGTGTTAGTAGTCTTTGTCGAAATCACTTCGGGGAGTCGATCGGATCAAGACCACTCCATTCTAGTAGTCTTTGACGAAATCACTTCAGGGAGTCGATCGGATCAAGACCACTTCGCCCTAGTAGACTTTGTCGAAACACTTCGGAGGAGCCAATTGGATCAAGACCAGTTCGCCCTAGCAGTCTTTGTCGAAATCACTTCGGAGAGTCGATCGGATCAAGACCACTTCGCTCTAGTGACTTTGTCGAAATGATTTCGGAGAATCAATCGGATCAAGATCACTTCGTCCTAGTGACTTGTCGAAAGCACCTCGGAGGAGTCGATTGGATCAAGATCACTTTGTCATAGAAGACTTTGTAAAAATCAGTTAGTGGTAGTCGATTGGATCAAGATCGCTTCGCCATAGTATACTGTCGAAATCATTTTGGGAAGTCGATCGGATTAAGACCTTTGTGTCCTAGTAGACTGTCGAAATCACTGCGGGAGCCGATAGGATCAAGATGACTTTGCGCTAGTAGACTGTCAAAGTCACTTCGGGGAGTTGATCAGGATCAAGATCAGTTCCTTAATAGTACCTACGATGCGACGTTTAGCTTCAAGTAATGTAAATGACAATATTCGGTAACTGTACTAAAATATTTACCTAACTGTTTAAAGTAATTAACGATTTCTTCTATTTTATTTGCTTTTTATACCATTGTTGTGCGTTGTACAATAGGAAAAGCAGTGGAAAAACCTATTTTAAACTTAATTTTAACCTTAATACCACCTTAAACTATAAACACTAAAAAGTAAACAACTATATACAAATGCGGGTAGACGGAGGTGTTAGCCTTTCGCTATCGAACCTTATTTTGTAGAAAAATTTTTGCTTGTATACGTGTAATAGTCGAAGCCTCAAAAGATATATAGCGTTTTCTAAATTATTTTTCAGATGTATTCGGTAATAAACGTCAAATAAAATTTTTAACTTTTTGTGTTTAAAATAGACCGCGTGTATTAATGTGTGATCCTTTTTTATAATTAGAATTAATAATTATCAGTACTATAAAGAATTATTATGTAATTTAGAAGCTTTAATTGTAGAAATTTGCAAATTAACTGTGTTAACAGAGTTTCAGATAGTGCGTACTCGTGCTTCAAGGTCGTAACATAGGTTAGATGAGTTAGTATATAAGCGCCACTTCCTGTTTATAAGCTGTTGCCGTCTTTGTCCGCCATTTTGGAGGATAGTGTTAATACTTCCTATGAAATTATAGGTTTGGTTAGCATCTTCACTATATTTAAAAGGTTAAAAACCCTGCTATGATTTACATCGAAGAATGCATTGCAAATGTATTTGAAAGGTTATAGATGCAAAAATTTATATTTCCATATTTCACTCAAATGAATTACATACATTATTTATGTACATAAGTCAAATTAATAAAACTGAAAATATAAGTTTGTACATCATACATGCATTTTATGAAATGAATTAAACATTTTACCAAAATATATTATTGGCTTATTGCATATTACAGGAAGAAGAAAACTGATTTCAGGTACAATTGAGAAATACAAAATGCTTTTAAACCGAAAATGCTTTAAAACCGAAAATGCTTTAAAACCGAAAATGCTTTAAAACCGAAAATGCTTTAAAACAGAAAATGCTTTAAAACCGAAAATGCTTTAAAACAGAAAATGCTTTAAAATAGAAAATGCTTCAAACACAGAAAATGCTTTAAAACAGAAAGTGCTTTAAAACAGAAAATGCTTTAAAACCGAAAATGCTTTAAAACTGACAATGCTTTAAAACAAAAAATGCTTTAAAACAAAAAATGCTTAAAACAGAATATGCTTTAAACACAGAAAATGCTTTAAACACAGAAAATGCTTTAAAACAGAAAATGCTTTAAAACAGAAAATGCTTTAAAACAGAAAATGGTTTAATACAGAAAATGGTTTAATACAGAAAATGGTTTAATACAGAAAATGCTTTAAAACAAAATAAATGCTTTAAAACAGAAAAAATGCTTTATAACAGAAAAAATGCTTTTAAACATACAAAATGTTTGATAAGCTACAAAGTTCCGTCAAAACCCAGAAAGCTCCGTCAAAATCTAGTATATTCTGTCAAAATCTTGCAAATCCTGCCAAAATCTAGTGAATTCCGTCAAAAAAAAATCCGGCAAAAACCTAAGAAATTCCGTTAAAAACTTTCCGTAAAAATTTGGAATTTTCGCCAAAATTTAGGAATGTCCGTCAATAATTAAAATTTTTCGTCAAAATCTAGAAATTCTCGTGAAAATCTAGAAATTTACACCAAAATCTAGAAATTTCGGTCGAAATCTAGAACTTTCCGTCAAAACCTAGAACTTTCCGTCAAAACCCAGAACTTTCCGCCCAAATTTAGAAAGTTCCGCCAAAACCTAGAAATTTTCGCAAAAAACCCTATGGTTTCCCTTTCAAGCACATTGACTTTTTGTTTTGAAAACCTAAAATTGTTTTTCAAAAATTTAAAATTTCACTTTAAAAACCTTGAATTGTTTTTTAAAAACCTAGTTTTTCCTTTAGGAACCTAGTTTTTTCTTTAAAAACCTAGACTTTTCTTCCAAAGCCTAGTTTTTTCTTCAAAAAAATCTGGTTTTTCTTCGAAAATCTAGGTTTTGCTTTAAAATGCTATAGTTTACTTTAAAAACCTGGATTTTCCATTAAAAATCTAGCCTTTTTTTTTAAATTTAGATTTTCTCTTTAAAAACCTAGATTTTTCTGTAAAACCCTAGGTTTCCCCTTAAAATCTTAGATTTTTCTTTAAAAACCAAGACTTCTCTTCAAAAACCCAGGCCTCTCTTTAAAAACCCAGGCTTTTCTTTAAAAATCAAGGCCTTTCCCCAAAAACCCAAACTCTTCTTTAAATCTCTAGGTTTTCGCCCAAAAGCATAGGACCTTATTTAAAAACCTAGGAATTTTTTTAAAAACCTATCCGTTTTTTAAAAAACCTACGCTCTTCTTTAAAAACCTTGACTTTTTGGAAGCCTAGAATTCTTCCATAAACCTCAGAATTTTTTTAAAAAAATTTTTTTTCTTAAAAAATCTAGAATTTTCCTTTAAAATCCTAGGTTTTTTTAAAAAACCTAGAATGTTCTTTAAATGCCTAGGCTTTCCTTAAAAAACCTAAATTTTTCTTGAAAAACCTAGAATTATCTTTAAATATCAAGAATTTTCTTTAAAAACTAAGAAATTTTATTTAATATCTTGGTTTTTCTCTAAAACCCATGATTTCCCTTTAAAACCCAAGACTTTCCTTTAAAAACCTACACTTTTTTTCAAAAACCTAGACTTTTCTTCAAACATCTAGACTTTTCTCCAAAAACCTAGACTTTTCTTCAAAAACCTAGACTTTTCTTCAAAAACCTAGATTTTTCTCCAAAAACACAGATCTTTCTCAAAAAACCCGGGTTTTACCTACAAAAACCTAAGCCTTTCTCTAAAAAACCTAGATTTTTCTTTAAACACTTTGAATTTTCTAAAAACTTAGCTTTTCCCCCACGAACCTAGTTTTCCTTTAAAAACGGAGGGTTTTTAAAAACGGAATATCAATAGACGAAATGGGCGTTAATATTTTATAGCAATGGGAATTGAATAATCAGGTTAAACAATGTAAATATAAAACGTCAGAGGGGAAACCCATTGGTGAAGTAGTGACCAAAATGTTTGAGTAATTGCGAGCGATATCCCAAAGCTTGCGTTAGAACGCATCCTACTCTGTCAAACCATCCTCGGAGGAGATACGCGAAAAGCGATCGATTCGCACCTCTCAACTTTAACACAAAGTCACGCTATCAAGATTTATAGTTATTAGATAGAAGATTCTTTGTTCTAGCTATAGATCAGGTCGTTTACTTGCCCCGATTAAACGAAGTAATTACAAAAAATTAATAGTATAATTATTTAAACTGTCCAAGTTGTCTCCATGATTAAACTGATATTTATTTGTAATGTATATTCGTCGTGTTTGCTTAAGACTTAAAACTTCTAACCCATTGTTAATGTAGCGGCCATTTTAATTATTGTTCTATACTCCATTTCAGTTAAGAAAGTAGTAGATGGTGTTTAGGTCTATAATTGTCTGCCATTTTTTACCGGTTGCCATTAAAAGTTCGCATTCGTAGTATCTTTGAGTTCAACAAAGGTGGGAACATTTCCTCCTCTCATAAACTGCCATCCGTAAGAATTTCTTACTCTAGCAAGATGTTCAAATACAGTTGTTTTTGGCTTAGTAGTAATAGGAAGAAATTATTTCCTCAATTCGTTATAATTTGCAATCCTTGTCGTATAAATGTCAAAGTATTGTTTATTGAATAAAGTAAAGCTTCGCAAGAACATATTTCTTAAGTTTTAAAATTGATAAAGCTAGAAAATTATTCTGAATCCGAAGTACAGTTCATTCGTTTTAATTTTAGGATGACGTCAAATGTAGTAATAAAGTGTTAGCAACTGTATGCAATTAAATACCTAGAAAACTGCTTAAAGGTTACTGTCATTTAACACATAAAGGTTGACAGCTCTGTGGGATGTTGTCACTAATTCCTCTTGCCGATGGGCATATTCGTATATCTTACATTGAATATATTATAATGTAAGCTAGCATTGGCAATGTAGCATATATCCAGTTGTGACGTCATCTTAAAGTCAAAGCGAATTGACTATATCGGCGATACTACTTGGGAGTCCGATTAGTAATCGCAACATGGCACTTTAAGTCGGTGTATTTATACAAATTGCCTTCATTATTGATGGTTTTGAAACGGTATTATTCCACAGGTCCTTCATATGTTTAATAAATTTCAAGAAAACGAAACTTGCAAGCACTAATTTCATTACTTCGTAAAGCACATCAAGATTGGTAAACACCCATTCTGCTTTTTTTCTGTTTGTAGTTGCATTGATGCGAGAAAGACAGAGCATCGCATCAATCGGCATTCCTATAGTAGAAACTACGAAAGAAGTCCTTTATGTCATAGGTTTATAACTCAATTCAAACATACGTTTAAGATTATTTAAAAGCTTAACTAATATATATATGATAAAGACAGTAATACAATTTGTACGTGTTTTAAATTAGACATACGTGAACACGTTCATCTGGGAAAACGACAGAGACAAGTATATGTCCGTATGTTTTGAACTTTATACTTAACAGGCGAACCTTTAGTAAAATTATAGTCAACTAGACAAAAATGTTAATTTTTTCGTAAAGCAATGTTGCTAAAGTTATCGTACGGAGAAAGATTTCAATACAGCTGCCGTAAATAGTTTATATTACAGCTTTTGTGCGTTTTTATTCAGATCAATATATGTAACTCAATTTATGAAAATGTGTTTTATTTTAACGGAGTTCATTAAACTCGTAAAACAAGACGCCAATTTAAAAATAGTTAAAGCAACTACCTCTATGAAAATAAAATATTATTGGCAACCATGCTTTAATACGGTTTGTATATGCGCGAAGCTTGACGGAAACTTCCGAATCGGAATATTTATTAGGTATTAAAATTTTCAACTTAATTCATACGAATACAAACGATGACGCAGACGACTTCTTTCCTGGTTTCGACTATAGTTGCCATGAACAACAAACTTCTACAAGGCTGATATTTTCTGAAGGTAAAAGTGAGCACGCGACTGATCCGTAAAAGCTAAATGAAGTTACAAAACCAGTTAGTTTCGCGCTCAAGCAACGGTAAGTCCATTAGCCTTCCTTTTCTTGCATCTGTTGTTTGCAGCAGTACATTTCTGTTGCATATTATGTCAATGTATTTATTAAATAAAGCGAGGTTTATTTATTTTAATCATAAGTTGGGTTAAATGGCCAGTTTACCATTGCAATTGTCTTATCAGTTGTACGTTTACAGTTTGAGACTGTAGTGTGTGTTATAACGCGATTAATTCTTGTCTACTCCTTGGTACACCTATCTGTAAGGGAGCAAAAAATATATCTAATACCTCGGGACTGCTACACTGGCTGCAAACTCAGTCTCCCTAAGTATGGGCAGAATCTAAACAAAACACTAATTTTGCTTACAAAAACATAACCTAAGCTATAATAATTTAAGAGCATAAAACGTATAATAACTTCTTCAGGGGTGGGATGACCTGTATAGCTTAACACAGTAGTGTACCATTGAATGTACTAAGTCACAAACACACCAGTTCAATAAATAAACAATTGGAAGGCAAAGTATTTCTAATGTTTTCGTAATCAAATATGTACAAGAAGAGGTATGTACAAATGAGCAAAATTCGCATTAATTCTTTAAGAAATATTCAAGCAGCAAAACTATATACAACTGACTTAAACTTTCATAAGTCAAAATTTTATATACAATTATTGGAAAAATTAAATTACGTTAAATTATTTACAATTAATTTAAATGCGCCGATAAGTGTCTGAGCTCATAACCCCATCGGTGTTACACTGTTTGCTAATACAAAATATTTATACAAAACACTTTATTTAAAGTGCTATATTTTCAAAGTGAAATTCAATTTAAATAATGGTCATTATAGTTCAAATTTAATTTCAAGTAAATGCAGCCTGATACCGGGTATTAAAATTATCTAGCAGGCATCAGGTAACTTACTAACAATTTTAAAATAGAATTAATTTAGAAGTTCCAGGAATGTTTACAACCAAATCATAGGTGAAGTTACCGATAAAGATTATTTTTAGTTTACACTTTTGTTTAGATAAATTATGTTCCAAACCCGATCAGATAAGAAGGTCATAAATACCTATTTACAGGATTTGTCGGAAAACCACTATCATCAGGATGCAATCAGCCAAACATACACGCCAGCTGCGTCCTTGACTGGACTTGACCCTTGCAATGACCATGGAATTATGAAGTATCAGCAACCTTTGCTCTCAAAACTCGCACTTGTAGATTCTTCACCTGCTATTTGTTTAAATTCGAATGGTACAGCTTCCTATGAATTTCCTTTTACTCAAATCCAAATTTATGCCAACGCCATTAGATAACTGGGAAACCTCTTTCGTTCAAGACGGTACCATCAGTCATCTAATTTTTAAAATAACTACAGTTATTGGTTTCAGCCGTAACTGACAGCTAAAAATTTGTAATACTTCATTAGCAAAATTTTATTTAAAAGAAATCTTACCTACCACTAGCCTGCTGTAGGTTTTCGTTAAGTTAACAACTTTTAAAACGAACTCGCTTCTTTGCAAAAATTCTTCCTAAGAAACCGATCTCTCGAATCACCATCATGCTTGCAAGTTCAAATCAAAAAGACCAGAAAACCGAGACGACTTCGAGTATCGCCGTCGGATCTCGAATCCCTACTCCGTTCTAACTTGATCTACCCGCCATAAAACTGTATACTACCATAGATGTATACGCTACGTAATTAGGATTGCCTACCTATAATGATATTAGCAGGATTTTACACTGCTACATTCTTCACAATTGTTGGGCGCCGTAACTAATAAATAAACAATGAGACTTCTTACCTCAGGTTTGTGGATCTTAGGAATTGTGCAGCAGCAAAACCAATTTAAATGAGCACGAACTTGACACTAATTAGATGGCAAGAGAAAAGCAAGAACGCCATCAGGTGATGGCGTTCTTGCTTTTCTCTTGCCATCTTATAGAAGTTCTTTTGAAGTTATTTTTGCTTATTGTTTTTGGTTGTTTCATAAGGGTTATAAATCACTTCATCCTGATGAGATCCAGTCAGATCGAAACTAGTAGATGAATGTTTATTCCCTTTATGAAACAAACAAATTCTTTCATTCATGGCTATGCAAATTACTAGCTTGCTTTGCATAATTAATAACTTTTTTTCGATTCTTCGTAAAGTTAGTGTTTATTTATACATCGTATATACTTGTTATATATATATATATATATATATATATATATATATATATATATTGCCGTGGATTGCTCTCAGGATATCTTAGTAGATTCGAAAATTAATTTATTTTCATTTTTACTAAATCGAAAATTGCACACAGTAGAAGAATTTAATAAAAAAAATAATCTCTTATCCAGATTCCTCTCTTCATCATTTTAATTCTGCTTCAGTTCCCAGGCTAGCTCAGTTGGGCCTCCTCTTGGATACCTAGATTCACTATTATACTCTGTATCGTTCACGCACACTTTCAATAAAACCACAAAATAATACAACCATTATACAATATTTATTTACCACTGTTTACAAATAAAATTCAAGATTATCCACTTTTTAGAGATCAAGTTACACCTCCATAAATCCTATTTTTCTACTGTCCTGGATTTTAATTTAAAATATCAAACACATTGAATATACCCGGAGTAAATGGGCCCTGAATAATATCTTATGTTCTTTCTTTATTTATAATTTATTTTAAATTTGTATACTCTGGAGTATAGTGAGCTCATGATAACCCAGTTAATTATGAATAATGTATGCTTTTGTACTTCGCATACTCTTACAACAAACAAAAAAAAAGAAACCCATGTACTCGTAACAATAAAAATTTTAACGTTCCTGATGGAACGTTAATAAGCTTTATCTACACCTTTAGATTTCTATTTAAATACCATAATAAAGTTAGTTATACGTATTATTTTCAATGCGCAAAATAATGCACAATATTTTCAAAATTCACTCTCCCACGTCACACAATTTTCATAGTTTCATAGTTTATAACAACAACAATTTTAAAGCGTTACCTGGAATTTCTTGAAGATCTCTACTCCGTTGACGATGCGGTAAAGTAGTTTCGCTCTGCTCTGCTGGCTGATTCTAGCTCTTTATAGAGAAACACCATTTAGGTTGTGCTGTTTGCTCTGCTTTCACGGTGCATCCAAATCCAACTCCAAATTAATTACACTTCTTTCACACTTGCATACTTCAGTTTAATGTAATTTAAATTCACGTTACTTCACGTCACTTCACGAGCTTGTTTAAGATAAATGTTGCACCTCAAATTAAAATTTAGACTCGCCACTTATTCGCGTATCAAATTATGAGGCCAACACTGTACTATTTAATTTTAAAATATGTATAATTGCAAACTCGTATTCTGAAGCGGTGAAATTACTAAGCGATCGAAGTTAAAAGAGAGAGCAATGCTAACTCTCTTCGAGTATTTATACGATTCCGACTGCCACCTCTAGGCCGCTCTTCCCGTGAAAAATCTAATTTAAAATAACACTTCTTCAAATTTTGTTTCAACCGTTTTCTAAATCTCCAAAATTTAGCGCGTCGTTACGATATTTTCCGAAAAATTAATATTCAATATCCCCGTGTTTGTCTGTTGTACAACTAACGATATCGACCAATAGTATATCCATTGACGTTTTAAAAATCCCGCCTATCTTACCGCTGTCCCTTTCTTATGCATATTATATGTTTCCTTCTAACCTTGTTTGCGTGGTAGAGAATCGATATTACTGTCCGCGTTCTTTTTACTCCATGTGGACTTGTATACGTGCTTTTTGACTGTCGTTTAACCAATATTCTTTGAAACTTGCTTGTTATCTATAAAAATAAGGGAAACCTAAAATTTCGAAAACATGCAGGTGTTCAATTAACCGACGTTTTAACACAACATTTCTACGAGTTGGCTTTTCAAGGTATTTTATATTCAACGGCTGTTATGTGTTAGCAAAGCGTTTCACCTTGGTATTATCGATTTTTCATGCTTTTATGCGTATTACCCGTTCAATTAAACTCAATTAAATTAATAAATTAATTGCATTGGCTTCTACAATTTATTTTCTTTGCGAACCTACTAAACTTTAATCATTATTTGTAAAATTTTGTTAATACTTGTTACTTTAAAATGAACTAACTGGAATAAATTTGGCACGTTCTGGTTGTTTCCTCTATACAGGGTGTTTGAAATTGCCTTGTTTATACGTAGATTTAGCCCTTTAAATAAATCCACTACAATAAATATATATATATATATATATATATTGCTATGTACTACTGGAATTATCGAGCCCCGACGTTGGGCTGTAATATTAATTATTGCTATGCTCCTTTATTTTATTCGTGCTCCATCGTTTAGGCGACCATATAAATATTGCTATGAACTCCCTCCAGCAACATAACTGGATTTTATCTTGAACCAACCTTGTCGACCAATAACAAAATTTGATATGTTACCGCCTTACTCGTTATCAATTTCGTATTCAACTTATAGCTCCTCTTTGATTGTTTAAATTATCAAATCACTCCTATTAACTTTATCTTATGACCTCGACTAGCATTTATTTGGAATTACAATATTCAGTTAATGCGATTCTATATAATGGAACAAATATTACGTACAGTTTTTGTAAATTATTTAAAATACACTTTTCAATTAATTAATGTTGTAAATCTCATTTATCAAAATCATATACTTTTTAATCAAACCCAAAGTCACCAAAAAAAAACCTATTATCTTTATAAAAAAAGAAGTGTGGAACGTTCAAAACCTCTTATCATATCACGCACTTTATACGTATGCAAGTCTTCTGTTTTGTTGACTTTTTCACATTCATTTATATTAAGCAAATTCAATATTTAAATAAAAAATATAGAAAAATAATGTCTTATAACTAAAAATCTAACCTGGTCTATTTTCTTCGCATTAACGCATCCATAATCAGCTAATATTTATTTCCCATGCATTAAGCCATCCATTTGAATAAAAATTATTTTTCCCCAATTCAGGATTATTACATGCCCATTCGAAATATTGTCTTGTGTTTTAGTTTAAAATAAAATTCCCCAAAATCTACTTACGTTTAATCGGCAATCATAATTTTCATCTTCGCACTTATACAATTTTTCACTTTGAATTATTATTACGTATCACTTTATTTCATAGTGGCGCACTGCGGCCTTTGTTGAGTTGAAAACTGAGTTCGTTATCACTGTATATATATCATTGATCTCCTACTCCGTCAGTGGGTATGGTCTACAAACTCGTCGCTCATTTTAACCAATCAAATCTTTGCATTTAAAGTAGTTTCTGATGTAATTTTCTATGCTTTCAAATAATTGTGACCTGCTCGCAGCTGTCTTGTTATCAAACATGCGGGGTTTTGTCGAATCTAATCGCTTTTCCATAAACAACTGATGCAATTCGACTTTAATTTTCCTATCTGCATGTTATTTACGCAATTTTTAATCTTCTTCTTATTAAAAATGGTTAACTATATGGTACGCATTTACACTGTGCTTCCTGAAGCTTTATTGCTTATCTCCGTATTAACCTAATTGTTTGGAACTCTTTTGAATGCGTGTTTAATTACACTTTATTATGTTTACTTACAAAATACGCGTGCTTTCACTGAAAAATATCATTACTTGCTTTACCTAAATTAACTAAAACTTTATCTACATGGTGTTAAATATTTACTATCTACTTAATGCATGTCTTCCTTATTCCTACGCTAACTATGCGTCTTCCTATGTCTATCTGCGTCGCTTAAAACTATTTATACTTTATATACAGGGTAGGGTGTTGACTGCTTACTATTTACAAACTATCTCCATTTCTCAATTCTTTTACTAAATAAATGCAGTTTTCTGCTTCCTATGATGATTTCTCATTTCTAAACGACCTTTACTATAAAGTACACATTTAAACAACCCCTTATCACAGCAATATATATATATATATATATATATATATATATATATATATATATTGGACACCGAGGGATTTTCCATTGACATCATCCTTAAATTCATATGAATTGTGATCTGTTATGGATACAACTGTAGCGGGCCTCTTATATAATAGAAGGAATTTTGCAATATCCTTCGACTCGTTTGACGACTGAGGATGAGTTCGCACAAAAACTTGATCCCAACCACAAATATTGACATTTTATGTGTCAGATTATGATGGCGGTGACCAGCCTTTGACAGCAACCGCTAACGAGTAAGTATTACCACTTCCTGCCGTTTCATCTCCAGAAATTCCTGATCAGGAAACTTAAGAGTTTTGGGCACGACTTCCCAAATGGAGAAAATCTGGTGAGCGATATATCCCATCGTGAATGGCGCGATTCAATCACATCTGAACCTCATTCAATACTAGAACCCATCTAGTATGACAGTCAAAACATAAACTGCGGAGCAACCGGACAATTTCGCGGTTAGCCCTCTCCGCAAGATTACCTTGAGGGTAGTATCTCGACGTGTGTTTGACCTGGATACCTTCCTCACTGAACTTACTTAACCATAACTTACTCGAAAACTGAGTACCATTATTGGACAATATTGATTTTGGCTTTCACATAACAGGAATACATTTTTGTAGGAATCGATTGAGTACGGCTTTTGTTGAAGTCTTCTTCAACGGAAAAAGCATCACATATTTGCTAAATAAATCGACCCAACATAAAAGTAGACAGACCCTTTACGTGATCGAGGTAGTGGCCCTATAATGTCAACACTTTAAATTTCATTAATATTTCGTGGCACAATACTGTGCATAGCACCCCACGAATGAACCACTATTTTAGCCTTTTGACATAACTCGCAACTTGCGATGACTTAGCCAATAATAACAAAGACAGCTGTTTAAAGCATTTTTCAGGTCCAAAATGACCTTGCTTCTGGTGTACCTGACGAATCAAATCCAACGATTAAAGTGCCGGCACACAAAGTTTAAATTGCGACTTTTGTACCGAACTCCTTTTGAATAACAAACCCTCTTGTAACACAAACCACTTTCCTACCTTAGACTGCTCATCGGTCGACTGCAGTCCCAACATAACCTTACTGCAAAAGCCATCCGTCAACTGATCTCCATGAGGACATTTAACATTTTGCATAACTGCTTTATATAATTCGGTCTTCCGCATAACAAATATAGAAACAACAGTGTCATCAGGAGTTTCTATTAACGCTCCTGCCTCCTTGAGCGGAAAAAGGCATCAGCTAACGCATTTTCGATACCTTTACAATAAACAATTTTAAATTGGTACTCTAGCATAAAGAGTACCCAACGCGAGTTACGTTTCAGGCCTTGGGAGCGGTGTTTTTAATAACTACTTCCAAAATCTTCCTAAACAATTTTATTAGTTTAATCAGACATTAACTATGGAATTTTAACAAACTGGTTTAAAATTACGCTAAGTCGAAATAATTACTAATTGAACTAATATGAGGGTGAGTAGCCCTAGCAAACTGCAATACTAAAGCTGAAATACTTGAAACTGACTGCCTGGTCTTGGGGCTCCCGAGGTATTTATGTTGTCCCTGCCACTCATAATTCTGTGGGAACTTGCACAGCTCAGGTTTGCTTATTTCTTAATACTTTTACTTTCTAGGTAATTGCGGTACCCTAACCGTCTGTGAGCTGCCACCTGCAGTATCACTATCGTCTGGAATACATTGTATTGCATCCGTTCTCATGAACTGTTTATAACCTTTTTATATTTATCCTTTAATTACATTGTTGTACTTGACTTAATAATTTCTTAATGTTTTCTAATAATTTCCTGTTAGTTTCTATTTTATAATACATATATAAATAGAGGGGTACATAACTCCTTCCGACGTAAATGAAGAATTAAGGTTTTCTTGCTTAATTTTTAAATTCATAAAATTCATTATTTAAAATTCATGGTTCCTAAGGGTATATTTGTTTCTTTATTTACCTTTGTTTCCTTAAATCTAAAACTGTTTTCTTTATTCTTATATTTAAGATACATTTTGTAAAATACATATATGATCAATAAAATAATTAAAATGACTAATACAATTGTCCAAACGCTTATGTTATAGTTCACTTAAGTGTTCTTTGTAGTTTTCTATCAATTTCATGGCGTGGTTGATTTCGTCTAAGTCTAGGCGTTCTAGCTGCATGGGTTTCTTGCCTGAAGTAGTCGGTATGCTTTTGTAAAGATTGGTTTGTTATCCGTTAGTTCGATATTATGTTTAACTGTATTGGTAAAGGTTAAGGGTATTGAATTAGTAAATCAAGTGGTAAATCAGAACATTCAAGAAATAAGAAGCACGGAAAGAAGCGAGTTGATACCGTCTAAATTTAAAGTGAAACCACCCACATTCGATGGTAAAACACCTTGGCCTACATATTTGAAACAGTTTGAAGCTGCTGCAATAGCCAACGGTTGGTGCAACAAAGAGAAGGCTATCTCCTTAATAGTGGCCCTGCGGGGGGAAGCTCTTAACATCTTACAAATGATTCCCGATCACCAGCAGAATGATTACGGCCTCTTAACATCAAAGCTTGAGATGAGATATGGAGATGCTCACCTTCAACAGGTTTACCACTCACAAGTTAAGAACCGCTCGCAAAAGACAAGTGAAAGCCTGCAAGAATTCGAAGCTGACATCGCCAGATTAGCTAGATTGGCATACCCAACGGCACCAGATAGTTTCCTCGAACAACTGGCTGTTCAAACATTTGTGAATGGCGTTAGAGACAGCGAAATACAGCAAGCGCTAAGATTAGCACGGCCAAAAATGTTAGACGACGCACTGGCTCATGCACTTGAATTTGAAGCAGCTAAGCAGACATCACACAGGATGAGTCACAAAGTTCGGTCTTTATTAGAAGAACCCGAGCAATCGCAGAACAGCGTAGAAGAGATAATCAACCGTGTATTTGAAAAGCAAAAGGCGGAAAGGCTGAAAAGACAACTACCGCGGAGATGGCGTCTACGATGCTGGAGCTGCGTTGAAGTTGGTCATATGCAGAGACGCTGTACTCAACCAAAGAAACAACCGGTTGCGCCAAAGCAGGTCAATGTAAGGTGGCGAACTTCGACAGCACAGCGTAGTGCCCCGGAGATTATCATCCGTGCTGCATCGTCGGTGGAAAGTCTAGACAGCATTTATATCGATGGTAGAATTAATGGTAGGGTTGCCCGATTACTTGTGGATACAGGAGCGACAAAAACTATTGTGAGACCAGATTTGGTTGGTCGTGGAAAAGTGCTACCTGTATCGGTGTGCCTCCGAACGGCAAGTGGTGAGAAGATTTGTACTCACGGAGAGACTGCCGTTATGTTGACAATTGGGGACAAATTAATTAATCATCGAGTGTTGGTAGCCGAAATTACAGAAGAAGTGATCTTGGGAATGGATCTCATGAGAGAATATGGGTTTCATGTAAACATGAAAGAAAATGTGCTTCGGATAGATGATGATGAGATTCCATTTCAAGGTACGAGTAACCAGACGATGCAAGTTCGAATGATTTGCGATATGAAAATACCCGAGAAGGCGGAAATGATAGTAATGGGACGCCCGGATGGTACGCACCAAGAAGGACAAGTATGCATGATGGAAGCAACTGAATCGCGAATGGGTCAGGAGGGATTACTGATTGGAAGAACGCTGGTAAAGTTTCGAAATATGGTACCAGTAAGGGTGCTGAAAATTTATCCACATACGGTGACCCTGAAGAAAGACACGATTGTGGGAAGTTGCATTCCAGTATGCCATATTAAACGTTGTGTGGACGACACGAAAGATAAACCAGCCAACGGTTGCTCACAGAAATTGCTGGATATGTTAATACCTTCGTGTCAAGGATTAAACGGCGACCAACTGGGCAAGGTAAAAGAGCTGGTCGGACGATATCGAGGTGTGTTTGCACTGGATGATAGTGAGAAAGGAAGGACGAATGTTGTGCAACACAAGATCAATACTGGAGATGCGCAACCGATAAGACAACACCCCAGACGGCTTCCTTTGGCAAAACGTAAGGAAGCTGAGCAAATTATCACCGATATGGAAGAACAGGGAGTGATTGAACCCTCGAATAGTCTATGAGCATCCCCGGTAGTGCTTGTCAAGAAAAAGGACGGGTCGACAAGGTTTTGTGTAGACTACCGGCGGCTTAACAATGTGACAAAGAAAGACAGCTATCCTTTGCCCAGAATTGATGACACCTTGAATACTCTATCCGGATCTAAATGGTTTTCGACCTTGGACTTGAAAAGCGGATACTGGCAGGTAAGCTTGGAGCCAAACGATAAAGAAAAGACTGCGTTTACAATCGGAACTGGATTATGGCAGTTCAAGGTCATGCCATTTGGATTATGCAATGCCCCTGCTACTTTTGAACGATTGATGGGGTCGATACTGCGTGGACTGTCTTGGAAGACTTGTCTGGTGTACCTAGACAACGTGATAGTGTTAGGCCGGTCCTTTGAAGAACACCTTAAGAACCTAGATTACGCGGGGCAAACCTTACATTGAGCCCCAAGAAGTGCCACCTATTTGGAAAAGAGGTGAAATACCTAGGACATGTCGTTTCGGAGACCGGAATAAGAGCTGACCCTGACAAAATAAAAACGGTGCAAAAGTGGCATACACCAGCAGATATACACCAACTACGCAGTTTTCTAGGATTGTGCAAATATTACCGACGTTTTATGCTTGGGTTTGCGAACATTGCCAAACCGTTAACAAAATTAACCGAAAATGGACAAAAATATGATTGGAATGACGACTGCCACAGTGCATTTGAACAACCGAAATGGCTACTAGTTACAGCATCAATTTTGAGTTATCCACGGATGGAAGGGAAATTTGTGTTGGATACCAATGCCAGTAACACAGCTATAGGAGGCGTTCTTTCTCAAGTCCAGGACGGACAAGAAAAAGTTATTGGGTATTTCAGCAAGGTCTTGTCGCGGCCAGAAAGGAACTATTGTGTGACAAGAAGGGAGCTGTTGGCCGTCGTCAAATCCGTAGAACACTTTTATAAGAACTTATACGGCCAAATTCCTGTTGAGAACAGACCATGCTGCACTGAAATGGTTACTGCAGTTTCGAAATCCTGAAGGGCAAGTTGCAAGGTGGATAGAGCGGCTGCAGGAATATGACTTTGACACAGAACATCGGGTGGGAACTAGCCATCGGAATGCAGACGCTTTATCAAGGAAACCTTGTCCGGTGGACTGCAATCATTGCTCCAAGATGGAAGAGAAGATAAGTGTCATCCATAGAATGACGGTGACCGATGATATTTGGCAACCCGAAAGAATACGAGAAGACCAGGAGAAGGACGCCGAATTGGGACGTATTATTGAGTGGATAAATAATGGACAACGACCAGCTTGGGAAGAAATTGGTATTTTAAGTAGGAGCCTGAAGGCATACTAGGCACAGTGGGACTCCTTGATGATTGGAAATAGAATCTTGAAACGACGCCTGGAATGTGAAGATGGCACTGAGAGACTTCAAGTGATAGTGCCGAGAAGCAGAGTGCCGGAAGTGTTGCAGCACTTGCACGATGGTATTTCCGGAAGGCACTTTGGCGTGAAAAGAACTCTCGAAAGAGTGAGAGAAAGTTTCTATTGGGTGAACTGCAAAGATGATGTGAAGGAGTGGTGCCGGAAATGTGAATTGTGTGCCTCTGCAAATGGCCCGGTCACAAAACGGAAAGCCCCAATGAGACAGTATAACGTGGAGAATCCGTTTGAGAGGGTAGCCATTGATATAGCTGGTCCGTTTCCTGAATCAGAGAAAGGAAATAAATACATCTTGGTTGCAATGAATTATTTTACCAAATGGCCGGAGGCATATACTATACCTAACCAAAAGCCGAGACGGTTACAGATGTACTAGTCAGGGAGTTGTTTTGTCGTTTTGGAGTTCCGTTGGAATTACACTCCGATCAAGGTCGGAACTTCGAATCGGCGTTGTTTCAAAACGTCTGCAAGCATCTTAGAATCAGGAAGACTAGAACTACGCCACTTCAACCCCAATCGGATGGAATGGTTGAAAGAATGAACAGGACGTTAGGAAAGTACCTGGCCAAAGTTGTCTCTGAACATCAACGAGACTGGGACCAATATTTACATTTGTTCTTACTGGCGTACCGATCTTCGGTACACGACAGCACAGGATACTCGCCCGCTTGCGTAATGCTAGGACGTAAACTGCGGCTACCATGTGATCTTCAGTTTGGATTTAAACCTGGATAAGAGATCACCGGTGAAGATTACGTTAGTAAGATTCGTGAAAGATCAAATAGCATTTACGAAAACGTCCGAAAGAATATCCAGGCAGCAAGCGATCGAATGAAATCACAATATGACACGAGAGCACAAGAAGGTGGTTATCAACCTGGAGATTTGGTGTGGTTGTATAATCCACAAAGAAAACGTGGGTTGTCGCCAAAATTACAAAGACAATGGGAAGGCCCGTACGAAGTAATGAAAAGGATTAATGATTTAGTGTACCGGATCAGAAGATCTCCCCGTGGTAAACCGAAAGTGGTACACTTTGACCGTTTAACATCCTACGCTGGCAATAACCAGGAAGGCTCGAATAAAGAGAATGGCATTCGACAAGTTATTAATCATGAGCCAAATGTAGATTTTGAGAGTCACAATTGGTTGAAAATAGGATGCAAATATCAGAGGTAGAAACAACAATTTCTGTACAAAATTAATTAGTTTTTCTCGGACATGCTTGCGTGCCGTGTGTTGAAATTTCTGAGATTTAAATGGGACGAGTGAAAATTCGTAAAATCGACGCGCGAGCGACAGACTGGGAACATAGAATGAGGAATTCTTTAGAATTACCCGTTTTGAGGACAAAAGCGACGTGCCGGCTTTTGCTATATATACCGAGATGAAAATAAACAAGCCCTCTTAGACTTTTGACTATTCGATGCGTTAAAAGCTCTTACATCCGCGACTTGATTGAAGATGTTAAACAGTGCATTTTAGTTTGATAAAATAATTTAAAATTTTGCTCGTATATTTTAGTGATTCAAAATAGTTGGTTATTTACGTGCTAACATGAATGTACTTCAGTGCACTTAGATACAAGGTAATAAAATTTAGTTTCACTGTACCAATTAGCAAAATTTACAACGACAAATGTATAAACAAAAGTAGGCAGTTTTGGCGTATATTGGTGAAAGAAGTATGAAGTTATTTGCTATTTTTCGGGGTGTTAATAATTAAATGGTTCAAATACGTGTCTGGATCCACGAAACAAGGGTCAGATATACATAGATGAGTTCCGGAAAAGCCCAGAAACAACTTAAAATGGTGATGGAGAAAATTTTAAAAGCGTTGAGAATTAGAAGCGGTAAATATAATCCTGTTGGAATGGTGTGATTAACTAAAGGGACGATGTACTTTAAGCTACGAGGACAGTAACCTTCAGGTAAATTATACTATTTTGTTTGACATTTTGTGTGTGTTGAATAACTTTATAATTGATTTACTTTAAATGGACATTAGTGAAATTGTACTAACCATAAAATTTTAATTTTAAGATGAAATTTGCTTGTTGAAGTAGAAAGGGGTATTTAGTTTTGATGTTCGGTAATATGATGAAAATTTGGGTATGTCTTTGAGCTCAATTAGACGAACCTGGTTAATTAACGTAAAGGGGTGGTAGATGCTCCTTTATACTCAGACTCCGGTCTGCTTATATTGTTATATTAATTAGTAGGCATCCAACAAGGACTTTAATTTTGGATGCACATTAAAATGATAATAAAATTAATCTTGAAATTCTTTTAAAACTGAAATTTATGCTGAGTTTTAATTTTGAAATTTTAATGTATTCTGAATATTGATGTAAATAGAGTTAACGTTGATGTTTTTGGTAGGAATGTGTTTTTTTTTATGAATGAGGAGGTTTATAACATTAGGTGAGCAGCCGAGGCGAAAAGAGGATCACAGCTTCGCCCAATCTGTGGGACTAGAATTTTTTGTTGAAAGGACCCAGTTCCCGCATTCAAAGGAGATATCACAGCAAAATTTCTGGTGCCCCGAATTCGTGATGAAATATTTTTTCATTTTAAAATGAAATGAACATAGAAAATTTAATAAAAAAAACCTACAATTCCTTTCTCTTGATTCTTTTCAGTCCAGGTTCATGGGCATCTTTGATACTAATTATATTATACTCTATTTAGACCAGTAAAAAAAAATAATCAACCATCAAATATTTTTTACATTTTCAAATAAAATTAAGATTATCCCTTTTAAACAGTAACTCAAAATCCATTTTGTTTCCGATTTTAATTTAAAATTAAAACATTGAAAACCTGTAAATGGCCCGAAAAACTAGTTTTTTATTTAAATTTATTTTAAATTTGTAATTAATTCGGGAAGAAACCCAGTAATTATGAAAATTATTTATTACTCCTATTTAAAAAACGAAAGAAAAAAACCCAGATGTAAAATAAAATTTATTAAATTCCTAGAATTAAAAGCTTTATTCTTTAATTTATTTAAATCTAATAAGTTAGTTAACGATTATTTTCAATAGAAAATATGAAAACCTTAAAATTCATCCCCTAAAATTTTAAGTTTATGTTTAAACAACACATTAAAAGCTTCTGAATTTTTAAGATACTCGTTCGATCGTAAAGATTTGCGTCGGTGCTTTAGCCTTGAATAAGAAACCTTGGTTTTTTAAAGCTCTTTCGGGCCGAACAATTCCAAATTAATTAATTTTTCAATGATCTTAGTTAATTACGTTTAAATTTACGTATAGTCATTACGGTTTTTAAGATAAAGTTCACCTAAATTAAAATTTAATCGCATTATGTATCAAATTTGACCAAAGACATTTAATTTTAAAAAGATATTAACAAACCTATTTAGCGGGATTTACAACGTCAAGTAAAGAGGCAACAATTTTGATTATAGATTCCATCACTCAGGCGTTCCGAAAAACAATTTTAAAATAAATTTTCGAAATTTTGTTTACCGTTTTAAATTCCAAAATTTAGGGTACGATTTTCGAAAAATTATATAAATCCCGGTTGCTGACAACTGGAACATAGCAATAGAATTCCTTGATACCGTTTTAGAAAAGCCACTCCGGCTTCCTTTCTTATATACAATGAATAACACCTCTTAACTTTTGTTTGAGCGGTAAAAGTTTACGTCCGCGTCTTTTATCTGAGATTGTTAAACGTGCTTTTAGTTTTAACAATATTTTAAAATTTTGCTGTTATTTTAATAAAATAATGGTATTACCTAACAATTTCAATAAACAAGGTATAAAATTTATTACCGACCATTAACAAAATTTCAACGAAATGGTTAACAAAAGGATTTTGTGAAAATTTTTTTGGGTAATAAGTAAGCAAAGGTATATTCGAAACCAACAACTTAAAAGGGAAATTTAAAGCTATTAGTAATTAACTGTTGGATGTGGTACAAAGGCGTTTATGTAACTCGAATCTTTTTTCTTTGTGAATTTAATTATTTCTTAAGGTAAATTTTACCAAATTTATTTAAAATTTGCTTAAAGGTTTTTTATGTCGAAAATTGGGTATTTTAATTACTGGTATACAAAGGTGTGGCCTTTTCTACGCTATTATTTAATTTGTCAAGCTTATTTTGTGCTAAAGAAAATAACTAATCTTTTAAAACTAAATTACTTTATTTAATTTTAAATTCATAATAATTATTTTGTGATTGTTTTTTTTAAAGAGTTTTATTGGTCGAAAGTCCCAATGGACATTTTTTTAAGCCGTTCATCAAGTTTAAAATCTGTGCCGAATAAATATTTTTCTTTAATAAATAACTGAAAATTTAAAAACCTAAATTCTGTTTTTTTCTCTTCAGTCCGGTGTTTGGAATCCTTTGTACTAGTTTGATTTAGCCCTTAAATAAAACACAAATAATACAACATATAAATATTTATTACATGATTTCCCACTGGAATATAATATTCAGCTTATTTTATCCCTTTTCAGTTTAGCACCTATAAAATCTATATCTCGACTTACTGGATTTTAATTTAACAACTTAATGACAATCGAAGGCCAAAAATTTGTTTTTATTTAACTTATTTTAATTTGTATACTTATGATACCCTATGTTAAATTATAAAACTTATTTTTTGACTCGCTACTTAAAAAAAAAACCTTTGATACAAAAATTTTTAATCATTCTATGATAATAACAATTTATTACACTTTGAATTATTTAAATACATATAATTTTTTATAAATAATTAACTTAAATTTCGTAACAATTTTAAATATTATATTTAAAAACCCAATCAAAATACGACATTTCTTTAAAAGAAGTCGTTGGACGTAATATTAACCTGCTTTCTATTTGACACCATTTAGTTTTCTTCAAGGTCTCATCACTTCAATTATTCACTTTTTATATTAGCAATTCATTTATTTAATTAAATTATATATATTAATTTAAAAAATTGCCTAAATTAAAATTAACTGCTTATTTTCCGATAAGATCCAACAGTATATTTAATTTCTATAACATATTTATTAAAATTTATTCCCATTAGTTATAAGCCATCGAATAAGACAAGCTAACCTTGATTTAAGATTCGCCTTGGCCCCCTTCCTAAAATGCTACATTTAAAATAATTTTCACCCAATTTTTTCACTTTAATCTCAAATTTCGCTTTATTTTTAATTCCCAAATTAATGATTAATATCCCCTTTACACAATCGACAATATATATCTCCGATTGACTTTTAAAATTCTATCTCCGGCCCTTTCTTAGATTTATATTCTTACCTTTTCGTCCAGAGAATGATATTAGTCCTCTTTTCCAGGACTGCCTATATTTTTATGTGTTTATTACAAATTTTAAATTTATAAAAAGTACCCTTCAAAACATTAGGTTATGCAATTAATTTCACTTTTACACTAACATTTTACTTGATTGTTTTAAGGTATTTTATTTATTGCAACCGGCTTTTATGAAATGTTGAACGTTTTACCTGGTATTATCTGATTCTTCTCAGTTTTGGTAGTTAATTGCATTGTATTTTTTTTTAACCCAAATTTAATCTTATTTTAAAATTTTGTTAATTTTTACTTTAAAATGAATGGAAAACTTTCGCGAATCTGTTGTTCTTATAACAGGGTGTTTGAAATTCCTATGTTTTCTTCCCTTAAAAAACTAACAATATCAATTGCTTTAATGATTCCCTGGTTCTTATATTGCACTTTATTTTATCGCATTTCATCTTTGCCTAATTTACTCTCGAATTAAAATGGTTATTATTTGAACCATTACCTTGTCCATAAAAATTATATTTCCCTTATCTTCATTCGTATTAACTTAACTCTTTTGTTAAATAAACCTTACTTTATCTTATCGTACATTTATTTGTAATTACAAAATTTAGTATCGTTTTAATGAAAAAATATTATTACTTTTTTAAATTATTTAAAATTACACTGTTTAATTAATTAATTTTAAATTCTTTATCAAAACTATCTTTCTATCAAACCCAAGTCCCAATAAAACCTATTATCTTTATAAAAAGAGTGTGGAACGTTCTTAAAACCTCTTTCTCAATCTTTATATAATGCAAGTTTCTGTTTTTGAATTTTTCATTTAAATTTATATTAAGCAATTAAATCAACCTAAAAGATATAAAAATAATTTTATAATAAAAATTGAACCGGATTTTTTCATTAACGCATCCTAATCATAATTTACTATTTGCATCATTAAGCGGCTCATTTAATAAAAGAATTTTATTCCCCATTCGGATTTTACGCCGATTCGAAAATTGTCTACCACAGTTAACTTCATTTAAATTGTTCATACCCTTTGGCGTACCTATAACTTTATTAGCACCACCAATTTAATTCTCTTCTTTCAGATATTCTCTGATCAATTCCCAAACTTAGAAGTGTTTGGCACCTCCCAAATGGAAATTGTATATTATCCCCACGGATGCTGGATTATTCTACCGCTTCAATTAGAACCTTCTTATATAACATACTCCCAGACCGAAATTTTTTACCTCCACGGCAGATCCCTAGTTATTATTGGTTTTGTTTAAAATGAAAATTCCCAAAATTACTTACTATTAATCGGAATATACATTTTATTGCATTATAATTTTTCTTTAATTATATAGATACTTATTTTTAGGACATCTCGGCCTTTGTTGAGTTTAGAAAAAGTCTATCACTGTCTGTTAATAATACAAATAATGACCCTTCCGTATGATGGAATAGATGAGCCCTGATAAATGTCACTCAAATTTACAATAATATCTTCGTGAACAATCGAATGTCAGCACTTGCACGATGTAATTTCCAGGCACTTTGGCTAATAATTGAACCTCTCGAAAGAGTGAGAGAAAGTTTCTATTGGGTGAACTGCAAAGATGATGTGAAGGAGTGGTGCCTGGAAATGTGAATCCTGTGTCCATTGCAAATGGCCCGGTCACAAAACGGAAAGCCCCAATGAGACAGTATAATCGTGGAGAATCCGTTTGAGAGGGTACGCCATTTGATATAGCTGGTCCGTTTCCTGTAATCAGAGAAATGGAAATTAACATACATCTTGGTTGCAATGAATTATTTTACCAAATGGCCGGAGGCATATACTATACCTAACCAAAAGCTCGTAGACGGTTATCAGATCCGTACTAGATCTAGGAGTTGTTTTGAACTCGTTTTGGAATTCCGGTTGGAATTACACTTCGATCAAGTGTCGGAACTTACGCAATCGGCGTTGTTTCAAAACGTCTGCAAGCATCTTAGAATCAGGAAGACTCAGAACTACGCCACTTCAACCCCAATCGGATGGACCTGGTTGAAAGAATGAACAGGACGTTAGAAAGTACCTGGCCAAAGTTGTACTCTGAACATCAACGAGACTGGGACCAATATTTACATTTGTTCTTACTTGGCGTACCGATCTTCGGTACACGACAGCACAGGATACTCGCCCGCTATGCGTAATGCTAGGACGTAAACTGCGGCTACCATGTGATCTTCAGTTTGGATTTAAACCTGGATAAGAGATCACCGGTGAAGATTACGTTAGTAAGATTCGTGAAAGATCAAATAGCATTTACGAATAAGGTCCGAAAGAATATCCAGGCAGCAAGCTGATCGAACTGAAATCACAATACTGACACGAGAGCACAAGAAGGTGGTTATCAACCTGGAGATTTGGTGTGGTTGTATAATCCACTAAAGTAAAACGTGCGGTTGTCTGCCAAAATTACTAAAGACAATGGGAAGGCCCGTACGAAGTAATGAAAAGGATTAATGACTTTAGTGTACCGGATCAGAAGATACATCCCGTGGTAAACCGAAAGTGGTACACTTTGACCGTTTAACATCCTACGCTGGCAATAACCATGGAAGGCTCGATATAAAGAATGGCATTCGACAAGTTATTAATCATTGAGCCAAATGTAGATTTTGACGAGTTTTCTGGCGGCGTAATGGTGGTTCCGCTAAGGCGAGATTTGGTGTTAGTTGTCTGATATAACAGCAAGATCTGTTTAGAGCCAGAAGAGTATTCCTTGCACATTGCGTAGCTCAAGATCTGGGAATGTCAAGGAATAGCTGTTGTTTTCAAGTAAAAGTCCTTGGATGTGTGGATGAATTAGTACAACAGCAGCCAACTGTAGGAAAAGCTTTGGCTCTTCAAGATAAAAATCGTTATGTTTACTATCTGGTCACCAAAATTCTTCATGGCAGAGACCTAGTTATGACTATCTATGGGAGGCTTTGTTAAATCTTAAAGCTCATATGGTGGAAGATGGAGTAACGAGACTAGCGGTGCCCAAGCTAGGCTGTGGACTGGATCGCTTAGATTGAAGGACTAAGTTCGAAATATGCATAGTATGTTTTCCAGAACCAACTTTCAGGTGCCTTGTTTGATTGTCTATCAACCGGTTGCCTGATCCAAGACCAAGACTAAGAGTGTTGGCACTGTTATCTTCCAACGACGCGGTGGATGCACCAGAGGAGATAGCTGCCGATACCGTCATCTTTCTTCGAATTGGCGTCAAAATGTATTTGCAGTTACGAGAGGTAACGGTTTTAAAGAGGGGGAAGTGTTGCGAGCTACTATTAGGCAACCCGTCAAACACACAAGCGTTGTAGGGTCTGCATAGTCTCCAGGATTCTAGAATGCTTCTAGCAATCAAACACACAAAACGCCGCCAGCACTGTTTATTCTCACTAGACCGGGAAGCTTCTCGTAATTACCAGAAGATGAGTCATATCTTTAAATCTGAGTATATATAAGACCGCTAATAAATGCAAGGGTCAGTCTATACTAGAATGTCGAATATAAATTATATCGTTGTAGAGTAATAGTAGTTTGAGCTTTTAGAAGTTCAAGAGTATACATAAATGTTATATGCTGTGTCTAATGTACATGCAGCTTGTAGTATACATAAACAGACAAAGTGTAAAATAAATAAATAGTTGTGTTAATGTTGTTAATGGACCTATGGTAAAGAAGTTAGTTAAGAAGATATTAGTGATTGTAAATTCATTAGTGTAATAGTGCTTCATTGTTAAGTGGACTGAAAACATCTATAAACAAGGCATATACTGTTAATTAAACTTGCGAACAGTGAGTAATAAAGATGTTTGTTATTACTTGTTTTTAAGTTAGAGAAACGCGGTAGTAGTAGCCCGCTTTAGGAATATATCACAGTATTCAAAACATAAAATTTTAATTGCTCTCTGCTCTTCTCGGTTAATGTCGTGTTCTACGGGGTTGTAATCGTTTTCTAAATTTTCCTCAATTCTATTTCGTTAAAATTAAATTCATCTACGTTAATTGGTTTTGTTGATGATAGTTCTACGGGGTAGTCGTTTGAGTTTAAAATCGTCGTAGTGACATAATTATTTTTTATTTGTACTAATGTGGTGAGGGTTTCTATTCCTGGCTGAAATGTTGTGTGATTTATTATTCCTAATTCGTTCTTTGAGTTTACTGGGATTTTTACTTTTTTCCGTTCGGGGTTCTACTGTGTATTTTTGTTCGATTTAGGTATTTTGAAATTTAATGGGGATTCGTCTGTGTTTTGTTCTCAATAAACGGTTTTTTATATCAATGTTGGCTCCTAAGTTTCTTAAAAGGTGCAGTCTTATAAGTCCGTCGTATTTAGCGTTGAAATTCAAATATACAAACTTGTGTTTCATTTTTACATTGAATGTACTAGTTAAGGGTATATTAGCTACGAATTGGTGTAGGGTCGTTTGAGGGCTGTTTTAATTTTAAATGGTTCTCTCTCTACATAATCTAGTGTTTTTTTACGGGTCGTAATTAGTGTTTTTGAGGATCCGGAATCGATTAATAGTTTAAGTTTGGCATGGGGTATTTCTATATATGGTCGTACCAGAGATGAAATGAGTCACCAAAAAAGTAACCCATGACTTAGTGACCCAAATAGGTATGACTCACGACCCATTGACTCACTGGCCCAAATTGACCCGATGACCCAAATTGACCGGGTGATCCAAATTGACCCGGTGACCCAAATTGACCCATGGACCCAAGATAATTTACTTCTACGCTAATGAAATATTGTCATCAACAAAATACTGTATTTATTTTAAATAATCATAAAATGTAAACAAAAGCACTAAAGAATAAACAAAAATTATAATATATAAATACAAATTATCTTATAAACTTACCTAATAAAAGAAGGTTACATCACTTATGAATTTATGATGACTAGGCTATATTTTTAAAATTCCGTTTTTTAGAGATTTTGAAACAATAAGTGGACTTTCTACGGCATCAGTCTTGAGTTGTGCCGTATCTTTACGTGTCATTTTTCCAGCACCAGAAAAATGTCTCTCAGACTCAGCAGATGAAGCTGAAATTACTAGGATTTTATCGGCAATTTTGCTCAGCAGGAAGTACTTCTTTTATTAACACGCTACCATTTTAATGGATGAAATCGTGCTTCATCATTATCCTTATCGCTATTAAAGGAACCAATTAAACTTTTATAAGTGCGTTCTTCGTTGCTTATAAAATTTCACAGTTTTTCTTCGGACTGCTGTTTAAAATCTAAAGTGCGTGTGAAAAGTAACTAACTGAATCAATAACTTTATGTCTAATTTTGTAAACCTACTTAATAAACTGACCTGAGAGTTTACTAAACTATGGCTTTACCTAGAAAAAGTCAATCTATCACTTTATTAATTTGGATCACTAGATCAATTTCGGTCACCGGGTCAATTTAGGTTACCGGATCAATTTGAGTTGCCGGGTCAATTTGGGTCGCCGGGTCAATTTGGGTCAGCAGGTCAATTTGGGTCGATACACTTGACCTATTGACTTGGTGACCCAAACAAAAAAGTGACCACTTGGATCCACTGACGCATTTGACCCATGACCCATTTCACCTCTGGGTAGTACTAGGTGATTAATATTATTTAAATTTATTAGGTTTGGTCGTTTATAAATCGGTCTATCTGAAAATTTGAGCACGTGTTTTCTTTGTCGTCCTCATCGTAATTTTCGCATGGTTCGTCGCGTTCGTAATTTTCTAAATGGTTTGATTCATCGTTTGTACTGAGGTGAATGTAATTATTCTGGTCATTGTCAAGTTTTTCTATTTCTTGGTGAAATAGTTCTTCCGATGTAAAGTTTTGTTTTGATTGTGACTTGGTCGGATGTGAGTGATTTTTGTATTTTGTCTGGTGTTACTAGATGAGGTATCCATAGGTGTTGGTTTGTAATAACTATTAGGGTTGTTATTGTTATTTGTCAATGGTGTATTTCTAATAGAGTTTGCGCTGAATGCTGATCTTTGTTGGTTTATGTTTTGGTTGAATTTTGGTTGAAATGCAAATATCGTAAAATTTTAGTTAAATGTTGGTTTAGGGAATTGTTTAAATTGATTGTTAAAATTCGTGTTATTAAAATTTGGGTTGTTAATACGCGGTTGATTTGTTTCTGCATTAAATAGTGTAAATTTTGATTAGGTGGTTATTTGTCTTTCAGTTTGTATGGTTTTTATTGGTGAATAACTTTTATTCGCGTCAGGATTATATAGTCTGTTTCGGTAGTACATTACGTTTTCTTCTTCTATTGTTATATTCATGGCTTCTTCTAAATTTTGGGAACGTTGGAATCTTATTTTATTTGATAGTCGTTCTAGTAATGCATTTATATAGATGTCCAGTGCCATTTCGTCATACATTTTTGTTTTTAAAGTCGGATATTTTGGTCGGGTTCTTTGATTTTTAATTTTGTTAAGACTAAATTTCTTACGTCTTTGCATTTCATTCCGAATTGGTACGGGGATTGGTTACTTTCCATTCTGAGGTTTATCAGGTCGCGTATAAAGCATTTTATGTTCCTTTGATCGCCAAAATATGTGATTAGTATCCGTTTAAAGTTTTCCCACTGTTCTAAGTCATCTCGGCTGGTTATTAGTGTTAGTGCCCGTCCGGTCAGTTAACTTATTATCAGGTGTAAAAATAATACATTTCTTTTGTTGTCTTCGGATTTGTAAAAGGATTTCAATAATATTTTGCGTGCTGTAATGAAATTGGCAAGCAAAAGTCTATCTCCGTTAAAGGTGGGGTTGGTTTCGAGATGAATTTTCATACTTGAACTCATAATTGTTAAGGAATGCTTTCGCTTTTGATTAATTTTAAAATGTTGTAAAATTGGAATTTATTTCAATTCAAAGCAAATGGTCACTGCAAAAAGCGAAAGTTAAAAAGTAAAATTGTAAAAAAATAAAATTGCAAAAAGTTAAAAGCTTAAAAATTTTAAACATAAAAAGTTAAGTGTACATAAACAAGAGTTAAAAAAGTTCTGGAAGTAGAAAATCAGAAATAGATGCAGTTTGAAAAATATTAACATAACATAATCATAGGTATAAAATGCACTTAAAAGTAAATTGACATAAGGAAAAAATAAAAATAATAAAGTTAAACAATGAAAATAAAAAAATTAAATTGTCTTTATGGGCATAAACATTTACATGACTAGAAGGCACTTAAAAAGTTAACGCATGAAACATATCACTGGCACTCGGTTGAACCATTATTAAAGAAAAACTGGAAGGATGTTTTAAAAATTATACCATATGTATTGAAATGTTGAAGTGTTGAGAGTTAACATCAGTAAAGACCAGAACATGTTGAAAAGATTTGGACCGTACATGCTTGACTTTATAACTCCATAGTGTTGATACTAAGTGTTGTTGATCTTCGTTGTACTATAAGTGCTTCAGTTTTTGTCCATTGGAAAACCAAAGACTAAATCATTTTGATTAATATTCCATCATAGGAAAACTTTATATATTCCATTTAATATTCCGTTTATTATTTCCATGATATTTTGCGAATGTCAAGATTTTGACATCCATTTCTAGTTCAAAAAGTTAAAATATTTTTGTACGATTGTGTTTGTGTTGGGATATGTACCAAGTCCATAAACAAAATCAAACATAAGTACCATTTTATTTGTGCCGTATGTGTTCGTTCATGGGAAGGGGTTTGTAAATCTAAGAACAGAGGAGGTTTTCAGAAAAAGTATTGACAATGTTTTATACTAATAGGTAAATAAAATTAAAGTAAACATTACAAAAAAAAAGTTGGAACTTAATCGGAAAAAGAGGGGAACGTGTCAACACCTCATTGTCCCACTAAGTCTTACAAAAAAATCGATTAAAATAAAGGTAAAAATTTATATTCGTGTTCATATGTAATACTCATATATGCAAAAATGCAAATGCAGAAAGAAAATTGCAAAAATGCTTAAAGATTTTATGAAATTTAATTAATCCTAAAGTCAGAAAAAAATTCAAAAGTAATAACTTTAGAAACTAGGGAAAAGAGCGTTCCTTAAAAAAAGTTTGTTTAGATATGGTATTCGTCCATCATAGTGAATTTCCGTTCAAGGCAAAATGTCCTATATAATTAATAGTGTTTGTTTTCAACAAAAGAAATTTAATATTACTATTTCGGCTTTACATGTTTTGATCTACAATTTTCAAAAATGTCTAAGTCTGAAGAAGGTGGCTAGGCTTCGTCAGCAGCTGTGGTTTGAGTCTGGAAAGGGTGGTTAAGTCTCTCCAGTCATAGAACATGATCGATTAAAATAATACTATATTTTTTGTGAATAAATGTAGTTTTGACTTTCAAATCTGCATAACTCTCTGTATGAGTGTGGCTTTAGCTCACACCAGTAAAACAAGATTTATGAAAATGGTCAAAATTTATTGATAGATCATGTGTATCAAAAAGTTCAAGTCTGAAATTAACAGAAATGTTTAGAAAATCGACTAGAATGTTTAAGAATGTCGAAAATGTCTAAATTTATTTAAAATGTCTACAATTATTGTCCGTTGATGCCTTAATATTTTACATTCCTCATACTATTTTAAAATTCTTCATATAATTCATAACAAGAAAAAATAAAGAGTGCATCGATTCTATTACAAAAATATTACTTTAGCAAGCATCTTAGTACTCGTAGTTTAGAAAAGTCTATTGATTCTACGTTAGTTTGTGCACAAAAGGAAAAAGTATGAGGGTCTACTGTCCGAAGATGCTAGCTCGATACAGATATAAGCGCTTCTTTGTAAATTTGTTTCTAGATTTACAGTAATCATAATACAATATTTTCAATATAATAACTCATTGTGTAGTATGTTTCAATATTTCATAATCATATAATAATAAAGTTGCAGTACAATACATGATTCCGGTTATTTATTTTATTTATTTATTATACATCATTTGCACGTCTTTGTATGTCTATTGTGACACCTGTTATGCAAGAAAAATATATCATTTGCACGTCTTCGAATACCTTCTGGCACCTGTTATGCAACTCGTATAAATGATCATTTGTAATCATGGTACTGTAATGTAGTACTGATAGCTACGTTTTAAGTATCGTAGTGGCATCATTATCATGTAGGTAAGATTGTTCAACGTAAGATATCTTTATCTCAGCGTTTTTATAAAACGTCATATTTAAGATAACTGCACCGGAAAAATTAATAAAGATTTTCAATAGTTCAACTTTAAGTTGTATACGGACATAATAGTTTAAAATCATATTAATCAATTCGTTTTGATTAAGTACAAAATAACAATTGGATATCTCAAGTTTTGATCGATTATGTGATCATTTGTCTGTACAAAATTGTGTCATTTATTTGGCAATATGCTACTAAAATCCTCAATTCAAAATTCGTTGCCATAAATAATTGGTTTCTAGTTGAAAACACTGTAGAATTGCGTGGCAAAACTAATTAAAGATATTTACTCATCGAATGAGACTTTTTTTTTTTAAAATGTTTTCATGTGCACGCGCAAAATGCGTTCAAATATTAAAAAAAAGTAACTTATTTCGTTTTCTGTGACAACTATAATGATGTTTTTAGTATGTCCAGTGTGTTTGAAACTCAAATGTAAAAGTAAGTCTCAATTTGTTCCGAATAAATTGTGTAGAGTGTATGCATGTGTAGAGCTGTTTTAGTCGCCTTTTACGACAGTTTGGCCGTACCGTGGTGATACTTTTTGACCGGCTATATCGCGGTGAATGTAAGATATGTGAAACTTAAAAAAAAATTGAAATCGTTGCAGTTAAGTCATTTATATTAATGTTTTAAGGTTTTTATATATCTTAAATAAATAAAAAATTTAAGTTCATTTCAAAGTTCGGGAGTCTTAATATGTCATATAATATCTTACTTAAAGTACTTACATTGGTTTCTTGTAAATAGTTGTAAAATGCAGTTCTTCTTTTGGAAGTTCTGACAATTCATATTTGACATCGTATATTGCCAAAATGTCCCTGGAGTGGTTTTCCATGAAGCTAAATATCTAGAAGGTTTGTTAAACAAAAACAATGTAATTAATGTCCATTAACCCGGGAGTGGTCGCTATATGGGAGAAAGTCTCACATATTTATTGTATTGTTCATTGTTCTTACACTAAAGCAGGTAGATACTTGCCGTCCCTCCATATCCTCTACCAGACTGTTAACTAAAGCTATTCGGGTCCAGCAACCTGATCCAGCGTCCAGTATTTTTGTAGCAGTCCTTGTAATAAGAGCACGTATTCAAAGTGTGATTTTCTCTCGTCGCGCGACCATCTGTGATAGTGTTATTTGCCAGTTGCGTGAAACCGTTTTATAACGTGAACATTTCTAAAATATTATTATTTTTAATTTATTTTATCATAGCGTATTACTCAAAACATTTGATTAGTTTTAGTGATTTAGATTAGTAATTACCTCGGTAGTTCCCGCACTTAACTTTTTCCTAATTTGTGACATTTGACTAATTCTTTGAAAAGTTTGTGATATTTTTGTTATTTTTTTGTCTTGTTTTTGGTAATAAATCGATAAATATGAGTCGTGGAATCAGAATGGTACAGCTAGCTCTTCTAAAATTAGAGCAAGAGAAATATAAAGGTGAACTGCAATAATAACAAATTTATATTACAAAGATAATTTTTAGAGTCTCAACAGAGCGAACTAACTGCTTTGAACGAAAATGATCGCGCTGATGATCCAGAGAGCGATGCACGGAGTGAGTGTAGTTCCCATAATACAAACTCGGAACAATCAGACAGTTCTGATGTATCAGATGTTGTTCTTCCTTTTCAAAATGTGCCACTGTTTCTCGGTAAAGATAGAGTAACCCATTGGTTAAAACACATGCCTGTTGTTTCTGGTCGTGCTAGAAAACGCAATATAGTACTACATCTTCCTAGTGTCAAAAAGATTGCGCGTAATGCAAAATCTCCATTAGAATGTTGGGAGCTTTTTTTTCCACAGGCATGTATAGAAAAACTAGTAAGATACACAAACATTTACCTAAGAAAAATGAAAGAGAAATATGTTCGTGAAAGAGTTTGTTTAGAAACATGTATCGAAGAAATGAGGGCACTAATAGGTTTGCTTTATTTGGCTGGAGTAAAAGAATTCTCACCTCAACGTGGAAGAAATGTGGAGTGATGATGGCACTGCTCCGCCATGTTTTCGTGCAACCATGTCCTACAAAAGATTTTATTTGCTTTTGCGTGCATTGCGATTTGATAATATCGAAGATAGATCACAACGCAGAGTAACTGACAATTTGGCACCTATAAGAGAAGAGTTTAAAGAATTTGTAGAAAGGTGTAAAACAATTACCAACCAGGGAATATGTAACGGTCGATGAAATGCTGGAGGGATTTAGAGGGCGATGTAAGTTTCGACAGTACATAGCTAATAAGCCTGCAAAGTATGGCATAAAATTTATGCTCTTGTTGATGCACGAACTTTCTACACTTCAAATTTGGAAATATATGCTGGAAAACAGCCAATTGGACCATACAGACTAGATAATAGTGCTTTTAGTGTCGTAAAAAGAATCACAGCATCGATTTTAAATTCAGGCCGAAATGTTACAATGGACAATTATTTTTCATCAATACCCTTAGCGAAAGATTTACGAAAACGTAAGACAACTATGGTAGGCACTTTACGTAAAAATAAAAAAGAAATTCCACCGGCACTTGTTAACATAAAAGACAGAGCACCTCGTAGTAGCATGTTTGCTTTTTCAAAAGACATTCTGATTGTCTCTTATGTTCCAAGAAAAAGCAAGAATGTACTTCTACTGTCTACTATGCACGATGATGACCAAATCGATATACAAACTGGAGACCAGAAAAAACCTGAAGTAATCAGCTTTTTTAACCTAACGAAAGGTGCTGTAGACGTGGTAGATGAAATGAAAAGTTTGTATTCAGTTGCGAGGGTCAGTTGCAGATGGCCACTGACTGTATTCTTTTCAATGTTAAACGTGGGTGGCATTAACAGCTACATAATACATAAATTCAACAATGAAAATCATATCAAAGACCGTCGCATTTTTCTGAAGAACTTGGCATTTTCATTGATGCAACCACACCTTGTACAACGTACAGCAATTTCAAACCTACCATTGACACTTCGTACATCGATAGCCAAGTTAGCAAATGTGCAGACTGAAACTCCAGCTCAAGCTGAAGATATGAAGCCACATTATTGTTATCTTTGCCCTCGTCGTAAAGGTAGATGAACAAAGAAAAATTGTAATTCATGCCAAAAGCCCATTTGCCCCGAACACACAATTTACAACTGCCTGAATTGTTCAGAAAATTGTGATTAATGCATATTTTTATTTTTTATCATTTATAACTGCATTTTTATGTATTATTGTATAATATAGTATTTGTTCATTTTTTATTTTACAATCGATATATAACCAAAAGCGTATTTTCTAGAAAAATCACCAAATCTAGATAGACTGAATACTTATACATGACTTAATTCAAAGATATATGCGTTGTGAGACAAAGTCTCTCGCGCGACCAATGGAGTAAAAAATGTTCTAGCGACCACTCCCGGGTTAAAACATATCTAAAAAGTTATGCCATTATTCTTTGCACCAAATTTTTTGTGGTTTTCTTAAAATAAGCTTTTTCTTCTATCTCGGTAAAAAAATCATACGCGTTTTTATAAAACGTTTCCTTTTGCAGAATAAATCTACATGTAAAAATACTTAAATCATTTTGTCCCAAATAAAAGAATAAGAAAGTTAGTTTTGTGCTTTCTAAAAGTAGATTTTGTCTATAGCAAAATTACTTAAAAATATGAGCTTGGCAGCGTGTATATCAACTAGATTCGCTTAAAAATAAAACCTTAAAATTTCCTAATTTTTAGTTACCTAAGTAATATTTAAAAAAAAAGATATAACCTTGTAACATTTCATATATAGGCAATTACCAAACTGCTATAGGTTCGATGGATTGCCGCGATTCAGGCCTGAAAATGTAGTCGACCTGTTTATCGATCCGCGGCGTCATGCGCATGGGGCTTCAAGGCATCTGCTCGATGTACTTGATCCATTATTGTATCAGATGTAGTCAGCTAAGCACGAATACTAAAGAAAGGTGGTAAGAAGTTTCCTACAAAGATGGGTGGATTGAAGTTGGATTCGTGGAAGAGACACGTCGCTTGGTACATGAAGAGGGCATAGGTTATTATTATTGAAGACAATCAGCAGCATAAACAAGGTCGATAAAACGCAAGCAGTTTCATCTATAAATTTCATCTATAAGATTCATCTTTAAGTATAAATAAATAATGGATTGCTGAATTGATTAGCATGGTTTTGGTTCGTATGGAAGTCGATGGGCGTTGGAGGTGATGATTCATTCGTTCGTGATGTAGCTAAGTTGCACGTGGTTATAATCTGCAGGTGTTGTAAGTGCTGAACACATTCTTTTGGCGAGTACGCTGTAATTTGTTGTATTAAACACCAACCCAAACAAGAATTAAGTTTATTGTGCAACATGTCGACTTAGAGGATATATAATTTTCTAAATAATTTTTAAAAAAAAGGAATTCAATAAATATCTGATACTTAAATATATTAAAGTTTTCTGTTAAATGATTTTAAAATTTTAGCATGTTTTCATACACTAAAGTGTAAAAGCTTTCCTATTAGAATAAATTATGTGCCACAGAATATATGTAAAATAATTGGCTTAACGATTTAAAAATAGTTTTAGGATTTTGATTACAGAATTAGAAAGTTTTCGGTAAAAATAAAATCACTTTATTTAAAATATGTTAGATAATTTGGGTAAATTTTTAGTATTAATTGTTGAACTTAAATAGTCGATTAAGGCACATCTTGGTTTAACATCTGTCAGATAAACATCTAGACTTGCATGTTTACTTAAACAAGTAAATGTATGTTGTACAAATGAATTGTATGATAAGCTAATCTTTGACTAATCCTTGTGAGTCGAGAACAAAGATCTTTGCTTGAAGCATTTGTTTAATGTAATGAAATAATTCTCTTTGATGGGCTTCACCCATTAACAATTGCTAGGTTTGAAGCATTTGTTCAATGTAGTGAAATGTTATTTTTATGATGGGCTTCACCCACTAGTCACTGCTAATTTTCTTAATTCAACATCGATAAGACCTTTTCACTTCATGTCTTATAATTTTGATTGTCTTTAATTTATTTTATTTATTTTTTTTTTGTACATACAAGAACTCGAAATAACTTTATTACATATCTGCAAACTAAGGTAATAGTTTTATTTCTGAATATTCTAGCTACAAGGTTTAAGTGTAAAAGAAACACAGTTATGTTGTTGAGTATCTATCTTCAGGCATAAGTTGATTCCCTTAAGGTTTATCTACGTCTTTCCTTAAGAAGATTATTTTTTGTTTATGTGTTTGACGTAGTGGCGCCCTAAAATTGTACAAAGACAAGATAATTAATAGAAAAGACCCCTCCATCTCATGCCTCCGCAGGAATAGACCTCGAGACTAGTCCGCGAGCTTATATAATTCTTTTTGGAAACACTGCTTGGCTCTATGTCATCTTAATTGAAGCCACCCTCTGCATTATATTAACCAAAAAGTAAAAAATTATAAAACAACCTAACTTATTTTTTACTGTGTTACAGTTAATAATTAGTTTCGAACTGTACTTATATGGTTTTTGGCTTTTTCTCTTTTTTTGTGTTTTTAAATAATGGCTGTATAAAACATAAGAAATTCGTAAATTGTGTCAAGTATGGTATGAACTAGAAGGTTAATGCATAAAAATAGCGTTAATTTATAGGATTATGAATAATTCGTGACTACATTCTGTTATCAACTTAAGATTGTGGTCTATTTTAATCAAAGAGTTTAGGTAAGTATTAATGTATTTAACAGCACAGTGAGTTGATTTGTATTACTAACGAAATAAAGTAAAAGTTTATAAAAATGCTTTCAGTTTTTTAAGAGAATATGTGAAGGAAAAAAGTTAATAAAAAATTTGTGTAAATGTGTACGTTAAGTAATATTCTGTTTTGTCTCGCATTTTCAGTAACGTTAAGGGACTATACATTATTGAGGTAAGCGAGAACTGAAATTTTTAGGAATGATGTTCAATTGCATTCTCTTACAAATGGAATTTATTTTTTACCAAGTGCTGATAAATTAAAAATAATTTCTGTAGAAAGGTTTGAAAAATGGCAATTTTTAATGCATGCTAAACAGGATGTAGGAAACCTCAGATGACAAGTTCCTGTCTAGTAACTTGTTCATAATTAATGTTCATTAAAGATTTTTATGTGGTTTACAAAGAAAGGTTAACAGAATAATTAAGAATGGAAGTTCACATTTTAGTTTTCAATTAATTATCAGTTTAGAGAAGAATAAATCTTGCGGTGGGATTAGCGATATGATTCGTCATGTAAATGCATAAATAGAACTGTGGTATTAATATTATCTCAACTTGACACTGAATTAAAATACTTAGAATAGTTTTCTTTTTCCCTATTATAAATTAAAAACTAAAACGTTTTAAACTAAATATCTGTTCTTAGGGGTAGCTTGATTTGTGTCAATGGTCTGCTGTTTTTTTTTGTAAAGAAGTGTTTGTAATTGAAATCTTGAATAAAAATTTAAAAGTTGGATTTGAAGGAATATACTAAGAAATACAAAGTGTAAAATTGTAAAATTATTAATGTAAGATTGATTTTAATCAAATTGAAAATAAAAATGTTATTGGAATTCAAAAGTATACCGTTGAACTGACTCCACGAAAGGATATGGAATATTAGTGTGACCCTAAAAAAATATATAAGTTTGAGCGTCAGACATCAAATGTTAAATACGGCGTTTTCACCAAATGTTAAACACGGTGCTTCTACCACTTGTTGTGCACGGGGATTTCATCAAATGTTAGTCGCGGCGTAATATGGCGAATGTTAATCACGGCGCCTCCACCAAATGTTAAATGCAAACTGACGCCTCTGCCAAATGTTAAATACACTTTGAATGATTGTTAAATATACTTTTGGGGATATGGCGTAGCTATGGTAATGAGATGGTAGAGCTTGTTATATATGGTAAGCTGCAAGAGGTGGTATTTAACTCTGGCCCTAGTGACCTAGGGATCTATTGAGAAGTGTTAGTGAAAGTAACAATTACCTGAATAGAACTAATGAAACGATGAAATCAAACAACAGTATTTAATAATGAATAAACTTAAAACTAAACAACTTGTTAATAAAATACGAAGCAGTAAAAGAGTTAAACAGTTATAATAATGAAAAGTTAACTTACGGTTGAAATTCTAAGTGACCATCTTGATTAGAGTTTTTTCAGCATCTATAAAGCACTAAGTCACCATTTTGATGAGAGCCAAGTTGCTCTTCAGCAGACGACCAATGACTTGGCTAGCTGTCTAGCTGCCCACAAGCTACCGATGAGTGGAAGTGTGTTTTGGCCTTTTATACATGCTGACCCAAGGATACTGGGGGTCGATTCTCGCGCGCTCGTTGCGTAGGAACGTATACGTTGGTGACGTCGTGAACTATTATGAACCCAATACAGTATTCCTGCGCGTTTGTTTAACGAACGTGTATACGCTTCTTGAACGATCGCATGAACGAGTGGCTAGGGGTATTCGTTCCATGTGTTGTGTTCATTTGTACACGGTTATACATATTCTATGATTTATTCCTTGTTTACATCATTGTTTATGTAGTAATATATAAGCTAACAAAGCTTTCATTCATGTGACTTTAATGGTGGTTTGAACTCTGAAATAAATTTGACCTTTCTTCCACAATGGCAAATTTTGATGAATTAGTTCAAGTAAACGCTTTAGAAAACGTAATACAAGTAGAATTATTAGTTGTGGATCATGTTAATCGACAACGTTATCCTAAAATAGATCCCTTTGAGCAGCTGAACGAAAGAAAGTTTATTAAAAGATTTCGACTAAGCAAGCAATTGGTTAGAAATTTAATAGAAATTTTGGATCCCCATTTAGCACAACCAACTCATGTACATTCTACTACAAAAGATATTAAGGTAAATAATTAAACAAACCCCTGTAAAAGTATTCCATATATTATGTTTTATATTTTGCATAGGTATTAGTAGCATTAAGTTTCTTTGCATATGGCAGCTACCAAACAGCTGTAGGGGACAGCATATATTTGGCAGTAAGTCAGGCAACAGTTAGTCGCTGCATTGAAGAAGTTTCAGCTGCATTAAATAGACCTGAAATAATGAATTCCTGGATTAAATTGCCACAGACAATTCATGACTGTGAAAGTCTAAGAACAAAGTAAGTGCGTATGAAACTGTTACTCATTATTTCTGATCGATATACATACTTACAGGTTTTATGGAAATATTTCAATTTCCTGGTGTGATAGGCTGCATTGATTGCACACATATAGCTATTGTTCCTCCTTCAGTTGCAAACCTAGAACATATATATATATATATATATATATATATATATATATATATATATATATTGTTGTGTTTCCTAGGTAAATCCTCGTCGGAGTAAAAAACATTCGAGCCCCAGTGTTGGGCCTTCATAAAATGCTGTGGAACCTACAAAAAGCCTCTCGAATTGGGCACCAAAATTTGCTGTGATTCTCGCCCTGTTGAATCTCTTCTGATAATCGCCTCTTTACTTTTTCCGCCTCGGCTGCTCCCCTAGATAACTTTCATCCTCATTCATAAAAAAAACAAACACATTCCTACCACTAACATCAACGTTAAATCTATTTACATCAATATTCATAATACATTAAAATTTCAAAATTAAATTTCAGCATAAATTTTAGCATCAAAAAATTTCACGTTCAAATTTGTCATCATTTTAATTTGCATCCAGAATTAAAGTCCTTGTAGGATGCATACTAATTAAATACACAATATTTGCAGATCTGAGTCTGAATAAAAGGGAGCATCTCCCACCCCTTTACGTTAATTAACCAGGTTCGTCTAATTGAGCTCAAAGACATACCCAAATTTTCATCATAATCAAAAACATAAACCTGATAAATACTCCTTTCTACTTATACAAGAAAATTTTACCTTACAATTAAAAATTTGTTGTTTATACAAATTTACTACTGTCCATTTTTAATCAAACAAATTATAAAGATATTCAACACACACCAAAACATCTAAGATCGAACAAAATTGCATAATTTACCTGAAGGTTACTGCACTCGTGGCTTCAATGTACATCGGACTTGCTCATCCCACTATTCCAGCTGGTTTATGTATACGTCTTCGGATTTCTAGCCGCCTTTAAAAAATTTCTACACCACCATGCGTCTAAACGGTTTCAGGGTTTCGCAGGAACTCATCTCGATATATCGAAATCTTGTTTTGTGGATCCAATCACGTTTACGAATAACATTAGATTACTAACACTCACGATACATAGCACTGAAATTCATAATTCTTTCACGCTATACCAAAAACTGCCTACTTCTATTTATTTATTTATCGTTATTAATTTGGATAATTGGTACAGTAATACCCGCAAATATAACTAGACTTTGTTACCTTCATTTATCTTCTCTCGGTGTACTAATAAGTTTTAGTGTAGCACGTAATCACCACGTATTCTACTTAAAGTATCAAATAATCAAAAAAATAAAGAGCAAAACTGTTTAAAGTATCGAATAAAATCAAAAATATCAGAGAGAGCGAAACACCTATGAGTCCGGGTTTATATAATAGCCCGCTTGCAAGTCGAATTTGTCCCGCAACGGACAATTTTTAGAATTTCGCATTCTGTTTTCCCTTTTGACGGTTCGGCGCAGCGATTCTACTAAAATTTGCACACGTCCAAGTTGAAAATCTAAGAAGTTTCCACACGGCTCGCCACGTCTGAGAACAACTAATTAATTTTACACACCAACTGATATGCTTTCCCCTCTCATGTTTGCATCTTATTTCAACCAATCGTAGCCCTAGTGAAGCTTCACAAATCACGCCTTTAATTTTCCGTGTCTCTGCTTTGCGCGTTTTATCCATTCTTTTCTACCTTGGTCTGAGTGGTACAAATCGATATTCTTTACTATCTGCTATTTACATCCACGTGGATTCGTACGTTAGTAAAATAACCCCTCATCTAGCCTTTCCTGCTAAAACATCCGACCGTTTCCAATATACGTAGAAGCTGCATGTTTATCTATTCAAATTTATTAGAATTCGACATTTAAAAGTTTGCAGGTGTGTGCTCCTAATGAACGTTTTAATATAATTCTCCGAGCTTTGTTTTCATGGCATTTTAACCTTGGATTTTCACAGGCCTTTATGCTTATTATATATTACTAATGGTTCAATTAACTCCAGTTAAAATAATAATGAATATATTACTCATATTTAGACCAGGGTAGAAAATTAAATAATCACATCAAATAATTTTAATCACCGTGTAGAAGCTTTGGGAAAATGTACGCGTTATTAAAAAACCGTGAAGCATAAAAATTCATTCGTTTCATTAAAAATAAGGGAGTTAAATTATGTACAAGACGCTTGCTATAAAAAAAAAAAAGGAAGCAGTATTAAAAAGCTCTACGTGTAATTTAATTATTCCTAGTAAAGAAACAAATAGAAATTACGTGCAAAATTTATATTAATTAACTCAATTTTAAGTAACCGGTATTAAACAAAATGTACAAATAATAATTAATATTTGATTAGGAGTCACTAAAAATTAAAGGGTATTATTTTAATTGGAGTTAATTGAACCATTAGTAACATATAATATCTATAAAAACTTGTAAAAACCCAATAAAATGCAAATCCTAGAAGTGTTATTTAGAAGTATTATGTTTGAACACCTGCGTATTTTTAAAAGGCTCATTCTGCGTAAATTTGGCAGATAACAAATGGTTACAGAGAATGCTGGAGAAACCGTAGCTTAATAGTTACGGGAAATGCTAATAAGGTGGGTTATTTCACAGTCCACATGGACTGAAATAATCGATAATAAAGAATATCAATTTGCACCAATAAGAGGGTAGTTAGAGACAGATAATATGCGCAAGACAGAGACACATATAGTAAAAGGCGTGAGTGGAGCAACGTCACTGGGTTGCGATTGGTTGAAAATAAAAGGCAGAATTGAGAGGTAAAAATAACATTTCTGTATAAAATTTAATTAGTTATTTCCAGCCGTTGCGAGCCGTGTCGAAATTTCTGAGATTTAACTGGTGCGAGTGCAAATTTCGTAAAAATCGCATGCCGGGCTGCGGAATGGGAACCTGGCATGCGAAATTCTGAAGAATTGTCCGTTTTGGGGACAAGACCGACAGACAGGCTAACCTCTGTATATACCCAGGTTAATATGAACAAGCTCTCTTAGATTTTCGAATTGATTCAATGCGTTAAACAGTGCTTTTTAGTTTTCCGATTTTGATAGAATAATTTAAACAGTTTGCTCGTATATTTTGGTGATTTAATACAGTTTGTTCTTTACGTGCTACAATGAATGTAATTTAGTGCACTTAGAAAAGAACATACAAGGTAATAAAGTTTAGTATCACTGTACCAATTAGTCAAATTTGCAACGACAAATGAATACACAAAAGTAGGCAGTTTTGGCGTATATTTGTGAAAGAAGTATGAATTTCTTTGCTATTTTTCGGGGGTGTTAATAATTAAATGATTCGTAAACGTGTCTGGATCCACAAAACAAGCTTCAGATATACACAAATGAGTTCCGGAAAAGCCCTGAAACAAGTTTAGATGAATGGTGGTGTAGAGAAAATGTTTAAAAGCGACCAGTAATCCGAGGACGTCAACATAACCCAGTTGGAATGGTGAAATTAGCAAGGACGATGTACATTGAAGCCACTAGTGCAGTAACCTTCAGGTAACTTATGCTTTGTTGTTGGATTTTGATATTTTGGTGTGTGTTGAATAACTTTATAATTGATTTACTTAAAATGGACAGTAGTGAAATTGTACTAAAAACAAAATTTTAATTTTAAGGTGAAATTTGCTTGTTTAAGTAGAAAGGGATATTTAGTATTTATGTTCTGGATTATGATGAAAATTTGGGTATGTCTTTGAGCTCAATTAGACGAACCTGGTTAATTAACGTAAAGGGTGGTAGATGCTCCTTTGTACTCAGACTCAGGTCTGCATATATTGTTATATTAATTAGTAGGCATCCTACAGGACTTTAATTCTGGATGCACATTAAAATGATAATAAATTTAATCTTGAAATTTTCTGATACTGAAATTTATGCTGAATTTTAATTTTGAAATTTTAATGTATTGTGAATATTGATGTAAATAGAGTTAACGTTGGTGTTTGTGATAGGAATGTGTTTGTTTTTATGATTGAGGATGTAAGTTATCTAGAGGCAGCCGATGCGATTAACAGAAGAAGTCAATGGACCAACACAGTTAAGGTAATGAATAGCTTTTGTAGATTCACAGCATTCTTGACGCCCAATTCGTGAGGCTCGATTCTAATACAGGGAAACACAGCAATATATATATATATATATATATATATATATATATATATATATATATTGCTGTGAAACCACGAAAATCCGGGTACTCCGCTTTTCGAATCGAGCCCCTACGAATTGGATGTCAAGAATGCTGTGAATCCTACAAAAAGCTATTCATTACCTTAACTGTGTTGGTCCATTGACTTTCTTCTGTTAATCGCCTCGGCTGCTCCTCTAGTTAAACCTTCATCCTCAATCATAAAAAGAAACAAACACATTCCTATCACAAACATCAACGTTACCTCTATTTACATCAATATTCACAATACATTAAAATTTCAAAATTAAAACTCAGCATAAATTTCAGTTTTAAAAAGAATTTCAAGATTAATTTTATTATCATTTTATGTGCATCCAGAATTAAAGTCCTTGTAGGATGCCTACTAATTAATATAACAATATATGCAGACCGGAGTCTGAGTACAAAGGGAGCATCTACCACCCCTTTACGTTAATTAACCAGGTTCGTCTAATTGAGCTCAAAGACATACCCAAAATTTCATCATAATCCAGAACATCAATACTAAATACCCCTTTCTACTTAAACAAGCAAATTTCACCTTAAAATTAAAATTTTATTGTGAGCACAATTTCACTAATGTCCATTTAAAGTAAATCAATTATAAAGTTATTCAACACACACAAAAATATCAAAGTTCAAACAAAATAGTATAATTTACCTGAAGGTTACCGCACTCGTAGCTTCAAAGTACATCGTCCCTTTTGTTAATCACACCATTCCAACTGGATTATATTTACAGCTTCTGATTCTCAACGCTTTTAAAATTTTCTCCATCACCATTTATTTAAAGTTGTTTCAGGGCTTTTCCGGAACTCATCTGTGTATATCTGACCCTTGTTTCATGGATCCAGACACGTTTTTGAACCATTTAATTAATAACACCCCCGAAAAATAGCAAAGAAATTCATGCGTCTTTCACCAATATACGCCAAAACTGCCTACTTTTGTGTATACATTTGTCGTTGTAAATTTTGCTAATTGGTACAGTGATACTAAATTTTATTACCTTGTATCTAAGTGCACTAAAGTATATTCATGTTAGCACGTAAAGAACAAACTGTTTTACATCACCAAAATATACGAGCAAACTTTAAATTATTCTATCACACTAAAAAAAACACTGTTTAACGCGTTGAATCAAGTCGCAGATGTAAGAGAGCTTGTTCATATTCACCTGGGTATATATAGAAGTTAGCCCGTCTGTCGGTCGAGTCCTCAAAACGGACCATTCTAAAGAATTTCGCATTCTCGGTTCCCATTCCGTAGCCCGCGCGTCGGTTTTTACGAATTTTGTACTCACCCCAGTTACATCTTAGAAATTTCAACACGGCACGCAACGCCTGGAAATAACTAATTGACTTCTATACCGAAATGTTATATTTACCTCTCAAATTTTGCCTTTTACTTTCAACCAATCGCAACCCCATGACGTTGCTCAAATCACGCCTTTAATTATTAGTGTCTTTGTCTTACGCACATTATCTTTCCTTCTCTAACCTGTTCTTATTGATGCAAATTGATATTCTTTATTATCGATTATTTTAGTCCATGTGGAGTGTGAAATAACCCACATTTAGCATTTCTCGTAACTATTATGCGACGGTTTCTCCAAGATTCTCTGAACCATTAATTATCTGCAAAATTTACGCCGAATGAGCTTTTTAAACTACGCAGGTGTTCAAACATACTATTAATTCTCAGAGCCTTATTTCGTGGTATTTTAATCTTGGATTTTCACAGGCTTTTATGCTTATTATTAATAATGGTTTAATTAACTCCAATTAAAATTGACTTCTATCCTTTCATTTTTAGCGAATACAAATTAAATATTAATTATTATGTGTACACTTTGTTTAATACCGGTTACTTAAAATAGGGTTAATTAATATAAATTTTGCACGTAATTTCCATTTGTTTCTTTCCTCGGAATAATTACATTACACGCAGAGCTTTTTACTACTGCTTCTTTTGATATAAAGCGTCTTGTACATGATTTAAATCTCTTATTTTTACTGAAACGACCGAATTTATTCTCCACGGTTTTTTAATAAAGCGTATTTTTTAATAAAATTCCCTATACACGGTGCTTAAAATTATTTGCTATAATTAATTAATTTTCTACCCTGGTCTAAATATGAGTAATATATATATTGTTGTGATATTCTCCTGTGTATGCGGGAACTGGGTCCTTTCAACAAAAAAATTCTAGTCCCCCAGATTGGGCGTCATAAACTGCTGTGATCCTCTTTTCGCCTCGGCTGCTCACCTAATTTTATAAACCTCCTCATTCATAAAATTAAACAACACATTCCTACCACAAACATCAACGTTAACTCTATTTACATCAATATTCAGAATACATTAAATTTTCAAATTAAATTTCAGCATAAAATTCAGTTTTAAAAAGAATTTCAAGATTAATTTTATTATCATTTTAATGTGCATCCGGAATTAAAGTCCTTGTTGGATGCCTACTAATTAATATAACAATATAAGCAGACCGGAGTCTGAGTATAAAGGGAGCATCTACCACCCCTTTACGTTAATTAACCAGGTTCGTCTAATTGAGCTCAAAGACATACCCAAATTTTCATCATATTACCGAACATCAAAACTAAATACTCCTTTCTACTTCAACAAGCAAATTTCATCTTAAAATTAAAATTTTATGGTTAGTACAATTTCACTAATGTCCATTTAAAGTAAATCAATTATAAAGTTATTCAACACACACAAAATGTCAAACAAAATAGTATAATTTACCTGAAGGTTACTGTCCTCGTAGCTTCAAAGTACATCGTCCCTTTAGTTAATCACACCATTCCAACAGGATTATATTTACGGCTTCTAATTCTCAACGCTTTTAAACTTTTCTCCATCACCATTTATTTAAAGTTGTTTCTGGGCTTGTCCGGAACTCATCTGTGTATATCTGACCCTTGTTTCGTGGATCCAGACACGTATTTGAACCATTTAATTATTAACACCCCGAAAAATAGCAAAGAAATTCATGCGTCTTTCACCAATATACGCCAAAACTGCCTACTTTTGTGTATACATTTGTCGTTGTAAATTTTGCTAATTGGTACAGTGATACTAAATTTTATTACCTTGTATCTAAGTGCACTGAAGTACATTCATGTTAGCACGTAAATAACAAACTATTTTGAATCACTAAAATATACGAGCAAACTTTAAATTATTTTATCAAACTAAAATGCACTGTTTAACATCTTGAATCAAGTCGCGGATGTAAGAGCTTTTAACGCATCGAATAGTCAAAAGTCTAAGAGGCCGAAATTCATATTACCACCGGTATATATAGCGAATAGCCGGCACGTCGCTTTTGTCCTCAAAACAGACAATTCTTAAGAATTTCTCATTCTATGTTCCCAGTCCGTCGCTCGCGCGTCGGTTTTTACGAATTTTTCACTCGCCCCATTTAAATATCAGAAATTCTCACACGGCACGCAAACATGTCCGAGAAAAATAAATTAATGTTGTACAGAAATTGTTGTTTCTACCTCTGATATTTGCATCCTATTTTCAACCAATTGTGACCCTCGTGACGTTGCTTAAATCACGCCTTTTACTATATGTGTCTTTGCTTGACGCATTTTCTCTTTCCTTTTCTAACCTGTTCGTATTGGTGCAAATTGATATTCTTTATTATCAATTATATTTTAGTCCATGTGGACTATCTGGGTTTAATAACCCCGTATCGCACCTTCTCGTGAATATTAAGCCACGGTTTCTTCAAGATTCTTTGAAACCATTTGTTATCTACACAATTTTCGCCGTACGTGATATTTAAACTACGCAGGTGTTCAAAATAATATTAATTCTCAGAGCTTTATTTTCTGGTATTTCGTGCTAAAGCATCTGACCGTTTCCAATATCCTTAGAATCGACATGTTTATCTAAACAAATTAAACTGAAATTGCCTTTTAAAATACGCAGGTGTGTTCAAACATCCTACTTCTAACTAACACTTCTAGGATTTGCATTTTATTGGGTTTTTACAAGTTTCTGTAGATATTATCTGTACGTTTTGTTCAATACCGGTTACTTGAAATAGAGTTAATTAAGATAAATTTTGCACGTAATTTCCATTTGTTTAGGAATAATTACATTACACGCAGAGCTTCTTAATACTGCTTCTTTTGATATAAAGCGTCTTGTACATGATTTAAATCTCTTATGTTTAATGAAACTAATAAATTTTTATGCTTCACGGTTTTAATAACGCGTATTATCTAATAATATTCATTATACACGGTGATTAAAATTATTTGATGTGATTATTTAATTTTCTACCCTGGTCTAAATATGAGTAATATATATATATATATATATATATATATATATATATATATTAACAGGAAGCAGTGCCATTCTCTTAATGTACAACTGGTTTGTAATTTTTGTCATTCCTTAATATATCTTCAAGTTGCTAAATATTTCAGATATGCGATAGTAGATTAATTATATACAATGCGATAGCTCATTTTCCTGGAGCAACACATGACAGTTATATATTGAACCAGTGTAATGCACAACAGTCACTCCAAAATTTGAGAAAACCCATAATTCTTTTTATTTACTAGGTATCTATATTGCCAAATTTTGACAAGGCGATGTAAACAACATTTATATTTATCAGGAACAATAAAAATAGCAAATTTTGTCACACAGTTTTGTTAGATTACTGCCTATATATGTTTGAATGTTGCTACTTATATTTATTGTTCACAGGCAACAGTGGTTATCCATTAAGACCTTGGTTGCTTACACCTTTGGGTGGAAATCCTGAACCTGATACACCTGAAGGGGAATATAATAGAAGGCATAAGCACACTCGTTCTGCCATTGAACGGTGCAATGGAGTGCTAAAAACAAGATTTCGTTGCCTACTAAAAGATCGTATTCTACACTACTCACCGCAAAAATCAGCACAAATAATAAATGCATGTGTTGTACTGCACAACATGTGCATAATGAATAACTTACCACATCCAGAATCAGAACCTGAAGATCAAGATTTAGATTTTGGATTATATGGAAATGGGGACAACAACGAACATATGGAGATCATAAATCCTGATTTGGCAGCTGGTCGTAGACTGCAAAACCAACTAGTTAGATATTTTCAAGATCATTAGAATAATTAATATGTATGCTACTTTATTCAATCAAATATTAACAAATTAATACTAATTATAAATCTAATCTATACTACAATAAAAACTTAATTCTAAAATAAACTATTGATTAATATATTTGTGTAGCATGTGTTTTATAATGCCTAATTCTTCGGCTATTTTTTCTTTAGCGATAGTGTCACGTTCCATCAACTGTAACTTTTGATTACAATATTTCTGTTTCATTTCCATCTTTTGCTCAGCCATTATATTACTTTGTTGTATGCTATGGTCTAGTCGCAGTACAGCAGCACTTTTTTTCTTACTTGTCTTGTTGCCTGAAGCTACCATATCAATATTGCTTTCTAAAGTTTTCTCTTTTTCTTCTTCTGGTGTTGTGGGTTCATGACAAATTTCAAAATTCTCAGTAGAGATATCCCCTATATATATATATATATATATATATATATATATATATATATATTATTATATACACCACCCCTCTACTTCTTGTGTGTTTCACCTACATTATACCCTTTATTTTATACTTTTGTAAAATGTGCACACCTAATGCACGCCCCTTGTACTTGCACCGTTTGGTTGGTTCTTTTATAAAATATTTAATGTAATGCCTCGACTATTTAAAACTCTTAATCTCAGGTTATTCAACTGCTTATAGTGGGTTTCCGTTATAAGTAGTTGTGTTAAGTCCAACCAACGTGCACCCTTTCGTTTTACTACTAAAATTGCTACTCTACTTTAGTATATGCCAAAATTTCTAATTATATCAAAGTTACTATGTGCCAAATTAAATTACAACCAAATTTTATATGACTAAATTTTGACGTATTAAAAATGATTTTAAACACTCACCTGGTCTATACTCCGTCGATGCCTCGCTGAATCCTGGCACAAAATCCTAATCCCCGTATGCGTCCTTACAATGATGTTCTCAACTTTTCGTGATGTTTCCAGGTGTCTTCTAATTTTAACTGTTCCCCAATATCTGAAATGATTAACCCAAATTTAGAATTTAGAAAAATTAGTGCTATAACTTCCTTGTACTAATCTCCACTTCAAGTCCTTGTTTCTTCTATAATTCCGTCCGCTTCTCCGTATCTAAATCCCAATCCACTCGTTCCTGTATATTCTTGCTCGCTGCTCCTGTTGTCTTTAAACCGCTCTCAAATATCCCTTCAAATCTCTTTATAACCACTCTCGATAACCTTCTAACTTTAAACCACACTCCAATATCCACTTCAAATCTGTATAACCACTCCCGATGACCTTCTAACTTTAACCACTCTCCAAATCCAATATTTTACCGTCGCACAATCACTACTATTTACTTTATACTTTCGCTTATTTCTTTGCCACTTTTCAATGAAACTCATTTTAAAACAATTACCTTTATTTTCTTTTTCAAAATATTAGCACAGTTCTGAAAACACGTCTATTACAAAATTTGTTCGAAAATTAATCTCTGAAAAACACGTCTTTTACAAAATCGGTTCGAAAAAATTCATCTTGTTTACTCTCTAAGGCGACCATGTTGATTTTCAATTCGCCTACTACATCCTAAAGTTCATCACAAATAGTCAAGTCCGTGTCGCACAAACCAAAGTTCATGTCTTTTATACAATTTCATAAACACACTAAATTCTAATATATGTCCTAAATCTTTACATTCAACCAATCACATTTTACGATGTTATTATAACTAATAATTTTGGGTTTACAAATATTGTCCAAAAGTTGATTCTATAGAAAATGAAACCAAAATTACACTTGACCCTGGATGCATGTTGATAGTGAACATTTACAGACGCATCCGGCTTTTGGACGGCAAATGTACTTTCAAAGGCTTTTAAAAATTCAACTCGGTATAAACCCTTGAGCATTTCACATCTTACTACGCCACTTAGTCATTTTAAAATTGCCTTTTGGCACTTAATTTCAACTACTATATTTGCATGGTATTTTAGTATACATAAAATACGGCAAACATATATTTTTAGGTTTATGTGATCAAATATGTGGATTATTTTTGTTTGGCATATACTACCTTGTACTAACCAACCCTTATAACTCTTAGTATCTCCCTTAGACATTTTATTGACCCCACTGATTTTGAATGAAATTGGAAATTGCGTCGGCTTTACTCTTTCCAGGTGTGCATAATTTCTAGTTTTATTTAAAATCAAACCCCCTCTTTCCCGTTTACACAAACCCCTTTTCGGATTCATACATATTTTAATTATTCAACCCCTATTTTTAATTCTCAATATGTCTGTCTAACTATGCTACATACTAACCTACCTTATAAACTAAAACAAAACTAAACTTTCCGTCGCATGAACTATATAACAAACTATTCTACTAAACCCTCTTCCTGTACAACCTTATATAGGTATAGATTTTCCAAGTGAAAACGCCCACGATACTCGCCTGTCATAGTAACTAATTCAAATGTATTTCCTTCCGCAAAAATACGCGTAATCTTGTACGGCCCTTCATACGGAAACAACAACTTCGCGCAAATGTTCCTGTCGCGGTTTGAAACTCTTAACCTTTTCACCACCACCATATCTCCTATTTCAAAAGTTGTCCTTTTTTTGATCCTGCTACACCTTCGCTCGATATCCCTACGCTGCATCCTTTCGATCTTACGTCTAACACTGCCCAACAACTCTGTGATGTCTTGTACCTCGACTTCTTCCCTCCATGGCTTAGCTGGTATAATCCTCCGAATCAATGTTATCGGACACGTTTTTGTCACTGAACTCGGTACACAATTCATGAAATTTTCAATTTGCGGCAGATATCTAACCCATCTATTATGGTGCTCTTGCGTTGCTAACCGTAGATATTTTATTACCTCCCGTATATATCGTTCGCATGGATTTGCTTTCGGATGCCGTATACTGCTAAATGACACCTTAATGTGCGCTCGATTTAACCCGTTCCTAAATCTTTGGTTGTTAAAATAAGTTGCGTTGTCTACCAATATCCTTTCCATTCTCCCTACCTGGCTTCCAAATTCTTTGATTGATTGTAAAGCATGCACCATGTTGCTTCGCCTCGCCGGAAATAATTTAACAAATTTTGAAAAAACGTCCACCATTACTAATATGTGCCGATACCCTTGTTCACTCGCAATCAGGTTGCTTAAGTAATCAACAGCTACCAATTCCAATGGTCCGCTCATGCTCACACTCATAGGTACGTTCTGCAACACCACGTTCTTGTCCTTCCCTAAGATACAAATTTTGCAACGATTGATCCTTTCTTTGACCACCGTGATATCGTTCCGTGCATAAAACGCCTCCCTGAATACCAAAAATGTTTTTCTTATACCTATATGTCCAAAATTTAAATGAATTTCATCTATGATTTCCACAGCCGCGTCTCTAGATACCACTACTAGCTCTGCCTCACCTATCCTTTTGACTACGAACTGCCCTACGATGGTAAATCCACGGTACTCCTCCACATTTTCGCTTGTTAATCTCTCGCGGATCGAGCTCACCTCACTGTGCCTTTGCGTTTCCATTAGCTTGGCATTTGTCCACCGACCAACATCCCTGAACTCCTGCAAAGCAACTAAACAATCCCTCACGTCCTTATTTTTTTCCACTTGCGGTCTGCTTAGAAAATCCGCCGTCACATTCTCCTTGCCTGGTTTGTGCTTGATTTCGAAATCGTATTCCTGTAATACTAACGCCCATCTGTACAACCTGCTGTTTAGAAACTCCTTTTCTTCATAAATGTTACCACCGTGTTGTCGGATTCTATTAAAATTTGTTACCTAGCAGATAAAACGCAACTTTTTCACTGCATATACTATCGCCAACATTTCCTTCTCTGCCGTCGCATATCTGGTTTCGCAGTCTTTTAATACCCTCGAGATAAATACAATTGGTACCTCAGCTCCGTCCTGGATCTGCACCAACTCAGCCCCTATCGCATATTTCGACGCATCCGTCCTTAAAATAAATTCGTCTTTGAAATTTGGATATTTTAATGACAACTCTTTATAAAATGCACTTTTTAAATCCTGGAACGCCTTCTCTCGATCAGCATTCCATTTCCATCTTTCATTTTTCTTCAATAAACTCACCAACGGCACACACAACTCGGAATATCGCGGTATAAATCGTTTATAATAATTTAGAACCCCTAAAAACCCTCGTAATCCTCTCACGTTCTTTGGTTGAGCAATCTTTTCAACTCGTCCAACCTTTTATTACAAATTTTCATCCCATTCTCACTGATTTCAAACCCTAAATATGTAACTTTGTTCTTGAACAACTCGCATTTCTCCACGTTCAACTTCAAACCCCCTTCGTCCAGCCTCTGGATCACCTTTTCTATATGCTCTAAGTGTTCTTGCTCAGTCCTTGAAAAGAGCAACAAATCATCCACATAGTGCGAACAGAAACATTCATACTCGTTAAACAGCTTCTGCATGGCCCTTACCAGTGCTGCGGAAGAACTACTTAACCCAAACGGAACCACAGAATACATGTAAATCTCCCCTTCAATGCTAAACCCTGTAAACTTCTTACTGTCTTCATGCAACGGAATTAACCAAAATGAATTTTTTAAATCTAGTTTACTGAAAAACTTCATCTCGTACACTTTGTACAACAAATTATCCAACCCCTGCGGTTGTTCATACTGCGGTTTCGTAATCGAATTCAACTTTCTCGCATCCAAACAAATCCTTATATCCCTTTTATTGGGTTTAGGAACAATAACTACCGGGTTCACATATTGAGTTTTTGCTGGTTCTATTATTCCATCTCGTAACATCTTGTTAATCTCGGCTTTAACCCTATTTCTAATAGCAAACGGAATTGGATACACCTTTGTATTAAACCCGTTGTCTTCCGTGACCTCTAACTTATGCATGTATCGCCTCGCCAATCTTGGCTCTTCATTAAATAATCCTACATGTTTATTAAACAATTCTTCTAGCTTCGCCTTTATCTCAATACTCACTCTTCCAATCTGTTCATCCTTAATTAATCTCACAAACATATTACATAACCGTACTTTAACCTGTCTATCATCACTTGTCCTATCCATTCCTAATCCTGACTTATCTATATTATCTCCATTCCTATATTCCTCACTAACCGTAGACACCATCCATAACTTATCTTTATCAAAATTCGAATCGACCTATCCTTACCATCTATATTCACTCCAAAATCCTCTATAAAATCCATTCCTAATATGAAATCTATATGCAACCCTTTGTAATTAAAAATTCTGCCTCTCCTGCATTTTTTCCCTACAAATATCGGTACACGGATGATCCTATAAATCGTAGTTAACTTTTATTCATAGCCGACCATAAATTAACCCCTCAATCGCTTCTATTCTTTCTTTTAAAAATCTGCATGTTTTATCACTACCCTCTCATCTACCAGCGACAACTGTGAACCACTATCAACTAAAGCAACATATAAACACTCATTTAAACTAATATTAATGAACAAAAGGTTCTTTTATTCAAATTATAATTATTTAACAACAAGTCCTTCAAACTATAAACCACGTCGACCTTTAATCCTACACATTCGTTCGTCCAAAATTTGGCGTTTTTTTTTTTCGGAGGGTGCCTCGTGTATCTGCACCACTTCAATTTGATCGGTGTCCTGAGTCCTTGCGCTGGTCGTTATATGGTGGACATTCGCGTCCCTGTCCGTCCGGCTATATCCGTTCTGTGTACCGCCCCCTGTATTTCGACCGTCATCCGCGTTGTCGTCGCGCTGGTACCTGCTTTGTCTTTGTATGTCGTTCTCCCGGTGTTCCCTATGGTAGTATGGTCTCCTGTTTCCGTCGTGTCCCCAGTGGTTTCGGTGTCCGTGGTTAAAATAGTCCTGTCGGTAGCTGGGTCGGTGTTCGTGATGGAAATTGTCCTGTCTATGGTTGGGTCGCTGTTCGTGGTACATATGTCGTCTGTTGTCATCCCTATAACCCCGGTTTTGATCCCAATGACTAGTCCGTGTTTTTGTCTCCAGTGCCGTTGCCAAATCGAAATTCCTCATAACGCCTAAAAATTCCCGCAGTGTTTTAACATTGTGGACCACAACCATTTTAGTCACTTCCGGCTCCATGTGGCCCGCAAGTAATAGTATGATGTCGTCCTCGCCCAACTTTGGTGTCAAGTGCTGTGCCTGGTTGAACTTGTCTATCGCGTATTCTTCGCGAGTCCCGTGTGTCCGACTGTAGTGTCCTGTAATCAAATTTGTACGTATGTCGGTCTGGTGCGTGTTGCTCCAGAACTGTTCCATAAATAGTCGTCGAAATTCCGCGTAGGTGTCGTACTGTCGGCGTATGATGTTGTGCCACTTTTCCGCGTTCCCTGTCAATGTCGCCCCTACTATCTGTAACTTAGTTCGTTCATTTTCCGATTCGACGATCTCGTCCAGTCTGTCTAGAAATCCCATCGGCTGTTCTGTCTTCCGTCCTTCAAATTTAGGTAGCGCGTCCCTGTTCAATTTGATGTGCTGTCCGTAGTCCAGTCCAATGCGCCGTCGTTCTAGGTCGTCCAATTTTTCATGTATTTGTCTCACGTCGTGTCCTACCCGGTTTTCTACTACAGTGACTTTGTCGTCCAGTTGTGTCTTAGCGTTCAAATTTTCGGTCTGTATCGTCTCTAAGGTTTGTCCTAAATTTCTGTAATTTGTCAAATGTCTTTTGTCGCACGTTTGAATTTCGGAATGTAACGTCGTAAAACCACTGACCTTTGTCTCCTCAACTGTCTCTACGCGTGTCTTGATTTCAGTCCGTAGGTCCGTTTTTGTCGCGTTCAAGTCTCCCTGAATCTGTACCCGTGTGTTTTCAAATTTGTCATCTATTCTGTCAATCTTTTCATGTACTTCAGTCCTTATGTCTTCCTTTACGTTTTGTATTTGTGTGAGTAGATAGTCCTGTGTATTATTCAATTTGGCCGTCAGTTCCGCGTGTGCCGTCCTAAACTCGTTTCTCAGTTCGATGTGTGAATCCGTAATCTTGTTTGTCAACTCGTTCTTTAATTCTGTGTGTGATGTCTTAAACTCCATTTTTAATTCCGTCTTTAGTTCCGTCTGTGATGCTGTAATTTTGTCTGTCAGTTCTGTATGCAAACTCATCAGAAATCTCCTAAGGTCCTGGTTTCCGTCGGCTTCTGCTGCTCTCACCTGCGGTGCCGTCGCCTGGTCCGTGTCCTTGTCTAACACCCCCGGCTCTGTCTGCCTCACCTCCATCTCCTGGATGTCTCCGCCTGCGTCCAGCTCTATGTCTAGTGTCCTACTTTCATCGTTTTGTGTCGTGATTTCTTCTCCAATTCCGTATATCAGTCCCGATCTCGTAATCCGTTTCATTGCTGGGTCCGTCATCTCTGCAGCCTGTCTTTGAACTCGTATGCCTGAAAACTAAAGAAAAAAACTGCGGGCCCCACCTAATCTCTGGATCCTGTATCCTACTGCTATTCCTGTCTAATTTCAACTCAATCTAGCCTTTTTTTCAGCCCCACGTTGGGTTTGCCACGTATTATATACACCACCCCTCTACTTCTTGTGTGTTTCACCTACATTATACCCTTTATTTTATACTTTTGTAAAATGTGCACACCTAATGCACGCCCCTTGTACTTGCACCGTTTGGTCGGTTCTTTTATAAAATATTTAATGTAATGCCTCGACTATTTAAAACTCTTAATCTCAGGTTATTCAACTGCTTATAGTGGGTTTCCGTTATAAGTAGTTGTGTTAAGTCCAACCAACGTGTACCCTTTCGTTTTACTACTAAAATTGCTACTCTACTTTAGTATATGCCAAAATTTCTAATTATATCAAAGTTACTATGTGCCAAATTAAATTACAACCAAATTTTATATGACTAAATTTTGACGTATTAAAAATGATTTTAAACACTCACCTGGTCTATACTCCGTCGATGCCTCGCTGAATCCTGGCACAAAATCCTAATCCCCGTATGCGTCCTTACAATGATGTTCTCAACTTTTCGTGATGTTTCCAGGTGTCTTCTAATTTTAACTGTTCCCCAATATCTGAAATGATTAACCCAAATTTAGAATTTAGAAAAAATTAGTGCTATAACTTCCCTTGTACTAATCTCCACTTCAAGTCCTTGTTTCTTCTATAATTCCGTCCGCTTCTCCGTATCTAAATCCCAATCCACTCGTTCCTGTATATTCTTGCTCGCTGCTCCTGTTGTCTTTAAACCGCTCTCAAATATCCCTTCAAATCTCTTTATAACCACTCTCGATAACCTTCTAACTTTAAACCACACTCCAATATCCACTTCAAATCTGTATAACCACTCCCGATGACCTTCTAACTTTAACCACTCTCCAAATCCAATATTTTACCGTCGCACAATCACTACTATTTACTTTATACTTTCGCTTATTTCTTTGCCACTTTTCAATGAAACTCATTTTAAAACAATTACCTTTATTTTCTTTTTCAAAATATTAGCACAGTTCTGAAAACACGTCTATTACAAAATTTGTTCGAAAATTAATCTCTGAAAAACACGTCTTTTACAAAATCGGTTCGAAAAAATTCATCTTGTTTACTCTCTAAGGCGACCATGTTGATTTTCAATTCGCCTACTACATCCTAAAGTTCATCACAAATAGTCAAGTCCGTGTCGCACATACCAAAGTTCATGTCTTTTATACAATTTCATAAACACACTAAATTCTAATATATGTCCTAAATCTTTACATTCAACCAATCACATTTTACGATGTTATTATAACTAATACTTTTGGGTTTACAAATATTGTCCAAAAGTTGATTCTATAGAAAATGAAACCAAAATTACACTTGACCCTGGATGCATGTTGATAGCGAACATTTACAGACGCATCCGGCTTTTGGACGGCAAATGTACTTTCAAAGGCTTTTAAAAATTCAACTCGGTATAAACCCTTGAGCATTTCACATCTTACTACGCCACTTAGTCATTTTAAAATTGCCTTTTGGCACTTAATTTCAACTACTATATTTGCATGGTATTTTAGTATACATAAAATACGGCAAACATATATTTTAGGTTTATGTGATCAAATATGTGGATTATTTTTGTTTGGCATATACTACCTTGTACTAACCAACCCTTATAACTCTTAGTATCTCCCTTAGACATTTTAATATATATATATATATATATATATATATATATATATATATATGTATCTGATACATATAGCTCCCTAACATCAATACCCGTTATAGCAGTATCACCAATAATGTCGGCAACTTTATTTTCAACTTCCGTTAAGGTTTCTTCTGTAGGTGGGCCACCACCAGTTTTTAAAGAATGCTTGCGTTTTCTTGATACCTTAGACTTGGTGCGGGACTGAATATCTTGCCATGTCTGAAAAGTGTATTTATTGTAAACAAAAATAAACAGTTAAATTATATTACCTTTCTCCAACCTTTCCACGTTTTGGTGCTTCCGGATATTGAATTTAATTCATTTGCAATTGTTTGCCACAATTTAACACTATTTTGATACGTAAATTTAGAAGTAAACTTCCCACTCCTAAGTTTTTCGTTATTTTGGAGGTACTCAATCAAAAAAAATTTTTTGTTCAATTGTTAATGGTGCATTTCGCTTTATATTTGTGAGAGTAGTAGACATCGTTAAATAATAATAATATTCGACTAAATGCGGGTGAACTAACCTAAATAACCTTTAATTGGTACATAACACGCCCATAAAAGTCAAACAGCTGATGTTTGTGTGGTGTTGCCATATCAAATTATTCGTTCGAGGAACGTGTGCGTTCAACGCGAACGAAGGGTAAGGTACGTATAGCTGAGAATAGCAGTCATTTAATGTAGTCGTTGGTATCGCACGTTCATGAGCGTGTACGCTCGTGAACGTATGGTACGAACGATTCAACAAGAATCGGCCCCCTGGTTTCTACGGAAGGTTTTGGCATGTGATAATCAGTACAGAGGTTAGCCAAAACCTCCTAGTTTGTAATAATCTTACAGGAAAACTGATTTGGAAAAATACAAAGTTACTAACTAATGTGGTACAGATTAAGAGGAAATAACATGAAACATTAAGGTTTGGTTTGAAGAAGATAATGACAAAGTAGATTACAAAGTTTCCTAAAATACAGGATGCGAAATGTATTGATTGCTACAATGTTGCACTTCTAAAAATAATCTAAAATAATGGCTTTGCTGTATACAACAATATGTTTCAACAACTTTTTACATTATTTTATTTAAATATTTGCTACCATTTCATATTTTTTAAAGCTCAATTTAGTGAGTATATCTCAAATGTAATAATTTATTATTAATGCGTTTTTATATTTTATAGTACCTCTCAAGAAGAATATAAATACATTCGAAAATTTACGTAAGTAATAAAAAAGAGTCTTATCGATTATCCAGCATACCTAAAATCCACAGGATATAATACGGTATAAAAGTGTGGACAATGCCTGCTTAAAAAATGCGTTTAGCAGCATTTTGCTTTCGGGTCACTATGTACCAAATTCTGACCACTGAGTGCAAAACGCTGCTTTTTCTAACTACAACTGAGTAGATTCATCAATCACTGAAACAGTCAATTAAATAGCATTGCAAAATTAGAAAAAAAAGGATTTTCTTAGGTTAACTATAGCGGAATTGTGTGCTCTTAAATTAAGATTTACATCTGGAAGTATTTAAAAATCCAACTGCAACTGGTTGAGCATTTAATTTAGTTCAATGTTCTCTATCCTTTTCGAGACCGCAGTCTCATACTGACGAAAACGTGAAACCCCAGCCGCTACATTTGCGGATTCGTATTGTTCCGGTCTCAAAACTTTCAACCTGGAATTACATATAAAATCAATTTTTTATTCTATTTATGTAACATTTATTTACTAAACATGTTTTGTTTTAGAAAAAACTAACAAATAAAAAAAGCAAATTTTTATATAATCTAAAAATTAAAAATATTTTTGAAAAACATTGTAAACATAAACACCTTCTTGTAAGAACGATCAAAAGTATCGGAAATTATACTTCCAACATATAAAAAATAAGAACGTCGTTAAAGAAAAGAACGATTTAGGTAACTAAAACTTGAGCACTGCGTGATATCTTTCGAAACAACCAACCACTCACAAAGTTATATGGCCACATGGTACGCAGCAGTAACTGGCTTCTTTTTTTTAATTCTGTTTAGCACAAATCACATTTTTTCTGGGTTACTTTATTGTTTGGTTTTGCTTCAAGCATTGCAGGAAAATGGCTTTAAATTAGCCTCAAGGGTGAATGTTCCGGTCTTCTGGTGGTGGAAAATCTTGGTTTTATTTTTTGATATTTAGAAACGAGCTGCCCAATAAGCCCCTTCAGAATTGTAGCAGTAGGGTATTTTTTTCGTTTGTATTTTATAAATTGCTGTGCATCTATAAGAGCCAAATGAAGCAACTGAGAAAAACATATTTTTATACCATTTCATTAACTTCCTTACAAATTCGGTGGTACTTAGAAGCAAGTCAATTTTTTCCACTTTACTCATCTTGACATTGTAATCGACCACACAATAAGGTTTCTGCATTTCGACTTTTACTTTTCATAGTTTCAATATCTTTATTGTAAATTCATGTGAGCGTATATAAATTGCATTTGTTACTCTTTTTTAGAATCACGTCTTTTTGTTGTAGCTAAAAACGATATCACCGAATTTCTAATTTATTCTCGAATTTTGAATATGTACATTCTATGTGTCTTTACTGTTCCGTAATACTGAATTTTTTTATAAAACAAAACTTTGAAGAATATTGGACTTGAATATACGTTATCTGCAAATAACTTAAGACTTTTTTTCAAATAAGCTCGGTCACCGTCATAAGAACATTATCGGAAATTTCAACGTAATCATCTATTATTATTATTATGATACTTAAAGCGACTGTATAAATAATGAAATCAAAAACTTCCTATTTTACAATCAACCAATACAAAAATTTGATGCTAGATCGATGTCTTTTGGACAGTGGCGGATTTAGCGAGAGGGCAAAGGGAACCCCTCCACCCATAGATCTTATTTCTATCCGGGTTCTTGACCCTAAACATTTCAGATTTGAGGTACCTTTTTCAAAATTTAGTCTAGCGAAGTTTTGCGAAACTGGAATTTAATGTGGTAGTAGTTTCAGTGTTTTAATTCATAAAGGTTTTGTAATCAAAGTACGTAATAACCACATACAATTTCCCTCATTTCAAAATGCAATTAAAAAAAACAATAATACATAGGAACCTGTGGTTTATAGTACCATGTAACGCAACTGAAAAAGTTTTGTACAAAAAGTTAATCTCGACATAGGCTCGTGTCGTAACCCTTAAAATGTCTAGGCCATACTCGATCTCCACCATGGTGATGCAGCGTAATTACGTAAATTGCATGCGTGTAGACGTCTGTTTCTCTGTCCGTATATGTATTTTCAAGTTATTTTTCTGAGATGCAAAATAATTACATAAATTGCATGCGAATGGATGTTCGTTTGTATGGGACCGCACATGAATTTTCAAAGCACCTTAAAAATATGCAGTATAAGTACATAAGTTGCATACGAATCGACATTAGTTTGTATGGGAGCGCATATGAACGTTCAAGGTATCTTTACGGGATGCAGCATAACTACATAAATTGCATGCAAATGGATGTTCGTTTGTATGGGAGCGCATATGAATCTGCAAATGAACTTTACAAGATGCAGCGTAATTACATAAATTGCATGCGTATGGACGTTCGTTTCTACGTGACCGTATATGTCTTTTCAAGTTACTTTCCTGAGATGCAGAATAATTACATAAATTGCATGCGAATGGACGTTCGTTTATATGGGAGCGCAGGTGAACCTTCAAGCTACTCTTACGAGATGCAGTATAAATACATAAATTGCATGCGAATGGACGTTAGTTTGTATGGGACCGCACATGCGTTTTCAAAGTACCTTTAGAATATGCAGTATACGTACATAAATTGCATGCGAATGGACGTTCATTTGTATGTGAGCGCATATGAACTTTCAAGTGATCCTTACGAGATGCAGCGTAATTACATAAATTGCATGCGAAAGGATGTTCGTTTGTATGGGAGCGCATATGAATTTTCAACTGATATTTACGAGATGCAGCGTAATTACATAAAGTGCATTGAAATGGACGTTCGTTTGTATGAGACCGCACATGAATTTCCAATGTACTTTTAAAAGATGCAGTATAACTGCATAAATCGCATACGAATGGATGTTCGTTTGTATGGGACCACACATGAATTTCCAATGCACTTTTAGAATACGCAGTATTAGTACATAAATTGCATGCAAATGGCCGTTCGATTGTATGGGTTCGCATATCTCTTCTCAAGTTACCTTCATGAGATGGTAAATGATTACATAAATGGCATTCAATTGAACGTTCGTTTGTGTGGGACCGCATATGAGACTCCAAGTGACTATCACGGGATGCAGTATAAGGACATAAATTGCATGCGAATGGACGTTTGTTTGTATGGGAGCGCATATGAGTCTGCAAATGACCTTTACAAGATGCAGCGTAATTACTTAAATTGCATGCGTGTAGACGATTGTTTCTGTGTCCGCATATGTCTTTTCAAGTTATCTTCCTGAGATGCAAAATAATTACGTAAATTGCATGCGAATGGACGTTCGTTTGTATGGGACCGCACATGATTTTCAAAGCACCTTAAAAATATGCAGTATAAGTACATAAGTTGCATACGAATGGACATTAGTTTGTATGGGAGCGCATATGAACCTTCAAGGTATCTTTACGAGATGCAGCATAACTACATAAATTGCATGCGAATGGATGTTCGTTTGTATGGGAGCGCATATGAATCTGCAAATGACCTTTACAAGATGCAGTGTAATTACATAAATTGCATGCGTATGAACGTTCGTTTCTATGTGACCGCACATGTCTTTTCAAGTTACTTCTCTGAGATGCAGAATAATTACATAAATTGCATGCGAATGGACGTTCGTTTATATGGGAGCGCATGTGAACCTTCAAGCTACTATTACGAGATGCAGTATAAGTACATAAATTGCATGCGAATGGACGTTCGTTTGTATGGGACCGCACATGCGTTTTCAAAGTACCTTTAGAATATGCAGTATAAGTACATAAATTGCATGCGAATGGACGTTCGTTTGTATGGGAGCGCATATGAACGTTTAAGTGATCATTACGAGATGCAGCGTAATTACATAAATTGCATGCGAAAGGCTGTTCGTTTGTATGGGAGCGCATATGAGTCTTCAAGTGATCTTTACTATATGCAGCGTAATTACATAAATTGCATGCGAATGGACGTTCGTTTGTATGGTAGCGCATATGAATTTTCAACTTATATTTACGAGATGCAGCGTAATTACATAAAGTGCATGCGAATGGACATTCGTTTGTATGGGAGCGCATATGAACCTTCAACTGATATTTACGAGATGCAGCGAAATTACTTAAATTGTATTGAAATAGACGTTCGTTTGTATGAGACCGCACATGAATTTCCAATGTACTTTTAAGAGATGCAGTATAAGTACATAAATTGCATGCGAATGGACGTTCGTTTGTATGGGTCCGCACATGAATCTCCATGGTACTTTTAAAATATGCAGTATAAGTACATAAATTGCATGCGAATGGACGTTCGTTTGTATGGGACCACACATGAATTTTCAAGGCACCTTTAGAATATGCAGTATAAGTACATAAATTGCATGCAAATGGACGTTCGTTTGTATGGGAGCGCATGTGAACCTTCAAGGTATCTTTACGAGATGCAGCGTAATTACATAAATTGCATGCGAATGGATGTTCGTTTGTATGGGAGCGCATATGAACCTTCAACTGATATTTACGAGAAGCAGCGTAAGTACATAAATTGCATTGAAATGGACGTTCGTTTGTATGGGACCGTACATGAATTTCCAATCTACTTTTAAGAAATGCAGTATAAGTACATAAATTGCATGCAAATGGACGTTCGTTTTTATGGGACCGCATATGGATTATGAATGTACTTTTAAAAATGCAGAATATGCACATAAAAAGCACACAAGTTCCCCAGCTACAGTAAACCGCAAAGTCCTAACAGTAGCAAAATCCCTAGCACACATAGGGTACCATATAATGATATAGAATAATTACACAAATTGCACGTAAATGAGCGCTTGTAAGTATGGAAACACACGTGTTTTTAAGTTATATCTTTTTCTTACGAAATATTGGTAACAAATCACTGTTCGTTAGTGTGTAATTGTATAAGTTTTTGCAAATAAATTTTCTGTAATGCATGTAACGGTAGACTAGAGTCACATATAACACGGATGCCACGCTAGCAATAGTCGTAGATTAGGGTCGGGGAGATATAGCAAACATAAAGACACGATCAGAACTGCAATCCACTGCAAGAAAATGATATAGTAAACATACAACTAAAGTAACTATGATAGGATAGTAATCTGTCAGATAAACGCATGAAGATAATATAGGAAACTACCGTTAAGCAGGGTAATAGCTCTGCCTACTGTAGTTGGGTCTAACCGGTCACTTCCAAAAGTCTATTAGTAATACAAAAACGTAAACACAAATAGTTAACTCTATTGTTTTCTTTAAACAAAAGGTTGTAACAATTTTATTTTCGCAGTAAAAAATCTATTCATGAAAGGTACAACGAATGTTAAAACACCTTTATTAACTAAAGTAATAATACGTGTAACAATCAAATCCTTACATTAATACAGTATCTAGAGTCGTTAGTCTATTTGTTTCGGAGTTCGGTGTATTCCACAGCCACTGGCGCGCGCGTGAGAGGTTTGACAACCCCACTCGGGACCCTCCCAGGATAGAAGAACGCGGCAAAAGCACTCGTCGATAGGTAAGAGCAGCAACAGCATGCATTTGAAATTAATGGCGAGTGACCTCCGGGTCGCATTATTTATGTGACACACTTCCTGAGTAACGGTTGGTATTGTATATTCGTTATCATAGTACCTAATTTAACAATTTGTTTAGCGCAACTACAACTTACGAACTACGACTTATAAACAACGCAATGGAAAATTATATTTATAACGAAGATTAGACAATGGAAGATTACGCTACAAAATTTATGCATTTTGAATCAAAGTAAGAAACACACTTCGCTGCAACACCTGTATTTGAAGCATGGAAAGCAGGAATAATTAGCTGCAGATTCCGCACGGCGATGCAGTTCCCAATCTAACCAAGGACAGCAGCCCGGGATTTGGTTCGTAGTAGATTTAAGAACTTCCTCAGTACTTCATTCTGAAAGCACATTATTTCGTTTCGTTTTATAGAAGTACAAATTTGTTATTCAGTTTATCTGTAGCTAAGCTGGTTTTCTCCAGTATCAAATTTAATTTCACTTAGTTTCGTAGATATGTGACTACACGTGGCTTCAACATAAATTAACAGCTGCGGTTACGTCACCTGTTTGTTTGAAATATGCCGTCAACAATTGCACAATTGCTAACAGATGTTTAGTATTACATTACTACCACCTTTGATAAAATTAGAGAATATCTTTGTGAATATTTTGACTTCAAATTGATTTTAATACCGTTAACTTAAAGAGAAAATTTTGTATATTAATTTGTAAATGACCTACACAGATCTGATTGGGTTATGAAACCTTAGTATAACCAGTCACACTGGATTGTAATATATTTGAGTAAGGATCAAGTTGATAAACCTTACATTAACTTTGCAAGTATTTCAAGTATTCATTTTATTTTATAGCATTGAATTTTATTTACAGAAACGGAAAAATTCTCTCTAGTAAATTTATAATCCACGCTTAAAGTCTTTTTATTCTGATCTAGTTTGATCAGACCTGATAAACAAAAAGCAATAAGAGTTAAATTTTATGACACCCTTATGTAGAAAATATTCTCTATGCATTTTAGGTATATTTGAGGGACGCAAATTGTGTTCCCATTTTCTATGTGACTTAATTATTATTTTTCCTTACAGGAACAGCGTCTTATTCTGTTAAGACAAGTTTTTGTGTCAGCGAAGGCGATCTTTTTTTCTTTGGGTCTCCACGTCCGCCCTTAGAAATTTGCCATGCCATTAACATAAATCAATCTGGACTTGGTGGCGCCTGTTTGTTTTAGTTTGAGTGTGACCCCCCTACAGATTTCGACTTACCCCCCCATTGCTCATAGCTCTACCCAAGGAATAGACCCCTAGTTACGTCGGAAGACTTTGTTTTGCAGACACCTGACTTGGAGCATGGTGATAATAAAGTAGTGTCGGCCAGAGAAATATAGGAAAACATTTCACTGGCACCCATGTGTGGGATTGGCCAGGAAAATTCGTTACACTGGCGCCGGCAACGTTTGGGGCCTCGAAATTTGTTTGTTCATAATTTGATTTACTTCGAAATTTATTTGTTCAAAATTTAATTTGCTTCGAAATTTGTTAGCTCAAAATTTATTTTGCTTTGAAGTCCATTTGTCCAAAAATTATTTTGCTCCGAAATCTGTTTGCTTAAAGTCTATTTGACATTTAGATTTGTTTGTTCGCTTTTGATAAAAGATTGGTTGTAATGTTAATCCCCATACAGTCAATTAATTAATTTGGTCAAATTTACTTTTGGCTTTCATTCTATTTTGACCCCTTATAATTTTTTTTGATATTGTTTTGGCAAAAATAATTTTACCAAAAACATCTTTTGATTTTTACCTTTAGTAGTACGAATTTGTTTTGATAACTTTTGTAAGGTTCGGATCAGTTAGATTTATCGGTTTGATTCCATTAGGCTTGAGTAATCATGTCGGAAAAATTCCAAATTGTTTGTCTACTTAAAGAAGAATTAGAGTATGAACTAAGAATCAGAGGAGTGGTGAGTGATAGACAAGTGTTGGAGAAAAGGAAAATTTTAGGTAGATTGTTGGCTAAAGAAATAGATAAGCCTGGTTGTTTGATTGATCTTTCGTGTTATGAAGTAGACTTTGCAACGGAAAGTAAAGAAATTTCAGTTTCAGTCGAGTCAGTTCGTAATGTTGTGTCCGAATTTGAAGGTGACTCATCAGACTCAATTTTTAGGAGAGCTTGTTCAAGGTTAAACCACCTTTCGGGGCGAGTTAAGCGCATGAAAATCCCTTCAGTAAATTCCGAGGAAGCAATTAAGTTCAAAAATGAGACAGTAGCAACGATATTAACCCTTGAAGCTGACTTATACGATAAAATCAATAAAAGTACAGAGTCCACCTATTTGGATCGGTCCGTTGTAGTATCTCCTTCAGTTGCTAGTGCACCTATTCATTCGACTTCGTATGTAACGCCTTCCGTACCTATAGGTTCATGGCCTGTAAAATTCTCAGGTGATCCCAAACAACTATATTCATTTTAGATAGAGTTAGTGATTTAGCACAATCTCGTAAGGTATCCGAAGCTGATTTATTTGGATCAGCATGTGAACTTTTGTGGGTGACGCTTTAGTTTGGTTTAGAACAGTGAAAAGTTCATTGAGAGACTGGAACTCCTTGTTAGAACGTTTAAGGAAGATTTCTACCTGGTTCTTCAGATGATGACATTTGGGAAAAGATCAGAAATCGTCGCCAAGGTAAAGACGAAAGGATTATTTTATTTGTCGCGCATATGCAAACCTTGTTTAGTAGACTGACCAACGAACCAGCAGAAGTTACTAAAGTTAAGATGATAAGAAGAAATTTGGTTCCTGAATATATTTCAGCACTTGCATTGTCGGACATTCAAGATTTGTCTACCTTAGTAAATTTGTGTAAAAGGTTAGAAGAAGCTTCTTTGATGAAACTAAACTTGGTTTCAGCATCTTCTAGTAAACCTAACAAGATTTGCAACCCCTCTAAGCATCAATTTGAGAACAAACCTCCTGGGTTGAATGAAAAAGTTTGTACTGTTAAGAGTAGGGTGTTTCAGAATAAATTAGTTAATCCCCAAGTAACAGTAGCGGATAAGAGCTCTTTGGAGTCCTCAGTTCGTAATTCCTTTAGTCCCGATAAGAGAAATAATTTTGTTTGTTGGAATTGCTCCCGTAGTGGACATTGGTTCAGAGATTGTAGAGCAACTAAAAGATTTTTGTTTTGGATGTGGTCGAAAAGGCGTTAAGGCTACGTCATGCCCACAATGCTCAAAAAACCAGTAAGGCGGCAGGCGCATAGTGGTCGGCATCCTGTTCCGCGTAATAAGGCCATGGTTATGATTTGTAAACAAGAAAAATACTTTTGTAAAGACGAGTGGTCAAGATGGCTTACAATTGTTAAAAATTTTTGTCAGGACTCTCCGAAGCCTAAGAATAATACTTTGTTCATTGAGAAGCAGTGTGATAATCGACCTTACATTATGGTGAAATTAATGGATAGAGACATTACCGGTCTTCTAGATTCGGGATGCACTACCTCAGTGGTAGGATCTTTAGCCCTTTCAATTGTTAGAAAATTAGACTTGAAAATTTTAGTTCAGCAAAACGGGTATCACTACAGCTGATGGTTCAATAAAGTCTGTTGTAGGCTCAGTAGATTTGCCAATTTGTATAGGTAATGACTGCCGCATCCTTAATGCATTAGTGGTTCCGTCCCTACCGCATACATTTATCTTCGGTAGTGACTTTGCAAAATTATTTGGTGTAGTTGCTGACTTTAGAAGTAATAATTGGTTTATCCAAAGTAACATTGGGAACGACATTGGGTATATAGGTTCGTCTTCCATCCCTTTGAACACTGAAGATTCTTTATTTGGTTTACATGACCTTTCAGATGCTCAATGTGTGCAAGCACAAGAGTTAATAAATTCATTTAGTGAGATTAGCAGCGACGATAGATTAGGACGAACTCACCTAATCGAAATGGACATAGACACAGGCAATGCCAAACCCTTCCACAAGAAACCATATGTCATGTCACCATATATGGGTAAGATATTGAATGAGGAGTTGGACGACATGCTTAGACTTAAAGTTATAGAACCGTGTACTAGTCCGTGGTCCTCTCCAGTTTTGTTGGTTAAGAAAGCAGATGGAGAATATCGTTTCTGTTTCGATGGTAGAACCCTGAACGACTTAACTGTTCATGATTCGTACCCCCTTGCGAACGTAGATAGAATTCTCAATATGTTGAGAGGTGCGAACTACATTTCGTCTCTGGATTTGAGAAAATCGTTTTGGCAAATCCCTTTGTGAGTCGTCTAAAGATAAGACTGCCTTCAGTGTTATTTCACGAGGACAATTTAGATTTACATGCATGCCATTTGGGTTGAAGAATGCTGCGCAGAAACAACAGCGTTTAGTAGATGCGATTTTTGGTCCACGTTTTGAACCCCATGTATTTTGCTATTTGGACGACATAATATTATGTTCGTCATCTTTTGAAGAACACCTAAAGTTATTGGTAGAGGTTAAGCAACGTCTAAAAGAAGCTAACCTTACTATAAACATAAGTAAATGCGAATTTTTTAAAAAGACACTTAAATTTTTGGGTTATATAGTAGGTTCTAACTCACTTCGTACAGATCCCGATAAGGTGTCGGCAATGGTTAACTTTCCTCGTCCGAAAACCACAACGGAGATTAAAAGGTTTATAGGAATGTGCAGCTGGTACCGTCGCTTTATAAAGAATTTTTCGTCTTTAGTTTCGCCTATTAATGACCTCATTAAGAGTAAGAAAAAAGGTCAAACTGTAAACTGGAGTGCGGAAGCAGAAAATTCATTTGTGCTGATCAAGCAAGCATTAGTTTCTGCACCTCTTCTTTCGCAGCCAGACTACTCGGCACCCTTTATTGTTGAGTGTGACGCAAGCAACACTGGGTTAGGAGCTGTGTTGATTCAAAATGTAAAAGGAGAAGAGCGTGTAATTTCGTACGCAAGTAAAACCCCGAGCCGTACCGAGCGCAATTATTCCACCACAGAGAGAGTGTTTAGCAGTTATTTTTGCAATTGAGAAATTTCGTCCGTGGGTAGAAGGAGTTCGCTTCACAGTTGTCACCGATCATTTTCGTTACTTTGGTTGAGTAATCTTCAGAATCCAACTGGAAAACTCGCCAGATGGTCTGTTCGATTAAGGCAACATTCATTTGATTTGGTGCATAGGAAAGGAAAGTTTAATATAGTCCCAGATTGTCTTAGTCGTGGTGTTCCTTTAGAAAATCCAGAAGTTAATTTAGTAGAGATTAAACTTGATGGCGTAGACTTGTGGTATGAATCTTTGAGAAAGAAAATTTTGTTGTCGCCCAAAAGCTACCCACAATGGAAAGTGGAAGATGGGTTTATTTATAAGTTTATATTTTCCCTATTACCGCATTCGGCGAATGTTGTAGAGTGGAAGTACTTAGTGCCAAAATCTCAGCGTATAGATGTCATTAAATCATGTCATGACCCCCCTTCAGCAGGACATTTTGGTTCCTTAAAAACTTTGTCTCGTGTTCAAGAATTATATTATTGGCCAAAGATGATCTTTGACGTACGTAAATTTTGTAGGAAGTGTTTGATTTGTGGTGCTCAAAAACCACCCAATAAAGGTCCCCTTGGGATGATGGGAAAGGAGAAAGAGGTTGGACTACCGTTCCAAACCATTGCGTTAGATTTGATGGGTCCGTTTCCTCGTTCCAAACGCGGACATAAATGGCTCTTAGTTGTTGGTGATTGGTTCTCGAAGTATTCGATTTTGCAACCTTTGCGTAGTGCCACGGCACATTTGATCGAGAAATTTTGGAAGAAAAGTATTTCTTGTCTACGGAGTACCACAGTTTGTTATTTGTGATAATGGTCCACAATTAATTGGACGTAATTTTAAAGCTTTGTGTGCAAGGTACGAAATTCAAAAGATTTGGTATAATGCTGTTTATGCTCCCCAATGCAATTTTGTGGAAAGAATCAATAAGACAGTTGGTACAGCAATCCGTTCATACGTAGAAGAACATGATACGTGGGATATTGAGATATCAAAGATCCAATACGCAATCAACTCAGCAAAACATGAGTCCACCAACTATTCGCCAAATTTTTAGTTTTTGGTCGTCAGGTACCTTTAAGTGGAAAAGCTTATAATGATAATTTTATACCTGGTGAGGATGTTGATGTCGTCTCCAGTAGTAGACCTTCTTATGTTTTGGATCGTCAACCTTTGTTTGATATTTTTGGAAATGTCCGTGAAAATTTGCATGTAGCTTATCAACGTTCGAGTAAACGCTACAATCTTAGGAGAAGAGACATTTCATTCCGAGTCGGAGAGTGTGTTTGGAGAGCTAATAAGGTCCTCTCGAATGCTAGTGATAAGTTTTCCGCTAAGTTAGCTCCAAAGTTCGTTATGAGTAAAGTTCGAAAAAAACATTCCAATTTAGTGTGTGAGTTAGAGAACGAAGATGGGACAAGAGCAGGGAAATGGCACGTAAAGGACTTGAAACCAGTTGAAGCGTCGTACCCAAAGGAAAATGATGATCCTGACGATTAGTTCCGGTCCGGTCATCTCTTTGATGTTAAGTAATGCAGTAGTGGTTTGCTTTGTTTTGTCCAGATTTTTGATTTAGTGTCGTTTCACTAATTTTGAGTATTTTGTTTGAGAAGTGAAATAAGTGGTTAGAGATTTTGTAGATTTTGTAGATTTTGTAAGTTTGAGGTGTGCCTTGGTGTGCACGCTGGTCATTTTGCTCGCGCGTTACTCAGAGATGTGTTTAGAAGATGTCTTTAACAGATATCTTTACAATGTAGAAGTAAGTGGGCTATTTGATTGTTGGTCCTGATTTCTACATATCTAGGTAGAGAATATTAGATTATTCTTTCCTTGTTTTTTGACCGTTCGAAATTCTTTGGTTTGATAAGGTCAAGGTTGGCTTGGTGAGTCTCACCATTTGGTCCATCACTAATGAGATCTGTTGTTTGTTGGAACTTAGTGATAGGATATTCAGTAGGGTGTAGGATATTACAGCCCTGACTGGTTCGATTTTGTATTTGAATTTGTTAAGTAACCTTATGGTTAGGTTACCTTCGTTTTGATTATCTCTTTGTAATAAAGTGATAATACTTTGTATTTGGATTTGATAAGTAACCTTTTGGTTAGGTCACTTTTGTTTTGATTATCACTTTGTGATAATAGTGTTTTAAATTTAGACCTATTAGTAAGGTCTTCCTTTTGATTGTCACCTTATAGTGATGATACTTTGGATAGTTATGCTGTTTTGATGAGGAAGCATTCCTTTTTTTTGTAGATAGAGCTAATTGAGCTCCTGGAAGTGAAGTTTTTTTTGGAATTAGAAATAAATTGTAAATGTTTGGTTATAGGTAATAAATATTAGCCTTGTTAGGAATAAGGACCCCCAGGTTAAAAAAAAATCATTGTGAATTTTGTCCCGTGGAGTGTTTGACTTTCTAATTTGACCCCTCCCAATTTTGATTAATACCGATTGTGACTCCCCGATTTTGTCTCCCAATGGACGTCAGGTACACGTAGTTTTTGTATTTGTTATATTTGAAGTTTATTCCTTAAAAAAAAATTTTTTTCTTTTAGGAAAAGGGTAGTGTAACAATTTTATTTTCGCAGTAAAAAATCTATTCATGAAAGGTACAACGAATGTTAAAACACCTTTATTAACTAAAGTAATAATACGTGTAACAATCAAATCCTTACATTAATACAGTATCTAGAGTCGTTAGTCTATTTGTTTCGGAGTTCGGTGTATTCTACAGCCACTGGCGCGCGCGTGAGAGGTTTGACAACCCCACTCGGGACCCTCCCACGATAGAAGAACTTGGCAAAAGCACTCGTCGATAGGTAAGAGCAGCGACAGCATGCATTTGAAATTAATGGCGAGTGACCTCCGGGTCGCATTATTTATGTGACACACTTCCTGAGTAACGGTTGGTATTGTATATTCGTTATCATAGTACCTAATTTAACAATTTGTTTAGCGCAACTACAACTTACGAACTACGACTTATAAACAACTCAATGGAAAATTATATTTATAACGAAGATTAGACAATGGAAGATTACGCTACAAAATTTATGCATTTTGAATCAAAGTAAGAAACACACTTCGCTGCAACACCTGTATTTGAAGCATGGAAAGCAGGAATAATTAGCTGCAGATTCCGCACGGCGATGCAGTTCCCAATCTAACCAAGGACAGCAGCCCGGGATTTGGTTCGTAGTAGATTTAAGAACTTCCTCAGTACTTCATTCTGAAAGCACATTATTTCGTTTCGTTTTATAGAAGTACAAATTTGTTATTCAGTTTATCTGTAGCTAAGCTGGTTTTCTCCAGTATCAAATTTAATTTCACTTAGTTTCGTAGATATGTGACTACACGTGGCTTCAACATAAATTAACAGCTGCGGTTACGTCACCTGTTTGTTTGAAATATGCCGTCAACAATTGCACAATTGCTAACAGATGTTTAGTATTACATTACTACCACCTTTGATAAAATTAGAGAATATCTTTGTGAATATTTTGACTTCAAATTGATTTTAATACCGTTAACTTAAAGAGAAAATTTTGTATATTAATTTGTAAATGACCTACACAGATCTGATTGGGTTATGAAACCTTAGTATAACCAGCCACACTGGATTGTAATATATTTGAGTAAGGATCAAGTTGATAAACCTTACATTAACTTTGCAAGTATTTCAAGTATTCATTTTATTTTATAGCATTGAATTTTATTTACAGAAACGGAAAAATTCTCTCTAGTAAATTTATAATCCACGCTTAAAGTCTTTTATTCTGATCTAGTTTGATCAGACCTGATAAACAAAAAGCAATAAGAGTTAAATTTTATGACACCCTTATGTAGAAAATATTCTCTATGCATTTTTAGGTATATTTGAGGGACGCAAATTGTGTTCCCATTTTCTATGTGACTTAATTATTATTTTTCCTTACAGGAACAGCGTCTTATTCTGTTAAGACAAGTTTTTGTGTCAGCGAAGGCGATCTTTTTTTCTTTGGGTCTCCACGTCCGCCCTTAGAAATTTGCCATGCCATTAACATAAATCAATCTGGACTTGGTGGCGCCTGTTTGTTTTAGTTTGAGTGTGACCCCCCTACAGATTTCGACTTACCCCCCCATTGCTCATAGCTCTACCCAAGGAATAGACCCTAGTTACGTCGGAAGACTTTGTTTTGCAGACACCTGACTTGGAGCATGGTGATAATAAAGTAGTGTCGGCCAGAGAAATATAGGAAAACATTTCACTGGCACCCATGTGTGGGATTGGCCAGGAAAATTCGTTACACTGGCGCCGGCAACGTTTGGGGCCTCGAAATTTGTTTGTTCATAATTTGATTTACTTCGAAATTTATTTGTTCAAAATTTAATTTGCTTCGAAATTTGTTAGCTCAAAATTTATTTTGCTTTGAAGTCCATTTGTCCAAAAATTATTTTGCTCCGAAATCTGTTTGCTTAAAGTCTATTTGACATTTAGATTTGTTTGTTCGCTTTTGATAAAGATTGGTTGTAATGTTAATCCCCATACAGTCAATTAATTAATTTGGTCAAATTTACTTTTGGCTTTCATTCTATTTTGACCCTTATAATTTTTTGATATTGTTTTGGCAAAAATAATTTTACCAAAAACATCTTTTGATTTTTACCTTTAGTAGTACGAATTTGTTTTGATAACTTTTGTAAGGTTCGGATCAGTTAGATTTATCGGTTTGATTCCATTAGGCTTGAGTAATCATGTCGGAAAAATTCCAAATTGTTTGTCTACTTAAAGAAGAATTAGAGTATGAACTAAGAATCAGAGGAGTGGTGAGTGATAGACAAGTGTTGGAGAAAAGGAAAATTTTAGGTAGATTGTTGGCTAAAGAAATAGATAAGCCTGGTTGTTTGATTGATCTTTCGTGTTATGAAGTAGACTTTGCAACGGAAAGTAAAGAAATTTCAGTTTCAGTCGAGTCAGTTCGTAATGTTGTGTCCGAATTTGAAGGTGACTCATCAGACTCAATTTTAGGAGAGCTTGTTCAAGGTTAAACCACCTTTCGGGGCGAGTTAAGCGCATGAAAATCCCTTCAGTAAATTCCGAGGAAGCAATTAAGTTCAAAAATGAGACAGTAGCAACGATATTAACCCTTGAAGCTGACTTATACGATAAAATCAATAAAAGTACAGAGTCCACCTATTTGGATCGGTCCGTTGTAGTATCTCCTTCAGTTGCTAGTGCACCTATTCATTCGACTTCGTATGTAACGCCTTCCGTACCTATAGGTTCATGGCCTGTAAAATTCTCAGGTGATCCCAAACAACTATATTCATTTTAGATAGAGTTAGTGATTTAGCACAATCTCGTAAGGTATCCGAAGCTGATTTATTTGGATCAGCATGTGAACTTTTGTGGGTGACGCTTTAGTTTGGTTTAGAACAGTGAAAAGTTCATTGAGAGACTGGAACTCCTTGTTAGAACGTTTAAGGAAGATTTCCTACCTGGTTCTTCAGATGATGACATTTGGGAAAAGATCAGAAATCGTCGCCAAGGTAAAGACGAAAGGATTATTTTATTTGTCGCGCATATGCAAACCTTGTTTAGTAGACTGACCAACGAACCAGCAGAAGTTACTAAAGTTAAGATGATAAGAAGAAATTTGGTTCCTGAATATATTTCAGCACTTGCATTGTCGGACATTCAAGATTTGTCTACCTTAGTAAATTTGTGTAAAGGTTAGAAGAAGCTTCTTTGATGAAACTAAACTTGGTTTCAGCATCTTCTAGTAAACCTAACAAGATTTGCAACCCCTCTAAGCATCAATTTGAGAACAAACCTCCTGGGTTGAATGAAAGGTTTGTGCTGTTAAGAGTAGGGTGTTTCAGAATAAATTAGTTAATCCCCAAGTAACAGTAGCGGATAAGAGCTCTTTGGAGTCCTCAGTTCGTAATTCCTTTAGTCCCGATAAGAGAAATAATTTTGTTTGTTGGAATTGCTCCCGTAGTGGACATTGGTTCAGAGATTGTAGAGCAACTAAAAGATTTTTGTTTTGGATGTGGTCGAAAAGGCGTTAAGGCTACGTCATGCCCACAATGCTCAAAAACCAGTAAGGCGGCAGGCGCATAGTGGTCGGCATCCTGTTCCGCGTAATAAGGCCATGGTTATGATTTGTAAACAAGAAAAATACTTTTGTAAAGACGAGTGGTCAAGATGGCTTACAATTGTTAAAATTTTGTCAGGACTCTCCGAAGCCTAAGAATAATACTTTGTTCATTGAGAAGCAGTGTGATAATCGACCTTACATTATGGTGAAATTAATGGATAGAGACATTACCGGTCTTCTAGATTCGGGATGCACTACCTCAGTGGTAGGATCTTTAGCCCTTTCAATTGTTAGAAAATTAGACTTGAAAATTTTAGTTCAGCAAAACGGGTATCACTACAGCTGATGGTTCAATAAAGTCTGTTGTAGGCTCAGTAGATTTGCCAATTTGTATAGGTAATGACTGCCGCATCCTTAATGCATTAGTGGTTCCGTCTCTACCGCATACATTTATCTTCGGTAGTGACTTTGCAAAATTATTTGGTGTAGTTGCTGACTTTAGAAGTAATAATTGGTTTATCCAAAGTAACATTGGGAACGACATTGGGTATATAGGTTCGTCTTCCATCCCTTTGAACACTGAAGATTCTTTATTTGGTTTACATGACCTTTCAGATGCTCAATGTGTGCAAGCACAAGAGTTAATAAATTCATTTAGTGAGATTAGCAGCGACGATAGATTAGGACGAACTCACCTAATCGAAATGGACATAGACACAGGCAATGCCAAACCCTTCCACAAGAAACCATATGTCATGTCACCATATATGGGTAAGATATTGAATGAGGAGTTGGACGACATGCTTAGACTTAAAGTTATAGAACCGTGTACTAGTCCGTGGTCCTCTCCAGTTTTGTTGGTTAAGAAAGCAGATGGAGAATATCGTTTCTGTTTCGATGGTAGAACCCTGAACGACTTAACTGTTCATGATTCGTACCCCCCTTGCGAACGTAGATAGAATTCTCAATATGTTGAGAGGTGCGAACTACATTTCGTCTCTGGATTTGAGAAAATCGTTTTGGCAAATCCCCCCTTTGTGAGTCGTCTAAAGATAAGACTGCCTTCAGTGTTATTTCACGAGGACAATTTAGATTTACATGCATGCCATTTGGGTTGAAGAATGCTGCGCAGAAACAACAGCGTTTAGTAGATGCGATTTTTGGTCCACGTTTTGAACCCCATGTATTTTGCTATTTGGACGACATAATATTATGTTCGTCATCTTTTGAAGAACACCTAAAGTTATTGGTAGAGGTTAAGCAACGTCTAAAAGAAGCTAACCTTACTATAAACATAAGTAAATGCGAATTTTTTAAAAAGACACTTAAATTTTTGGGTTATATAGTAGGTTCTAACTCACTTCGTACAGATCCCGATAAGGTGTCGGCAATGGTTAACTTTCCTCGTCCGAAAACCACAACGGAGATTAAAAGGTTTATAGGAATGTGCGGCTGGTACCGTCGCTTTATAAAGAATTTTTCGTCTTTAGTTTCGCCTATTAATGACCTCATTAAGAGTAACAAAAAAGGTCAAACTGTAAACTGGAGTGCGGAAGCAGAAAATTCATTTGTGCTGATCAAGCAAGCATTAGTTTCTGCACCTCTTCTTTCGCAGCCAGACTACTCGGCACCCTTTATTGTTGAGTGTGACGCAAGCAACACTGGGTTAGGAGCTGTGTTGATTCAAAATGTAAAAGGAGAAGAGCGTGTAATTTCGTACGCAAGTAAAACCCCGAGCCGTACCGAGCGCAATTATTCCACCACAGAGAGAGAGTGTTTAGCAGTTATTTTTGCAATTGAGAAATTTCGTCCGTGGGTAGAAGGAGTTCGCTTCACAGTTGTCACCGATCATTTTCGTTACTTTGGTTGAGTAATCTTCAGAATCCAACTGGAAAACTCGCCAGATGGTCTGTTCGATTAAGGCAACATTCATTTGATTTGGTGCATAGGAAAGGAAAGTTTAATATAGTCCCAGATTGTCTTAGTCGTGGTGTTCCTTTAGAAAATCCAGAAGTTAATTTAGTAGAGATTAAACTTGATGGCGTAGACTTGTGGTATGAATCTTTGAGAAAGAAAATTTTGTTGTCGCCCAAAAGCTACCCACAATGGAAAGTGGAAGATGGGTTTATTTATAAGTTTATATTTTCCCTATTACCGCATTCGGCGAATGTTGTAGAGTGGAAGTACTTAGTGCCAAAATCTCAGCGTATAGATGTCATTAAATCATGTCATGACCCCCCTTCAGCAGGACATTTTGGTTCCTTAAAACTTTGTCTCGTGTTCAAGAATTATATTATTGGCCAAAGATGATCTTTGTCGTACGTAAATTTTGTAGGAAGTGTTTGATTTGTGGTGCTCAAAAACCACCCAATAAAGGTCCCCTTGGGATGATGGGAAAGGAGAAAGAGGTTGGACTACCGTTCCAAACCATTGCGTTAGATTTGATGGGTCCGTTTCCTCGTTCCAAACGCGGACATAAATGGCTCTTAGTTGTTGGTGATTGGTTCTCGAAGTATTCGATTTTGCAACCTTTGCGTAGTGCCACGGCACATTTGATCGAGAAATTTTGGAAGAAAATGTATTTCTTGTCTACGGAGTACCACAGTTTGTTATTTGTGATAATGGTCCACAATTAATTGGACGTATTTTTAAAGCTTTGTGTGCAAGGTACGAAATTCAAAAGATTTGGTATAATGCTGTTTATGCTCCCCAATGCAATTTTGTGGAAAGAATCAATAAGACAGTTGGTACAGCAATCCGTTCATACGTAGAAGAACATGATACGTGGGATATTGAGATATCAAAGATCCAATACGCAATCAACTCAGCAAAACATGAGTCCACCAACTATTCGCCAAATTTTTAGTTTTTGGTCGTCAGGTACCTTTAAGTGGAAAAGCTTATAATGATAATTTTATACCTGGTGAGGATGTTGATGTCGTCTCCAGTAGTAGACCTTCTTATGTTTTGGATCGTCAACCTTTGTTTGATATTTTTGGAAATGTCCGTGAAAATTTGCATGTAGCTTATCAACGTTCGAGTAAACGCTACAATCTTAGGAGAAGAGACATTTCATTCCGAGTCGGAGAGTGTGTTTGGAGAGCTAATAAGGTCCTCTCGAATGCTAGTGATAAGTTTTCCGCTAAGTTAGCTCCAAAGTTCGTTATGAGTAAAGTTCGAAAAAACATTCCAATTTAGTGTGAGTTAGAGAACGAAGATGGGACAAGAGCAGGAAATGGCACGTAAAGGACTTGAAACCAGTTGAAGCGTCGTACCCAAAGGAAAATGATGATCCTGACGATTAGTTCCGGTCCGGTCATCTCTTTGATGTTAAGTAATGCAGTAGTGGTTTGCTTTGTTTTGTCCAGATTTTTGATTTAGTGTCGTTTCACTAATTTTGAGTATTTTGTTTGAGAAGTGAAATAAGTGGTTAGAGATTTTGTAGATTTTGTAGATTTTGTAAGTTTGAGGTGTGCCTTGGTGTGCACGCTGGTCATTTTGCTTGCGCGTTACTCAGAGATGTGTTTAGAAGATGTCTTTAACAGATATCTTTACAATGTAGAAGTAAGTGGGCTATTTGATTGTTGGTCCTGATTTCTACATATCTAGGTAGAGAGAATATTAGATTATTCTTTCCTTGTTTTTTGACCGTTCGAAATTCTTTGGTTTGATAAGGTCAAGGTTGGCTTGGTGAGTCTCACCATTTGGTCCATCACTAATGAGATCTGTTGTTTGTTGGAACTTAGTGATAGGATATTCAGTAGGGTGTAGGATATTACAGCCCTGACTGGTTCGATTTTGTATTTGAATTTGTTAAGTAACCTTATGGTTAGGTTACCTTCGTTTTGATTATCTCTTTGTAATAAAGTGATAATACTTTGTATTTGGATTTGATAAGTAACCTTTTGGTTAGGTCACTTTTGTTTTGATTATCACTTTGTGATAATAGTGTTTTAAATTTAGACCTATTAGTAAGGTCTTCCTTTTGATTGTCACCTTATAGTGATGATACTTTGGATAGTTATGCTGTTTTGATGAGGAAGCATTCCTTTTTTGTAGATAGAGCTAATTGAGCTCCTGGAAGTGAAGTTTTTTGGAATTAGAAATAAATTGTAAATGTTTGGTTATAGGTAATAAATATTAGCCTTGTTAGGAATAAGGACCCCAGGTTAAAAAAAATCATTGTGAATTTTGTCCCGTGGAGTGTTTGACTTTCTAATTTGACCCTCCCAATTTTGATTAATACCGATTGTGACTCCCCGATTTTGTCTCCCAATGGACGTCAGGTACACGTAGTTACCAACACACTCGCATTTGTAATTATTTGTCTCCCCCATTTGAATAAATTCATAAAATTGCATAGTTAGTTAGGAAAGTAGAAAAGGCTAGTATTATTAAGATAAAAAAATTTTTTGTATTTGTTATATTTGAAGTTTATTCCTTAAAAAAAATTTTTTTCTTTTAGGAAAAGGGTAGTGTAACAATTTTATTTTCGCAGTAAAAAATCTATTCATGAAAGGTACAACGAATGTTAAAACACCTTTATTAACTAAAGTAATAATACGTGTAACAATCAAATCCTTACATTAATACAGTATCTAGAGTCGTTAGTCTATTTGTTTCGGAGTTCGGTGTATTCTACAGCCACTGGCGCGCGCGTGAGAGGTTTGACAACCCCACTCGGGACCCTCCCACGATAGAAGAACGCGGCAAAAGCACTCGTCGATAGGTAAGAGCAGCGACAGCATGCATTTGAAATTAATGGCGAGTGACCTCCGGGTCGCATTATTTATGTGACACACTTCCTGAGTAACGGTTGGTATTGTATATTCGTTATCATAGTACCTAATTTAACAATTTGTTTAGCGCAACTACAACTTACGAACTACGACTTATAAACAACGCAATGGAAAATTATATTTATAACGAAGATTAGACAATGGAAGATTACGCTACAAAATTTATGCATTTTGAATCAAAGTAAGAAACACACTTCGCTGCAACACCTGTATTTGAAGCATGGAAAGCAGGAATAATTAGCTGCAGATTCCGCACGGCGATGCAGTTCCCAATCTAACCAAGGACAGCAGCCCGGGATTTGGTTCGTAGTAGATTTAAGAACTTCCTCAGTACTTCATTCTGAAAGCACATTATTTCGTTTCGTTTTATAGAAGTACAAATTTGTTATTCAGTTTATCTGTAGCTAAGCTGGTTTTCTCCAGTATCAAATTTAATTTCACTTAGTTTCGTAGACTACACGTGGCTTCAACATAAATTAACAGCTGCGGTTACGTCACCTGTTTGTTTGAAATATGCCGTCAACAATTGCACAATTGCTAACAGATGTTTAGTATTACATTACTACCACCTTTGATAAAATTAGAGAATATCTTTGTGAATATTTTGACTTCAAATTGATTTTAATACCGTTAACTTAAAGAGAAAATTTTGTATATTAATTTGTAAATGACCTACACAGATCTGATTGGGTTATGAAACCTTAGTATAACCAGCCACACTGGATTGTAATATATTTGAGTAAGGATCAAGTTGATAAACCTTACATTAACTTTGCAAGTATTTCAAGTATTCATTTTATTTTATAGCATTGAATTTTATTTACAGAAACGGAAAAAATTCTCTCTAGTAAATTTATAATCCACGCTTAAAGTCTTTTTATTCTGATCTAGTTTGATCAGACCTGATAAACAAAAAGCAATAAGAGTTAAATTTTATGACACCCTTATGTAGAAAATATTCTCTATGCATTTTAGGTATATTTGAGGGACGCAAATTGTGTTCCCATTTTCTATGTGACTTAATTATTATTTTTCCTTACAGGAACAGCGTCTTATTCTGTTAAGACAAGTTTTGTGTCAGCGAAGGCGATCTTTTTTCTTTGGGTCTCCACGTCCGCCCTTAGAAATTTGCCATGCCATTAACATAAATCAATCTGGACTTGGTGGCGCCTGTTTGTTTTAGTTTGAGTGTGACCCCCACAGATTTCGACTTACCCCCATTGCTCATAGCTCTACCCAAGGAATAGACCCTAGTTACGTCGGAAGACTTTGTTTTGCAGACACCTGACTTGGAGCATGGTGATAATAAAGTAGTGTCGGCCAGAGAAATATAGGAAAACATTTCACTGGCACCCATGTGTGGGATTGGCCAGGAAAATTCGTTACAAGGTTTATGGTATATTTCTCTGTGACAAGTAATCAGAAGTTCTAAATATCATCAAGGCAAGTTCACAAGAAAGACCGCCAGCGTGGTGTACATATTTACATAACTTTAACATTGATAACTAAAGATTAAAAAGCTCGTGAATCCGCTGTACAATTATTTTATACTCATCTTATATATATATATATATATATATATATATATATATATAATGCTATAATAAGAGGGTAGTTTAAGGGTAGATTAAGTCATAGTGGTCGTAGGATAGATATAAATAACTTTAACTTTAAGAAAATCAAATAATTTCATCAATTATAGGAGTAAATCGACTATTCTACAAAAAGTCAATTGCGAGGACACTGTATATAAAGGATTTGATTAAATGCATGAGAAAGAAGCTCACTTAGTAATAATCCGATACAATTTAATTAGAATAGTAATGTGTGCATCGTATAATATGTTTAAGTATAAAGATAAGATTATAGAAGCAACTAATTGTAGCAAATAAAATTATCGGGAAACATAGATAAATTGGCATTCCAGATAGACGTAAGTTAAACAGTTAATTAAATTTATTTTTAATACTTAACAAAACAGGGCTTTTTTATTGGGACGGCTTTTGTTGAAGCCATTTTGGTTGTGACGGCTTTTGTTGATTCGATGTTCATGTCAAGATCTAAGCCCTAACGCAAATCTAAAAATACGTCTGAAAGTGATATCAAAAGAGTACTCAAAGTTAATTCAAGAAAAATACCAGAGATGAAAAGTGGATAATTCTGGCCAATAAGTAAAGCGGACAAAACAAGAGATGCAGACCACAGACACTATGAGGGAACTCCAATGACCATTCCAGGTTAGCGATTTTTGAACATTTGATTATTTAAAGACTGTTTCAAATTTAATATTTGCTATACATCATGTATTTGTAAGAGTCATTAAAAAGGTCATTTGAAAATATGAAAACAGGGATTAGCATCTTAGAACGTTCGAAGATACTTGAAGGTAATTAAAAGATATTTTTGCTGGCTTTCAGGAAAGCATAAATTTGGTAAATGTAAATATTCTATACAGGGGAAAATTTTAGGTTACACAACACTGTACTGTAACGAATATATATTCTGTGGCACTGGTTTTAAAGAGATCACATCTATTCATTGTAGATCTGTAATATCTGACTTTTTGTATTCGATATAGTTATATCTGAAGGAAACAATTTCACAATAGAACAGGACATTATTACCATTTAATTAGCTTTAAATGCATTACTAGGAAATATTTAATAGCAATAAACACTTTGAAAACGTATTTAAAAAGGACTACGTAACGAATAAGTCATTTGCGTTGCCTAATCCGTAGGCGGATTATATCCTTTCTGTTATTAAATTAAAATAGCGTTTGCGTAAATAGTGTCACGAGGTGACGCGAAAGACGTATGAGCTGTTCTCTACGTGGAGGATACGAAAAGGCAAAATTCGCCATTGTAGTTTAACATGTGAACGAAGCTGCAAACTTAAGAGGATGTGGACACGAGCCCGTGTCAAGTGGAGCCTTCGAATACCCATAATATGGTAGGGGGATATGAGTCGTGGTCGTTTTGGGGGCCCCAGAATGGTTGTCATTCTTTAAGTTGCGGCAAGACAATGGATCACGTTTCTGAACAAAAATGGCTAGAGAGGTCGGTGATTATTAACGCGTTTGGAATAACCAGATTTATATTTAGTAATTAAAGCAACTGTCGTTAAGGATGTATGTAAAGCTGTTGTTCGACATTTCTTGGTAAACACGTATTGAACAGATGTTGGTCGTCAACGTTATACCCTAGGCATCAAATTTTGTAAGCAGGACCTGAACTTGTGCATCGCAGTTCGGTAGCAAGAGGTAACTTCTTCGCTAAGCCCAGGTATTAAAACTTTCAGTTATTACGTTTGCTAGACTTTTAATAGTGTTTATTGGATTGACGAACGATATCAAATTTTATAGAAGATTGCTTAATCATGTTAAATTTTGCGGACGAATTAACTTTGCGTGAGATCATAAAATAGTAATATTTCTTTAATTTGATAACAAAGTTATTTGCTAAAATTGTGCTAAACAAATTTAAATAACGTAAAATATGGTTCTTTAGGAAGTAATATTAAAGTAATTTTGTAAGACACGTGGTATATACATGTGTTCAAAAATATTGAGATTCCAAAGTCCACTTCCTGTTTAAAAAGATTTAATTACAGATGTCTAATCTTTAGTAAGGTCATTGTGTCGTTTCTATACCAGGATAAATTCGAAATTTTATTTACTTAAACTAGTTACGTGTGGTTTAGATTTTTTTAAGGAATATGAACTAAACTTATTTGAAGTATATGTAAACCAATACACAGATCTGTTCGTTGGGTATCATGAATCTTGTTTTAAAGTATTATTAAAAGTAAGGTCTTGTTATGTCAAGACAGATTTATAATTAAAATCAAAATTCAATTTTATCATTTTGTATTTGTAACTATATTTAACAAATATATATATATATATATATATATATATATATATATATATATATATTTAACGAAAAGGGAGAAACTACATTAAATTACATTTTTGAATTCAAGTTTTTTATTCTATGAATAATTAATTTTAATAAGAATATCTTGGAGAAAATAAATTTTCTGAGTAACGAAATTAGACGAATGCTGAAAAAATATAAAAGTACAGACATGTTACAATTGATTTATTCTAGATATCCATTTTTAACTAAAATACCTTTGGTGTGGTAATCTCAAGATTATCAACTCATAATTATTATTATGCTTTTTTATTGAAAAGCACAAATACTGTCTTTTTAATAGAAAATTTGTTGTGTAACTTTTTCTTTCAGGATCATCGTGATAGAAGAGGTTGTAGGTACGTTCAAGAGGTTTCCAGATGTGTTAGTTCATTAAGTTGTAAGTTTTTTATGGTGCTTATATCTAATGAGTTTCTGTATCTTCTCATAGGAGTATTGAATTTCTTGTATTGTCCATATAGATACAGTGGCGCTCAATTTCCCTTTTTCTTTCTATGTTTGCTTACTATTGAGTTTATACCATACCCACGCCCATTCTCATTGCTCACCCTTGGGATAATACCCAGACTATGCCGCGAACAAGTAAAAAAAGGATAAAGCTTCACTTGTATCCAACGAGTGGAGGCGAGGATGTTTCAGTACATATTATCAATTATTATATTGTGTAATTTTGAACTGCTTTATTTGAATCCATTTAAAGGGTAAAATAAGATTTATTCAGTGAGCTAGTTGTGGTAAACAAATAAAATATAACGTACAACATTGGGACTTAAAGGAAATAAAGTAAATATATCATATCAATAAAAATTCGTAAGCCCAATTGTACGGCATTTCATAGCAATAAAAATAACGCCCAATCGTAAAGAAAATTTCATATTAATATAAATGGAACCCTTCGTAGGGGCTTAAAATCCCAAAAGGCTAAGTCACAGCATATATATATATATATATATATATATATATATATATATATATATATATATATTCTTATGCTCACAACCCCCCCCCCTTTTTATATGATATTTACTTTAACTGTGGTTTATTTATTTACCTTTTTTTTAATATTTGACAGTGTGAAAATTTTGACTCTTGTATTTCGTGCTTTATCTAAGTTTGGTCGGTCTACAAAACAAAACTATATGAATATGCCTCGACTATTGAAACTCGCCTTCTCAGGGTATCCACACCTACCTACCGTGGGTTCAGTGATAGGTAGATGGTCACTACACCAACCAAACTGCACTACCTTTATATTTTGTACATGTAACCTTATATTTGTATATGCCAAATTTTTAATAAAAAAGATCCACGTAGCCTTGTGCCAAATCAATTACTCTTGCCAAATTGACTTTGACGTATCAAAAACACAGTACGCACCCGATTTACGCGTCGCTGTAGGCCTCTCTGAAATCTGGCTCAAAATCTCAATCACCGGATGGGTCTTCACACTGCGTTGCACTATCACTGTGGCTCATCTGCTTTCCAGACACTAGGTTTTGTTATACTTAATTTTGATATCCCCCAAATCTATAAATAATGACCAAATTTAGAATTTTGAATACCTTGCAATTTTACTTCCCCCGCGCTAATTTTCCTATAGTTATGCCTTCTTTCCGTATAATATTCTTGCTAATCCAATGCTATCCTTTCTTTAATCTGCTTGTTCCAATTCTATGCTCCTTTCTAGTTTCCACTCAATACCAATCTATCCGCAATGCACTATCCGAATCATTCCAAGTAGTTTCTCCTTCAGTCTAATAAATCCAATCCAATTCCTTTCTGCCTTAATTCAACTCGTTTCAAACATCCACTATTAATTCCGCCTGTTTCAATGTCGCTCCAATCCACTCTTACAACTTTCCACCCGTCTTTACTATTATTATTATTATTATTCCACTCACTTATCTATACTCTTCTTTGTTTCAATTAAAGACTTGAACTTTTCAAAATAATTTATTTACTCTTTTTAATATTCAAATTAGCGCAGTATACAAAAACACGTCTTGTTGCCAAAATATTTTAATCGAAATCTGTTATTTATGTTTACCTAGGTGATACCACCTTTTAAATTATGCCTACTCTTTATTCATTTTACAAATCCCCCATCCAATTAAATCGTCCCAACTAGTTTGTGTCACTAATACCTATAATTCATCTTTTACACTTTACAATTTTCTACTTAAATGTTCAATCATTGGTTCATAAGACCGCGTCACCCTTCAATCAGCTTTGACAATATTTTCACTTATAACTTTGATACTACAAGTTTGTCCAAAGGTTGATTCTACTAAATAAGTGCCGAAATGTTTCACATATAAACCTGGCTCTGTGTGGTGAATAGTGGAACTTCTACAGACGCATCCGGTTTTTCGATCAGTAAATGTACATTCTTTGGATTATTAATATACAACTTAGTATAAATCCATGAATACTGTGCTTTCTCACGTCATCAAGTCATTGTTTTACGTCTTGGCACTTCTACTTTGACTAATATACTTCAAATACTTTAACATTTGTAAAGTACGGCAAACAGAAAATTTTCAGTTACGTGATCTGATATTTGGCTTTATTTGGCATATACACAACCTTCAAGCAAAATAATCTTTATATTCTTTTAGCTATTACTAACACTTCAATATATTACTCAAATTTAGACCAGGGTAGAAAATTAATTAATTACATCAAATAATTTTAATCACCGTGTATAAAGAAGCTTTGGGAAAAAGTACGCGTAATTAAAGGCCTACTGTGAAGATTTAAATCATTCAATTAGAATGTAGGGTTTGTATAGAATTTTATTAGATAATACGCGTTATTAAAACGTGGAGCATACAAATTTATTCGTTTCATTAAAAATAAGGGATTTAAATTATTCACTAGACGCTTTCTATAAAAAGAAGCAGTATTAAAATGCTCAACTTGTATGTAATTTAATTATTCCAAGTAAAGAAACAAATAGAAATTACGTGCAAAATTTATATTAATTAATTCAATTTTTAAGTAATCGGTATTAAACAAAATGTACAAATAATAATTAATATTTAATTAGGATGCGCTAAAAATTAAAGGGTAAAAGTCAATGCCATTCATTATTATTTTAATTGGAGTTAATTGAACCATTAGTAATATATAATATGCATAAAAGCTTTTAAAAACCCAATAATATTCAAATCGTAGAAGTGTTATTTAAAGTATTACGATTGAACACCTGCGTATTTTTAAATGTCAAATTCTAATAAATTCGAGCTGATAAACATGCAGATTCTGCGTATATTGCAAACGGTCGGATAAACCGTAGCTTATATTAACATATGAATCCACGTGGACTGAAATAACCGATAGTAAAGAGTATCGATTTGCACCACTAAGACCAAGTTTAAAAAAAGACACATAAAATGCGCAAGGCAGAGACACAGATAATAAAAGGCGTGATTTGAGCAACGTCACGAGGAAACGATTGGTTGAAATAAGTTGCAGACAGGGTGCCCAGTTTGAAAGGCTCGAATATTTTTTTTTACTCTGGTGAGGCTTTTTGTAGGTTTCACAGCATAAATATGACGGTCCAACGCTGGGGCTCGATTCGAAAACCTTAGTTCACGAATAAAGGTGAGGTATTACAGTATCTTGACGCCCAATCTGTGGGGCTCAAATGTTTTTTAGAAAGGACCAGTTCCCGTGACCAAAGGAGCATATCACAGTATCTTATATATATATATATATATATATATATATATATATATATATTACTCATATTTAGACCAGGGTAGAAAATTAATGGATTACATCAAATAATTTTAATCACCGTGTATAAGGAAGTTTATTAGATAATACGCTTTATTAAAAACCCGTGGAGAAGAAAAATTCATTCGTTTTATTAAAAATAAGAGATTAAAATTATTTACAAGACGCTTTATATAAAAATAAGCAGTTTTAAAATGCTCAACGTGTAATTTAATTATTCCAAAGTAAAGAATCAAATGGAAATTACGTGCAAGATTTATATTAATTGATTCAAGTTTGGGCAACGAGTATTAAACGAAACGTACGGATAATAATTGAATATTTAATTAGGATGCACTAAAATTTAAAGGGTATTAATTTTAATTGAAGTTAATTGAACCGTTAGTAACAGATAATATCTATAGAAACTTGTAAAAACCCAAGATTATAATACCAGAAAATAAAGCTCTGAGAATTAATATTATTTTGAACACCTGCGTAGTTTAAATATCACATACGGCGTAAATTTTGTAGATAATTAATAGTTTCAAAGAATCTTGGAGAAACCGGGGCTTAATATTCACGAGAATGTGCGATACGGGGTTATTAAACCCAGATAACAGTCCACATGGACTAAAATATAATCGATAATAAAGGATATCAATTTGCACCAATACGAACAGGTTAGAAAAGGAAAGAGAAAATGCCTCAAGCAAAGACACATATAGTAAAAGGCGGGATTTAAGCAACGTCACGAGGGTCACAATTGGTTGAAAATAGGATGCAAATATCAGAGGTAGAAACAACAATTTCTGTACAAAATTAATTAGTTATTTCTCGGACATGCTTGCGTGCCGTGTGTTGAAATTTCTGAGATTTAAATGGGACGAGTGAAAATTCGTAAAATCGACGCGCGAGCGACAGACTGGGAACATAGAATGAGGAATTCTTTAGAATTACCTGTTTTGAGGACAAAAGCGACGTGCCGGCTTTTTGCTATATATACCGAGATGAATATAAACAAGCCCTCTTAGACTCTTAGACTTTTGACTATTCGATGCGTTAAAAGCTCTTACATCCGCGACTTGATTGAAGATGTTAAACAGTGCATTTTAGTTTGATAAAATAAATTAAAATTTTGCTCGTATATTTTAGTGATTCAAAATAGTTGGTTATTTACGTGCTAACATGAATGTACTTCAGTGCACTTAGATACAAGGTAATAAAATTTAGTTTCACTGTACCAATTAGCAAAATTTACAACGACAAATGTATACACAAAAGTAGGCAGTTTTGGCGTATATTGGTGAAAGAAGTATGAAGTTATTTGCTATTTTTCGGGGTGTTAATAATTAAATGGTTCAAATACGTGTCTGGATCCACGAAACAAGGGTCAGATATACATAGATGAGTTCCGGAAAAGCCCAGAAACAACTGGTGATGGAGAAAATTTTAAAAGCGTTGAGAATTAGAAGCCGTAAATATAATCCTGTTGGAATGGTGTGATTAACTAAAGGGACGATGTACTTTGAAGCTACGAGGACAGTAACCTTCAGGTAAATTATACTATTTTGTTTGACATTTTGTGTGTGTTGAATAACTTTATAATTGATTTACTTTAAATGGACATTAGTGAAATTGTACTAACCATAAAATTTTAATTTTAAGATGAAATTTGCTTGTTGAAGTAGAAAGGAGTATTTAGTTTTGATGTTCGGTAATATGATGAAAATTTGGGTATGTCTTTGAGCTCAATTAGACGAACCTGGTTAATTAACGTAAAAGGGGTGGTAGATGCTCCCTTTATACTCAGACTCCGGTCTGCTTATATTGTTATATTAATTAGTAGGCATCCAACTAGGACTTTAATTTTGGATGCACATTAAAATGATAATAAAATTAATCTTGAAATTCTTTTTAAAACTGAAATTTATGCTGAGTTTTAATTTTGAAATTTTTATGTATTCTGAATATTGATGTAAATAGAGTTAACGTTGATGTTTTTGGTAGGAATGTGTTGTTTTTTTTTATGAATGAGGAGGTTTATAACATTAGGTGAGCAGCCGAGGCGAAAAGAGGATCACAGCCGTTTATGACGCCCAATCTGTGGGACTAGAATTTTTTTGTTGAAAGCACCCAGTTCCCGCATTCAAAGGAGTATATCACAGCAATATATATATTGATGTGATTATTTTCGCCCCACGTTGGGTGTATCATAAAATGCTGTGTTATTTTAGCCTCACGACTTGGGCGTAGTATAAAGTGCTGTGATATACCCCTATATTAGGCCCCACGGTTGCGCATGCCATAAAATGCTGTTATCCCCTTTTTATTAATCAAGCACTTATGATGTGAAATGTTAAGTTATAGATTTTCTTTGACTCAACTAGCTGATTCAATTAAATAAAGCAATTCTACAATACACAATATAATGATTAAATATTTACAACCTTTTTAAAATCTTCTCCTTTTTCAGAATATTTACATATACCAGATTTAAGAAATTGAAGCCAGCAAAACGAGCCTTTTGTTATATTTAGAGACCTTTTGAAACGTTTCATAAATTTATCAAAGATTTTTATCTAAATTCGTAATCCGGTCATTTGTTTCTTTTTCACATGTTTCCTGATCTAATTTCACTTTCCAAACCTCGTCTCTAACTTTATCTACAACGTCTATCATTCTAATGAATTTATTTTCAAAGTGTACCTGCATTTCCGCGATTGTTTGATTACTTTCTTTTAATCCGTCGCTTATAATTTTTATTTCGGCACCTAACTTTTCTCCATCTTCTTTTATCTGCTTCTTGATGGACTTTTCACTTTCATCCATTTTCTTCGTTAATGCTAATAGAATAGACATGATTTCAGATTGTTGTGAAATCTGTTGTTCTTCACTTTGACTTCGCGCCAATTTTTGCCCTTGCATTTCCATGGATACATCTTGTAAAATTACGTTTTCTTGTGACCCTATTTCTACCCCTTGGTTCTTTAATGCCTCTCCGGTCTCCTTTATTCGTTTATCCATTTTTAAATTTTTATTATTATTAATATTTCAAATTCCTTCAGATTTTTAAATTCCTAACCCTTTTTTAAATTAAATTTTTATTCGTGCTTCTACAAATTTTAATTTTAAATTTCTCGCTCCTACAATTTTTAATTTTTAATTTTCTTTTTTAATTTTAATTTTGTGGTGTTCTTGCCCCTACGCTTTGGGTCGCCATAAAATGCTGTGATTATTTTCGCCCCACGTTGGGTGTATCATAAAATGCTGTGTTATTTTAGCCCCACGACTTGGGCGTGCTATAAAATGCTGTGATATACCCCTATATTAGGCCCCACGGTTGCGCATGTCATAAAATGCTGTTATCCCCTTTTTATTAATCAAGCACTTATGATGTGAAATGTTAAGTTACAGATTTTCTTTGCCTCAACTAGCTGATTCAATTAAATAAAGCAATTGTACAATACACAATATAATGATTAAATATTTACAATCTTTTTAAAATCTTCCCCTTTTCAGAATATTTACATATACCAGATTTAAGAAATTAAAGCCAGCAAAACAAGCCTTTTGTTATATTTAGAGACCTATTGAAACGTTTCAAAATGCCTATTACCTTTCATAAATTTATCAAAGAAACCCCTGTTTTGTTGGCCCTTACATTAGCGAAAAAATATTGAATTAAAACAGTTTACAGAAATAAATTATATCAATATAGCTAACCTTGGGTGGTTCAGTAGTTTCTCTGCATCCACCAAGCGTTTTCGTGCCCAATCTGAATATTTAGAGTCGAATTTGGAAGTCGACATCAAAACCAAAATACTATCCAAATCATTATTCAAAATCCCATAAGTTAATTCACTAAAAGGTTTTCCATCTCCGTAATTAACAAAACAGTAATAGAACATTTACCATGTCAGTGATTACCAAAATTAATCTAACAGGAGGTAATCTACAGAGTCGTCTCCAGAGCTATGTTTTATTTATTTTAAAATTGTATATTTATACTAAATTTTGTTACCTTACGTCTATAATAGATCGACTCACTTACACAATTTTTATACTTTTATAAAATAATTTTTCATTTACTTTCGTATGACTGGTTTACGTGAATAATTAAGCACTTCTGAGTATCGTGATAGCCCAGTTTAAAATGTATACTAAACTCGTCGCTCAATTGTTATCGTATTTATAGGCCTTGCCTCTTGTTTGCTATTCGTTGTTTTCACGTGTTAGGGCGACACCATTTGTCTTTATCTTTTGTGTACTCCGGAAAATTTTACCAATTGTGTAGTTCAAATTCTTGAAAGAACACTTAAATTGTCACGTATTCATTTACATACCATGATATTTAATTGAGAAATCCCACGAATTTTTGTTCATTAAATCACGTATTCGTTGTTGTTTGCTTATTCTAATCTAAACAAAAATAAATTTGGTGCTTGTTTATTTCCTAGTTAAATTGGATATTTGAACAAATGTAATACCTTATTTCGCGTACCATTTATTCAAATAATGCACAATTTTAGCCTGCGTATACGATGATATATTTAGCGCACTTGTTAAATATTTATCAAGCCAATTCATATAGGTTTTCCATTGATTTAATTTTGATGCATTTCGTTACGTTTTTAAATCTTATCTTTGCTCGTAACTACTCTTGGATATTCTATTTCTTATGCGTTTAATCTCTTGTACTATTATATACAGTGTGCTCTTAACTAACAATATATATAGTGACCTATTTACTCTTATAATATCTGTAATTATGTGCTTCTGTTAACTGGAAGTTTCTTTTGTTTATTCTACGGCCCCTATGACTTAAATCTAACCTACCCCTATACTACCCTATAATTATAGCAATATATATATATATATATATATATATATATATATATATATATGTACCATAAGGGTTGAATAAAAAAACAATTATTGGTAAATAGTGGTATTTTTGTGTATCATATGCTACGATACGAGAAAAATGAAAACAATTAAAGTAAGCGTTTGGTATCACAAAAGTAGCTATTACAACGGTCGTGACCTCGCTAGGAGCACCCAATTACCTACAGGGGCGGATCTAGAATTTTCTTCGGGGGGGGGGGCGATTTAACACACAAAGATTCAAAATAAAGTACCCAAACTCAACACCTGTTTATTGAAGTTTTGGCTTTTATATTATTCATATGATAATGATCGCAACTCGTATACAAAAATATGCCGTAATGTTCGGTTTCTCAGCGGGATCGAGCGAGAGTTCTCGATTCCGACAAGGCGCGATCATATTATCAAAACATTCAGAACGGGCACAATCACATCGAATATGCTAGACCGGTGACGTCCGTAGGTTACTTTTACGTTCTTACACCTTTAGCCTAAACAAAGAGACAGACAATGATTGAAATAAAATATAAACTTTATTACCTGATTTATTTAACTTTAATTCTAATTTTATATTATAAGTAGTAAACTGTTGCCGTTCTTGTTCATTGTTGCAATAAATTCAAATTTTTGTGTTGTGCTTTAGAAACTTAATATTCTAAAAAGCACATATCTCTATGAATTGATTAATACATATCCTACAGCTGAGCAACTGAGCTTCGTTCAGGGGGGGGCTCCTTCACACACACCCCCCCCCCCCATCTAAATCCGCCACTGGTTACCTAGGAAGTAGCTATGCCATTTAACAACCCTATATTTCTTACACTTATTCGTATAATAGGTGTAGATACTCGTGGTCACGAGGTTGGTATGTTAGACAAAAACGGATTTGTTTACACGAGGCTCATACAATCTTTATCAACTCATTACTTGTTAGATAATTATCCAAAATAAACAGACAATAAACAAAACTTATCTGGGTGATAGGTTAATCCTCCACTACGGGTACAGAAATAGAACGGTCAGCATAGCGTAGATCAGGAACCAACAACAACAGTAGCTTCATCAGCGGAATGGGAGGTTCACGTCTCATAAGCAAGGGAATCCATCTACAATCCAGGACTACTCGTACAAATCTTCAGTATTATTACGAAGGATATTGTATTTGCTTTTACTAGTCAAATACAAACCGAAGTAAACCACGGACCTAAGAGCATAAATTGCATGCGAATGGATGTTCGTTTGTATGGGACCACACATGAATTTCCAATGCACTTTTAGAATACGCAGTATAAGTACATAAATTGCATGCAAATGGCCGTTCGTTTGTATGCGTTCGCACATCTCTTCTCAAGTTACCTTCATGAGATGATAAATGATTACATAAATGGCATTCAATTGAACGTTCGTTTGTATGGGACCGCATATGAGACTTCAAGTGACTATTACGGGATACAGTATAAGGACATAAATTGCACGCGAATGGACGTTTGTTTGTATGGGAGCGCATATAAGTCTGCAAATGACCTTTACAAGATGCAGCGTAATTACGTAAATTGCATGCGTGTAGACGTTTGTTTCTCTGTACGCATATGTCTTTTCAAGTTATTTTCCTGAGATAAAAAATAATTACATAAATTGCATGCGAATGGACGTTTGTTTGTATGGGACCGCACATGAATTATCAAAGCACCTTAAGAATATGCAGTTTAAGTACATAAACTGCATACGAATGGACATTAGTTTGTATGGGAGCGCATATGAACCTTCAAGGTATCTTTACGACATGAAGCATAACTACATAAATTGCATGCGAATGGATGTTCGTTTGTATAGGAGCGCATATGTTTTTTCAAGTTACTTCCCTGAGATGCAGAATAATTACATAAATAGCATGCGAATGGACGTTCGTTTATATGGGAGCGCATGTGAACCTTCAAGCTACTCTTACGAGATGCAGTATAAGTACATAAATTTCATGCGAATGGACGTTCGTTTGTATGGGACCGCACATGCGTTTTCAAAGTGCCTTTAGAATATGCAGTATACGTACATAAATTGCATGCGAAAGGATGCTCGTTTGTCTGGGAACCCATATGAATTTTCAACTGATATTTACGAGATGCAGCGTAATTACATAAAGTGCATGCGAATGGACAATCGTTTGTATGGGAGCGCATATAAATCTTCAACTGATATTTACGAGATGCAGCAAAATTACTTAAATTGCATTGAAATGGACGTTCGTTTGTATGAGACCGCACATGAATTTCCAATGTACTTTTAAGAGATGCAGTATAAGTGCATAAATTGCATACGAATGGATGTTCGTTTGTATGGGACCGCACATGAATTTCCAATGCATTTTTAGAATACGCAGTATTAGTACATAAATTCCATGTAAATGGCCGTTCGTTTGTATGGGTTCGCATATCTCTTCTCAAGTTACCTTCATGAAATGTTAAATGATTACATAAATGGCATTCAATTGAACGTTCGTTTGTATGGGACCGCATATCAGACTTCAAGTGACTATTACGGATGCAGTATAAGTACATAAATTGCATGCAAATGGACGTTTGTTTGTATGGGAGCGCATATGAGTCTGCAAATGACCTTTACAAGATGAAGCGTAATTACGTAAGTTGCATGCGTGTGGACGTTCGTTTCTATGTGACCGTATATGTCTTTTCAAGTTACCTCCCTGAGATGCAGAATAATTACATAAATTGCATGCAAATGGACGTTCGTTTGTATGGGACCGCACATGAATTTTCAAAGCGCATTAAGAATATGCAGTATAAGTACATAAGTTGCATACGAATGGACATTAGTTTGTATGGGAGCGCATATGAACCTTCAAGGTATCTTTACGAGATGCAGCATAACTACATAAATTGCATGCGAATGGACGTTTGTTTGTATGGGAGCGCATATGAGTCTGCAAATAACCTTTACAAGATGCAGCGTAATTACATAAATTGCATGCGTGTGGACGTTCGTTTCTATGTGACCGCATATGTCTTTTCAAGTTACCTCCCTGAGATGCAGAATAATTACATAAATTGCATGCGAATGGACGTTCGTTTATATGGGAGCGCATGTGAACCTTCAAGCTACTATTACGAGATGCAGTATAAGTACATAAATTGCATGCGAATGGACGTTCGTTTGTATGCGACCGCACATGCGTTTTCAAAGTACCTTTAGAATATGCAGCATAAGTACATAAATTGCATGCGAATGGACGTTCGTTTGTATGGGAGCGCATGTGAACTTTCAAGCTACTCTTACGAGATGCAGCGTAATTACATAAATTGCATGCAAAAGGCTGTTCGTTTGTATGAAAGCGCATATGAGTCTTCAAGTGATCTTTACCATATGCAGCGTAATTACATAAATTGCACGCGAACGGACGTTCGTTTGTATGGGAACGCATATGAATTTTCAACTGATATTTACGAGATGCAGCGTAATTACATAAAGTGCATGCGAATGGACATTCGTTTGTATGGGAGCGCATATGAACCTTCAAGTGATATTTACGAGATGCAGCGAAATTACTTAAATTGCATTGAAATAGACGTTCGTTTGTATGAGACCGCACATGAATTTCCAATGTACTTTTAACAGATGCAGTATAAGTACATAAATTGCATACGAATGGACGTTCGTTTGTATGGGACCGCACATGAATTTCCAAGGTACTTTTAAAAGATGCAGTATAAGTACATAAATTGCATGCGAATGGACGTTCGTTTGTATGGGACCACACATGAATTTTCAATGCACCTTTAGAATATGCAGTATAAGTACATAAATTGCATGCAAATGGACGTTCGTTTGTATGGGACCGCACATGAATTTTCAAGGCACCTTTAGAATTTGCAGTATAAGTACATAAATTGCATGCAAATGGACGTTCGTTTGTATGGGAGCGCATGTGAACCTTCAAGGTATCTTTACGAGATGCAGCGTAATTACATAAATTGCATGCGAATGTATGTTCGTTTGTATGGGAGCGCATATGAGTCTTCAATTGATATTTACGAGATGCAGCGTAAGTACATAAATTGCATTGAAATGGACGTTCGTTTGTATGGGACCGTACATGAATTTCCAATCTACTTTTAAGAGATGCAGTATAAGTACATAAATTGCATGCAAATGGACGTTCGTTTTTATGGGACCGCATATGGATTATGAAAGTACTTTTAAAAAATGGAAAATATGCACATAAAAATCACACAAGTTCCCTAGCTACAGCAAACCGCAAAGTCCTAACAGTAGCAAAATCCCTAGCACACATAGGATAATTACACAAATTACACGTAAATGAACGTTTGTAAGTATGGAAACAAGATATGTTTTTAGGTTATATCTTTTCCTTACGTAATATTGCTAACAAATCAATCTTCGTTGGTATGTAATTGTATAAGTTTTTGCAAATAAATTTTCTGTAATGCATGTAACGGTTGACTAGAGTCACATATAACACGGATGCCACGCTAGCAATAATCGTAGATTAGGTTCGGGGAGATATAGCAAACATAAAGACACGATCAGCAATGCAGACCACTGCAAGAAAATGATATAGTAAACATACAACTAAAGTAACTACGATAGGATAATAATCTGTCAGATAAACGCATGAAGGTAATATAGGAAACTACCGTTAAGCAGGGTAATAGCCAGGTGGTAGTCACTCTATAGGCGGTTTTAAAATAAAGTTTTTGGCGCCACCAACCGCATTGAAACTGAGTAAAAATTGAAAATTTTACAGATATCTGTAACTGTCAATCAAAATGAGCTGCGCGCGTTGCGCGTCTCACAAAATTACGATGACCACACCGACCAACGTTTGTTTAAATTCCGTATTTATTTTTGGTACAGTAGCAGTAATTTCAGGCGAAAAGTATTATAATATCACAGTTTAGAAAATGTGCAGTTCTCTATTGCGAAAACAGGGATGCAATTCGCCATAGATTTCCCAATCCAAAGAAATTTTTGTACGTTTATTTCCAGTGGATGAATTTAATTGGAACAAATTCTCTGAAAAAAATTGATCCTGCGTGGGTCTACAAAAATTTACGAGTTTGCCATGCTCATTTTGTTCCAGGGGATGTTTGTTGAAATACGTATGTAGTTTTTAATAAGCATCTTTATATTTTTATTTCACCAATATTTAAATTTAAATATATACTTGTGAAACTTAAGTTTGTATTGATTTGATTACATTTTAACATAAAAGCATAAATCTTTCTTAAGGAAGCCAGAAGTTTACCTACCTCTTTTAATGAATGGAGTGATAGGTGATTTGATAGATGTTTCTTATAACAATTTTGAATATACAGTTAGTAAAATATAAAATGTGGTACATATATGTAGTACATTGAACAAACTCTAAGTGCAGTATTTAACTAAACAAGTATAGTACTCAACAGCAGTGTTCAATGAATTACAATATGATATTACATTTTATATTTAACTAACTTGTATCAAGCAATACATTTGAAATTCCTGCTAAATACGCATTTAGTGGCATTTTTTCCGCCAGATGGCGCTCATTACTAGTTAAGCTTCAATCTGCATGGTGGCGCTAAACTTAATTGTAATTGTTTCTGAACAGTGACGCATCTCTTGTATTATTGGTCTGTGGTAATAGCTCTGCCTACTGTAGTTGGGTCTAACAGGTCACTTCCAAAAGTCTATTAGTAATATAAAAACGTAAACACAAATAGTTACCTCTATTGTTTTCTTTAAACAAAAGGTTCATGATATATTTCTCTGTGACAAGTAATCAGAAGTTCTAAATACCATCAAGGCAAGTTCAGTTCACAAAAAAGACCGCCAGCGTGGCGTACATACAGTATTGCCCGAAATAAACAGTACTGAAATTGTAATTGTTTTGTATATTTAAAAAATACATATTATTGACACTTTATTATATGTTCTAAATGTGCACCTCCTCGTTCGAGACAGACTTCATAACGATGTTCTAAGTTTCTGGTCATGTTATTGAATAAGGGTTGTCTCAGGGCTGCGAAGAAGACTCTAACGGCATCCTTTAATTCATCGATGGTTTGTGGTGCCCGTTTGAAAACGGCATTTTTAGCCATGCACCAAATGTATGCGTCTGGAGGTGTGAGGTCTGGAGAATGTGAAGGATAAGGGAAGTCAGTAAATCGTGATATGAATTTGCTTGGAAAATGTTCTTGAAGAAATTGACGAATTGCGGCAGCAGTATGGCAAGTTGCCCCGTCCTGCTGAAAAATTGGTTTCGAAATGCCAAGTTACGTGCACGACAGAATTGACGTAGATCAGGGATAAATCGTGTTAAAATTTGTCTGTACCTCTGTTGATTAAGTGTGACTTGCCTACCATTCTCTTCGATAAAGTACCGACCAATGATTCCGTGTCCGGAAACAGCACACCAGACACTCACTTTTTCACTATGTAAAGGAACTTCTTGAACCTCATCGGGTCTGGCAAAGCCCAGAAATCGATTTGTGCGACGATTCACATAGCCTGACAAGTGAAAATGTGCTTCGTCTGAAAACCAAACATTTTCAAAATTCAGGTTTTTCATACTGTAACGCGAGAATTCTGGCGCAATATTCCACTCTACTGCGATAATCCCGAGGATGTAGTTGTTGATGTACCTGAATCACATACGAAAATGTACCCAGCTCCTTCAGGGTTCTTTGAAAGGAAGTTCTTTTTAAATCAAGTTGTAACGCTGTCCTTGCCTGGCTGACTTTCGGATTTTCTAAGATTTGCTCAAAACACGTTCATGGTTATTGTTGTTGTTAACTGTTCTGGGACGCCCTGAGTTTCCTTTTCGTTGGCACAATACACTACCTGTATTTCTAAACTTTTCAATAACCTTCAAAATTACAGCATTACTTGGAGAACGTTTATTAAACCTTTGTGTGAATTGATCAGACACGTATAGCAAACTTGCACCATTATGTCGGCCGATTCCGTATGAACGAAAATAATGCTCTACCAGAAACACTTTCTCCTCTGTACTTAACACCATTTTTAACAATTAGGCCCTACTAATTACTTGTTTGAGGTTTACTTGACAGGTCTATACTAGCTAACTTGAGTGTGACAGCGCACGCATAAAAACACCGCCAACTTAGTTTCAGTACTGTTTATTTCGGGCAATACTGTATTTACATAACTTTAACATTGCTAACTAAAGAATCAAATAATTCCATCAATTATAGGAGTAAATCGACTATTCTACAAAAAGTCAATTGCGAGGACACTGTATATAAAGGATATTTGATCTAATGCATGAGAAAGAAGCTCCTTCAGTAATAATCCGATACCATTTAATCAGAATAGTAATGTGTGCGTCGTATAATATGTTTAAGTATAATTTACGACTAAAGATAAGATTTTAGAAGCAACTAATTACAGCAAATAAAATTATCGGGAAACATAGATAAATTGGCATTCCAGATAGACGTAAGTTAAACAGTTAATTAAATTTATTTTTAATACTTAACAAAACAGGGCTTTTTTATTGGGACGGCTTTTGTTGAAGCCATTTTGGTTGTGACGGCTTTTGTTGATTCGATGTTCATGTCAAGATCTAAGCCCTAACGCAAATCTAAAAATACGTCTGAAAGTGATATCAAAAGAGTACTCAAAGTTAATTCAAGAAAAATACCAGAGATGAAAAGTGGATAATTCTGGCCAATAAGTAAAGCGGACAAAACAAGAGATGCAGACCACAGACACTATGAGGGAACTCAATGACCATTCCAGGTTAGCGATTTTGAACATTTGATTATTTAAAGACTGTTTCAAATTTAATATTTGCTATACATCATGTATTTGTAAGAGTCATTAAAAAGGTCATTTGAAAATATGAAAACAGGGATTAGCATCTTAGAACGTTCGAAGATACTTGAAGGTAATTAAAAGATATTTTTGCTGGCTTTCAGGAAAGCATAAATTTGGTAAATGTAAATATTCTATACAGGGGAAAATTTTAGGTTACACAACACTGTACTGTAACGAATATATATTCTGTGGCACTGGTTTTAAAGAGATCACATCTATTCATTGTAGATCTGTAATATCTGACTTTTTGTATTCGATATAGTTATATCTGAAGGAAACAATTTCACAATAGAACAGGACATTATTACCATTTAATTAGCTTTAAATGCATTACTAGGAAATATTTAATAGCAATAAACACTTTGAAAACGTATTTAAAAAGGACTACGTAACGAATAAGTCATTTGCGTTGCCTAATCCGTAGGCGGATTATATCCTTTCTGTTATTAAATTAAAATAGCGTTTGCGTAAATAGTGTCACGAGGTGACGCGAAAGACGTATGAGCTGTTCTCTACGTGGAGGATACGAAAAGGCAAAATTCGCCATTGTAGTTTAACATGTGAACGAAGCTGCAAACTTAAGAGGATGTGGACACGAGCCCGTGTCAAGTGGAGCCTTCGAATACCCATAATATGGTAGGGGGATATGAGTCGTGGTCGTTTTGGGGGCCCCAGAATGGTTGTCATTCTTTAAGTTGCGGCAAGACAATGGATCACGTTTCTGAACAAAAATGGCTAGAGAGGTCGGTGATTATTAACGCGTTTGGAATAACCTGATTTATATTTAGTAATTAAAGCAACTCTCGTTAAGGATGTATGTAAAGCTATTGTTCGACATTTCTTGGTAAACACGTATTGAACAGATGTTGGTCGTCAACGTTATACCCTAGGCGTCAAATTTTGTAAGCAGGACCTGAACTTGTGCATCGCAGTTCGGTAGCAAGAGGTAACTTCTTCGCTAAGCCCAGGTATTAAAACTTTCAGTTATTACGTTTGCTATACTTTTAATAGTGTTTATTGGATTGACGAACGATATCAAATTTTATAGAAGATTGCTTAATCATGTTAAATTTTGCGGACGAATTAACTTTGCGTGAGATCATAAAATAGTAATATTTCTTTAATTTGATAACAAAGTTATTTGCTAAAATTGTGCTAAACAAATTTAAATAACGTGAAATATGGTTCTTTAGGAAGTAATATTAAAGTAATTTTGTAAGACACGTGGTATATACATGTGTTCAAAAATATTGAGATTCCAAAGTCCACTTCCTGTTTAAAAAGATTTAATTACAGATGTCTAATCTTTAGTAAGGTCATTGTGTTGTTTCTATACCAGGATAAATTCGAAATTTTATTTACTTAAACTAGTTACGTGTGGTTTAGATTTTTTTAAGGAATATGAACTAAACTTATTTGAAGTATATGTAAACCAACACACATCTGTTCGTTGGGTATCATGAATCTTGTTTTAAAGCATTATTAAAAGTAAGGTCTTGTTATGTCAAGACAGATTTATAATTAAAATCAAAATTCAATTTTATTATTTTGTATTTGTAACTATATTTAACAAAAAAAAAAACGAAAAGAGAGAAACTACATTAAATTACATTTTTGAATTCAAGTTTTTTATTCTATGAATAATTAATTTTAATAAGAATATCTTGGAGAAAATAAATTTTTTGAGTAACGAAATTAGACGAATGCTGAAAAAATATAAAAGTACAGACATGTTACAATTGATTTATTCTAGATATTCATTTTTAACTAAAATACCTTTGGTGTGGTAATCTCAAGATTATCAACTCATAATTATTATTATGCTCTTTTATTGAAAAGCACAAATACGGTCTTTTTAATAGAAAATTTGTTGTGTAACTTTTTCTTTCAGGATCATCGTGATAGAAGAGGTTGTAGGTACGTTCAAGAGGTTTCCAGATGTGTTAATTCATTAAGTTGTAAGTTTTTTATGGTGCTTATATCTAATGAGTTTCTGTATCTTCTCATAGGAGTATTGAATTTCTTGTATTGTCCATATAGATACAGTGGCGCTCGATTTCCCTTTTTCTTTCTATGTTTGCTTACTATTGAGTTTATACCATACCCACGCCCATTCTCATTGCTCACCCTTGGGATAATACCTAGACTAAGCCGCGAACAAGTAAAAAAAGGATAAAGCTTCACTTGTATCCAACGAGTGGAGGCGAAGATCTTTCAGTACATGTTATCAATTATTATATTGTGTGATTTTGAACTGCTTTATTTGAATCCATTTAAAGGGTAAAATATTATTCAGTGAGCTAGTTGTGGCAAACAAATAAAATATAACGTACAACATTGGGACTTAAAGGAAATAAAGTAAATATATCATATCAATAAAAATTGGTAAGCCCAATCGTACGGCATTTCATAGCAATAAAAATAACGCCCAATCGTAAAGAAAATTTCATATCAATATAAATGGAACCCATCGTAGGGGCTTAAAATCCCAAAAGGCTAAGTCACAGCAATATATATATATATATATATATATATATATATATATATATATTACTCAAATTTAGACCAGGGTAGAAAATTAATTAATTACATCAAATAATTTTTAATCACCGTGTATAAGGAAAGCTTTGGGAAAAAGTACGCGTAATTAAAGGCCTACTGTGAAGATTTAAATCATTCAATTAGAATGTAGGGTTTGTATAGAATTTTATTAGATAATACGCGTTATTAAAACGTGGAGCATACAAATTTATTCGTTTTATTAAAAATAAGGGATTTAAATTATTCACTAGACGTTTTCTTTAAAAAGAAGCAGTATTAAAATGCTCAACTTGTATGTAATTGAATTATTCCAAGTAAAGAAACAAATAGAAATTACGAGCAAAATTTATATTAATTAATTCAATTTTTAAGTAACCGGTATTAAACAAAATGTACAAATAATAATTAATATTTAATTAGGATTCGCTAAAAATTAAAGGGTAAAAGTCAATGCCATTCATTATTATTTTAATTGGAGTTAATTGAACCATTAGTAATATATAATATGCATAAAAGCTTTTAAAAACCCAATAATATTCAAATCGTAGAAGTGTTATTTAAAGTATTACGATTGAACACCTGCGTATTTTTAAATGTCAAATTCTAATAAATTCGAGCTGATAAACATGCAGATTCTGCGTATATTGCAAACGGTCGGATAAACCGTAGCTTATATTAACATATGAATCCACGTGGACTGAAATAACCAATAGTAAAGAGTATCGATTTGTACCACTAAAACCAAGTTAAAAAAAGACATCTAAAATGGTTGAAATAAGTTGCAGACAGGGTGCCCAGTTTGAGATGCTCGAATTTTTTTTTTTACTCTGGTGAGGTTTTTTGTAGGTTTCACAGCATAAATATGACGGCCCAACGCTGGGGCTCGATTCGAAAACCTTAGTTCACGAATAAAGGTGAGGTATCACAGTATCTTGACGCCCAATCTGTAGGGCTCAAATGTTTTTTAGAAAGGACCAGTTTCCGTGACCAAAGGAGCATATCACAGTATCTTATATATATATATATATATATATATATATATATATATATATATATTGATGTGATTATTTTCGCCCCACGTTGGGTGTATCATAAAATGCTATGTTATTTTAGCCTCACGACTTGGGCGTGGTATAAAGTGCTGTGATATACCCCTATATTAGGCCCCACGGTTGCGCATGTCCTAAAATGCTGTTATCCCCTTTTTATTAATCAAGCACTTATGATGTGAAATGTTAAGTTATAGATTTTCTTTGCCTCAACTAGCTGATTCAATTAAATAAAGCAATTCTACAATACACAATATAATGGATAAATATTTACAACCTTTTTAAAATCTTCTCCTTTTTCAGAATATTTACATATACTAGATTTAAGAAATTGAAGCCAGCAAAACGAGCCTTTTGTTATATTTAGAGACCTATTAAAACGTTTCAAGATGCTTATTACCTTTCATAAATTTATCAATGAAACCCCTGTTTTGTTGCCCCTTACATTAGCAAAAAAATATTGAATTAAAACAGTTTACAGAGATAAATTATATCAATATAGCTAACCTGGAGTGGTTCCGTAGTTTCTCTGCATCCCCCAAGAGTTTTCGTTCCCAATCTGAATATTTAGAGTCGAATTTGGAAGTCGACATCAAAACCAAAATACTATCCAAATTATCTTGTCTTTTATTTGGAAGGTAATTCTTCTCTTTATTTTCTCGTTCATTTTGTCCACGTACTTTCGTGCTCTTTCCTGTAGCCTTCTCCTGACTATGTAGTTTTCTCTCTAAGTCTTCTTCTTTTGGTGTAATTTCCCATGGCCTATCCGGATACACGTTTCTCATTAAAGTTATGGGGGATTCTGCTGTGACTGTATGAGGTGTATGATTTAGAAACCTTTCAACTTTTGGCAAATTTATTTCCCAACTTCGATGATCCTGATATGCTATCATGCGCAAAAACTTACAGGTCTTCTGAATGTATCTCTCTGCAGGATTGCCCTGAAGATGACGGATGCTACAGAAAATAACTCCTATTTGTTGGTTTTCCCAGTGTGACACAAACCTAGCATTGTTAAAGTATGTTGCGTTATCCGCCAGTATCCTTTTGAATTTTCCTTCTTCTGTGATGAATTGCTCTAGTTTTCTGATCGTCTCTACTGTGTTGCAATCCCTAGTAGGGAATAACCTTGTGTACTTTGAGAATACATCCACTATCACTAGGACATGTTTATTTTTCTTCCTACTGGGTACCAAATTACTTAGGTAGTCTACTACAATTAGGTCTAATGGATTGTCCACCTGAATGTTTTGAATGATGTTCTGATTGACATGGTTCTTGTATTTACCCAGCGTGCAGAGATAACACGTGCTCACTGTTTCTTTGATGAGTCTCAGGTCCCTCTGAGCATAGAAATTTTCTCCAAACATTAACCACAGTTTTCTAATCCCTAAATGTCCATATGAGATATGTAATTCTTTTATGATTGATACAGCCAATTCTTTGTTGAGCACGTACAGGTCTTCCCCATTTAAGTATTTCATGAGAAAACCATTAATACTTTTAAACTGCTTATAATTTGGGTCTACCATTAACCTATCCTTTATATTTTGTATCCATTCATCATTTTCCTGCATTGCCAAAATTCTCCCATGTGAAAATATTGACTCATCTCTCCCACCAAGTTATGCATTGCTACAAATATGTCATTTGACAAATTATTGTTCACCTTGTTGTCTCCATAAACTTTGGAATACTGTTTAACTGAAATTTCCGGCCTATTTATCCTAGTGTGTTGCCCCTGATTTCTACCCGCATTTTCAAATTCTGATTTTAAATTGCCTAACTCCCTATTTATATCAAGTCCTATTTCACAGTTTCCCTGAATTTCCCGCATCTTTTTATCTAAATCCGTAATCCGGTCATTTGTTTCTTTTTCACATGTTTCCTGATCTAATTTCACTTTCCAAACCTCGTCTCTAACTTTATCTACATCGTCCATCATTCTAATGAATTTATTTTCAAAGTGTACCTGCATTTCCGCGATTGTTTGATTACTTTCTTTTAATCCGTCGCTTATAATTTTTATTTCGGCACCTAACTTTTCTCCATCTACTTTTATCTGCTTCTTGATGGACTTTTCACTTTCATCCATTTTCTTCGTTAATGCTAATAGAATAGACATGATTTCAGATTGTTGTGAAAGCTGTTGTTCTTCACTTTGACTTCGCGCCAATTTTTGCCCTTGCATTTCCATGGATACATCTTGTAAAATTACGTTTTCTTGTGACCCTATTTCCACCTCTTGGTTCCTTAATGACTCTCCGGTCTCCTTTATTCGTTTATCCATTTTTTTAAATCTTTATTATTAATATTTCAAATTCCTTCAGATTTTTAAATTCCTAACCCTTTTTAAATTAAATTTTTATTCGTGCTTCTACAAATTTTAATTTTAAATTTCTCGCTCCTACAATTTTTAATTTTTAATTTTCCTTTTTAATTTTATTTTTGTGGTGTTCTCGCCCCTACGCTTTGGGTCGCCATAAAATGCTGTGATTATTTTCGCCCCACGTTGGGTGTATCATAAAATGCTGGGTTATTTTAGCCCCACGACTTAGGCGTGCTATAAAATGCTGTGATATACCCCTATATTAGGCCCTACGGTTGGACATGTCATAAAATGCTGTGTTATCCTTTTTATTAATCAAGCACTTATGATGTGAAATGTTAAGTTATAGATTTTCTTTGCCTCAACTACATGATTCAATTAAATAAAGCAATTGTACAATACACAATATAATGATTAAATATTTACAATCTTTCTAAAATCTTCCCCTTTTTCAGAATATTTACATATACCAGATTTAAGAAATTGAAGCCAGCAAAACGAGCCTTTTGTTATATTTAGAGACCTATTGAAACGTTTCAAAATGCCTATTACCTTTCATAAATTTATCAAAGAAACCCTGTTTTGTTGGCCCTTACATTAGCGAAAAAATATTGAATTAAAACAGTTTACAGAGATAAATTATATCAATATAGCTAACCTGGAGTGGTTCCGTAGTTTCTCTGCATCCCCCAAGAGTTTTCGTGCGAAATCTGAATATTTAGAGTCGAATTTGGAAGTCGACATCAAAACCAAAATACTATCCAAATCATTATTCAAAATCCCATAAGTTAATTCACTAAAAGGTTTTCCATCTCCGTAATTAACAAAACCGTAATAGAACATGTCAGTGATTACCAAAATTAATCTAACAGGAGGTAATCTCCAGAGTCGTCTCCAGAGCTCTGTTTTATTTATTTTAAAAATTGTATATTTTTACTAAATTTTGTTACCTTACGTCTATAATAGATCGGCTCACTTACACAATTTTTATACTTTTATAAAATAATTTTATATTATTTTCGTATAACTGGTTACGTGAATAATTTAGCACTTTTGAGTATCGTGATAACCAAGTTTAAAATGTATACTAACTCGTCGCTCAATTGTTATCGTATTTATAGGCCTTGCCTCTTGTTTGCTATTTGTTGTTTTTCACGTGTTGGGGCGACACCAATTGTCTTTATCTTTTGTGTACTCCGGGAAATTTTACCAATTGTATAGTTCAAATTCTTGGAAAAACACTTAAATTGTCACGTATTCATTTACATACCATGATATTTAATTGAGAAATCCCACAATTTTCGTTCATTAAATCACGTATTCATTGTTGTTTGCTTATTCTAATCTAAACAGAAATAAATTTGATGCTTGTTTATTTCCTAGTTAAATTGGATATTTGAACAAATATAATACTTTATGTCACGTACCATTTATTCAAATAATGCATAATTTTAGCCTGCGTATACGATGATATATTTAGCGCACTTGTTAAATATTTATCAAGCCAATTCATATAGGTTTTCCATTGATTTAATTTTGATGCATTTCGTTACGTATTTAAATCTTATCTTTGCTCGTAACTACTCTTGGATATTCTATTTCTTATGCGTTTAATCTCTTGTACTATTATATACAGTGTGCTCTCAACTAACAATATATATAGTGACCTATTTACTCTTATAATATCTGTAATCATGTGCTTCTGTTAACTGGAAGTTTCTTTTGTTTATTCTACGGCATCTATGACTTAACCTACCCCTAAACTACCCTATAATTATAACAATATATTCTTACAATTTTATTGGGGGGTGATACATTTATATGGTGATAGTTCTTAAAAGTCGGTAATACAGTTAAAAGTCGATAAAACAGTTACCAAAGTTCATAAAATACATCGCGCAAGCGCAATGAGAAAAGCGGGCGACGCCCCTGGCGGATGACAACGACAAACTTATTACAGCTTCCGCGTTGCCAACTTCCAATGACGTCACCGATACAAAATTTATATTGCGCAATACTTCGGAAAATTTAAGAATTTAAAACAAAAGGTAATACATTAATTACTTACATAAGGAATCCGGTATCCGGCGGGATTGCGTTACAGTTGGCTTCTCTGAAGTCCATCGGGGCTCCATCCCGGAGTAATTAAAGATGGTAACTGCTCCGGTGCTGTTGGCTGAGCATGGACATCCGGCTCATCTCGGGTCGTGGGCTGCTCCAAGGTCGTACCATATTTCTATATGCAGGGGAACGATAAGGAATAGGTTAATTAGGAAAGACAAAACAAAGATAAACAAAGGAAATCTACATAATAAAAATGAAGATGCGATACCCCGCACGACCACACTCCTTGAAGAATCAGGCAAAACAACCACGTTGAAGCGTCTAACCGAAAACTCTCACCACTTTTCCCCACTCTCTTGTCTTTTACACATCGGCGCGATCTTATTCGTCCATCCCTCTAGTGTTACGCGATCTGCGCAAATGCACTATGACGTAACGGAAGTACACGCCTAGTCTATTTAAAATTCCCGCGCACCGCGTCTTTTGAAAATATGGCGCGAAACTTCCGTACGTCAAAACTAACCTAAAAACAATGTTTAAGTGCCACTTTGGCACGTAACAATATATATATATATATATACATATATATATATATATATATATATATATATTAGTATTTGACATTATTAAAGGATTTAAAAAGATAGTTGTTAGTACTACGTATAAAAACATTAATTTACCACTTTTATCAAGCTATTCTAAAATTTAAAAACACTACGGTTAACAAAGATTGATGAATAATTACTTGTTAAATGCAGATATAGAATATTATGTACTAATGATGCAGCGTTTGAGGTTTAAAAAAGCATTTTTCCAATGTTTCCAATACGAAGGGTATCTAATGTAACTTCAATTGAATGTGTATAGGTTTTGTCTATATAAATTATTATTTGTAATTTGTGCAGGATACTTTATGCCATTTATAAGTTTGATTTACCTAAAATGAAAGTAGTTTAATATATTTTAATTATAAAGCGAGATAAAATTATGAAATGTCAAAATGAGATGTAAAATTACCAAAGCTGTTCTAAAATAGTAATTAAGTAGAGTTAAGGTTAATATATTGAATGCATCCCTTATATAGTATTAGTTAGTAGGCTAGATATAATTGTTTTTTAGTTGTCCTAGGTGATAGTTGTTTAGAAAGAATGATTTGAAAAAAATTTTTGAAAAAGATTGAATATAATTTGGTAGATTGAATAGATGTTTTTGGCTTGAGGAGCCTGGTCATAAAACTTATCAAAATTAATAGATGTGTTAAAGTGCATGCATTTTATTTGAATATAATGCAAAATAAGTGAAAGGTTATACGACCAAAAATAATTCCAAAGGAAGATTTCCAATTATAACAAACATCGGGGCATCTTTTGTTGTAGTTGAAGAGTTGAACCTGTGGTAGTGAGAATATTTTGCAGCAGGGTTCAGTTTTCTTGGATTACAGATCAGTTTATTTGGTGAAGTATTGAAGTGTCTTTAGTAATAGAGCAAATAAAGCATATAGTTGGTGAAGTAGTAGTTAATTGTAGAACCTAAAACTAAAGTAAAATCCTTTGTGAACATAAACTAAAACATACTTTTATTAGGTAGTCACTGAAAGCGTTCGAGGCAACCTTGTGGTATCCTGTTTCAAAGCCCATGTACACCCAGACACATTCAACGGAGTTGCAGGTATTTTAAGTTATCTTCATATACACTTCATTTAAAGTAATTTGTGAATAATTTAAATTTCAAACGTTTAACTAAATTAAATATTTGTTGAATAGATTTATCAATGTTTGTATAATCACGATACGCAAGCATTAAAAAGAGGTTAGGTGCTTTTGATCTAACAACGCTTTAGGCGCCTGTGTTTTCAATACCTGTAAGGGGACAAAGAACCCACGTCTTCTTACAGAGTTTAAATAATAGATTCAGTTTCCTGAGCGAGTTTCTAAAAGCCGTGGCATAATTAAATTTGAAAATTTATTTTATGTAAATCATTTTAAAGGCCAACACCATTTTAAGGTTGCACTTATTACTTTTTAACTCATATTTTAAAGCATCATTTCATTTAATATCACCATACATAATAATATATATATATATATATATATATATATATATATTATAGTGGTTTTAAAAGATCAAAAATAAATATAAGCAAAACAATTTCAACACACCCTGTATAAAGAAACAACCAGAAATTACGTGCGAAAATTATATTAGTTAATTCATTTTCAAGTATCTGGTATTAACGAAATTTTATAAATAATTAATGAAATTTAAGTAGGTTTGCAAAGAAATTAAATGGTAGAAGCCAATGCCATTAATTTATTAATTAATTTGAATTTAATTGAACAATTATAAGTTAAAAACCCGGTAATACCAAAGATGAGACGCGTTGCTAACGAACAAATATCAGTAGGGTTTGAAATACATGAAATATCCAACTCGAAGAAGTGTTATTTAAAATATTACAATTGAACACCTGTGTATTTTTAAATGTCACGTTCCAATAATTTCTAGAGATAACAAACAAAGATTCTACGTATATTATAAAACCGTCGCATGCGTTCTATAGAAATGCTAATCAGGGGGTTATTTAACGCACGTAGACAGTCCACGTGTGTAAACAGTGAATAAACAAGGTTATCGATTTTTCAACCACTCAAGCAAGGCTAGACTGAGACGTGGAAAACGTATAAGCATGAGACCACAATAATATAGGAGGGATTTAAGAAACGTCATTGGGTCTACGATTGGTCGATAGGTTAGTTTGACTTGACATAGACACGAGGATAGTGTAGCGTGATTTTCTTAAAAATTTATAACGAGGTACTGAAATTCGCGGATTTGAAAATTGGGGTTAAGTGCAAAATTGTGAGAATGTGTTGTTGTGAGCGGAATTTCGGATAACTGGGAGCCTGGAGAGATTACAGTCGAAAGACATAAATACGCTAGAGAACTAGGACTCGCTTTCTTGTCTTTTAACTTCGTGCCTTATTATTTCGATCGTCCCGAAAGCACATATGAAAGTTATACATGAGTTGTAAGTATTAACAAATAATTTAAAGTGTATTGCTTAGTGATAGCCTCTAAATTAATTAAAACGCGGTTACTGTGCCGAAATTACTTATTTTAATTTGAGGTATCACCTATAATTTTATCAACTCGTGTCGGGACATTAAATAACGTAGAGTACTGTGAAATGAAATTTGGAATTTGGTTACACCGAGAAGGAGGCGTTGGCGGATCAACTGAAATGGAAGTCGTCTAGTAATTGAGAAAATCGACCTGCAGACCAGATAGAAAATTTACATGGCATCATCTACAGAGCGAAGATCTTCTAGAAATTCCAGGTAACGATTTAAATTTGTGATTCCTATAAACTGTAAATATTGGGGTGGCGTATGAGAGTGTTTTTCAAGGTAGTATGAATTAATTACGTATTCAACAGAATATGTGTAAATAACTTTATTACGGTATTCAACTAGAAATTGAAGGTGTCTAGAAAGCTTTTAAACGTTCCATAAGAACGTGAAATTTTGTGAAGAGTATATGGCTTTGTTTTTTTTGGTTTTAGAGTATGCCAAGTTGAAGGGCATACATTAATTGGGTTATTATGAGCTCACCATACCCCACAGTTTACTTAGAGTATTAAAATAAATAAATAAATTATAAGGAAGGAATTTTAGAGAAGGTATTATTCAAAGTCCATTTACTCCGCGTACATTTTATGTGTTTGATGATGTTAAAATTAAATACAGGACAGTACAACGTAAAATTTACTGAAGTGTAATGTGAACAATAAAATAATAATGAATTGCATTTGTAAATAGGAATAAATAAAAGATTGTATGTTTGTTGTATTTTGTGGTTTTATTGGGAGTGTGCGTGAATGATAGGATTTATGAATGAATATAGCTATCCAAAAGGAGGTCCTAATGAGCTAGCCGGAAGCAGTTGAAGAAGGCCATTCAACCGAGGAAGAGAGGAAAACGGGTAAGCAATATTTTTTTGACTTATTTAAATTTTTGGAAATTTTTCTATTTTCGAATTTGAAAATTTAATAGAATTGTCGCATATATTTTTGTTGGTGAAAATTTTACCGGAGTTCCACGGCAATATATATGTACCATAAGGGTTGAATAAAAAAACAATTATTGGTAAATAGTGGTATTTTTGTGTATCATATGCTACGATACGAGAAAAATGAAAACAATTAAAGTAAGCGTTTGGTATCACAAAAGTAGCTATTACAACGGTCGTGACCTCGCTAGGAGCACCCAGTTACCTACAGGGGCGGATCTAGAATTTTCTTCAGGGAGGGGGGGCGATTTAACACACAAAGATTCAAAATAAAGTAGCCAAACTCAACACCTGTTTATTGAAGTTTTGGTTTTTATATTAATCATATGATAAAGATCGCAACTCGTAAACAAAAATATGCCGTTATGTTCGGTTTCTCAGCGGGATCGAGTGAGAGATCTCGATTCCGACAAGGCGCGATCATATTATCAAAACATTCAGAACGGGCACAATCACATCGAATATGCTAGACCCGTGACGTCCGTTGGTTACTTTTACGTTCTTAAAACTTTAGCCTAAACAAAGAGACAGACAATGATTGAAATAAAATATAAACTTTATTACCTGATTTATTTAACTTTAATTCTAATTTTATATTATAAGTAGTAAACTGTTGCCGTTCTTGTTCATTGTTGCAATAAATTCAAATTTTTGTGTTGTGCTTTAAGAAACTTAATATTCTAAAAAGCATTTATCTCAATGGATTGTTTAATACATATCCTACAGCTGAGCAACTGAGTTTCGTTCAGGGAAGGGGACCTCCTTCACCCCCCGTCTAAATCCGCCAATGGTTACCTAGGAAGTAGCTATGCCATTTAACAACCCTATATTTCTTACACTTATTTGTATAATAGGTGTAGATACTCGTGGTCACGAGGTTGGTATGTTAGACAAATACGGATTTGTTTACACGAGGTTCATACAATCTTTATCAACTCATTACTTGTTAGATAATTATCCAAAATAAACAGAAAATAAGCAAAACTTATCTGGCTGATAGGTTAATCCTCCAGTACGGGTACATGAATAGAACGGTCAGCATAGCGTAGATCAGAAACCAACAACAACAGTAGCTTCTTCAGCGGAATGGGAGGTTCACGTCTCATAAGCAACGGAATCCATCTACAATCCAGGATTACTCGTACAAATCTTCAGTATTATTACGAAGGATATTGTATTTGCTTTTACTAGTCAAATACAAACGGAATTAAACCACGGAACTATTATAGATCCGTGCAATAAACAGTAAAATTCGTGAAGATTGACCTCACAAATAAAAATTTTTGACAACCTTTTTCCAAACTAAACAACTAATAACAACCAGTTGCTTCGATCCAACTAATCACGAGTTTTAGGTATACATTGAGTAATATGATTACTTAGCTGACACTTTTTAGAAGATATGTGCACAGTGTTGACGTGCTAGTGGACTATAATTGAGCGTATTTTGTAAGGGACGGGAGTTGAACGTAACATGCACTATAACTACACACTATTCATACCAAAGGACGTTCGTTAGTATATATCGGCTTTCTAAGGGACCTTTGTGATAAGGAAAAAACACACAAATCGCATACCTATTTATAAATGATCTATTTGTGATGAACCACAGTTACATAAGAAATCTACAATTGGACATTTGTTAGTATGTAAGGAGATATAAAAAATTTAATTATTTTGGGATTTATTCAGAATACCCAAAGCTAATACACAAATTATATACAAAATTGAAACTTGTCAGCATGAAAACACAAATGGTCTTATAGACTATTTTTTTATATATAATCACATAAGTTGCACAAAATGAACGCTCACTACTATTTTGATGTGCACAATACCAACATAAAAAGCATGCAAACGGACATTCGTTAGTATGTGAGACTACATAAATGTTCAACAATGTAGGAGCTTTCAAGGTACCTTTATAGTATCTAGAATGATTATATACTGCATTTCAATGAATATTAGTTAGTATACGATTACATACGCTTTTGTAAATGACATTTCTGCGTTGCGGTATAATCGCCCAAATTGTATACAAATTGACGTCTCTTAGCATGGAACTTCAAAAATTTTTAAATGACTTATAAGATGGGGAATAATTACAGGAATAGTATACGAAAACACGTTAGTTAGTATGGAACTGCATATGAGTTTTTAATACTTTTAAGAGATGCGGTATAATTATATAAATTGCATTCAAATGGACGTTCGTTTGTATGGAATCGCACATGAATTTCCAAGATGCTTTTAAAAGATGCAGTTATAAGTTCATACACTACATACGAATAGACGTTCGTTTCTATAGGACCGCTTATGTCGTTTCAAGTTACCTACATGAAATGCTGAATAATTACATAAACACCATGCGAATAGACGTTGTTTTGATTGGAGATGCACATGAATTTCTAGGCTCCTTTTAAAAGACGCAGTTCAAGTACATAAATTGCATGCGTATGGACATTCGTTTGTATGGGACCGCATATGTTTTTCAAGCTACTTTTTTGAGATGCAGAATAAGTACAGGAATTGCATGCAAAAGAACGTTCACTTGTATGGGACCGCATATCGATTACAAACGTATTTTTAAAAGATGTAGTATAAGTACATAAATTGCATGCGTATGGACATTCGTTTGTATAGGACCGCATATGTGTTTTCAAGCTACTTTTACGAGATGCAAAATAAGTACAGGAATTGCACGCGAAAGGACGTTCGTTCGAATGGGATGACATATGGTATTTTAAGGTACTTTTGCAATATGCAGAATAACTACATAAAATACATGTGAAAGGACGTTCGTTGGTATGGGACCGAATGTGAACTCTCAAGGCACTTTTACGAGATGTAGCATAATTATATAATTTGCATGCGAGTGGAATCATTAGTATGCGACCAAATGTGTCCTGTTAAGGTACTTTTACTAGATGCAGAATACTCACATAAATTGCATGCGTATGGTCGTTCATTTGTATGGGACCGCATATGTCTTTCCAATGTATTTTTATGAGATACAGCATAACTACAAAATTGCATGCGAAAGGACGTTCGTTAGTATGAGACCACATATGTCTTTTTAAGTTATTTTTATCAGATGCAGAATAATTACATAAATTGCATGCGTGTGGACGTTCGTTTGTATGGGTCCGCATATGTCTCTTCAAGCTACTTTTACGAGATGTAGAATAAGTGCAGGAATTGCATGCGAAAGGACGTTCGTTTGTATGGGTGCGCAGATGGTTTTTTAAGGTACTTTTACAATATGCAGAATAATTACATAAAGTGCATGCGAAAGGGCGTTCGTTTATATGGGACCGCATATGTGTTTTCAAGTTACTTTTCTGGGATGCAGAATAATTACATAAATTGCATGCATATGGACGTTCGTTTGTATGGGAGCGCATATGCTTTATCAACGTATATTTCGAATATGCAGAATATGCACATAAAAAGCACGCAAATGGACGTTCGTTTGTATGAGACCACATATGTCTTTTCAAGCTACTTTTAAAAGATGTAGAATAAGTACAGGAATTGCATGCGAAAGGACGTTCGTTTGTATGGGTGCGCATGTGGTTTTTTAGGATACTTTTATAATATGCAGAATAATTACATATATTGCATACATATGGACGTTCGTTTGTATGGGAGCGTATATGCATTATGAACTTATTTTTAAAAGATGCAGAATATGCACATAAAAAGCACGCAAATACACGTTCGTTTGTAAGTGACGACATTTCAATGTGTTCTTATAGATCGGAGAATAAGTTCATAAAGTTATGCGTCACGTATGTTCTTTAGAATATTGTCGTGTAATGTAATTGTAAGTTATTTTATGGTTGCACAAAAAACACACCACGGACAAACTTGGGAGGTTAGGCCTCATACGTGAAGCACAATATTTACTTAAATTGTCTGCCTATTCAAAATATATAAATGATATACTATTTCGTCCACTTGGTTTGATATTCATGTGCGCATTTTATTTTAATTTTGCATTCTCTGTTACTAAACAACAAATGCTACACACCATTTTTCTCTTCACGATTTAGCTATCATCAGGTCATTTACTTGCGCTGATTAAACGAACTAATTACAAAAAATTAATTGTACAATTATTTAAACTGTCCTAATTGTGGCTACGTTATTTCCACAATTAAACTGATATTTATTTTTAATAGTATATTCGTCCTATTTGCTTAAGACTTAAAACTTCTAAACCATTGTTAATGTAGCGGCCATTTTAATTATTGTTCTATACTGCATTTCAGTTAAGTGCGCGATCGGATGTATGGTTGGCTGCCTAAAATCCATCAAAAACAGGTTATTCTGTTTGATAAATAACTTTTGTTGGATTGAAAATATGCAAAATGTAACTTCACCATTAGACTCACAAAACTTCGTACTTTCTAACGAAGGTTTGCTTTTTTTTCTAAAGTGAAGTAATAAGCAAGAAATAACTGTTAAAAGTAATGTTAAAATTCACTAACCTTATTTTAATTACTACATCTAACAGAATTAATTTGTATATAAAAAAAAGCATTCGTTGGATAGCCGAATACATATATGATCATTCCGTTTAAAAAAATTTCAAAAATATTGATCATGATAGTCGTAGTGTACTGAATGAATTTTATTGAATTATTACATTAATTTTACGCAATTTTAATAGAAATCGTTCACGAGTTTCGCCGAAGATGGCACTGTTAATGATGTGTAGAATAAGGTTTATAACCAGAATAGTTCAAATTGAATCATTTTGTACTTTGTTTTTGCCGCATTGAAATGAAGTAAACTAATAATATATGATGAATTACCTTTTGATAAGTGTAATATACTAATGATTAGATTAATTGCCAATATTTATGAAGCCAAAAATGACATAACCTGAACATCCATAGTTTGTAAACTTCCATGTTTATGTTTACAAGCGATAAGTAAATTATTGCAGCAGTGTTACCTTGTGAAGTTTATACTAATGTTATAATAGTTTTTAAAAAAAGGATGTGTGCCATATCCCAAAACGTAATTAGAAATTCTACAATATTCAATGTAAGCACAATATTGCTTCAGTTAGCAAGAGTGAAGTGTTTATTAAAATATCTTATTGGAACCATCACAAGGAATTAGGATACATTTTTATACAAATTAGGTTGCGAGTTTGGTATTCAGCAAAATGATTTACAAATTTGGACGATCTAGGGGGAGGACTTTTTTAAAAAACAATAATTATTCCTACATCATTTTACACTTCACTTTGGGGATGTTCATTGTTTTGTGTATCTTCACCAGGGGTCTGCAATGGTAATTATATTTTCAATTTGAAAAGTGTCAAAATCAACTTTAAATATATAGGCAACTTATTAGTGTTCCCATTCTTTACCAGCATGTAGCAGACTTACGTCATTTTTTGGTCATACAAAGTTCACAGTAACGTCAAATAGATGTGATAAAGACGACATTTTCTCAAACTGTGCTGCCGGCAAAAAAATTATTATAATAAACAATAAGCTTCAAATCTCCTACTAATTATGAAATGTATATTAAGGCTAAATTAAAAATAAAAGCGTAAAAGTTTGTTTAGGATTACACAATTTACGAAACTAGACTTATCTATAGGTGATTAGAAATAAACCATAAAAGAATTCCTTTTTGGTTTATTCTGTCAAAAAATAGCTATTTTGTTACATTAAATTGACTCTCAAAAACGACTAAAAGTTTATTTCAATAAATATTTCAAACTAATAGAGTATTTGGGGTCTTCGGTTTAATATTTTTCATCAAATGCTAATATCGAAGAAAGTATTTCCAGTACAAAAAACTTTGACTTGTTACCTGTAAAGTGTGCTTTATTAAAACAAAGTTATTACAAATGTTTTATTTTTTAATGAATAACTAAGAAAATAAAAATAGGTTCAATTGTAATACAGTATTGCCCGAAATAAACAGTACTGAAATTGTAATTGTTTTGTATATTTAAAAAATACATATTATTGACACTTTATTATATGTTCTAAATGTGCACCTCCTCGTTCGAGACAGACTTCATAACGATGTTCTAAGTTTCTGGTCATGTTATTGAATAAGGGTTGTCTCAGGGCTGCGAAGAAGACTCTAACGGCAACCTTTAATTCATCGATGGTTTGTGGTGCCCGTTTGAAAACGGCATTTTTAGCCATGCCCCAAATGTATGCGTCTGGAGGTGTGAGGTCTGGAGAATGTGAAGGATAAGGGAAGTCAGTAAATCGTGATATGAATTTGCTTGGAAAATGTTCTTGAAGAAATTGACGAATTGCGGCAGCAGTATGGCAAGTTGCCCCGTCCTGCTGAAAAAATTGGTTTCGAAATGTCAAGTTACGTGCACGACAGAATTGACGTAGATCAGTGATAAATCGTGTTAAAATTTGTCTGTACCTCTGTTGATTAAGTGTGACTTGCCTACCATTCTCTTCGATAAAGTACGGACCAATGATTCCGTGTCCGGAAACAGCACACCAGACACTCACTTTTTCACTATGTAAAGGAACCTCTTGAACCTCATCGGGTCTGGCAAAGCCCAGAAATCGATTTGTGCGACGATTCACATAGCCTGACAAGTGAAATTTGCTTCGTCTGAAAACCAAACATTTTTCAAAAATTCAGGATTTTCATACTGTAACGCGAGAATTCTGGCGCAATATTCCACTCTACTGCGATAATCCCGAGGATGTAGTTGTTGATGTACCTGAATCACATACGAAAATGTACCCAGCTCCTTCAGGATTCTTTGAAAGGAAGTTCTTTTTAAATCAAGTTGTAACGCTGTCCTTGCCTGGCTGACTTTCGGATTTTCTAAGATTTGCTCAAAAACACGTTCATGGTTATTGTTGTTGTTAACTGTCCTGGGACGCCCCGAGTTTCCTTTTCGTTGGCACAATACACTACCTGTATTTCTAAACTTTTCAATAACCTTCAAAATTACAGCATTACTTGGAGAACGTTTATTATACCTTTGTGTGAATTAATCAGACACGTATAGCAAACTTGCACCAATACGTCGGCCGATTCCGTATGAACGAAAATAATGCTCTACCAGAAACACTTTCTCCTCTGTACTTAACACCATTTTTAACAATTAGGCCCTACTAATTACTTGTTTGAGGTTTACTTGACAGGTCTATACTAGCTAACTTGAGTGTGACAGCGCACGCATAAAAACACCGCCAAATTAGTTTCAGTACTGTTTATTTCGGGCAATACTGTATTTACAATAATGTGTATATAGGTATTTTTGAACAGTAAGTCATTACCAACCAAAAACTTAAAAGGAACACTGTTTTACACAATACGTAACAATGTAAATGATATAAAATTATTGGTGAAAAGAAGGGAATAACGCATTTGTAAATAATATTTTTTAAACCCCACATTTTAAGGTCAATAGATAAATGATTAGTAATAAATATACGAACAGCTTTCAAATTGAAATTGACTTTATTGTTGTTAATATTACATTAAGTATTAGTATATAAGGCATATTTGTAGGTCCATACAGGCAAAGTTTAGTCATAGACTACCATTACACTTAACCTGCATAAACCACTACATATCTCTACAAGGAAAATTAGTGGAGCAAATGAATAATTACACAATAATTGAAATATGCACCCTGATTTGAACCTTGAATGCAGTAAAAGTAAAAAAGATTTTTATATCCATCTGGAATTGCATTATAAGTAGAAACATCATTATAAATGAATCTTCTCTGAAACATAGCAGTCAGTTGCTTGGGAATTGTTAAAGTTTTAGTGTGTCTAATATTGATGCAATGCACTTTGTAGCGTGTCATTAATTTTTGCAATATCCTCTGAAGTCGTTTATAATTATTTTATGAACAAAACATAACAAATGATGTTTCCTGCAGTTATTCATATTTAACCAGTGCAACTCTTTTATCTTATGCGATACATGATCAAATTTTTTTAGTCCAAAAACTAAACAACAACAAGTACTTTTAAATCCTTTGTATTTGTGTCATAGAAGTGCTATCAAGGTTTGGACCGTATATAAAATCACAATAGTTAAATAATGACAAAATTAGCTTCCGACAACAGCTTTTTCAATTGTAAGGTTAGTATAGACCGACAAGCATATAGTTGTTTAAGTTCTATATACGACCTTTTTATTAACCTTGCAACATGTGACTTAAAGCGTAGATCATCGTCAAGTATTAAACAGAAATTTCTTGAAGAACTAACTAATGGAATAGAGGTATTGTTAATTATTACTTTTATCTTATCCTTAACACAATCTCTAATTTTCTCTGTGATCCGAAACAATATCAGCATCAGTAGTACCTGCACGAACAAATAATTCATCACTTGATAAATATATGGAATCAATAAAGAGTACTGCTGTTATTTGCTATACGCGTAGGTTCGTTTATTACTTGGATGAATCCATAAGAATCAATGCAGCGTGTGATAATATTACTTAAATTGAAAAGATTCACATTGACAGCACCTAAACATATTATATTATCCATCATTGGCGCTAAATGAGATAAAATATTATCTAGTTCATCAACACAACTAAGCAAATTAGAGTTTGGGGATCTGTATACTGTGCCTACAGTAAAAGTTTTGCAATTTAATTTAAACATTATCCAAAATATGTTCAAGTATTCGCGTCAATTGCAAACCAAACAAAATAACCTGACATTTAAGTTCCTTCCTTACGTACACACCAACCCCACTCCCTGGACCCACTCTATCATTATGAAAAAAATTAGACCCATTTATATTGACAGAGGTATTGGGGACGTATAAAGTAAGTCATGTTTCAGAGACACCAACCAAATCAAAACGGTTTTCATCTATTAATTTGATGAAATCATTGAAACTAGGCAACAAAGAATGCACAATTAAATAAGCAATTTTCATTTATAAACAACTATACTAGCCTAATAGAACTATTTAATTTACTTTAATTTAATTTAAACAAAACAAATACAAAAAATTAAAGCACTCGTAGCTAAATAAAAATGGAGCAAAAGCATGCTTAGTAAACTATAACTACTATATACCTGTTACTTATTACCAACTATGCTACAGGAATTTAAATTACTAGAGGTTACAATGCTGTACGAATGTAAATTAAAATTTTTTTCAGTAAATAAAGACAGTGTGGCATTTATGTTTGCACTAACTGTATGGTATCGTTGTTGATGATGTTCTACAAGTTGTATTAATATTCAGCATCTGTCTCGTACATACATCGTTTCACAGGATGTAGTATCCAAGTGGATTCATTATATTCCTTAACGTCTTTCAACGTTTGATCATTTTTGGTTTGCTCCTTGTAAAGGGCCAATATACCTTCTTTTTCATAAGCGTGATCCAATTTCGAAGTACAATAGACACCCCACCCGATCGCTACTCCACAAGTACCAATTTTCCCAATCTAGAAATATATCATGAAAAATTTATGTTCAGATAGAAAATTGTACCAAACCTACTTTGTGAATGAAGTTTCTCTGTATTTAGCACTAATAAATAACCCAGCGACTTTCTCATCAAAAAAAGTCGCCAACCGCAATGGATAATTAAAGTCATATGTTCGTTTAACATCCATCTATCTATCGCTAACAGGATTTGACAGGATTTCCATTTGCATCGACATCAAGGTTTTGTCTCAACTCTAACTCTACTTTTCCATTTTCTTCCAAATCTTTCATAAGATTGTCCTTTCATACCTAAACAAAATGTCAAGTAAGATATTAAACAATTAGATTTTCTTACAGCGCCTAATTCAGCTTCAATTTTTTTAAATTGGTAGAGTGTCATGGGAGGTATATCCATAACTGAAAATAGTTCCTAAGAATGGCCAAGTGTACTGCCAGTTGCCAGAGTACCCCAAACAAATCCATAATTAATTTTTGATTTTTGCGAAATAACTTCAGTGTAATGCTTGTATATGTTATCACACATTGTACATGTAAACATAAGGCAGCTTACTAAACCTAATCATCTGTTACATTCCTCTTTCAGATATGGTTTTCCACCAGTACTAATTTGGGAATGTCGGTAGTGCAGATCTATGGACCAACTTAATACATATTGCAAATTCACAAGGCGGTTTCCACTAACAGTTGGTTCTTTATAAGAGTGATTTATCTCGAAATATAATTAATTCACAAGCCTCTATTCTGAAAAACAAAACAAAATATTAGATTTTTTAGGAACCCAAAATTTAGCATATATGCAGGACAGCACATTAGTGTGACAAAGTTTAATATATCGATTATTTATTGTAGAAATTATAAAAAAAAAGCAATTTACACAAATTTTAGGCTGTATTATTTTAAAAATTGTTTCATATCTACAAGGTGTTCATAATTATATACATATATAGCTAATTTTGACATACTACATGTATCACCCTGTAGATAAATTTCCTACCTATACATAGTTTCCGACGTGGATATGAAATAAAAATAACAATTTGTATTACCTATTATAGTCTGCTTCTGGTATAAATGACCAATTATCTGGAAGTGTATGTGACCTTTCCTCGGTTGATTTTTCACAGTTCTCTAAATATGAAATACAATGATATAATAATTTAGATTATTTATACAAATCAGCATACTCTGTCTCCGTCTGCAACTTCATTGTTTCTGGCTCGGAAGTTTCTTCAGATAAAGTACTTGGATTACTAACTACCTCAGGTAATCTTTGCAAACCTGATGGGCCAGGCTTGTCTAAGTTATCTGATGTGAATTTCAAACTGAAAAAGTTTGGGTTTTATTACATCTAATTAATATGTGTATTTGTGAAACTATAATGTAACAGGGGCATAACCAGTGTAGCTAGAAAGTTTGAATCATTGTTTGCAGGTGAGGCAAAATTACTCATTTTTAGTGTCAGTACTTAATAATTATATAAAAATCATATGACACATCCGAGAGCTTACTTCGTTCAAAATAGCACAAAAATTATTCGCATTGTTGTCAAAAACAATCTAAAGCTTATGAAATCCCATAGAATTTTAGAAAAAAATTAATAATATTTTGTAAATCACAGCTATCAAAATTCAACAAGGTAAAAACGTAAATGTTATTGTTATGTATGTACCCTACAAATTTGATGAGTATTTCTAATACAGTACAGATGTGCTATTCTGACGTACATTTAAAACTATTCATTGAGAAAATACTAAGTAATTTTTTTTACGTCACAATTTCAGGGTAATCACACTAACTTAGTTCTATGAAGAATGCGAAAACACTTATATTTTTAGTTTGCATTATCATATTTATAAATTCCAAATAGTCATAAGTGGAGAGTCGGGTAATTTGTGGTTTTCTATTCTCAAGGCATCTGAAGAATGTATAATTCTTGTGGGTGGATATGCGACATTTAAATAGGTATACTTTCATTGTTTTTGGATTTTATATTCCAAAATAAACAGCCACATAAAGATATCCTAGCTACACTACTGAATGTATTATAACTTACAGCGGTAATTGTTGCATTTTCAGCCATCTTAAGCGGGCTGCTTTAGACTTGGACGATCGTTTTCTGGTACCACCTAGATTTTGGTTATACACCATTTTATAGTTACCCATCTGAAAAATGTAAATACCTAAATAAAAGAAACTTTACACCAGGCGACAACAGGAAGTAAGTATACTGTAACTTTTTTCGTATTTCAGATAAATATTTGAAATTTGAAAGGCTTGTACAAGACAAAGCGGGAGTACAAATTTTTTGAAATAATTGTGAATTTCAAATTATTTACGGTTTGATTAGAAGTGAAAAGTACTGTATAAACTACACACCCTATAGTTTTGTACATTTTTAGAGTCAGTTGAACATTTTGTCCTAGGACATTATTTCAAATAATATTTTCGATAATAATTCTTTGCATATAACTTCAAGAATAATGTAACAATTTTATTAATAACAATAATAATTTGCATTCAACTTCAAAAGTAATACGCTAAGCCTGCATCGTCCTTTAATAATCTAGTTATATTCAGATATCTGTGTCGTAAACAGCTATTTACAAGCACATCTCTGTTTGATTGATCCCCTTCTGACGGCGCGACCGCCCGAGCTCGTTATAAGATAGTCGGCCACAGGTGATACAGATATCAACATGTACCCTTGGCTGGAGGCCGGCAATCTGCGAATCCATTTAAAATAGTTAGGATATCTTCGAATAACGCGCGACACTTAGGATGCAAGCTTTAGAAGGCGACAAGTAGGATGCAATTTTTAAAACACACAAGGACACAGTAAACTTTGAGACTACGATTGCTGCTGAATGTAAGGCGACAGGATATGATTCGACACGTGGAACGAAGGAATTATAGAAGTTGGTTTGGATGAATTGGTTTCAAATTGCAAACGCTGTTATCGTTGCTTGAAGAACGGGGATCCCGTCTTCCTTTGTCACAATGCGACAACTGCAGTTTTGGTTCGTAGATAGCTATAAGTTCTTTTTCAAAATTTGGAACACGTTAACTTGCTTTGATGCGTAATACATATACATTGTAAAAGTTCCAACTAATTGTTGAGCTGGATTTACCAGTAGTAAAACGAAAGTTCATTGATTTAATGTTCTAAAAACAACATGCTTTGCTCCATATGAATCGTCGGTAATGTCAACAGGTGTTACTGACGTCATATCTTTCTACCTTGTACAGCTAACAGATGTTATTTTAAAAGCAAATGCTTTGAACAGCTTCAGTACAATATATGTAAACATGTCTATTTTTGTGATCAGCTTTATCTACATTAAAATTAGTATACATAATTTTGAAAGCTCAAATGCTAATGTTGTTAGGAACTATTAATTTGTTATCTAACTGAAAAGATCTGCTCAGGTTAGAACCCTATTTGTACAACAAGTTGATTAAAAATAATTAAAAATAATAAAGACAAACATGAAAGTTAAAAGTTTAAGATTGATGCAGTTAATGATTAAATTTTTTGTTACAAGTTATATTATTTTAAAAGAGATCTTTTAGTAAACAATTGGTTCAAGATTAAAGGTTTTTTATTTTGATCAAGTGTGATCAAATCTTATTACATAAAGCTACAACCTTTCTGAGTAATAAATTGATGCCAATGTTATATTGGAAATACTTTTTTTATTATTTCTTTATGTATTTTTGCAGGACACAAATGGTGTTCCACTATTTTATTTATTTAACTATCACAATTTCTTACAGGAGCTGCGTCTTATTTTATTAAGACAGGTTTTTGTCAGCGAAGGCGATCTTTTTTTCTTTGGGTCTCCACGTCCGCCCTTAGAACTATGCTATGCAATTATCGTGATTATATCAGGACTTGGTAGCGCCTATTTGATTTAGCTTAAATTTGATCTGCAAACACAATTCGACTTCCCCCCCCCCATTTCTCATTGCTCTACCCAGGAATAGACCCCTAGTTGTGTCGGAAGATTTTTGGAAAAATAAGTATCACTGACACCACTCCCATAAAACAAAAAAAATACGTTTCACTGGCGTTTACAACGTGGTCCTGTCAGTAAAAACTAAAAGTAAAGTTACACTGGCGCCGGCAACGGTTAGAGCCCAGTAAAAATTGCATCAGGTGTTTTCTTATTTAAGTTTTGAAAAGAAAAATAAGCGACTGTAATTTTCTTAAATTGGTGTATAATTGTGAGAAAAATTTGAAATCTAACGACTTTTCATGTTATTAGTAATAGTTATATTTTCGCCAGAAATTTTAAAACATTGTTTTTTCTTAAAAGTAAGATTTTGCAAAATCTATTAGGCTGGATCTCAATAAATTTTAAAAGGATTTTTTAAAGTTTTGGTACCCTAAATAATCACAACATGATAGAACTTTTTAGGGGACTGCTTAAATTATAAATAGGGTTTATGTCGTTGTTAAGCTGATTTATATAGGACAAAAAAGTTAGTGTACGCAGTTTCTGTCATTTTCACCATTCGGTGTCATAAATTAAATAATGAATATTTTTGATAAAATAATGTATGCAAAATAAATAATTTATTTACTCAAGAGTAATTGCTCGACTAAATCAAATCTACAAAAATTAATGTCAATGTTTGAACACGCATTTTCAAAATCGAATGTAATATATAATTAATTTTGCCCATTACTTATCTGTCTATCCACAAAGTATAAGAATTTTAGAATATACGTAACCCTCAAGCGTAAATACACTCACATTAAATAAAGCATTAAATGTTTGTTTATAATAATGACGAAATGTCACTCTATGAACAATAAACTACACATTCAAAAATAAAAATTAGCGAATACCATATGCACATAAATGAAATAATACAATACTGAAACGAATTTTTTTTTTATTATTATATATCTGGCTCCACGCATGGGCGTCAGTGAAACGTATTTATTGTTCCAAAAATCTTCCGACACAACTAGGGGTCTATTCCTGGGTAGAGCAATGAGAAGTGGGGGGGTAAGTCGAATTTTGTTTGCAGATCAAACTTAAGCTAAATCAAATAGGCGCCACCAAGTCCTGATGTAATCACGATAATTGCATAGCATAGCTCTAAGGGCGGACGTGAAGACCCAAAGAAAAAAAGATCGCCTTCGCTGACAAAAGCCTGTCTTAATAAAATAAGACGCAGCTCCTGTAAGAAATTGTGATAGTTAAATAAATAAAAAAGTGGGACACCATTTGTGTCCTGCAAAAATACATAAAGAAATAATAAAAAAAGTATTTCCAATATAACATTGGCATCAATTTATTACTCAGAAGGGTTTTAGCTTTATGTAATAAGATTTGATCACACTTGATCAAAATAAAAGACCTTTAATCTTGAACCAATTGTTTACTAAAAGATCTCTTTTAAAATAATATAACTTGTAACAAAAAATTTAATCACTAACTGCATCAATCTTAGACTTTTAACTTTCATGTTTGTCTTTATCATTTTCAATCAAACACTTTACTTTAAAACATGAACTTGTTGTACAAATAGGGTTCTGACCTGGGCAGATCTTTTCAGGTAGATAACAAATTAATAGCTTCTAACAATATTAGCATTTGAGCTTTCAAAATTATGTATACTAATTTTAATGTAGATAAAGCTGATCACAAAAATATACATGTTTACATATATTGTACTAAAGCTGTTCAAAGCATTTGCTTTTATAATAACATCTGTCAGCTATACAAAGTAGAAAAATATGACGTCAGTAACACCTGTTGACATTACTGACGATTCATATGGAACAAAGCATGTTGTTTTTAGAACGTTAAATCAATGAACTTTCGTTTTACTACTGGTAAATCCAGCTCAACAATTAGTTGGAACTTTTTCAGTGTACATGTATTACGCATCAAAGTAAGTTAACGTGTTCCAATTTTTGAAACACATAAAAAGAACTTATAGCTATCTACGAACCAAAACTGTAATTGTCGCATTGTGACAAAGGAAGACGGGATCACCGTTCTTCAAGCAACGATAACAGCGTTTGCAATTTGAAACCAATTCATCCAAACCAACTTCTATAATTCCTGCATTCCACGTGTCGAATCATATCCTGTCGCCTTACATTCAGCAGCAATCGTACCCTCAAAGTTGAATTACGTCACCTTCTAAAGGTAGCATCTTACATGTGTTTTACTGTGTACTTGTGTGTTTTTAAAAGTTGCATCCCACTTGTCGCGCTAAATAAATTATCTCAAATTATACAAGTTAGCAAAATATATACATTACCGACCGTTATTCAAAGATATCCTAACTATTTGAAATGGATTCGCAGATTGCCGGCGTCCAACCAAGGGAACATGTTGATATCTCTATCACCTGTGGCCGACTATCTTATAACCAGCTCAGGCGGTCGCGCCGTCAGGAAGGTAACAATCAAACAGAGATGTGCTTGTAAATAGCTGTATGCGACACAGATGTCTGAATATAACTAGATTATTAAAGGACGATGCAGGCTTAGCGTATTACTTTTGAAGTTGAATGCAAATTATTATTGTTATTAATAAAATTGTTACATTATTCTTGAAATTATATGCAAAGAATTATTATCGAAAATAAAATTGTTACAATACAATACAAATTTGTTTCAGCAAACGACCTTGGCTATTATTAGAATGCACTATGTACCTAACGCTTTGCTTGCTGTTCAACTTCGAATTCGCTGAAGGTCATTTACGACCAATAGTTACAGGAATGGAGAAAATAAACCAGCATCCTGCCGTATCCTAGCAACCGTTATTTGCCTAACTTGGAAACGAACCACTAAACTACTAAAGTTAAAATAAAGTAGTTCCCTCTATCATGTGAAAGCTATACCACAAATGCGTCTATTTTAAAATTAGTTCGTGTCATGAAAATAGAGGGATGCTATCGCGCCCTTAAGAAAGTAATAGTTGGTGTTGGTTTATAATTGTCTGCTATTTTTTTACAGGTTGCCATTAAAAGTTCGCGATCGTAGTATCTTTGAACATAGAATAATAATACGTTTAAGAATTGACACTCTTCATAAATTACATTGCTTTTTATGTACCAAAATTGCATGACCTTCGGCCATTAATTTGTAGGTACACAGATACAGCTGACATTTAAAAGCGGTGGGTTAGAATTTACTTAAAATATTTAAATTAATTATTGTATGCAAAACTACATAATTTAGGCTCTAACGTAATGTAATGTAAAATTACAATGTAGAACAAGAACAGTACACTAAACTAAAGGGAGGTTGAAGGATGTATCACAGAATATTAATACAATACGCTAGCATGATTGTATTATTATTCTATGGTTATACCAACAAAACAATGGCGAATTTTAGACATCCACAAAGAAATTTGGTCTACTTGAAAACGCCGAGTCTCACTTCTTAATTGTAATTATTCTATGCTTTGAGTTAAACAAAGATAGTGTATTTCAACGAGCGTCTCGCGGCAGTAACGCCGTGGCTGCAATGATAGGTTAGGTTACTGTTAGAAATAGGTATTATTATTAAAAAAACACAAATCACCTAACACGCATATCAGAACAGTTGTTGCTAAAACTTTTGCAGACTGTTCTGATACGCATGTTAAGTGATTTGTGTTTTTTAATAATAATATCTATTTCTAACAGTAACCTAACCTGTCATTGCAGCCACGGCATTACTGCCGTGAGACGCTCGTGTATTTTATACTATAGTCCATTCCAACTAAAAATCAAGCGATGAAAGGTATAAGGAAAGTTTGGCCTTCGATTTTATTGGTTAAAACATGATGCTGATTTACAGAGTTAATACTATAAATTTGAATTTGAAATAGATGTAATGCCCCATTGCCAGATTTGCAATAAAAGCGAGTTATGGAAATTAATTTAAGCTAGTCGCGATTTATAATCACTCAAATATGAAATTAATAATTATTTCGTATGTATATATAGAAATTATGATTAATTTGTATTTACAACAACACAACAAAATGCTAATTGATTGATCCCACTAAATTTTAATTATGTGTTGGGATAAGGTGACCAGATTTTTAGATGGGCAAAGCGTGACAACTCTGATGGAGGGGTGGAGGGGGGAGGGGATCAACAAATTTTTTTATACAGAATAAAAATAATATCGTAATATCTTTTTATTTTTAACATAAGTACAATTTATAAATATAAAAAAATGTATAATATTTTATTTCTTGACATATTTTTTATTTGAGTGAATTTGTTTCAGTAGATTGTTGTCATTTTTTAAAATATTGTAAAAAATCTTCACAAGAATTTGTCAAATTATATAAAATTTAACTTAATTCTAAAAGTCGTGACTTTTGAAAAACGTCGCCGGACGCGGAACAAATTGTGAAAAATCGGGACTGTCCGGCCAAAAGCGGGATGTCTTGTCGCCTTATGTTGGAGAGAATAAGAATTGCACTTAAAGCTGGCAATGCTGTGGGTAATTCTAAAAATATTAATTGTCCTTGATAAATGACATTCAATCAATAAACATCGTTTCACATCCTTTAAGTTTTTGACCATCCTTGTCATTTGTTTGTTTTTTCTTAGTAATTTTCAATTTTTATTTATAATTTCGTTTTTTTTTCTGTAAACTGGTAAACAATAGTTTTTGTAAGAACTCACTTTCTAGTAGTTTTATTATTGTGGAGGTATGCCGATTGATTTACACTGATTATGGATTAAATACACGCATATTATTGTTTTAGCATCCAATTCGAAAGATGACTGGGCAAGATTAGCAACTATTTAAAAGTCGAAGGGGAAGGATAATTCACAGTGGTCAGAAATTAATGGCATATAGCATGTATTTAACATACATTGCAAAGTACTTCAGTAAGACTGCTGCTATAAAACGTATAGCTATAGACACAGGTATTGGACAAAACACTGTGAAATTCGATTAAACAAATTAATGGTTCTGGTATTGCACGTTCACCAAAGAAAAATAGAAATACTTAACGGTCTTTGAAAAGCTTGATAATGTTTAGAAAATGGGAATTCGAAGATATGTGCATGCATTGTATCTTTGCAATGAATTGCCAACTGTATCAAAAGTGTTAGCTGTCGTTAATAGTGATGATTCATTACTTAACTTCAGTCCTACATCCTTGTATAGAGTGTTGAAGAAATTAGACTTTAAATACGACAAAAGACTAAGAAAGCCTATTTTAATTGAAAAACCTGAAATAGTTCTTTGGCGGAGGAAGTACTTAATCGCAATAAAAAAATATCGCGAGGAAGAAACAAAAGTATATTACACTGATGAGACATGATTGAATGCAGCTCATGTAAAAAATAAAGTTTGGTTCGATACAACAATTAAAACTGCAAGGCAAGCTTTAATTGAAGGGGTTTCTTCTGGTGTAAAGAATCCATCAGGCAAAAGAAAGCGTGTGATAACTGTATAGGTCTTTCAAAATCTCATGGGCTGTGAGATGCGCAATGAAGAAAGTGAGAGGTATCGTATAAAAAAAAAGAACAATACAATATAAGTGAAATCTAAAAACATCGATTTATCGAATGCGTTTTCAGAATTAACTCAACGTGTAAGCTATGTAAATTGCATAACCAGTAATATATCAACTTATAAATTAAAAAATTATATTTTGTGTGCAAAACTTGTAACTTTTTCGGTATACTATTTATTGTTCTTTTTAGGTTAGGTTTCTGTGCGTGTATAGATAAAAATAAACAGGCTAAATTTTTTAAAACTCTTGGCAGTCAAAATTCTGGCCTCTTATTATTTTTTATAAATGCGTATTTCATTAAAATTAAATCTAAAACAAGTTGAAAATGCAAGGCATTGTCGCAACGAACTTCCAAATGTAGACTTACTTTAAAACAATTTAAAGAAATTAAAATTATTATGTTGTAATAACTATAAGTATTCAGATAAAATAAAAATTAATTCCCCGGGGGGTCGGGTATCCGTGGTCAGATTTTGTGGGGGGTACCATATTTCGACTCAGCTATGTTAGGGGAGTCCAAATATGTATCGCACATTAATTTTGGACCTATTTGAAATTTTAATTTTCCCGACGGAATATCGCGAGGGCACGGCGTCCCCGTGGCCCGATTTCAATTGACATCAAAACTGAAGCTCAAGACACCGAGTTGAATTGATTGATGTATCACACATTGATGTCCGACCATTAGAAAGGCCTCGGACGGACAGACAGATTTCATAAACGAACGAAGTTCGTTGAAAATCAAAAAATCACAATCACTGCTAGTCCCTATGTCCAACATTAATAATTAGAGATTTAACGAGTTTGTCAATTATGCCATCTGTTGCAAGCTTTATTATTACGGCGGGAATAAAGAGTAAATCAAATTGTGAGCGTTTCAACTTTTATTGGTACTCACTTTAAAACTTACGTAATATTGTAGCGGGCTACTACTACCGCGTTTCACTAATTTAAAACAAGTAATAACAAAGATCTTTATTACTCACTGTTTACAAGTCTAATTAATAGTATATGCCTTATTTAGAGATGTTTTCAGTCCAATTAGCAATGAAGCACTGTCACACTAATGAATTACTAAATTCTTAACCATAGGTCTATTAACAACACTAACACTACTATTTATTTATTACACTTTTGTCTATTTATGTATTCTACAAGCTGCATGTGCATTAGACACGTCATCATAATATAAATTTTTGTTTACTCTCGGACTTCCAAAAGCTTAACCATTTAACTTTACACGATATAATTTATAATCGACATTCTGATATAGACTAAACTCTGTACTTCATCGTTCTTATTTATACCCTGAATTAAAAGGATGATTCATAATCCAGTAATTGCTAGAAAATTCTCGGTGCCTGGAGATAATACAGTGCTTACGGCGCTTTTATGTTTGACGGGTTGCCTAATAGTAGTTCGTAATACTGCCTCCTTTTTAAAACCGTTACGTCTCGTAACTGTAAATACATTTTGACGCTAATTCGATGACTGTTGACGGTATCGGTGCATCCACCACGTCGTTGGAAATACCAGTCAACACTCTTTTATTGGTCTTGGCAGGAACTGGTTAATAACAACAAACAAGGACCTGGATGTTGGTTTCCTGGAAAACTACTTTTAGCATAGTTCAGACTATCATCCAATCTAAGCGATCCAGTCCACAGCCTAGTTTGGGCACCGCTAGTTTCGTTACTCCATTTTCCATCATCTGAGCCTTAAGATTAAAGCAAAGCCTCTTATAGATGTCCATAACTAGGTCTCTGCTATGACAAATTTTTGGTGATCAGATAGTTGTAATGCAATAAACAACATTAAGTTTAAAGAAAGGTTTATTTAAATATAAATCCAGCTAAGCGACTACACATCATGAAAGCTTCTTACGTTCTTCTGTATCTCTGAACAACAAGTTACAGTAACCCCTTACTTACTCCCTCTACTACCCTTAGGTCTATCGACGCACGCAGAAGGCCTGAAATATTTTACACATCCTCCGGCGCGGCGGTACAACTTAGCTTATCACTTCTTATTTCTAAAGGATACAATAATTGTATTGGGCGCCTAATTACGGTGCCATTCGCAGTCTTAACGTAACAGGCACGCACTTTGCCATCACGGCCGTTTATCACGTCTTTCACCAACCCTAATTTCCACAATAACCGTCGCTTATCATTTCCATGTATTAATACGACATCCCCTTCCTTAATCGCACATCTTTTCTAAATGTAGTCGATAACGTTTGTTCTCTGCTTCTATAGCCTACGAATCTCATCGCCATTAATAACACGGTCAACAAAAGGAATAATAGCCAAAGCGGGTCCCAATAAAAAATGCGAAGGGGTTAACGGCATTAAATCTATAGGTTCACTACCCAGGTATGTGAGCGGGCGGGCGTTTATTGTTGCTTCAACCTCGGTAATGAGTGTATTTAGTTGATCTAAATTTAGTAAAGAACGTCCTATCGTAGCCCTAAGGGCGTCTTTTACACTTTTTACAAGTCGCTCGTAAAATCCTCCGTCCCAAGCCGCTCGCTCTACTATAAACTTTCACTTTATTTGGTGACTGTTCACAAACTCGATCAATTCTGTACTCGCCATCACTTCGTTTAAGGTCGATATTTCACGTGATATTCTTTTAAATGTTTTAGCGTTATCTGAGTAAATGACCTTAGGAATCCCTCTACGGGCAAAAAACCGTTTACATGCACTGATTGTAGACGCAACATCCATTTTCAAAACAATCTCTAGATGGAGTGCTCGTATAACAGCGCAGGTAAATAAAAGAACATAACATGGCTTTGAATGATAACTAACTTTAAAATACAACGGTCCGGCGAAGTCTAAACCTGTCACTTCAAAGGGCTTTGTTTGCTGTATTCGATCTCTAGGTAACGGCGCGAAAGGATGCGACTTTGACTTTCCACGAAGTCGTTTACAGATGACACATCTTGCTAAAACGGACTTTATTAATTGCCGTCCTCGTACAATCCAAAATCGTATACGTAATTCGTAAAGTGTTGCAATAACACGACTATGACAAAGAGTTTTATGAAACTTCATTATTAGTAGTTTACTTAAATGTGCATTTTTCGATAGAATAACGGGATGCTTGAGGTCGAAATCTTCTCTTAAATTATGAAGACGTCCACCCAAACGCAGCAATTCATGTTTATCTAAGAAAGGGCTTAAAGTTGAAATACACGATTTCCGTTCAGTGCCCTGACCCTTTTGTAAGCTGTTAATCTCCAAATAATAAACCTCCCACTGAGCCTGCCTCAGCAAACATATTTCGGCCCTTTCAAATTTGTTTACGGTTAAGCTCTTCATTTCTTTATTATTTCTTGTTTTTAAATTTCTTATAAATTGTAAAACATATGCAGTTATCCGCACTAAACGATCAAAATCACTGTATCTGGAGGAATCTATAAATTGATTGTTGTTAATTAGTAAAAACATTTTCGATACTATATCTATCGTTGACGTAGATTTCTTTATCGTATTATCTGGCCACGTTTTTTCACTTTCTAGCAACCACCTAGGACCGTGTAACCAAGTTTCGGAATTTATTAAAGTACTTGAACTTATTCCGCGGGTTAATAAGTCCGCAGGGTTCTCGCGACCCGGACAAGGTCTCCATGTTATATCTTTCGATAAGGTCTGAATTTCTTTAACACGGTTAGGCACATATGGTTTCCACTTTGACGCACCACGTTTAATCCAATGCAACGCGATCAGAGAATCTGTCCAACACACTACCTTTTCGATTTTAATTCTATCGTTCTGATTGCACCAGTTAATTCCTAACATCTTTTGAATTTGTGCATTTTGCGATTCAACCTTGCTGTTTACTTCGAAATCGTTAATCGTCCATTTGCGTAAATTCATGGAGGCTCCTCGAAAAAACTTACTTGAAAAGTCTTTTAAATGTTCTGCAACATTTCGATTGTTTACACTAACCACTAGATCGTCTACATAAAATCCCCTTTCTAAGATTTCAATAAATTCAAGATTTTGTTTTCGATTATTGATTAAATGTGTTCGTATCACCGAATTCAAAAGAAACGGGCTACATGTAACTCCGAATGTTACTCTATTCATACGATACGTTTTCAGTTCATTGTCGTTATTGTACCTTAAGAATCGATGTGCGTCTTTATCGTCGGAATGTAAATAAATTTGTAAAAATGCTTTCTCAATGTCAGCCGTAATTCCGATCTCGCCTACACGAAAATTAAGTAAAATCTTAATTAAATCTGGACTTAAATTAGGCCCCATTTCTAATAAGTCACTCATCGATTTTTGTCCCGGGGCATGTGAAGAGGCATCGAACACCATTCGCAAACGCGTTGTTTGTTTATCTTCTCTAAAAATAGGCCTGTGCGGCATGTAGTAAACACGATCGCCATTTGTTTTTTCAGCATCACCGCGGGAAATTAATTCGGCATAATTATTATCCAACATTCCTTTGATAGCAGCGTTGTATTCACATATTTTGTTAATATTGGTCAACTTAAACTTTAGCCTCTGAGCACAAACTCGCGCACTAACTAAATTATCATCTTCAATGACTGCATCCTCATTCTTCCACGGTAGCGCTACTAAATATCGATCTTCACATTTATGAACGTTATTTTTCAAAAAATTATCGAAAAATTTCTTATCGTCGTCTGCTTCTTTGGTTATATCTATTGTTTCCAAATCCCACATACTTTCGATCTCGGCTTCTGTTTTTATAACTGTCGCATGTAACAATGTTTGCAGATTTACTCCTATGGTTGTAGCATCAACTGGTATGGGGCCATGCAAAGCATAACCAAATTTCGTGTCCACTGCTACTAAACCTTTGTTTAGACGAATATTCTTTCCTGTCACTACTGTCCAGTAATTGTCTGCCCCAATAAGTATACTAATTCCATCAACAATTAACGCTCGATCTATATTAAACGGGATATTGCCAGCAAGCTGCAAGTTTTGATACTCTACCACGCTCTCTTTAGGTATATGTAAATCATCCATGCAAATTTCTGGAACTTCCACAGCCTCAATCGTTAAAATTTCATCTGTATATTGTCCCTTCAAAGTAACTAAAACGCGGTTGTAAAGCTTAGACGGTATTGAACTATTTCCAAACGCGGCAATACGAACCCTATGTTGTCCTACAACAGGTAAATTTAATACCCTTGATAGATTCTCCTTAATAAATGAAAGTTGACTACCTCCGTCCATTACTAATCTAATTAACTTCTTTGAATTTTCGCCAAAGGCATAAACACAAGCCGTTTGCAATAGCACATTTTTGTTTATGTTTATCATCAAACTGGACACCGACGGCGCCGAAGTGTTGATTGAACTCTCGCCTTTCGTTAATTTCATTGTAATACCTGTCCTCTCAGCGTTGTGTCTATCTTTACCTGGCTTAAAGTTTGGGTCGCATATTGTTATTGCGTGCCTACCTCGGCATTCTTTACATTTTAAGAATCTATTTTTACAATATTTAGCACTATGGTTATTTCTCGTACAACGGTAACAATTTAGAATTTAGAATTTTTCTCTTCTTTGCTAAAGGTACAGCGTCACACATTTTGGTTTTATGGTCTTTCTTGCAGAAAGCACAGCATTCAAGACGTTTGTTCGGCGTGACTAATAAACTAGACGCAGGTCCTTTGTAATGCGTTCTCTTTTCTGTTGGGAGCATCTTTTCTTTACAATCTGCATCCGGTTTTAAAGCTTGTTCCAACGAATCGAGTTTGTTTTTAAGAAACTGCAATAAATCCTTTACCTGGCGATCTGCATCTTTCTCTAACCTTGATGATAAACTTTCTAAATTATTCGTAATAATTTTTTGATGATTGGATGATTTCATTTTCATTTGTCGATAAAATCCTAAACGCAATTCCGTTGGCAACGACTTCATGAGAGTCGACTTTACGATTATGTTATACTAAGAACTAGATACTTCTAAGATTTCCAGAGCACGCATAGCTGAAGTGATTAAATTGTAATTCTTCCTTAAAGTGCTTACGTCATTTTTAGATTTTACAGGTTCGATTTTCATAATGCTATCAATATATTGTTCAATTAGCCGTTCCCCATTTCCAAATTGATCTTTTAATATATTTAAAGCTTCTTCATAGAATGCTCCAGATGGTGGAAATCCCTCAATTGCTTCAGCGGCCCTTTCCGTGACATACATTCGCAGGTAGTTGAATCGATCTCCGTTCGTTAATTGTTGATTGTCGTGGATCATACTTCTGAATTGTTCCTAGAAAGGAAGCCAGCCCTTTGCAGTACCATCATACTTTGCTAACTGTACACGTTGAAGCTTCACTGACGTAAAGGACGGCCTACTTGCTTCGTTACTTACTGGTACCGTATTCGTTAAATTCGAGTCAACCTCTATCTGCGATTTTTCTGGGCATTTTAATCTAAATTTCAACTTAGACATCGTAGTTACAGCAACCTCTTCATATTCATACCTTTTCATTAACTCGTCCTCTAGATTTTCTTTAAGCAGAGGTTCAATTTGCTTATCAATTTCTTTCAGATTGTCACTCGCAAGCTTTAACTTTGACATAGCTGTATAAATGTCTTCAACACTGAAACTACTTTCTAGCATAGAATTTATATTATTCACTGTTTTAGTTAAGTGCGTTCTACAAATTGTCCGTTTTACTTGTTCCATCATAAAGCCTCGATAGTATAGCCGTCTGTTAAATATTCGCGTTCGCGTTCCGTTATTCCGAATATTTACGTTAAAGCTCGTTTATATTTATCACCAGATCTTCCCGGGTTTCGGCACCAAAGTTGATGTAATGCAATAAACAACATCAAGTTTAAAGAAATGTTTATTTAATTATAAATCAAGCTAAGCGACTACACATCATGAAAGCTTCTTACGTTTTTCTGTATCTCTGAACAACAAATTACAGTAACCCCTTAGTTACTCCCTCTACTACCCTTAGGTCTATCGACGCACGCAGAAGGCCTGCAATATTTTACACAATAGTAAACATAACGATTTTTATCCTGAAGAACCAAAGCTTTTCCTACAGTTGGCTGCTGTTGTACTAATTCATCCACACATCCAAACTTTTTATTGAAAACAACACCTCTTGACATTTCCAAATCTTGAGCTACGTAATGTATAAGAGAATACTCTTCTGGTGCTCTAAACAGATCTTGCTGTTTTTCAACAACAGCGCCAATTCTCGCCTTAGCGGAACCACCATACGCCGCCATAAAACGCTCAAAATCTATATTCGGCTCATGATTAATAACTCGTCGAACACCATTCTCATTATTCGAACCTTTCTGGTTGTTGCCAGCGTAGGATGTTAAACGGTCAAAGTGAATCACTTCCGGTTTACCACGGGAAGATCTTCTGATCAGGTACACTACATCATTAATTATTGTTAACACTTCGTACGGGCCTTCCCATTGTGTTTGTAATTTTGGCGACAACCCACGTTTTCTTTGTGGATTATACAACCGCACTAAATCTCCAGGTTGATAACCACCTTCTTGAGCTCTCGTGTGATATTGTGATTTCATTCGATCGCTTGCTGCCTGGATATTCTTTCGGACGTTTTCGTGAATGCTATTTGATCTTTCACGAAACTTACTAACGTAATCTTCACCTGAGATCTCTTCTCCAGGTTTAAATCCAAACTGAAGATCACATGGTAGCCGCAATTCATGTCCTAACATCACGCAAGCGGGAGAGTATCCTATGCTATCATGTACCGAAGATCGGTACGCCAGTAGGAACAAATGTAAATATTGATCCCAGTCTCGTTGATTTTCAGAGACAACTTTGGCTAGGTACTTTCCTAACGTCCTGTTCATTCTTTCAACCATTCCATCCGATTGAGGATGAAGTGGCGTGGTTCTAGTCTTCCTGATTTCAAGATACTTGCAGACGTTTTGAAACATCGCTGATTCGCAGTTCCGACCTTAATCGGAGTGTAATTCCAACGGAACTCCAAAGCGACAAAACAACTCCCTCACTAGTACATCTGCAACCGTCTTGGCTTCTTGGTTAGGTATTACATATGCCTCCGGCCATTTGATAAAATAATCCATTGTAACCAAGATGTATTTATTTCCTTTCTCTGATTCAGGAAACGGACCAGCTATATCAATGGCTACCCTCTCAAAATGATTCCCCACATTGTACTGTCTCATTGGGGCTTTTCGTTTTGTGACCGGGCCATTTCCAGAGGCACAACAACTCACATTTCCGGCAGCACTCCTTCACACCTCCTTTGCAGTTCACCCAATAGAATCTTTCTCTCACTCTTTGGAGAGTTCTTTTCACGCCAAAGTGCCCTCCGGACATTCTATCGTGCAAGTGTTGCAACACTTCCGGCACTCTGCTTCTCTGCACTATCACTTAAAGTCTCTCAGTGCCATCTTCACATTCCAGGCGTCATTTCAAGATTCTATTTTCAAACACCAAGTAGTCCCACCGTACCCAGTATGCCTTCGGCTCCTACTTAAAATACTAATTTCTTCCCAAGCTGGTCGTTGTCCTCTACTTTTCTACTTAATAATACGTCCCAATTCGGCGTCATTCTCTTGGTCTTCTCGTATTCATTCAGGTTGCCAAGTATCAGCGGTTACCGTCATTCTATGAATGACACTTATTTTCTCTTCCATCTTGGAGCAATGATTGCAGTCTACCGGACAAGGTCTCCGTGACAGAGCGTCTGCATTCCGATGGCTAGTTCCTACACGATGTTCTTATAAAAGTGCTCTACGGATTTGACGACGGCCAACAGCTCCCTTCTTGTCACACAATAGTTCATTTCTGGCCGCGACAAGACCTTGCCGAAATACCCAATAACTTTTTCTTGTCCGTCCTGCACTTGAGAAAGAACGCTTCCTATAGCTGTGTTACTGGCATCGGTATCCAACACAAATTTCTCCTCCATCCGTGGATAACTCAAAATTGGTGCTGTAACTAGTAGCCGTTTGAGTTGTTTAAATGCACTGTGGCAGTCGTCATTCCAATCATATTCTTGTCCATCTTCGGTTAATTTCGTTAACGGTTTGTCAATGTTCGCAAACCCAAGCATAAAACGTCGGTAATATGTGCACAATCCTAAAAACATGCGTAGTTGGTGTATATCTGCTGGTGTAGACCACTCTTGTACCGTTTTTATTTTGTCAGGGTCAGCTCTTATTCCGGTCTTCGAAACAACATGTCCCAAGTATTTCACCTCTTTTCCAAATAGGTGACATTTCTTGGGGCTCAATGTAAGGTTTGTCCCGCGTAATCTTTGGAATATTTTCTCTAGGTTTTTAAGGTGTTCTTCAAAAGACTGGCCTAACACTATCACGTCGTCTAGGTACAACAAATATGTTTTTCAGGGCAGTCCACGCAGTATCGACCCCATCAATCGTTCAAAAGTAGCAGGGGCATTGCATAATCCAAATGGCTTGACCTTAAACTGCCATAATTCAGTTCTAATTGTAAACGCAGTTTTCTCTCTATCGTTTGGCATCAAGCCTACCTGCCAGTATCAACTTTTCAAGTCCAAGGTCGGAAACCATTTAGATCCGGATAGAGTATCCAAGGTGTCATCAACTCTGGGGAAAGGATAGGTGCCTTTCTTTGTCACATTGTTAAGCCGCCGGCAGTCTACACAAAACCTTGTTGACCCATCCATTTTCTTGACAAGCACTACCGGGGATGCCCATGGACTGTTCGAGGGTTCAATTACTCTCTGTTCTTCCATGTCGGTGATAATTTGCTCGGCTTTTTTACGTTTTGCCATACGAAGCCGCCTGGGATGTCGTCTTATTGGTTGCGTATCTCCAGTATTGATCTTGTGTTACACAACATTCATCCTTTCATTTTTACTGTCATCCAATGCAAACACACCTCGATATTGTCCGACCAGTTCTTTTACCTTGCCCAGTTGGTCTCCGTTTAATCCTTGACACGAAGATATCAACATATCCAGCAATCTCTGTGAGCAACCGTTGGCTGATTTATCTTTTGTGTCGTCCATACAACGTTTAATATGGCATACTGGAATGCAACTTTCCAGAATCATGTCTTTCTTCTGGGTCACTGTTTGCGGATTAATGTTTAGCACCCTCACTGGTATCATATTTCGAAACTTTACCAGCGTTCTTCCAAACAGTAATCCCTCTTGACCTATTCTCGATTTAGTTGCTTTCATCATGCATACTTGTCCTTCCCGGAGCGTCCGGGCGCCTCATTACTATCATTTCCGCCTTCTAGGGTATTTTCATATCACAAATCATTCGAACTTGCATCGTCTGGTTACTCGTCCCTTGACATGGAATCTCATCATCATATATCCAAAGCACATTTTCTTTCATGTTGACATGAAACCCATATTCTCTCATAAGATCCATTCCCAAGATCACTTCTTCTGTAATTTCAGCTACCAACACCCGATGATTAATTAGTTTGTCTCCAATTCCCAATGTTACAGCTGTCTTTCCGGTAGTAAAATTTTCTTACCACTTGCCGTTCGATACAGGTAGCACTTTTCCACGACCAACCAAATCTGGTCTCACAATAGTCCTTGTTGCTCCTGTATCCACGAGTAATCGGACAACCCTACCATTAATTCTATCATCGATATAAATGCTGTCCAGACTTCCCATCGACGATGCAGCACGGATGATAATCTCCGGGGCACTACGTTGTGCTGTCGACGTTCGCCCTCTTACATTGACCTACTTTAGCTCAACCGGTTGTTTCTTTGATTGAGTACAGCGTCTCTGTATATGACCTACTTTACCGCAACTCCAGCATCGCAGACGCCATCTCCGCGGTCGTCATCATTCTAGCCTTTCCGCCTTTCGCTTACCGTATTTAAACTCTTTGAGGGTCGATTCTAGTTCAACTGACCTCACTAAGTTTTCACTGAGTGTCAACTCTAGTTTAGCCGACCTCTCTTCCATTTTCTCAACATTTTCACCTAACCTTTCCTTTTTCTCAGCATTTTCACTTAGCTTTTCTTCCATACCGCTTTTAAAATCCTTAAAGAAATTCATTAAAGTTTTTGCGTCGATTTTACTTTGGCATCTTCTAACTGGTATATACAAACTACTTAAATGTCTTTAGACTTGTGTGTTCTTTCTTTTAAATTACCCCACACCTGGCACCAGTGTAGCGGGCTACTACTACCGCGTTTCACTAATTTAAAACAAGTAATAATAAAAGTCTCTATTACTCACTGTTCACAAGTCTAGTTAACAGTATATGCCTTATTTATACATGTTTTCAGTCCAATTAACAATGAAGCACTATCATACTAATGCATTTACAAGCACTAATATCTTTTTAAACTAAATTCTTAACCATAGGTCTATTAATAACACGAACACTACTATAATTTATTTATTACACTTTCGTCTATTTATATATAGCTGTCGATACAATATACACTTTCACATAATATAAATTTATGTTTACTCTTGGACTTCCAAAAGCTTAACTATTTAACTTTACACGATATAAGTTATATTCGACATTCTGATATAGACTAACTCTTGCATTTATCGGTGGTCTTATATATACCCTGAATTAAAAGAATGATTTATACTCCAGTAATTGCTAGAAAATCTCGGTTCCTGGAAAATATACAGCGCTTACGGCGCTTGTGTGTTTGACGGGTTGCCTAATAGTAGTTCGTAACAATATTTTAAATAGTAGATTCTGGTTATGCCCTTCGTACATGGTTATTAACACCTTTTAACGAAGTAGAAGATGATAGTCCAGAGAGCTATTATAACACCGTACACAGGAATACGCGAGTTAAAATTGAATGCTGTAATGGTGTATTGAAAGCAAGGTTTGTTGTTTACATAAAAACCGAGTGCTTCATTATGCGCCTGAAATAGCATGTAATATTATAATTGCCTGCGTAGTATTACATAATGTATGTGTGGCATACTTTGTGATCTATGATCCAATGCTATTATCTACATATGGCAGTAGGTACTTGCGACACAACCCTTTTGGTGTTGTCATGTAAATGTCAAAATTAATTGTCTTGTATTATGTGTGTAATATAAAATAATATGCATTATTAAGCTTCTACTAATTACGAAGTTGTGTATCGTGAATAAAGTATACAGTATTCGTAAGAGCCTACAATTATTGCTCCCGCATAATACACAGTGCATTTACATTTCCAATGCTTCACCCGAAGGTACTACATTGGCCAGGAGGCGAGTTTTTTGTTGCCTGGAAATTTAGAATTTTGCCGAACCCTTGTCGTTCCAGGCAAGGTAGGAATCTTTAACGTGCGTGACAACACTCACACACAGGACCTCCATTTAACCTCTCGTCCGAACGAGGGCGTAATTTCTGTGAAAAATGCTCACCTGCCATTTTTCAAGCAGTCGGCCGTGTCGGGATTCGAAGCCAGGACCTTGGGATCCGTAGTTTTACGCTTACTACATTGATCCACGGCGACGCGCGCATAATACACAACAATATGTCTGGAATAGAGATTCTCAACCGGACGATAATGCAGATGCAGACGAAAATATTGATGAAGATGAAAATCCATTTAGCGAGGAAAACAATTTAACAAGAAAAATAAATCCTGAATTGGCTAATGAAAGAAGAGCTAGGATGAAACTTGTCCGTTCTCTAAATGCAGCATGCGGAAATTAATGCATTACAAGTTTTTCTAATACAATTTCTATCTATAAATAGAAATCAATAAATACATTTGTAACGTATTGTTTATTTAATTTAATTATATAGGTATTATGTTTCACTAGAGTGTAATACTTAACTAATACTAAAACGTTACAGCCTCACTATACTGAGCGTTAGTGAAACTTTCTAAAAAGGATGTTTATTTTTTCTTACAAAAGTCGTGCAAAAGATGTTGTTTTATCCGTATTGACACAATTGACTTTTGAAGACTTCCGCACTAGCTCTAAACTCTATCTTTAGCGGTTTAGAGAGACTATCAGAGGGGTCGTTAATTAAATACGGATGGCGCCCTACTGTACTTAGATAGTGTGTAAAAAACAAGAAATATCGCTAAGAAAAATACAGGAATCTCAACGAGTATTTTCTATTATAAAAATACAAGATTTTGTATTTTTAGATGGTACTACAATTATCCTAAAATAAAATAAAATACATAAAATAATATTAGACACCGCAATTTGCGCCTCAAAATAAAATCAATATATCATACAGTTTTTGTACGTCTATGATTTCTTTCTTTTGTGTAATAGTGTATGGACACTCTACTTCTTAAATTTATGCACATCTGGTTTAAATGTAGTTCATAAAATCCAGTAATAAGCCTGGACAAAATAAATACTATTGCTTAAGTACTTCCATGAGTGTAATTAACCTTGTTTAAATTTATAAAGAAATTAAGACTGTTAAGTATGTACATATATATTAACTGAAAATTATTTCTGAATTATTTTGACAAATAATTATTATTAGTTTCTGAATTTTCAATTAATTTTTATATTTATTATTAATCTTGGACAATTTAAATGACGAAGAAAAAGCCTCTAAAGCAAATAGGCACTATAAATGTCATTAACATAGTCATGAAATTTTTTTATGTCATCTTTGCAGTACTGACAAAACAACTCACATACATACAAAATAAGTTGGTAATAAGATCTTTCAAATTAGTAAAGTTAAACTTCGTTAAATAGTGATCGTGTATAAACTAGTAGATGACTATATTATTCGTAGTAAAAGTTCATAAAATTTTGTTACATAGACAATTTTATAATGCATAAATTTTGATATGAAGCAACGTTTGAAAATTTAAATTCATAATTAAATATTATCACAAAAATGTTAGTTTCCATGGGTTTCAACTACCAAGGTTAGATTTATAAATGATATTAAACGTCAAACAGATGATTGCCTCACAAATGGAAATTACTTACCACCTTAACCTCAGGCTTGGCTGCTTGCACCATTTAACAAACAAGTTCAACCCACATATGGACTTCCAACATTGAACAAACACATAAAAAAGTAGTTGTCTACATTGTTAGAACAACGCCTCGTAAACTAGATTCACATTGTAAGTTTCCAATGCGTATTTGCTTTATACGCAATTACATTAACTTCCTACAAGCATTAGTCAGCTCTAAGTATTGCTTCCGGATTAAAACAAAATTTCCATGTTGAAATATAAGGAACGCATATATCTAATACGCAGTAAAAATTTAACAGTTTAGCTCGACCATTTTTGCTTCAGTTAATAAATGTTATTTCTTCCGTACTTTAGTGTTGCTTTATTTTTTTTAGTCCATCAGTTCTTTTGTACTTTAGTGTTGCGCTAAGGAAAACCAAATAAAATTAGTTTAAATTATTTAGATATAAAAATTACAAACCATGATGAGTTTCTAAGCAATCGGATCGATGTATTTATCGAAACTAAATTGCGACTTGCAAGTTAGCTTTAGATATGAATTTAAACATATTGACGTTGTAATGATCAAAAGCCGACTGATTTGACTCGTCGACAACAGCCTTAGCAAGCAGGTGCGCGTAAACACGCTATACGATATCACCTTGAAGATACGTTGTAGAAATTTTACGTTACAAACTGGACATTTATAAGTATGCACTTTATTTACTATATGATTAGAAATAAAGAAGGACAATAATTGGAGTGTTTTGAAATTATAATACTTTGTTTTTGATTTTGTATTAGTTGTAGAAATATGATTTATATTGAATTATAAAATTTAAAAATTTTATAACACAACACATAATTTTTATGCGTTAATTTAGCTGAAGAAAAACGAACTGTTGCAATACTAAAGTTATTCTGAAACTGAAACCTAGAATACAGCAAATATTTACATATTATACAAACAGTAATTCCTTACACTCTAACGTTTTGTGCAAGTTTTTTTAAACTCTCAGCGATTGACTCAAGGGCATTCACTTTTCTAGCTTTTAGTGATTCGATGTTCTTTAAGCAAGAAATCTTTTCTTGATAGTATTCCCTTTTCATGTCTAATTTCTCATTTCAAGTTGTCCTTGAATGCAGTAGCTGCGTTGGCGTTGGTCTGTTTAATTTTAGTCCTGCTGCGAATATCATGCTATGCCTATAATAAAACATATTGAAAGTAATGTATAGATTAAGATAAGCAAACTCACTTTCCGCCAACCTTTCCAATTCTTAATTGCTCCGGTAGTACTATTTAAAATGCTTGTAATATTCATCCAATCATTAGTGGCATCTTTCGTTGAATAAGTGGCTGTTTGTTCCCACTAATCAATTGTGGCCTCTTTCTTACAAACTCTACTAACTCTTTTTGCTTGCTTGACGCATTCAATTCTACGTTTTTTCAAGGCTGCCATTTTAACGGAAATATGTTTAATATTTTGAGTTATAAATGATACAGCAAACTTCCAAATCGCATTGAGAAGTGACGTTATGTAATACTTATTTTAGTTCTATACTCCATTCCAGTTAATAAGGTAGTAGATGGCGCTTGTGCTTGAGTCAGATTTACACAGATCAAAAATTTATTAGTTGCTGTATTTGAAAAGTTGCCGGCGTCGGTTGTATATTTACTATTTTGTGACGATAGTTTTTCAAAAATAACAGTGCAAATGGCTGACTTTATTAGTTAATTTTTAAGTATTATTGCATTCAGTAATTGCAATTTGGTCTTCTTCTTAAGGAATAAGACCACATTGCTATTTGAAAATGATTTTATTGACGTTTCGATCCTTCCCTTAGGATAGTTGTCTAAATATTAACAAAGAGTATTTGTAATTTGGTATTAAATTTCAGAAGATAAAATTGGACTTGGAACTACATTAAGTTTAAGACGGACGAAACTTAGGGCAAATTCATAAAGCACACTTAAGCTACACTCATACTTAATCAATGTTCCATCTCAACTTTAAGTATTTTTCCGAATACCAAAAATTGAGATAGAAGTGGCTTAAGTGTGCTTTATGAATTTGCCCCTTAGTCTTTACTTAACAATTATGGTAGAAACAAACATTCACCTGGAGTTATAGAATGCTTTAATAAAATTCTGTCAGTTTCATTTTTTCGAAAGGTTGTAAGTTTGTTAACAATGATTGAAATTAAAGCAATGCATCGATGTTTATACAGATTTTTATTTATATTTTTTGCAAGATTGAGGTTTTTGAATAAATACATCCAAGAAACACGGTTTTAAAACATATCAAGCATTATTGAACTTTATTTTCTACCTGTTTGGTTAAAGTTTAAATAAAATATTAATATAGAACAATATATAAGCTATTTTTAATTAAACACATCACAAAATATCAAAACAATGATATCACAAATTTATATTTAATCTACGTCCATATCATCCTCAGAGGTATCTTCGTCGTCTGTTGTACTTTCATATCCAACATTTATTACATTTTGTTCGACAAGTTCTTCGACAATACCATCCATTTTCCACATTCTTTCTTCTTCTTTAACTATATGGCTAATACAATTAACCCAATGTCCTTTATCTATGGCTGCAATTCCTTCATCCAGAAGCACCTTCACGTCGTTAATTTTAAAAGTAGAATTGTTGGTAGCTACATGCTGCTTTACTCGAACCCAAATCAGCTCAATTGGATTTAGATTGCAGTGGTATGGGGGTAGCCTTAATACAGTTCTGCCAGAGCGTTTTACAATTTCGTCAACAACATAAGGTGCCGGGTGAGCTAGAGAATGCTGCGTTACTAAGGCTAATAATTCAACTTTTAATAGCTCTTTGGTATAGGCAAATCACTTTAAGAAGAACCCAACGTCATCATGCGCACAAAGCAAAAATTGGTTAGGAACAGTTCATTATATGTAATTAGGGATGGCAGTATTCAGGTTTTAGTGGCGTAGAGTTTTATGATTAACCAATCGGAAATTACCTTGTAAAAGTTTTAGATTTCATTACTATTTATTTTTACTTGATACACAGACGGACAGTTTTAAACCGCCATCTAACTAATATAAAATATCTTGTATATAACAATTAACATTAACAAAACAATAAGTTACTCAACAGATGTGTTTGCAGAACACTAGAATGAGATAGAAACCACTTAAGTAGGCCATGGTATTCAATCATTTGCTTTATCGGATTTTACAAAATAACCTTGCTATAGCAGTATTTTTTAGGGATATTGATGCACACAACTCATATGGCGATATTATATTAAAATTTTAAATTATAATTTAATTGGTTGTTTATTTTTTTACTATTTAACGCCATATCTTCCGTTTAAACTGTAATAACTCAACTACGCCACTGTTATTACATTTCTGCGCAATCTGGCATATGACGTTGGGTTCTTCTTAAAGTGATTTGCCTATAACTTCAATGTGTTTTGCGTTTAACCAATTATAAATTTGTTCTTTCCGCCAACTTTGATTTGGAACCTTATCGGCTTTGACGCTGTGATAAGGAGCATTATCAAGCACGATTACACTATCATTATCAAGAAGAGGTAATACACCTTTCAACAAAGTTGTAAACGCTTTACCGTTCATGTCTTCGTGATAATCTCCTAAAACGATAATTATGAACTCAGGGCCCTAAGTTGTTTATAGTGTTAATACGCTACCTGTTTTTTTTTAGATTGAAAGTTTAAATATGCACCATTGACAAATCCCATATCACTACCCATGTGCGCAACAATTAATCTCTTGCCCTTGCCAGAGGGATCTCGTATACCAGTCGATAAACCTTCGATTAATGCCTGCCTTGCTGTTTTTACAGTGGTGTCTTGCCATACCTTGTTCTTTACATGTCCAGCATTCACCCACGTTTCATCAGTATAATAAATTCTTTTGCCTTCAGCTCTATACTTTTTAATTGCAGTTAAATATTTTCTTCGCCACAACACAATTTCAGGTTTTTCAATTAAAATTGTTTTTCGGCTACGCTTTCCATATTTAAAACCCAATTTCATCATTACCCGATAAAGTGACGTGCGACTGAAGTTTGGTAAAGAGTCATCATTGTTTATTGCATGTAATACTTTCTCTAAACTTGGTAATTCATTTCTAAAGTAAAATGCATAAACATGCCGTCGAATCGCACATCTTTCAAATTTTTCAAGTTCGTCGTAGATTGTTGTACGCACTCTTGTAGTCTTTGGCGAGGAAGCAGTACCAGTAGTTTCCATTTCTTTTACAATATTCCACATTGATCGAACACCTAAACCCACTTCTAACGCAGTTTGCTTCACAGATTGCGTTTTGGATGCATTTGTGGAATTTTTCAAATATATATTATAGGCAATAAGCTTTTGCCCGCTCATAACATGTTTGCCCTTCGGATTTTTAATAGGTTGGTGATCCATAATTAAATAAAAGTCTGAAAAGAATTCATTGTTAGTATTATATGCTTATCTTTAATGAGACATGCTTACCTTATTATGAAGACACTGGTGTTTTATAGCTCTGACAAGAACTGTTTTGATACTAAATATAAAATTAACACAAATTAATAAGGCCGAGCAAAATTTCAAAGGCAAACTAATAACAAAATACAATAAATAACACAAACGAAAATATGAAAGAGCAATAGCAAATGTCAAAATGCCAATTGACAATCTGTCTTATAATAAAAATGTTCAAACAACCAACACAAACATACTGGATATTTATACTTGTGTACACTTGGCTCATCCATCCACCAATGAGAATCACTAAAATTCAGTCCTATCTTTTTCTTCAGTACCTTCTTAACTGGAATGGAGTATAGTTCACAAGCGGTAGTTTAAACGTACATCCTCGGCAATGTTGTCAAATCGATAATGCGTATTCTTGCGAATCGTATTTTTGTACATGCGTAGACTCTTCAAAAATTGACTTTAACAAACGTATACGTTTTATTTCATGCATAACTTTACGTATTCGCAAATAACCCAACATTCACAAAAATTGACATCCTGATCGATAACTAAATTATGGAGAGAAAAATGTTTTGTAGAGTTTGAAGTATAACTAACAGAGAATGCAAAATCAAAATAAAATGCGCACATGAATATTGAACTAGTAGACGAAATAGTGCATGATAGAAAATTATTTATACATTTTGAATAGGGGAACAATTTAAGTAACTATGGTGCCTCACCTTCCAAGTTTGTCGTGTTGTGATTTTTGTACTATCTCAAAATAACTTACAATTACATTACACGACAATATCATAAAAATAACATTTGTGGCATTTGGCATATAACTTCTGAAACTCTTCAACCTATAAGAACATATTGATATGTCGGCACTTACAAACGAACGCCCATATGCGTGCTTTTTATGTGCATATTCTGCATCTTTTAAGAGTACGTTCACAATGCATATGCGGTCCCATATAAACGAACGTCCATTCGCATGCAGTTTGTGTAATTATTCTGCATCTAGTAAAAGTAACTTAAAAGGACATATTAGGTTACATACTAATGAACATCCATTCGCATGCAAATTATGTAATTATACTACATCTCGTAAAAGTATTTTGAAAATTCACGTTCGGTCTCATACTAACGAACGTCCTTTCGCATGCACTTTATGTAGTTATTCTGCATATTGTAAAAATACCTTAAAAATCCATTTGTCATCCCATACAAATGAACGTCCTTTTGCATGCAATTTCTGTACTTATTTAGCATCTCGTAAAAGTAACTTGAAAAAACACATGCGGTCCCATACAAACGAACGTCCATATGCATGCAATTTATGTAATTATTCTGCATCTCATAAAGATAACTTGAAAACACACATGCGGTCCCATACAAACGAACGTCCATTCGCATGCAGTTTATGTACTTATTCTGCATCTACTAAAAGTGCGTTCATAATCCATGTGCGGTCCCATACAAACGAACGTCCATTTGCATGCAATTTATGTACCTACTCTGCATCTTTTAAAAGTGCGCTCATAATCCATATGCGCTCCCATACAAACGAACGTCCTTTCGCATGCAATTTCTGTACTTATTCTGCATGTCGTAAAGGTAACTTGAAAAGACATATGCGATCGCATACAAACGAACGTCCATACGCATGCAATTTATGTAATTATTCTGCATCAGATAAAGATAACTTAAAAAAACATATGTGGTCTCATACAAACGAACGTCCATTTACATGCAGTTTATGTACTTATTCTGCATCTTTTAAAAATGCGTTCATAAACCATATGTACTCGCATACAAACGAACGTCCATTCACATGCAATTTATGTACGTATTCCGCATCCTTTAAAAATGCGTTCATAATCCATATGCGGTCCCATACAAACGAACGTCCTTTCGCATGCAATTCCTGTACTTATTCTGCATCTCGCAAAGATAACTTGAAAACACATATGCGCTCCCATAGAAACGAACGTCTATATACATGCAATTTATGTAACTATTCTGCATCTTATAAAAATAACTTGAAAACACATATGTGGTCCCATACAAACGAACGTCCTTTCGCATGCAATTCCTGTACTTATTCTGCATCTCGCAAAGATAACTTGAAAACACATATGCGCTCCCATAGAAACGAACGTCTATATACATGCAATTTATGTAACTATTCTGCATCTTATAAAAATAACTTGAAAACACATATGTGGTCCCATACAAACGAACGTCCTTTCGCATGCAATTCCTGTGCTTATTCTGCGTCTAGTAAAGGTAACTTGAAAAGACATATGTGGTCCCATACAAACGAACGTCCTTTCGTATGCAATTCGTGTACTTACTTTACATCTTGTAAAGGTAACTTGAAAAGACATATGCTGTCTCATACAAACGAACGTTTATACACATGCAATTTATGTAACTATTCTGCATCTTATAAGGATAATTTGAAAACACATGTGTGGTCCCATATAAACGAACGTCGTTTCACATGCAATTCCTGTACTTATTCTGCATATCGTAAAGATAACTTGAAAAGACATATGCGGTCCCATAGAAACGAACGTACATTCGTATGCGCTTTATGAACTTAACAACTGCATCTTTTAAAAGTACTTTGGAAATTCATGTGCGATTCGATACAAACGAACGTCCATTCGAATGCAATTTATGTAATTCTATCGCATCTCTTAATAGTAGTTTAAAAACTCATATGCGATTTCATACTAGCTGTAACATATTCTATGATGCGCACCCCTGCGCTTCAGTTATTATATATGTATGGGCAACGGGGCGGGAGACACCTCCGGTCACATGGCGTCGGCGAGCTTAAAAGCGTGTTACTTATTATATTGGATTGCTAAAATATAATTAATATATGTTGCTATTATATGTTACATTATATTGAATCATTAAAATATATTACATGGTGGCAGCTGGTAAATGTCGCGTTGAACTACGTTAAAAAAAACGTGGTTACAAAAAGTGAGGTTAAGTTACTCTCTAATTTTTGTTAAATTTATTAAGGTGGAAAACTTGGAAACTACGCGTAGGAAAAAGCTATGGCGGAAGCGAAACCTCCTAATGAAATGGTTTTTGATGGAAATGTTTCAAGTAAATGGAAATTGTGGAAGCAGAAATTTAATTTATTTTTACTTGCTAGCGCTAAAAGTGCTAAGTCTGAGGATATTAAAATAGCTCTTCTACTCAATAATTTAGGAGATGAAGCTATACAAATTTATAATACGTTCGAATTTGGTCCTCAGGAAAACAAAGATAAGTTGGATGTAGTGCTTGCTAAATTTGAAAATTACTGTAATCCGATCAAAAACTTAGCGTACTAGCACTATAAATTCTTTAAGCGTGATCAACAAACTGGTGAAACCGTTGACCAATTTGTAACTGCTGTAAAGCAATTGTCCAGTTCGTGTGAATTCAAAGAGAAAGATACTATGATTATGGATCGTATCGTTTTAGGGATTAAAGATCCAAAAATGCAGGAAAAATTATTACAGGAAAGTGATTTAACTTTAGAAAAAGCTGTATGTATATGTCGATCTCTAGAAAGCAGTGCACAGCAACAAAAAGAAATTTTTAATGATAATAAATCCAATGCAATGTACGTAAATGCTGTTCAAAATAGGCGTGCAAATACTGCCAGAAACTTTCCTAACGCTACTAAGCATGTACAGAAAGTGGTAAACAGATCACGTAATAGTGTTAACACGGGTAACAATAGTGAAGTCGATGACCTGTGTAAGTTTTGTTGGCTGCAGCATGTTAAAGGCAAATGTCCAGCCTACAATCGTTACTGCAGTCGATGTAAACAAAAAGGGCATTATAGAAAATTTTGTCGTAACCGAAATGTTCATGATATTGATGAGTTTAATATGGTTAGTACACAACCAGATGATGAGCAAGGAAGTTCTATTGTATGGACAGTCATACAAAATGGTATATTGAATTCCGAATGTATAGTTAGCATAGTCGAGTGGTTTGAAGTACTCACTATTGCTGGTTCTGCGGTAAAAATGAAAATGGACACAGGTAGTCAAGTAAATATTTTAAATTTACGGGATTTTAATAGATTAAACATCGGAAATCATAATCTTTCAAAACCTACTTCGTTTTTAACCTCATATTCTGGTCATACTATTAGTGTTATGGGACAATTAGAACTTAATTTTAGTTTTAATGAACGGTATAAGTGTTTACCTTTTTATTCTGAGTACAGAAACTCCATCCTCAATTTTAGGGTTAAGTGCAGCTAAAATGTTAGGAATTGTACCAGGCAGTGCTGTGCAAGAAGTTCATACTCAGATACCTACTACTAATGGTTATGGTAATAAATTACAGTCTGTAGAGGACATTCTCAAGCAGTACAAAAATGTGTTTATTGGTATTGGTAAAATATCAACAACATACAAAATTACTCTTAGTGATGACACTGTTAGTCATGTTAGTTGCACACGGAAAATACCGATTGCTCTGAAAAATAAAGTAAAACAAAAGCTCGATGAGATGATTGTTGATAAAATTATTGTTCCAGTGACTGAACCTACTGATTGGGTTCATCCCATCGTGATAGTTCCAAAAAATAACGGTGATATACGTGTATGTATGGACCCCCGTGAATTAAATAAATTTGTAAAGCGTGAGATTTTTCAAATTCCTACCCAAGACAGTTTATTTGCGGAACTTGCTGGTGCACAATATTTTTCAATTCTTGATGCTTCTTTAGCATTTTTGCAAATACCACTAGATTATAATAGTTCCTTATTATGTACTATTGCAACACCATTTGGGCGATATCGCTATGTTAGGATGCCGTATGGATTATCATCGTCGCCAGAAGTTTTTCAAAAATTTATGTCTCAAACTCTGGATGGCTTAATTGGAGTAGTATCATATTTTGATGATGTTCTTGTTTTTGGATGTACGTTAGATGAGCATAATAGAAATCTAACCAACGTTGTGCATAAAATTTCTCAATCTGGGTTAACTTTAAACCTAGCAAAATCAAAGTTTGCTGTTAAACAAGTGAAATTCTTAGGGCATGTTATAAGTTCTAAAGGAATAGAACCAGATGATAAGAAAATTAAAGCTATTATGGACACGAATCCTCCCAAAAATAAGCAAGAACTACAACGGTTTCTTGGAATGGTAGTCTACTTAGCAAAGTTTTTACCTAGCTTGTCAGAGGAAACGAGTTGTCTAAGAAAATTACTGTCTAAGAATATAGTATGGGAATGGTCATAAAATGAGCAACGCTCATTTGATAAATTGAAGAAGTTAGTAACTTCTGCGCCTGTTTTGCGTTATTTTGATCCTAAAGAAGATGTTGTTTTGTCTGTAGATGCGAGTCCTTATGGTATCGGGGCCGTGATCTTTCAAAAGGGTCATCCAGTAGAGTATGCATCAATATCTCTAACGCCTACGCAACAAAGATACAATCACCTAGAAAAGGAATTGCTAGCTTTAGTGTATGGGTGTGAACATTTTCATTTTTATGTATTTGGGCGTTCGTTTCAGTTACAAACTGATCATAGACCATTGTTAGGCCTGATCAAGAAGCCTTTAGATGAGATGTCTCCTCGAGTACAACGACTCACTTATCGACTTCTGAGATATCAGTTTGAGCTGCAGTACGTACCAGGTAAACAATTACAAACACCTGACACATTAAGTAGGGAGCCTTCTACTAACACTATAGTTACCATGTTTCTGGAAAATAACTTGAGGGTTTATTCAATTATTTCAACTTCGCCAGAAAATGAAAAGAGGTTACAAATTGCTGTTGAGCAGGATGGTACTTTGCAAAAAATTAAGTATTATGTTCAATACGGGTGGCCTACACATAAAAATAATTTACCACTTAACCTCAAGAAGTTTTGGTCAATGAAAAATGACATTTTCCTTCATAAAAATATTTTGTTTTTCAATAAAAGAATTATTATACCAGATTCCTTAAAACGAGAATTTTTGGACTTGCTTCATAAGTCGCATCAAGGTGTTGTTGCTACGAAACACTTAGCTCAAGATTCAGTATTTTGGCCTGGCATTATGACGGATATAGAAAATACTGTCTTAAGCTGTATCACTTGTCAAAAATATTCAAAATTGAACACAAATGAACCTTTGCAGCCGCATGACGTTCCAGATCTCCCATGGCAGAAAATTGGGTTTGATTTTAAAAGCTTGGGCTCATTGAATTTCATAGTGATAGTGGATTATTTTTCTAAATTTATTGTTGTAAACAAGCTTACAAATAAAACTGCCGAAAGTGTCATATCGTGCCTTAAAAATGTATTTACGATCAATGGACTACCGCAGGAAATATTCACAGATAACGGTCCACCTTTTAACTCAAGAGAATTTGTAAGTTTTGCAAGTCAGTGTGATATTAAACTGGGAACTTCAAGTCCTCGTTATCCTGTATCTAATGGCATGGCCGAACGTGCTATTCAAACCGCAAAGGGATTGCTTACCAAGGCGTATCAAGAAGGTAATGATCCGTTTCTATCAATTCTTACCTACAATATAACTTCAAAAAGAAATTTACCTTCTCCTAGTCAACTATTAATGGGTCGTAGGTTACGCACAACCCTGCCTACTTCCCAATCCTTATTATGTCCGAAGTATTTTGCAAGAAAAGTTAAAGAACAATTAAAGCATAATCAATTGGTTCAAAAGAAGTTGCACGACAGAACATGTAAATTTTTTACATAAAGATGAGCCGATTTTGTTATATGAAGAAACTCGATCCTGGAAACCCGGTATTGTAATTAAAGTGTCCGAACATAATGATTATCTGGTGAAGGTGAATGAAGGGATATATAGAAGGAACAGAAAATTATTGAGACCTTTAAAAATTCCTGAACAAAGCCAAAACATTTCAGATGATATGAATCATGAAGAACTACAGCAGTCCTCTCCTATCAAGAAGATGGGTTCGCCTAAACAAAAAGTTGAAGCTGATCAAGCTTGTTCTTCAACACCTCTAAAGTTGTCTGAGGATACACCCGATATATCTCAAAGAACAACGCGTAGTGGTAGAGTGGTTAACCAACCGGTAAAGTTAAATTTGTGAATTTGTAGTTTTATAGGTTAGGGTCCTGCACTGTAAACATTTTGTTTTTTTTTTAGTTTATTTCTTTTCAAAGAAGGGGCGTGTGACATTCTATGATGCGCACCCCTGCGCTTCAGTTATTATATATGTATGGGCAACGGGGCGGGAGACACCTCCGAGCACATGGCGTCGGCGAGCTTAAAAGCGTGTTACTTATTATATTGGATTGCTAAAATATAATTAATATATGTTGCTATTATATGTTACATTATATTGAATCATTAAAATATATTGCACTAGCTAACGTCTTTTCACATACTATTTCTATAATTATTTCCCACCTTATAAAAGTCATTTAAAAATTTTTGCGGTTCCATGCTAGGAAATATCACTTTGTATACAATTTGAGCGATTATACCGCAACGCAGAAACGTCTTTTAGAAAAGCCTTTGTAATCGCATACTACCAGGGTATGTAATCTGAGATACCGACAATAAAACTGTCATGGTCGCCGTGCACTATTTTTCTTTCTTGTCGATACATACTATTTGAGGTAATAAGTAACGTTTAAGGTCTTTTTTTGCCCCGTAGGTTATATATATATATATATATATATATATATATATATATTATGCTGTGATAAGGGGTTGTTTAAGAGTGTACTTTATAGTAAAGTTCGTTTAGAAATGGGAAATTACCATAGGCAGCAGAAAACTGCATTTATTTAAGAAAGAATTAAGAAATGGAGATAGTTTGTAGATAGTAAGCAGTCAACACCCTGTATATAAAGTATAAGTAGTTTTAAGCGATGCAAATAAACATAGGAAGACGCATAGTTAGCGTAGAAACCAGGAACACATGCATTAGGTAAATAGTAAATATTTAATACCCTGTAGATAGAGTTTTAGGTAATTTAGGTAAAGCAAATAATAATATTTTCAGTGGAAGCACGCGTATATTTATATGTAAACATAATAAAGTGTAATCAGACACGCATTCAAAAGAGTTCCAAACAATTAGATTAATACGGAGATAGAAATAGAGCTTCAGGAAGCATAATATAAATGCGTACAAATAGTTAACCATTTTTGATAAGAAAGGAGATTAAAAAATTGCGTAAATAACAGGCAGATATAAAAAGTAAAAGTCGAATTGCATCAGTTGTTTATGGAAAAGCAATTAGGTTTATTAAAACACCGCATGTTGATAACGAAGACAGCTGCGACCAGCTTACAATTATTGGGAAGCATAGAAAATTACATCAGAAACTACTTTGAATGTAATTATTTGATTGGTTATAAATCAGCGGCGAGTTTCTAGACCATACCCACTGACGGAGTGGGAACTCAATAATATATTAGCAGGTACAGTGATAACGAAGGCAGTTTACAACTCAACAAAGGCCGAAGTGCGCCACTATGAAATAAAGTGATACGTAGTAATAATAATTCAAAGTGAAAAATTGTAAAAGTGCCAAGATGAAAATTATAATTGCCGATTAAACGTATGTAGATTTTGGTGAATTTATTTTAAACTAAAACATAAAAATAATAGGGCTTCTAAGTCCGGGGAAAACAAACTACGATTTCTAAGTCCGGGAAAACAAACTACGATTTCTAAGTCCGGGGTAAACAAACTACGATTTCTAAGTCCGGGGAAACAAACTACAATTTCTAAGTCCGGGGAAACAGACTACGATATTCGAATACGTGGAGAATAAATGCAATAGGGAAAATAAATGATGATAATACAATTCTAAGTTTGGGGAAATTGACGAGAATAAGAAGTAATAAGTCTGAAATGAAACGACAATAAATTGGGGTGCATAAGTTAGTAATGGTAGTCCAGAGGGTGATGGCAATAATTTAAAAACAATAGTTCAAGCGTGTGGATAGATAATATTTCGAATGGGCAAGTAATAATCCTACATTGGAGGAAGATAATTTTTATTCAAATGGATGCGTAAATGCGAAGAAAATAAACCAGGTCAGATTTTTAGTTATAAGACATTTTATTTTTCTATATTTTTTTATTTTGAATATTGAATTTGCTTAATATAACATGTATGTGAAAGTCAACAAAAAGAGGATTTGAAAACGTATAAAGTGCGTGATATGAGAACAGGTTTAGAACGTTGTACACTTCGTTTATAAAGATAATAGGTTTTTTTTTGGTGACTTTGGGTTTTGAGTAAAAAGTATATGAGTTTTAATAAATGCGTTTTACAACATTAACTAATTGAAAAGTGTGTTTCAAATAAGTTACAAAAGCTGTAGATAATATTGGTTTCATTATATAAAATCGAATTACCTGAATTTTATAATTCCAAATAAATGCTAGTCGAGGTCATAAGATAAAGTGAATAGGAGTAATTTGATAATTTAAACAGTTCAAGGAGGAGCTATAAGTTGAATACAAAATTGATAACAAGTAAGGCGGTAACGTATCGAATTTTGCTATTGGTAGACAAGGTTTGTTCAAGATAAAATCCAGTTAAGTTTCTGGAGGGAATTGATAGCAATATTAATAAGACAGCCCAACGTCGGAGGAGATAATTACAATCTTGTTTATTCATAGCATAAATAATATGGTTGCCCAAATGATGAAGCGCGAATAATTTAGAGGGACATAGTAATAATCAATGTAACAGCCCAACGTAGGGGCTCGATAATTCCAGTAGTGCATAGCAATATATATATATATATATATATATATATATTGCTGTGATTCCTTATAAGAATCGAGCCTCACGAATTGGGCGTCAAGATTTGCTGTGATCCTCGTCAACATTAACTGGTCCGTTGACTTTCTTCTGATAACCGCCTCTTGACTCTTTCCGTCTCGGCAGCTCACCTAGATAAAACTTTCATCATCATTCATAAAAAAAAACACATTCCTACCACAAACATCAACGTTAACTCTATTTACACCAATATTCACAATACATTAAAATTTCAAAATTAAATTTCAGCATAAATTGCAGCATCATAAAATTTCAAGTTCAAATTTGTCATCATTTTAATTTGCATCCAGAATTAGAGTCCTTGTAGGATGCATACTAATTAAGTTAACAATATGTGCAGACTTCAGTCTGAATAAAAGGGAGCATCTCCCACCCTTTTACGTTAATTAAACAGGTTAATCTAATTGAGCTCAAAGACAGACCCAAATTTTCATCATAATCAAAACATAAACCTGATAAATACTCCTTTCTACTGATACAAGAAAATTTTACCTTAAAATTAAAAATTTGTTGTTTATACAAATTTACTACTGTCCATTTTTATCAAACAAATTTTAAAGATATTCAACACACACCAAAACATCTAAGATCGAACAAAAATGCATAATTTACCTGAAGGTTAATGCACTCGTGGCCTCAATGTACATCGGACTTGCTAATCCCACCATTCCAGCTGGTTTATGTTTACTTCTTCGGCTTTCTGGCCGCCTTTAAAATTTTTCTACGCCACCATTCGTCTAAAAGATTTCAGGGTTTCTCAGGAACTCATCTAAGTATATCGAAATCTTGTTTTGAGGATCCAATCACGTTTACGAATAACATTTGATTGCTAACACTCCCGATACATAGCACTGAAATTCATAATTCTTTCACGCTATACCAAAAACTGCATACTTCTATTTATTTATCGTTATTAATTTGGATAATTGGTACAGTAATACCCGCAAATATAACTAGACTTTGTTACCTTCATTTATCTTCTCTAAGTGTACTAATAACTTTTATTGTAGCACGTAATCACCACGTATTGTACTTAAAGTATCGAATAATCAAAAAATAAAGAGCAAAACTGTTTAAAATATCGAATAAAATCAAAAATATAAGAGAGCGAAACTCCTATTAGCCCGGGTTTATATAATGGCTCGCTTGCAAGTCGAATTTGTCCCGCGACGGCCGATTTTAAGAAATTCGCATTCTATTTTCCCTTTCCGATGTCTCGGCACAATGATTCTACTGATATTTGCACTCGTCCAAGTTGAAAATCTAAGAAATTTCCACACAGCTCGCAACACGTCCGAGAACAACTAATTAATTTTACACACCAACTGATATGCTTTCTCCTCTCATGTTTGCATCTTATTTCAACCTTAATCGCCAATCTAGTCTGTTCGTTCTATCTAAAACCTGTGCGCTTGTTTCACATTTTCCCCCTCATTTAACTGCTAATGCATTCCATCTCGCTTGTCTTTATACCACAAACTCGCTTTCTTACTTGCACTCATATAGCTTGAAGTTTATCGACTAACATATACATTGTTATTTCTGCAGGTGTTCTGAGTTCTAATACGCTGAAGCCTTACGTGACTTTCCCATGTCTTTTATAATTTCTCGATAGCTTTAGTGCTTGGAACGATTAAATTAAATACAAATTGAACCTTTTAACTCTGTTTCTTTTTATAGAAAGCGTCTAGTGAATAATTTAAATCCCTTATTTTTAACGAAACGAATAAATTTTTATGCTCCACGGTTTTAATAACGCGTATTATCTAATGACATTCTACATTACTTCCTTCTAAACGTTGATTATGATTATATACAAAAACCCTACATTCTAATTGAATGATTTAAATCTACACAGTAGGCCTTTAATTAAGCGTTCTGTTTTCCACTGCTTTAATATACACGGTGTTTAACATTATCTAAACAATATAAACCCTATGTTTAGAAGTAAATGACGAATTTATCCAATATACCGATAAATGAAGCGTATTATTACCCAAAGCTTCCTTATACACGGTGATTAAAATTTTTTGATGTCGTTAATTAATTTTCTACCCTGGTCTAAATTTGAGTAATATATATATATATATATATATATATATATATATAAATATATATATTTTGATATTTCTTGACCTTTATTTAAAATATAAAAATTTTCTTTTCTTGGGAAATAGGTCATTTATTAAAACATTTATTCTTCTCACTTAAATAATATGTAATACTAAACATAACGAGTTTCGGTTATCATAAACCTTGTTCACATGTTATTAAAATTCCTGTAAATTTCTAAAATATCTTAAACTATTAAAATGTATTATAATTAAAACTTACTTGGTAACATTATTTTAAAACTATTTGCATGTTGTAAAATCTAATAACTAATAGCTAAACTAATCAATTTTATTTAATATATCCTAGACAGTAAATTGATTAGTTTAGCTATTAGTTATTAGATTTTACAACATGCAAATAGTTTTAAAATAATGTTACCAAGTAAGTTTTAATTATAATACATTTTAATAGTTTAAGATATTTTAGAAATTTACAGGAATATATATACATAATATATATATATATATATATATATATATATATATATATATATACTGTCAAGAAGGGGTGGGCTTATAAAATGTTCAAAATAGGGCTTCGAAACGACTTGCTAGAATGGGGGCATATTTGGTTTTGTTTGAGTATTTTCATTCAGGTATTTTTGGTTTATAAATTAACAACTATTCCACGTTTATAAATTTAAAAAGCTTTTGAAACTGCATTGCATTCAACAACGTATACCGGCCATAGACCAGGCTAAGCTAGTTGATAAGTTTGCATTGTATATGTATTTTAATTGTTACGGTTGCATGTATATGAAATTTAATTTGGAGTTAGCGTTTTCAGAACCATTTGAATGTAAAAACAAATATCAAAATTGCTTGGTATACTGCACGCTTTTCAAATCTTAAGGAGTTAAGTGATACTCCTGAAAAATTTGTAAATGAGGTTCAGTTTGAATATGTTTGTAACAATTAAAGATTGGTTATGTAATGACAGGACGTATACCGAATAAGACATAAATGTCTGTTACGTACAATTTAAAAGCTGAACCATCAAAGTTTGTTAGCTATTTTCAATATTGTAAAAAGTTCAATATACATAAATCACTGGATTATCAAACCATCTAGAAAATGAATGTATCTAGAGAAAAGAACTGTATTATTAATCAATTATTAATAATTATAAATTGCATAGTGTGCGTAGAGATAGTTGTTATGGCAACGGAAACAAAGGAAGACGGATTTTATTTATAATGGACTTCAAATTTATATTACTGAAATAGACGCGTTTTTGTACTGTTCTGAGTTTTATTTCATTTAAAAAGTTACGAGTAAATTTTGAAAGTCAAGTTGTACCTGGAGATAGCAAATAGTAGCAGTTTTGTGGCGAATAAAAATTAATTAAAAGAGGGAGTGCTGGTCTGTACCGTTATCGTTTTGAAGAGGAAAGAATAGTGGAATTGGAGTTATCTGAGTATTTGTATAACATAGAATTTGTAGAGATATTATTAGTTTTATAGTCCGGAGATTACCAGTTGCTCGAGTTACTTATTTTTTCAGGAGGTGCCTGCAGTTGGTCACTTGGCTTCAGGACGGCTGGAAGGCGGCGCTTGTATCTGGATTCCAGGTATTAGTATTTAATATCTACGCAGTGCTTTAATCAAATTTATAAAAGTGGAACTAGTGTTTGCGGATACTTTTGGCTTTTAAAATTATTTTGAAAACTCTTTGGATATTTGTTTGGGTGTCTAGTTGAGAGGTGTTTGCCTAGGACGAACCCACCCTAGGTAGATTCCGCTACGTGTTTGACGGCCCTGTAAAATATTTAAGTGCAGCTGCCGTGTTAAATATTCAATGATAAATTGTGTAGCATAACTCAACAAGGCTCTAAAATAAGACAAGGAGTGACAGATAGATATACTAGATCTATCACTCGTAAGGTAGGATCACAGTATATATAAAAATATATATTAGTTTTTCAAATATGCTGTACACTTTTCGATAATCGAATTTATTTGAGAAATGTTAACAGTACAAACTAATATAAACTTTAATAGATATCCAAATGATTCTTATTATCATTTCGACTTCAGTATCACATCATATAATTTCTGTGCAAAAGAAAAGCAATTAGTTCGCGAGCCTTTAGCTGTAGTTCATTGCGTTGAAAATGGCAGGGATGTGATATATGGAGATCACTATGAAGCAATCATTCCTAATTCGGCTGAAGATATTCCAACCGTATATCAAACTGACTTATTTGGAAAATCACAATACCCGGGAGCCGGGACTAATCACAGAATATATGTTAAAAATTTTAATTAATTATTCCCTATTTTTCTGTTTGTTTGAGTGGTGCTGGGAGCTTATATCATCAAGTAGTCCGACTCAAACTTGATTAAAACAATAAAATTTATTAAATTATATTTATAATAATAATAAAATTTTGTTTAACATTTAAAATATATAATTTTCTTTTATAGAATTTCCGTAAGTTTGGTTGTAAGGCGTACATGCGTCTTAGATTTTTTTTTATAAATTTAGAAATGGTTAATCCCACTTAAAGAAACACTTATGAAGTTGTACTTATTCAACCTAATATATATTTTGGATTCTATAGATTTTATATGAACCAAGAGTGTCTAAATTTAATAAGTAGAGCGTCCATGCACCAATGGTCACCAGCAAAATTCTATAAGTGCACAGAGTTCGTCTGATTTATTAATTGTATTATTTTGAGACGGTAACTGCTGTTTCCAATGTAATTTTATGTGCTTTATTTTATTTCAAGATAAACGTTTATACCATCTATGAATACAAAATCTTGTATTCCAATAACAGAATATATTCGTTGAGGTTCCTGTATGTTTCTTGGCGATACTCCTTGTTTCTATACTTTGCATAAGTACAGTGGCGCCCGACCCATCCGTATTTATTTAACGACCCCCCTGATGGTCTCTAAAAACCGCTGAAGACAGAGTTCAGAGTTAATACGGAAGTCATAAAAGTCAGTTTGTGTTGATACGGAAAAATCAACATCTTCTGCACGACTTTTGTTAGAAATATGTTCGATTAGGTGTGTCCTAAGTCTAACATAATAAGAACTAAAAGTAGAAAGGTTGCAAACGTTTCCTCTTTTTACAACAACTAAAAAAATTTAATTCCCAGTTCTGATATACTTTTATACCTACAGCAAACAGCGAAGTTATTCTAGTACTAGCAAAAACAATAACACACATAGAACATCATATACTGATACAGAGTTATCACACAAATTGTTCGTAAAAAGGCGTTTGTAAGTATGGGATCACACATGCGATGTTATATCATCCTTTGCTCATGCGTGATATTGCTAACAAATCGGTGATCCTTAGTATATGATTGCATAAGTCTTTGCAAATAAGTTTTTTATAATGCATAACAACTACACAAAATTCATACCAGTGAACGTTTGTTAACATGTAACGGTATGTGTCTTTCTAAAATACCTTTGAGATAAGGAAAATTCACACAAAAAACATCCCTATTTCTAAACCAACTTTTTGCGACAAAATACAGCTATTTAAAATATACAGCGTGATCAAAATAATAGGTAACAAAGGGGAAACTTTTTTATTATGCATTTTAGAGAAAAAAGTTGCTGGGCAAAAAAGTCCTGCTTTATCTTAAATTAATAACAGCATGTATATTTTCAAAAAATTTTAACTCGTTACTTAAATTTTTCTGTCCATCTGTTTAGTCGTTCGCACATTTTTTCGAATTCTAATATTTTGACTTTTGAATCCTAACAATTATGTATGGATTACAGCGGAATTTAAAATTTCTGATATCAGATTTGAATTCAACATTATAAAATAAACAAAAAATTGTATTACGAAAACATTGTGCCTGTTAAGATAAAAAAGTTATGGGGGTTTAAAGTTTCTCCTGGCAATGCTAGGGTACCCATTTTTAACTGGTAACACTTTTAATAAAATTTATAAACATCACGTTACCTGTTTTGTCAGTTTTGTTTTGTAATTTAGTTTTCTAGTATCATTGTAATAGACGTTGCATTACTTAAATGCCGTTAACCAACCAAGAAAAAGCGGAAATTGTTTTAATCGTTGGGAATAATTACAAAACATGTACAGAAGCAGCAAATGAATTTAATTTTAATCATCCTAACAAAACCATTAATCATAAAACCATAGCAGAGGTACTACGTAAGTTTAAACAATGCTCACCAAATTTTTTTACAAAGAAATGTATACTGAGTCATCTTAATCATAACGAAACCGAATTACAAATTTTGTTAGCTGTTGAAGAAAATCCAAAAATTTCAATAAGACAAATTGGCCGGAATTTAGGTTTGTGTTATGGCATTGTTCAAAAATTTTTGAAAAAGCGCAAGTACGAGGGCCGTCTGGAAAGTAGTACCCGTTTGTACCGTGTGGAGCGCTAGTGAGTAGAGTAGCATCCGAACTAGTTATAACTCGTTTAGTTATATTGTAGCTGTCTATGTGCAAAGTTACGTCTCGCTGGTACTGACTGTGTTCTTTCTGTGAGTGTTTATAATGTTAAAAAAAATAAAGAACGCCGCCAGTTGTTAAATTAGGGCTGTGATTAGATTTCTCAATGCAAGAAAGGTGAAACCCTGCGATATTCATCGTCAACTAAAGGAAGTGTATGGAGACAATGTTATGGATGAGTCATCAGTTTGGCGTTGATGTCGTAATTTCAGTTTGAGCAGAGACAATACCCATGATGAAGAGCATTCCGGACGACCATCAGTAATTACGGACGAACTACAGAGTTTAATTAACGAATTCGGGAAGGCCGATCGGCGCGTAACAATTGATGTGATCAGTAAATATTTCAGCAATGTTTCGCGAAATTAAGGAACACCTTCATTATGCGAAGATTTGTGCAAGGTGGGTCCCTCGCATGCTTACTGACGAACACAAAACCAGCCGTATGGGTGCCACTGACGTTTTTGGACTGTTGTTCTCGTGAAGGAGACTCTTTCTTGACTCGCATAGTCACTGGTGACGAAATATGGATTTGTTATGCAACACCTACAAGTAAAGGGCAATCAATGGAGTGGTATCATGCTCATTTACCAACCAAGCCGAAAAAATTCAAAACGGTCATGTCTACTCGAAAACTCATGACAACCATTTTCTGGGATCGGTGAGGTGTACTGCTCATTGATTTCAGACTATAAATGCCGATGCATATTGTGTTACATTAAAAAAATTAAGGCGAGAAATTCAAAATCGATGGCGAGGTCTGTTGTCTAGCGGCGTTCTTCTCCTCCACGACAATGCCAGGCCTCATACTGCCCGAATAACAGAACAACTTGTTCAACAATTCAAATGGGTAACTTTTAACCATCCACCCTATAGCCCAGACTTGGCACCCTCAGATTTTCATCTGTTTACAAAACTCAAGGACTTTTTGACAAGAAAGGAATTTGAAAGTGATGATGAACTGAAAGCAGCTGCGACTATATATCTTAATGCATTGGCGGCAGAGGAGTACAAAGCTGGCATACAATAACTCGTCTCATGTTATGATAAATGCTTAAATTTGCGAGGTGACTATGTGGAGAAGTAGTGTAAGGTTTGTTCTTTTCAAATAAAACATTATAATTTGTTTAGATGTACTAGTTTATTTTCTATTCAAAAATGGGTACTACTTCCCGGATAACCCTCGTATAAACCATACAAGAAATTTATACAGGCTATACTAGAAAGGGATCGGGAGTATACGTTTGGAGTTTAGTGGATAGTTTATTGAAAAACTGCAAGAAAATAGAAATTTTTAGAATCAAATTTGGAATCAATTATCGGGATAGTTTGTTCCCAAAATTCAAGGCATTGGAGTAGAGAGAATCCTCATTGGATAATTCAGAAAAAGTCAATGTTTGGTGTGGCCTAATGGGGAATCGCCTAATTGGACCTTTCTTTTTTGAAGGAAATGTTAATGGTGCGATGTTTTTACACTTTCTGGAAAATAAATTTGAAGAAGTGCTGGATGATCTGCTCCTAACAAAAAGGAACAAATGGTTCTACAGATGGATGGAGCACGTGCACATTTTTCATTTCCAGTAAGAGAATGGCTTAACAATCATTTCCCAAACAAATGAATTGGGCGTTGTTCAGATAATGATTTAGCAATAGTTAAATGGGCAGCCAGGTCATCAGACATAACCCCACTAGACTACTTCTTGTGGGGTTATTTAAAACAAAAAGTGTATGCCAGCTGACCACATTCAAGAAACAAGTTGAAACAACGAATACTTCATGAATATCAGAATATGCCACCACGAATGATATAAAACGCTAACTAAGAAATGCGTAAGAAAACTGAAAAGTGTATGCATGCGGCTGGGGGATTTGTGGAAGCATACTTTTTTATATATTAGTAAATTTCTGTTTACAATTAGAAAAATCGATTTATTTAAGAAAAGTTTTAAATACTTCAACAGCAAATATAAGACAAATGTAATTTTAAAATCACTTCTTTATCCCTAAGAGATGTTTGGATTTATGTGTGCTTATTAAATGTTTTTTACTTCACCGGGCTTCTTTAAGATTGTAAAATCTAAATATTAAGATGCGAAAAATATGCGAACGGCTGAACAGACGGACAAAATAATTTCAGTAACGAGTTAGCATTTGTTGAAAATATACATGTAGCTATTAATTTAAGATTAAGCAGGACTTTTTTGCTCAACAACTTTTTTCTCTAAAATGCATAATAAAAAAGTTTCACCTTTGTCACCTATTATTTTGATTACGCTGTATAATTTGGATATTTGTTAGTATGTAAGGAGATATATACGATTAAATCATTTAAGGATCTTACGAGATGCAGAATAATTATACAAATTGCATGCGAATGGACGTTATTGTGTATGCAACTGCATATGAATTTTTAAGCTACCTCTAAAAGATGCATAATAACTACATAAGTTGCATGTGAACGGGCGTTCATTAGTATGGGACCGCATATGCATTTTCATGTTTCCTTTATAATATGCAAAATAATTACATAAATTTCATACGAATGGACGTTCATTTGTATGGGACCGCAAATGCATTTTCAAGTTTCCTTTAGAAAATGCAGAATAATTACACAACTTGCATGTGAATGGACGTTCATCAGTATGGGACCGCATATGAATTTTTAAGTTACATTTACGAAATGCATAATAATTACACAAATTGCATGCGAATGGACGTTCCTGTGCATGCAACTGCTTATGAATGTTTAATCCACCTCTATAAGATGCAGAATAACTACATAAGTTGCATGTGAACGGGCGTTCATTAGTATGAGACCGTATATGTATTTGCAAGCTCCCTTTATAAGATGCAGTATAATTACATAAGTTGCATGCGAACGGACGTTCATTAGTATGAGACCGCAAGTGAATTTGCAAGTTCCCTTTAGTAGAGGCAGAATAATTACACAAATTGCATGCAAATGGACGTTCATTTGTATGGGACCGCATATGAATTTTTAACTCATATTTACGATATGCAGAATAATTACATAAATTGCATGAGAATGGCCGTTCATTAGTATGGGACTGTATATGCATTTGCAAGCTCCCTTTAGAAGAAGCAGTATAATTACATACGTTGCATGCAATCGGACGTTCAGTAGTGTGGGATCGCATATGCATTTTCAAAACACTTTTACGAGATGCACTATAATTACACAAATTGCATACGAATGGACGTTTTTGTGTATGCAACTGCATATGAATTTTTAATCTATCTCTAAAAGATGCAGAATAACTACATAAGTTGCATGTGAACGGACGTTCATTGGTATGGGACCGTATATGCATTTGCAAGTTCCGTTTAGAAGGTGTAGTATAATTACATAAGTTGCATGCGAATGGACGTTCAGTAGTGTGGGATAGCATATGCATTTTCAAGTGTCCTTTAGAAAATGCAGAATAATTACACAAATTGCATGCGAATGGACGTTCATTTGTATGGGACCGCATATGAATTTTTAACTCATATTTACGAGATGCAGAATAATTACACAAACTGCAGGCGAATGGACGTTCATTAGTATGGGATGGTATATGCATTTGTAAGCTCACTTTAGAAGATGCAGTATAATTACACAAGTTGCATGCGAACGGATGTTCACCAGTGTGGGACCTCATATGCCTTTTCAAGTTTCCTTTAAAAGATGTAGAATAATTACACAAATGGCATGCGAATGGACGTTCATTTGTATGTGATTGTATATGAATTTTCAATACACTTTTGCAAGACGCAGTATAATTACACAAATTGCATGTGAATGGACGTTCATTTGTATGGGATTGTATATGAATTTTCAATACACTTTTGCAAGACGCAGTATAATTACACAAATTGCACGTAAATGGACGTTCCTGTGTATGCAACTGCATATGAATTTTTAATTTACCTTTAATAGATGCAGAATAACTACATAGGTTGCATGTGAACGGGCGTTTATTGGTATGGGACCATGTATGCATTTGCAAGTTGCCTTTAGAAGATGCAGAATAATTACATAAGTTGCATGAGAACGGACGTTCATTAGTATGAAACCGCAAGTGCATTTGCAAGTTTCCTTTAGAAGATGCAGAATAATTACAAAAATTGCATGCGAATGGACGTTCATTAGTATGAGATCGCAAGTGCATTTGCAAGTTTCCTTTAGAAGGTGTAGAATAATTACACAAATTGCACGCGAATGGACGTTCATCTGTATGGTACTGTATATGAATTTTCAAAACATTTTTGCAAGATGCAGTATAATTACAGAAGTTGCATGCGAACGGATGTTCACCAGTGTGGGACCGCATATGCCTTTTCAAGTTTCCTTTAAAAGATGTAGAATAATTACACAAATGGCATGCGAATGGATGTTCATTTGTATGGGACTGCTTATGAATTTTTAATTTACCTCTAATAGATGCAGAATAACTACATAGGTTGCATGTGAACGGGCGATTATTGGTATGGGACCATATATGCATTTGCAAGTTGCCTTTAGAAGATGCAGTAAAATTACATAAGTTGCATGCGAACGGACGTTCATTAGTATGAGATCGCAAGTGCATTTGCAAGGTTCCTTTAGAAGATGCAGAATAATTACACAAATTGCACGCCAATGGACGTTCATTAGTATGAGATCGCAAGTGCATTTGCAAGTTTCCTTTAGAAGATGCAGAATAATTACACAAGTTGCACGCGAATGGACGTTCATTAGTATGGGACTGCATATGAATTTTCAAGACACTTTTGCAAGATGCAGTATAATTACACAAATTGCATGCAATTGGACGTTCCCGTGTATGCAACTGCATATGAATTTTTAAGCTACCTCTAAATGATGCAGAATCGCTACATATGTTGCGTGCGAACTGACGTTCATTAGTGTGGGACCGCATACGCATTTTCAAATTCCCTTTAGTAGATGCAGAATAATTACATATTTTGCAAGCGAATAGACGTTCATTAGTGTGGGATCACATATGAATTTCCATTTTACTTTTACGAGATGCAGAATAAGCACATAAAAAGCATACAAATGGACGTTCGTTATGATGTTGCGACATTCCAATTTGCTGTTATAGGATGGAGAAGAAATACATGATTTATATACCACAAATGTTCTTTAGTATATGGCCGTGTTATGTAATTGTAGTTTTTGGAGGCACAAAAATCACACCGTGGACAGTCTTTGGGGGGGTGGGACATCAAACGTGAAACATAATAATTACATAAATTGTCTGTCTATCCAGAATGTATATTACAATAATTTTCTATGGTCTACTATTACGTCGACTTTCTTGAATGTTCAAAAGCGCATTTTATTTTAATTTTGCATCCTATGTTAGTAAACAACAAATTCCACAAAACACTTTCTCTCCAAAAGTTAGATATTCACCAGGTCGTTCACGTGACCTAATTACAGTAAATTAATTGTACAATTATCTGTTCAAATTGTAGATACAGTATTTCCGTGATTAAACTGTTATTTACTTTTCTTAGTATATTCATTAAGTATGTTTAAGGATAGCCTTACACACTCGCTTCAAGAAGTCGCTTCCTCAGAAAGAGGTAACGCTACTTTTGTATACTGTTTACACGGTATCGCAAGAAGTGGCTTCTAAATTTGGCGCATGCGCCGTTTGTATAAAAGAAAAGTAAATATAAACTTATGATCACTTGTAAACACATGCCATTGTCAAATTAATTAGTTATATTTTAATTTTTATTCCTCTTTATTTGTAAGCCGCAACAGTGGAACGATTAAATATATATTGGAGCAAAGGCAGTGTTAAATGGTTTTTGTTACTACACTTTGAAAACATTTAATATGTCTACAATCCAAGTGGGATTTGTAATCAACAACAAAGAGGTGTATCTTAACATCGAAAAAGATGTTACGTTCAGGTAAGCTATTTGTTAAGGTTTATTAGATTAGTTGATGGTTAATGTTAATGCAGATGTTCTAATGTTACAACAGTACGTATCAAATGAAATTGCTACAGTATCATTGCCAAGGTTTCGCAGAGATGAAACAATTTCATCTATAGGATGTATAGAAAATATTGAGGATTCTACCCAAAGCGATAGGTTCAAGGCATTTGCAAGCAAGCAATAATAGCTTTTCCGTAACCGAGAGCATGATTGATGAGGATTTATTTATAACATTAGTATCCGAGCGACCAGCCCTTTACGAGATTCATCTCTAAATTTAAAATCAAGAACTAAACCAATAAAAGGCAGACTTTGGGTGGAAATAAAAACTATTTTGCAATGTCAGTTATCAATTGAGGACCTCGCAAAGCAATGGAAAGCATTGCGGGACTATTGTATGAAGATTAAGTCTGAAATATCTAAAAAAGTACCATCTGGAGCATCTACTGAAATCTGAAACCTGAAACCCATCAAAGAAGTGGAAACATGTTGAGAGTTTGAAGTTTTTAGATGTTTTGGTGGAGACCCGTCGCACATTTTCAAATATAGATACTCCCCCACAATCTATCTCACTACTCTGCAGTGATGAATCAAATTCATCGGCTGGTGCACTTACATTCCATAATAAACGGAGAAAATTACAATTAGAAGCAGCTGATGAATTATTTTTGAAGAAAATGGACTCCATCATTAATAAGCCTGTTGAAATAAAGAAACCCTATAAACAGGACGGTGTATCATATTTTTGTGAACGGCTCGCAGAGGGATTAAGAAAATTGCCTTATAGGAAGCGTTGTGAAATTGAAATAAAATTTTTACAATATACCACAATGAAGGAAAGTGAAATGGCGGAATAGACTGTTGCACAATATTAAAGCTTGAAGTGGAAAACTTTTACATGGGTTTTGTATTCTGTCGTGAAATATCTATACATATTTAAATAGTATTCTACTTAGCTTGGAATTCATAGACAACACTCATCTTTCAATTAATCTTGCCTTTACACTTATTTCTCACTCAAGTTAAGGTGAGTGTTTCCTTGATCATCGCATCGTATTCAGAAACGTTTTCAAATTAGTCACCTAAGTGAGTGGCTCTCATTTTGCGTTTAACATATAGAAAAGCAGATGGTATTACTGAAATAACTTAAATATTTTATTTCCACTGTTTGCGCCAACTTCGTATCAATCTTCCTAACAACAAAAATAAACGTTTCATCATTCACATTGTAAAATTTGGTGGATTTGGTGTATCGAAGTCTTCCCTTTATTACGTTTATTTTCGACGATAGATTCAAATACGTCCTTTTTTGCGGTAATTCGTTTTTTATTCACCTAGCTTCTGTTTGTATTCAAAACCACATCCTGTATTTTTACCTCGTTACAATAGTACGCGCAATCATTACATGTCCTTCAAATCTATTCATGCTAAAACAAAAATTTAGTCGATAAATTAAATAGTCAATACCTTGTTTTAGGTATCCGTTAATTTGTTAAACATTCCGATAACTTATAATTGCTTCTTATGTGTTTTCCATCTAAACTTTCGTCTAAATAGTGTATTGAACTTTCCGATAAAACCGTGTTTTCCAGTTTTAATCGCGCATTGAAAACGCGAGGATTTGCAGTTCGAATTCATGCTATTCGAACAAATTTTTAATTTGATTCTGCAGCTTGTGCGTTGAAATATTTTCTACATCGATGCACGTGTTGTTGTTCGACACACACACACACACATACTCATACATCAACACACACACATACACACACACGAACGCACACGCACACACGAACGCACACGCACACACATACTCGTACATAACTACACTGGGATTGTTTTATTTTCTTTTGTACGATTCCTAGGTTTTTTAAATTCTGGTGCTTGTGCTGGTTGGTGTAATTTTTTTTAGTTTTTTTTTCTTGTTCCTTTCGTCCCACATTCCTCTTTTTTTTCCTGTTGCTAGTCTTCTTTGCTGTCGGTCTCTAGTCAGACTGTGTTTCGTCCATCCACTCCTGTGGTAGGTGCTTTCTAGTCCGTTTTTATTTCTTCGGAAACCACGACTTTGTCGACTTTAGGACTAGTTAGCATTTCATTTCTTTGGTTCTTTGGTTTTGGTTACCACAGTTAGTAGTACATCGTTGCCTTTTACCAGCGCTCTCCCTCTCTTTCTCTCGTTCCCTCCTTGTTGTTCCTTTGTTTACTTGAGGCTTGATCTTTGGGTCCTGTTTTGGTTCGCACTGTTGGTTTTATTCCTCATTCCTTTTATTTTCTTGAGGTTGATAACCTTACTGTTTCTTCTGAAGAAACATCCGTCCTTTGACGGCTTTCTCAATGTTAACGACATTCTACCTTTGTCCTCGGTAATTGTTACATTCTACTTTTTTCTCCCAAGCGAATTCTTTTTTTCCTCTCTTTCTATTAATATATCCTGGTTCGTCGAGCCGGATGAGAGTGCTCTTTTTTTATTTTGGGGTGTTTCTTTTTTCTTTTTCTGTTTTTTTGTGGTTTGGTTTTCATAAACGAATTTTCTTTTAGTTTTTAAGCGAATTTTTTTGTTTGAGTGTTTCTTTTGGTTTTTTTGGGTCCTGCTCATTCCCGGATTTTGGGTTTCCCGCCCCGACCTGTTAATTTTTCTGGAGAGGGATTTGTTACGTTTATTTTCGACGATAGATTCAAATGCGTCCTTTTTTGCGGTAATTTGTTTTTCATTCACCTAGCTTCTGTTTCTATTCAAAAGTCCATCCTGTATTTTTACCTCGTTACAATAGTACGCCCAATCATAACATTTCTCTCAAATCTATTCATGCTAAAACGAAAATTTATTCGATAAATTAAATAGTCAATACCTTGTTTTAGGCATCCGTTAGTGTGTTAAACATTCTGACACTAATTGCTTTTTATGTGTTTTACATTTAAACCTTCGTCTAAATAGTGTATTAAACTATCCGATAAAATCGTGTTTTCCAATTTTAATCGCGCTTAGATACCGCGAGAATTTGCAGTTTGAATTCGTGCTATTTGAACCAATTTTTAATTTGATTCTGCAGCTTGTGCGTTGAAGTATTTTCTACCGCGATGCACGTTTTGTTGTTCGACAAGTAGGCGGTATCTTGCGTGTATTCGCTCTTAGCTGGAGGCCAAATTGGTTCTTTCTTTATGTAGTCCCAACTGTTAGTTGATGTAGACAGACTGCTTTTGTCTGTAGACCGCTGCTGCAGTTACGGTGGCAGGGTGAATGAATTTTGACTATCGGGGCGTTGCTGTGCTGACTATCCCCGACGGATTGCAAGATAAGCATCCCGGCGCATAAAGGTATGTGACTCGTTTTCTTTTATTCATATCGAGGATTATTATTTATCAGCGGTTGATGTTGTGAAACCAGTTCACCATACATGTACAACAGCTGACTACGCTAGTGCTTTTGGTTATATTTCTTTAATTCTTACTACAACGTGGTCTGCACTTAATACCTTAATTTAACACATTTGCTATGGAGAAAACTTGCATTTAATACTTTAATTTAACGCACGTGCTATTGAGGAAATCTAAGCATTACTTTTTTCCAATACGTTTTATTTCATGTTAACTACGAAATGCGCACTTCGTGGATCCATTATCAAATTTGTCCTTTACAATATAACTTAAATTTAATACTTTTATTTGTCCATGTTAAACAAGAAATCTTTTATTTATTCTTATTGTTAATAGATAATCGTGGATGACATAACTTTTTTTTTGGTATGTAGGTAAATCCCCCACTCTCCGCGTCTGGTAGTTAGCTTGGTATTTACGTTTCTTCCGGCTACGTCTAGGCCCGTAGCATAATTTCTGGCGCCCAACGTGCTCAGATTTTTTTTTTATTTACTTTTGTTCCAATTTTGTTTCGTGTAATTTTGGCCCAGATTTTGTTTTAGTTAACGGTTACTTCGAATTGGTTTCGCTTAATTTCGGCTCCGACTTTGTTTTAGTTAATTTTTGGCTCCGAGTTTGTTTTCGTTAATTTGCGCTCCGATTTTGTTTCGTATAACTTTGGCTCCGATTTGGTTTCGCTTAATTTCTGGTCCAATTTTTGTTTGTTGTTACTGCCTGATTTCCCACATTACCCGCATTTATCGGCCTGATACTGCTTATTTATTTTTTCTTCCTTTACGTTCGAACGGGTATTTGATTTCTTCTCTATTTCTTGTGTGAGTTCGATCTTCTTGAATGTTGATTTTGTTTTCTTCCGAGATTGCTAAATATCCTTGGTTAGCTCATGTCAGATATTTGGACTTGTGCTTTCGCCAATAATCCTAGTCCATTGAAAACGCTAGCGCCCAAGATTTTCTTTTTCCTTCTTCCCTCTCTGTACACTTTGTTCTCCCCGTCAAGTCAGAGTTGACTTCTTTTCTCTGATTTTTCTTTTATTCTACCGCTCTATTCTATTTCTATTTCTATTTCTATTTCTATTTCTATTTTGTTGTTTCGCTTCCTTTGGTGTTCTTGAAGTTTATTCGTCGGATATGTTTTAGATTGCCCTGTATTTGCAATAATTTTCTTTTGGCTTTTATCGAGTTACGATTCGCCTTTATTTAGTTACTTTCTACCCATTTCTTTATTGTTTGTATTTAAAATGACTCCTTTTTCGGCTTCCCATCAAGGCCACCCAGTGTGGGAGTGGAATTTGAAATTTTCTGGTAACCCAAACACTCTTACCGTACATGATTTTTTGGAACGAGTCGAAAAACTTCAACGTGCTCACCATGTGCTAGAATTGCAGTTATTTGAGTCTGCAGTGGATTTGTTCGAGGCTAAAGCGTTAGTTTGGTATCGTGGTTATCGGCATAGGTTTTCTGACTGGAAGTCGTTGTCCAATTTACTGATTCATCATTTTGAACCACGGATTTTGCTTACAAGTTTACTACTATTGAGAAAAATACTTTTACTTCACATGACCAAGTTGTTAAGATTTCTCCTACGCCTACGGGTAGATCTGATACTTCTTCCGTACGTTCTACTGTTCTTCCTTCTAGTTCTGCATCTACTCGTCAGGTCGTATGCTTTAATTGCGACAAACCTGGTCATGTTTCGACACGTTGTACTCGTCCTCAAGTACGCCATTGTTATGGTTACGGATATTAGGGAGTTACTCGCCACAACTGTCCCAACTGTCATCCTACTACTAATAGGTCTTCGAATAATCCTTAAAATACTGTCCTCACCTCTAGGTGCTTAATTTCTTCTGCTGCTAACTCTACGTTCTCTTCGGTGCCTCATCTAGGTCATCCTGCCACTACTATCAAAACATACCTCTTCGGTCAATATAGCTTCTCAAGGGTTTGTTCCCGCTTTCTTAAATGATTCTACCCAAGAAATTCCTGTCGTGTCTGCAAGCACAAATGTCGCTAAAGTGATGATAACTTCCAATTCAGTTTGCAAGGTCCTCTTGAAGTCCATGAACCTGTATCTTTAATGCCTCTTCCTGTTCTTGTCAAAATTTTACCTGTTCCTGCTTTCTTGCTTCTACTCAAGAAATTTCTGTCGTGCCGGCAATCACAACCGTAGCAGAAATGAAGATAATTTCTAATACGGATAGAGAAGATCCTGTTGAAGTTAGCGAACTCGTAGCTGTGATGCCTGTTGCTGTTGTCGTCAAAGTTTTACCTGATCCTGTTTCGTTATCTACTATTGTTAAGGAATCAGTTTGTATTGTGGCTAAAGTTTTGTCTGTTCCTACTCTGTTGTCTAACAATCATGAAGTCTTACTTGATTCTATTCCTTTATCGGACGTTGATGAAACGCTACTTATTCTTACTCATTTTTTTCATGCTGACAAAATGCTACTTGTTTCTGTTCTTTTAGCTAAGCTTGGTGACATCTTAGCTGATGTCCTTTTATCTTATGTTGACGAAGGTCAACCTGATTCTGCTTTCTCATCTATGGTGTATCAAGTTTTTTCTGATACCGTTTGTTCTTATAGGTGGATACTACTACAGCCAATGCTATTTTTTTTCCTAACTGTGATACTTCTAGTGCCTTATCTAACGTTGATGAAATTTTTTCTGCTTCTGTCCCTTTGCCTAACGTAACTGAAATGTGCTCTGCTTGTGTTTCTTTCGTAAGGTCGATTCTCGTACACCTCATACTTTTCCTTTTCTATCGTTGACTTTCTTACCATCAATTCTAAAAACAAACAACCTTCTTTCATAATGTGTTCTAAGTTCCATTAATTACGACATCCACTACTATCTCCACCCTCGCCACCATTTTCCCAACCTTCCAACCTCATGCTACAACTCATACACCCCCTGCTGTTCCTGTTTGGCAGAAAACTGCCCAACAGAAGCAGACATTATTCTATGCTCCTTCCGAACTGAAAAATGTATGTCGGCGAAGTCCTAATGTCCTTGATTTCCTTCTGGCGACGTAAACGCTTTAAGCCCAATATCTAGTCCTCGTGCCCCAGATTTTTATGCCGACTTTGCTCTCCTTCGGACTTGGTTTTTGGACGTTACGATTTCGTTTTATTTCCTTGTTTTGGTGGGTTCACTTTCGTTTTCTTGCTTTTTTTTCACCCGTGTGGATCCGGGAATAGAATAGTCCCACGGTACGACCTGCCCGTCGTGAGAGGCGACTACAGCGGTCCAGCACATACACACACGCACACCTTATACACGCACAACATATACACACACTCATATGCTCATACATCAACACACATACACACACACACACGAACGCACACACATACTCATACATAACTACACTGGGATTCTGTTTTATTTTCTTTTGTACGATTCCTAGGTTTTTTTGGGTTCTGGTGCTTGTGCTGGTTGGTGTTGTTCCTTATGTTTTTTTCTTTTTTTTTCGTTCCTTTCGTCCCACATTCTTATCCTTTTTCATGTTGCCGGCCTTCTACGCCATAGGTCCCTAATCAGACTGTGTTTCGTCCATCCACTCCTGTGGTAGGTGTTTTTTAGTCCGTTTTTTTCTTCGGAAACCACGACTTAGTCGACTTTAGGACTAGTTAGCATTTCATTTCTTTGGTTCTTTGGTTTTGGTTGCCACAGTTAGTAGTACATCGTTTCCTTTCACCAGCGCTTTCTCTCTCTTTCTCTCGTTCCCCCCTTGTTGTTCCTTTGTTTACTTGAGGCTTGACCTTTGGGTAATGTTTTGGCGTACACTGTTGGTTTTCTTCCTCGTTCCTTTTTTTTCTTGAGGTTGATAACCTTACTGTTTCTTCTGAAGAAACATCCGTCCTTTGACGACTTTCTCAATGTCAACACCATTCTACCTTTGTCCTCGGTCATTTCTACCTTCTACTTTTTCTTTTCCTAAGCGAATTCTTTCTTTTCCTTCTCTTTCTATTACTATATACTGGTTCGTCAAGCCGGATAAGAGTTCCTTTTTTTGATTTTTGGGTGTTTCATTTTTTCTTTTTCTATTTCTTTTTGTTGTTTGGTTTTCGTAAACGAATTTTCTTTTAGTTTTAAGCGAATTCTTTTTGTTTTTTCCTTTGGTTTTTTGAGTCCTGATCATTCCCGGATTCTGGGTTTCCTACCACGAGCTGTTAATTTTCCTGGGGGCGGGATTTGTTACGTTTATTTTCGACAATAGATTCAAATACGTCATTTTTTGCGGTAATTCGTTTTTCATTCAACTAGCTTCTCTTTCTATTCAAAACCCCCATCCTGTATTTTTACCTCGTTACAATAGTACGCGCAATCATAACATTTCTTTCAAATCGATTCATGCTAAAACGAAAATTTATTCGATAAATTAAATAGTCAATACCTTGTTTTAGGTATCCGTTACTGTGTTAAACATTCCGATAACTTATAGTTGCTTTTTATGTGTTTTCCATCTAAACCTTCGTCTAAATAGTGTATTGAACTATCCGATAAAACCGTGTTTTCTAGTTTTAATCGCGCTTTGATAACGCGAGGATTTCCAGTTGGAATTCATGCTATTCGAACGAATTTTTAATTTGATTCAGCAGTTTGTGCGTTGAAATATTTTCTACATCGATGCACGTGTTTTGGTTTGGTTTTTGTAAACCAATTTTCTTTTAGTTTTTAAGCAATTTTTGTTAGGGTTTTTTCTTTTGGTTTTTTTTTGGTCCTGCTCATTCCCGGATTTTGGCTTCCCCCGACCTGTTAATTTTTCTGGAGAGGGATTTGTTACGTTTATTTTCGACGATAGATTCAAATGCGTTCTTTTTTGCGGTAATTCGTTTTTTATTCACCTAGCTTCTGTTTCTATTTAAAATCCCATCCTGTATTTTTACCTCGTTACAATAGTACGCCCAATCATAACATTTCTTTCAAATCCATTTATGCTAAAACGAAAATTCATTCGATAAATTAAATAGTCTACCTTGTTTTAGATATCTGTTAGTGTGTTAAACATTCCGATAACTATCTAAACCTTTTCTATCTAAACCTTTGTCTAAATAGTGTACTGAACTATCCGATAAAACTGTGTTCTCCCGCTTTAATCGGGCTTAGATAACGCGAGGATTTGTAATTCGAATTCGTGCTATTTGAACCAATTTTTAATTTGATTCTGCAGCTTGTGCGTTAAAATATTTTTTACAGCGATGCAGGAGATGTCTTGCGCGTATTCGCTCTTAGCTGGAAACGAAATTGGTTCTCTTTTATGTAGGCCCAACTGTTCGTTGACGCAGCCCGACTGCTTTTGTCTGTAGATCGCTGATGCGGTTACGGTGGCAGGGCAAATGGATTCTGACTACTGTGGCGTGGCTGTGCTGACTCACCCCCGACGTCTTGCAAGATAGCATCCCGACGCATAGAGGTATGTGACTCGTTTTCTTTTATGCATATCGAGTATTATTATTTATCAGCGGTTGATGTTGTGATACCAGTTCTCTATACATGTATAACAGCTGGCTACGCTAGTGCTTCTGGGTATATTTCTTTAATTCTTACTACAACGTTGTCTGCACTTTATACTTTAATTTAACACATTTACTATGGAGAAAACCTGCATTTAATACTTTAATTTAACACACGTGCTATTGAGAAAATCTACATTTAATACTTTAATTTAACACATTTGCTATTGAGAAAATCTAAGCATTACTTTTTTTCCCCATTGAGTTTTATTACATGTTAGCTGCGAAATGCACACTTTGTGGATCCATTATCAAATTTATCCTTTACAGTATAACTTAAATTTAATACTTTTATTTGTCCGTGTGAAACAAGAAATCTTTTATTTATTCTTATTGTTCATACATAATCGTAGACCACTTTTTTTTTTTGGTATGTAGGTGAATCCCCCCACTCTCCGCGTCCGGTAGTTAGCCTGGTATTTACGTTTCTTCCGACTACGTCTAGGTACGTAGCACCTTTTGTATTGTTGGCTCTGTTTTTATTAGTTGGTTTGGTTTTATTGTTGTAATATTGTTGTTTTTTCTCGTTTTTCTTTATTGATTACTAGAAGCGGTTTGTAGTCCCTACGGGACTACTTCGAGCGCCTCTACTCACTTTGTGGACCACTTTCTTTACGCCCCGCCCTCTCTGCGCCCCGCCCTCTCTGCGCCCCGCCCTCTCTGCGCCACGCCCTCTCTACGCCCCGTCCCCTCTGCGCCCCGCCCTCTCTACGCCTCGTCCCCTCTGCGCCAGGCCTACTCTGCGTTCTACCCTCTACGTCCTACCCCCTCTACGCCCCTCCCTCTCTACGGCCCGCCCTCTCTACGGCCCACCCTCTGTACACCCCGTCTTTACTTCCCCTAGTAGAATTCATTAAAACGACTGAGAAGTTGAGCGAATCAAGATCACCTAACTCTAGTAGACTTTGTCGAAATCACTTCTGGAAGTCAACCGGATCAAGATCACCTCGCTCAAGTAGACTTTGCCGAAATCACACCGGAAGTCGATCGGATCAAGATTTATTTCGCTGTAGTAGACTTTGTAGTAGACTCACCTCTCGCAGTTGATCGGATCAAGACCACTTTGCCCTAGCAGACTTTGTTGAAATCACTTCAGGGAGTCGATAGGATCAAGATGCCCTAGTAGACTTTGTCGAAATCATCTTGTAGAACGACCGGATTAAGACTACTTCGCCCTAGTAGACTTTGTCAAAAGCGCTTCGGGGAGTGGAATGGATCAAGACCACTTCGCCCTAGTAGACTTTGTCAAAATCACTTCGGGGAGTAGATCGGACCAAGATCATTTCGCTGTAGTAGACTTGTTCAAAATCACTTCGTTGAGTACATCAGATGAAGATCACTTCACTCTAGTAGACTTTGCCGAAATCACTTCGGAGATTCGATCGGATTAAGATCACTTCGCCTTGTAGTCTTTGTCGAAATCACTTCGGGGAGTCGATCGGACCAAGATCATTTCGCTGTAGTAGACTTGTTCGAAATCACTTCGGGGAGTACCTCAGATCAAGATCACTTCACTCTAGTAGACTCTGTCGAAATCACTTCGGAGAGCTGATCGGATCAAGATCACTTCACTTTAGTAGTCTCTGTCGAAATCACTTCGGAGAGTCGATCGTATCAAGATCATCTCGCTCAAATAGAATTTGCCGAAATCACACCGGGAGTCGATCGGATCAAAATTTATTTTGCTCTAGTAGACTTTGTCAAAATCACCTCTTGTAGTTGATCGGATCAAGACCACTTTGCCCTAGCAGACTTTGTTGAAATCACTTCAGGGAGTCGATAGGATCAAGATGCCCTAGTAGACTGTCGAAATCATCTCGTGGAACGATCGGATCAAGACTACTTCGCCCTAGTAGACTTTGTCAAAATCGCTTCGGGGAGTCGAATGGATCAAAACCACTTCGCCCAAGTAGACGTTGCCGAAATCACTCCGAAGTGTCGATCGGATCAAGACCACTTTGCCCAAGTAGACGTTGTCGAAATCACTTTGAAGTGTCGATCGGATTTAGACCATTTCGCCAAAGCAGACTGTCGAAGTCACTTCGAAGTGTCGATCGGATTAAAACCACTTCGTCCAAGTGGACTTTGTCAAAATCACTTCGGAGAATTGATCGAATCAAAACCACTTCGCTGTAGTAGACTTTTTCGAAATCACTTCTGAGAATCGATAGGGTCAAGACCATTTCGCCCAAGTAGAGTTTGTCGAAATCACTACGAAGTGTCGATCGGATCCATACCACTTCGCCCAAGTAGACTGTCGAAATCACTTCGAAGTGTCGTTCGGATGAAGACCACCTCGCTTCAGTAGACTTTGGCAAAATCACTTCGGAGAATTGATCGGAGGAAGACCACTTCGCTCTAGTGGAGTTTGTCGAAATCACTTCTAGGAGTCGAACGGATCAAGAACGATTGAGAACGATGCAGAACGATGCAGAACGATGCAGAACGATGCAGAACGATGCAGAACGATGCAGAACGATGCAGAACGATGCAGCACAAATGAGATTTATTCTTAGATAATTTAAGGCATTAATGTTGGTACTTTAACTTTAGAATATATTATTAGATGACATTGATATACTTATATTTTATTCTTAGATAATTTTTCTTATTACCTTTTAGTTTTGAGTAGCATACTTCTGGTATTGGTAGATTTATATATAGCTAATACGGTTTTTTGAGAGTTTTTTACTATAGTGCTCTTGGTTCTAGGCCAATACTGCCAACTGTAAACTTGTGCGTTTAATAAAGAAAAGTATATAAAGTGTTTATTTGTAACCAAAATAACAGTTTTATTGTAGTTGCTATGGAAAATGTTAAACGTTCCTTTATGACTGGGAAAGAAAAGTCATTTTTAAAAGAATTGGTTTTGCAAAAACAGGAGATTATAGAGTTCAAGAAAACAGATGCTATTTTATCCACTCACAAACGGAAAGCTTGGATAGATATCATGAGAGAGTTTAATTCGTATGTTGAATTCTCAAATGTAACGTTATTTATAACATAACAGGCAATTAATATTTATGCATAAATTCTTTTTATAGAGAACTGTAGAGCAACTTAGGAAACGCTGGGAAAATATGAAATCCCGAAGAAGGAAAGAGCTGTCCAAAGAAAAGAAGCACAGAATTGTTAAAAACGACGTAATTGCTATAACCGTATCACCACGTTTTAAGTATGATGCAATAGTCAAATCTTCATGCACATTTAAAGTCAATTTACATACACAATATAAGTAAAGCAAAGTACTCACGTGGATGGTATTTCGTAGCTAAATCTCTGGGTCACTCATGTTTTGTGGGTTAGGTTACACTATTGCTGAGTTTCAAATTGTCAATCTGTTCTTCCTGTCTCTTCTATGTTCGTAGAGGAATGAAGGAACACCAGGTAGAGGTACACAGAAGGTAAAGTTAAGAAACCTACATGCCTACAAAGAGAAAAGACACACACACAACAGAGATAGATGTTCTTGGCTTCAGGTCTCGTGGCTTAATGCCCGCTTTCGACACTACCCGCACCTGCGCATTCCTTTGCGCAAACGCGACTGTCCGGAATGACGGAAGTTGACAAGTTTTGCTTAAAAATATACGCGGGAATTTATTTACAAATTAAATCTAAATCTAAAAATGTACATTGCCAATTTTGGCATGTAACAGAATGACAACTGGAGGTGGTCCTTATCTATTACCATCAGAGGATCGTATCGATGCAATTCATGCCACAGTTAATATTGAGATCAAGGACGTCATTGATAGTGGCGCACAGACTATATCTCCTCGTGCACCATCGACAAATTTGTTTGGGACGAACACGATTATACTACTGTAGAAGTTGAAACTGAAATGAGAAAAGATAATTTAGAGAACAATTATATAGGTAATATTCATTTGCCTTTACTCTTTTACTAATTTAATATGCGTACAGCCAGGAAACACAAATTCTGACAATGTTCAAACCCCTGTAAAAACCAGGAAATATTATGCTAGGGGTACAGCTAATGAAATCGAGCTAGAGAAACGTTTAGAACGTACGGAGGCTTTGAAAAAGCAAGATATGGATCTACACGAACTACGAATGAAGGAGCAACAATTGAAAGTTGAAGAGCCAGATATTAGACTTAAAATAGCAAAAGAAATTTTAAAACAAGAGAAAATGAAAACCAAAAGGTTATTGGCAGATGATACAGATTTTTAATATGTATCAAATAATTAGTATATTTTAAAATTAAATAAAATATATTTCTTCAAAGCATTTTATTTTAAATACAAGTTTACCCAAAATGTCGATTCATAAAAGCATTCTTTATTGAAATTCCCCTTGCAGCATTTGGATCAGAAACTTGAGGGATGTGGTTTTCATGCACAAAATCTTGTTCCACAAATTGTAATCGATGTTCAATTGCAATATTGTGTAGAACTGCAGTAGCTGCGATTACCCTTGCAGAATTGTGAAGGTCCAGTTGAATAACCCCAACCAGACAACGAAAGCGGCCTTTCCATATGCCAAAGTGCGTTCCACTACATTTCGTGTTCGAATATGTGCTGTGTTGTATCTTTGTTCCATTCTATTTTGGGGATTTAGCAATGGAGTGAACATATATCTCGTCTGCGCATACGCACTGCCCTCTAACACAATGGCATGCAAATCTCCTCGTTCTAACTGCATATGCACTGAACTGTTATTGAAAATTCTGCTATCATGAGCAGATCCTGGCCATCTAATAACTATGTCCAATATTTTCTGTTGTGGACCAGCTACCACTTGAACGTTTAAGGACATCCAACCCTTTCTATTACGAATCACTTTAGCATTTAACCCAGCAGGGCTTTTAATTTTAATATGGGTACCATCAACACACCCAATTACACCTGGAAAGTGTGCAAGTTGATGGAATTGTCGTTTTAGTGATCTAGAACCATCTCCATCTCTCAGAAATTTTATATTTTTATTTAGACTTCTGGCCAACTTAGTACTTACTTCTGATATAACCCTATTAACAGATGACTGGCTGACGTTAACGAGATCACCACACACTCTCCACAATATTATGTAGTTCTTTAAACAAGCTTTTCCATATTATTTTACTCTTACCTGATAACTGCCTGTTGCAAAATATCGTAAAGCGATACACAATTTAATTAGCGGTGGAATAGGTAGACCACGATTACTATTTACAGTTTGTGGGTAAATCATGTGCAGTAATATATCAAGGAAAATGACTCGAGTAAACCGATACCGCTGCACCAATTCCAAATTGGTATATCTTTCCAAGTTTAATTTTTGCTTAACTTAAAAATCTCCGAAGTAGTCAATCACTTAAGGGGGCACAGCCCTGTTCAGAACACGCTAGGAAATCCCATTCCGCATTTATCATTTTCAGAATGTTTAAGTCTTTTACCACGTTTCTTATTTTTGCTAAACCTAAAATCTCCGAAGTAGTCAATCACCTAGGGGGGCACAGCCCCGTTCAGAACACGCTAGGGAGCCCCAGTCCGCATTTATTATTTTAAGAATGATTAACGTCATTCACCACGTTTCTTATTATTTTTGCTTAACCTAAAAATCTCACATGGAGGCACAGTCCCGGTCGGAACACGCTAGGGAACCCCATTCCGCATCATTTTGAGAATGTTTAAGGTCATCCACCACGTTTCTTATTATTTTTGCTTAACCTAAAAATCTCTCTATTCAATTAACTAATGCGACATAAATAAAAAAAAACGAGGGGAGCGAAGCTCTAAGGAGCACCACGTTCCTTATCAAGCAAAGACACGAGTGCCCCCCCCCACCCAGGTGGGCAAAGCCTTATTTACTATACTATCTAACAACAAAGACACCCGACCGGTACTGCGACCCCACGGTGACGAGGGCAAAGGTCAAAGGAGCCTCTTTACACATTCATCATTAAGCAAACTATCAACCAACAAAGGCACCGCAGCGCCAACGCTTTGTCCGCATTTTATTTTTAGCGGATACACATGGGATGCTATGGTAATTCTGTTCTGAAGGCGACCTAGCATAACTACTCAAGTTTAGTTCAAATCGTATAAATAGTGTGAATAGATGAAATTGAGAATCCCATAAAATAATATAGCTTATAAATACTGCCATCGCATTCATTGAATTCATTTAATTGATTCAGATATATTAAGATCTTTGCATACAAGATTATAGTGTGAGTCAAGGGCCAAACAGCTAGACTGCGATGACGTTTTAGTAATCAGAAATACTGTAATTTAATAAATTTGGGTTTGCTAGTAAAAAAAACTCCCCAACGCCAACGTGAGTGTGGACTTAAATATATCACCCTTACTAGTGAAAGGGGACCCGGTAGTGAATGCCTTCCTCAACGCCTGTTGGATTCAAAGGATTACTGGCACCTAAGTTTGTTTTGTAGCGAAAGGGTTGGCTGAGCATTGTCCTTGAATCGATAGCTGTAAGTGATAGAATTTAGCTTTCTACCTGCTTCATATCTTGTGGACGTATATTCAATTATTTAGAAACAATTAATTAGAATCTAGACTGTTACGTTGGTGCACACTTAGTACGAGCGTAATGTTATAGAAATACACACCACTATTGTATTCATAGAAATTTAAATATACCAGTCAAATCTGCTGGATAATTGGACTTGAATAAATTTAAGTTGTTCCCTTTCTTTTAGATTCACGCAAGTTGGCCAATTAGGATAGAGTATAGTTTATTTATGAATGGTTGTGTTTGTTCAATATTAAGATATTCATGTTTAATATAAGTTACGTGAAGACCTTGCAATTTTTTTAATTTGTGCTTAGTTTAAATTAATAGGAAAGAAAGTATACATAGGGTTCCATTAACCTGTCGAGATAAAAATAATCTTTCAGTCATCGTGTAGACCACCCATCGTCTAGAAGGATAAGACCAAATTCCAGGTAGGTTGGCACTCAACATTTTATTAGATTGAAAGTTCAGAGACTTTTACAGGTAGGTGAGTGTTATAGTTTGTGTACCCCTAAAAGTTTTGCAGTTGTTTTCGGAGAACGCACCTCTCTCTACTGTAAGCTAACTGGTGCAGTTTTTTTGTTACGTCTCCGTGGTAAAGTACATTTCGAAGGTCATTAGCGTGAACTTCACCCCTAACAATATTAACATATAACGATTTTACCAATTTAACGAACGTTGAAAAAATTTACTCTTGGTATTTTATTGTTAGCCAGTAACTTATTTGTCCAAATCCTATAATTAAAATATTATAGGTGTGTGGGAGTTATGTATATTAGTTAATAAATCCAGATATTAAGTTTCTTCCTGTAGTAGCTGCCGTTTTAGAACATATTTTTGTATTTTTCCTGATTGCGTTTTCGGAAAATTATCGACTACCCTCAAGACTGTGGGAATTTTGTGCTTCGATATTTTTTCCTTTAAAAACTCCTTTAACGTGCTAAGTGACATAGTTGTTCCTTCAACTAACCTTACACAGGCGCATACTTCTTCTCCTAATCTATCGTGTGGTAATCCGACAACCTACAAAATATTATAAGTATAAGGTGTAGCATTTTTCTTAGGTACTTACGCATGCCTCTTTTATAGACGGATGTGTACCGATAAGATTTTCTATTTCTTTAGGATATATGTTTTCTCCTCCTCTGATTATTATTTCTTTTAAGCGACCAACGATCTCACCATATCCATTTTTATGTAGAATAAATTGATCTCTGCAAAATAAGATGTTAAAATTCAATTAAAACAATTTTTGGTTATAATATTAGTATGGTATTTAATAAAACATTAGATAGTAGAAATTTGTATATAAAAGTCAGTTAGTTGAAGGAGCTTCTAGCACAAGACCACTCTGAAAAATTTATAGAAGCTTTGTTAGTTTACATTTAATAACGTCGCTATTCTAATTTGGTATTAAATTAGGATACAGAATTAAAATATGAAAGCACCAAATACATTAAATATAAATGCTAATGACTATCGGTATTTTACCTTCTTCGTATCGAATTTAGAACAATTATAGGATAGACATCGGGAAATAACCGGCATATTAAAGTCATTTGTACAAATGTACACGGATTCAAAGAAATCGCAACCAAGTAAAATACACCCCAAAATTCATATACTTACAAAACAGCCATAAAAAATGTGTTAGGAACGTAAACAAATAATGCAGCATTCGGTATCCAATGTAAAAGTATAAGAACAAAATTACTTTTCACATAAACGGAACGACATTGACCTCGAAAATCGAGCAGTTTCGAAGCACTACCCTCTAAGCACGAGGACATCGGGTAATAATTCTAGGGCGTTGTAACTTATAAAAACCCCTAATAATAAATAAAAGGTGAATCTTCTTCAGTTATTCAAGAACACAGATCAGAGCAGAGCTTTGAATTCGATTAACACGCAACCATCGCCGTACGGGACAAGGTTGATTATCGGGTAATTAAGGCGACGGGATTACACCCTGGCACTGTTAGTAAACAAGTTCCTAAACGCGGGTAAAGGTGCGGATATAGAAATACCTTTGAATCCATTCTCTTTTTATTTGGATCGATTAATATGAAGTTATATTTAATTTGAAGAGCGTTTACTTTGCGTTTAAACCCAATGTAGTGTCTACGGGTCGAGCATTGGGAACGTGGTCGCAAGCATAGCGGCTCTTATTAAAATTTTAATGGATATAGAAACACCAGTTAAACATGGAAGTGCCTTGTGTTGTAGTATTTCTTTAACGGTAAGTTGGCGTAATTGATTTAACTGCAACGACACTTCCTGCACTAGAAGGTCTCCAGAGCTTTGTGAAGGACAAACAAAAATTGCAAGTTTCTTGAATTTTTGTTTTCCACCTTCTAAACCTCACAGGCTGTTTTATAATTAATAATTGTGGTTGGTGGTAATAATAAAAATGTGCAAACTTATTATTAAGGACTTTTTACGTTGTTACACGCTTATTTAGAGCGTATTGTACACAGGAATTTACATATGGAGAAGTTCGTAATTATATGCGCATAATTCATATGTACAAATTAAATTGGTTGAATGTCTGTAATTGATACAGTTAAGTTGTTTGTTTTTTGGCCAATTAGGGGTAGATTTTAGTTTTCACTCTGTTGTTATAACTGTGGTAATTATGTCTGAAGCGAACATAACATGAAGTTTTTTTTATTATTTGTGTTTATTTTAAATTAGTAGGAGATGAGAAACGTAACCCTCTACTACAGTAATAATCGTTAAACTATCATTTTTACATTTGATTTTCCAATGCTCCACCCGAAGGTACTACATTGGCCAAGAAGCGAGTTTTTTTTACCTGGAAAATTTGGAATTTTGCCGAACCCTTGCTGTTCAAGCAAGGTAGGGATCTTTAACGTGCGTGACAACACTCACACACGGGACCTCCATTTTACCTCTCATCCGAACGAGGGTGTATTTTTGTGAAAAAATGCTCGCCTAACATTTTTCAAGCGGACCGTGTCGGGATTCGAACCCGGGACCTTGGGCGTCGTTAAACTATCACCCGGAACACTCATGTTCCGGGTAGACTTTATCTGTATTGATTTTTTCAAGTGGGTTGGCGCTCAAATGCTTTATTAGACAAAGAGAGTATAAAAACCTATTGAGATAAGTGTAAAACTATTTAGTAAAAGTGTTGCCATATAGAACCCAAACCGCACCATTAAAAGCTAGCCGGTGCGCTATTTTACTGTTACGTCACTCCGCCATTGTACAGTAAAATTAATTCAGAAGCTTAACGTCGCGTCACGTAACGTGATTTAAAAATACTGTTAAAAGCATGAAAGTTTTGTTGCGTATTTATTTTTCCGTCACCTGCTGTTTATTTGAAATAACATCTTTGAATTATTTTGTTGAGAACGATCTTAATTTGTTTTATCTCTGTGATTCGGAACTTGTTATCTTGTTTATTGTATAACGGTATAATGTGTTTCCAGCCTTGATTGTTTGCAAAATGCCGTACACGATTTTAGAGAAAGGTTCCTTGGTCATTAATCTGGGCGATAGAAATTGTTAGGGTTCAGGATACACACACTCACGGTACGTCAACGTGCATGTGTGTTGCAGGATAGCAGGATTTACCAGTAGAGAAATAGACCCGTCCTGGTGCAGCGCCTCCACCTCAACGTCTCCTGAACGCCACCACCTCCTGAATGTTTGCAACCCACCTTACTCATCTAACCTAGGGTAAGCAACCTACAATACTGTCACATCACAGTTCGTTACTCTACAGAACTTGCATGTTGCTACTGACCTTGCCCATTCAACCTAGAGTAGTCAACCCACAATACTTTTACGCCTCAGAGTCTCACATGATTGCCAGTTTAATGTTCGCAATCCACTTTACCCATCCTGCGCATCACATTTGGCATAGAATGTGATAAAACTATAAAAAAAATTCATAAGATTTAGGTCTTTAAAATATAAGTGTACAAGACACTGTGCTTATGGCCTGGTATAACTCCATAGTTTGTGTCGTACGCTTGGGTTTTGGGGTCATTTTGGGTAATTTAGGACGCATTTTGTGTGATGCGCCCTTTTGAAAAAGTTGCAATCGATATTGCTGGTCCAATCCCTGAGAAATCCGACAATAAGTACATATTGGTAGACAGACTATTTTGCAAAGTGGACTAAAGCGTATTCTATACCAAACCAAGAAGATGGAACCGGTGCTTGCAAAAGAACTGTTTTGTCGTTTTAAAGTTCTTATGCAGTTCTACGTCGATAAGCGTAGAAATTTTGAGTCAACGTTATTCCAAGAAGTTTGCCGGATGCTTGGGAAGAAAAACACTAATGCAACCGCAACCGGATGGTTTGATAACCAGCACAAACCGCACCTTGGGCAAGAAACTGGGACCAATATTTATTTCTGACCTATCGGTCTTTGGTTCATGAGACAGACGTCTGCGTGTGCTATTTTAGGGCGCGAGATACGTCTACCGTCTGATCTTGGGTTTCAGTGTAAGCCCGGAGATGATATCGTGGTCGAGAGCTACGTCAAGAAGCTCAAGCGCAAGATGCACGGCATCCATGATGACGATAGGAAAAATATCTAGATCGCTTGCGGTCAGATGAAGACCAGGTATTACATCAAGGCGCAGGAGTATGGGGGTTCTATCGTGTATTTTTGCTCGGTTTGGGTATTTTCAAATTTAATGGGGATCCGTCCGAGTTTTGTTCTTAATAAACGGTTTTTTATATCAATATTGGCACCTAATTTTTTTAGAAGGTCCATTCCTATTAGTCCATCGTATTTATCGTTGACTTTAAAAATACAAAATTTGCGTTTCATTTTTACATTGAATGTTCTTGGTAAGGGTATACTAGCTACGAATTGGTGTAATGTCGTTTGATGGGCTGTTTTAATTTTAAAGGGTTCTCTTTCTACAAAATCTAAATAATATTTTTTTACGGTTTGGGGGCTGATTAGTGTTTTTGAGAATCCAGTATCGATTAAAGAGTTTAAATTCTGCATGAGGTATTTCTATGTATGGTAGTACTTGTTGATTAATATTATTTAGGTTGATTACGTTTGGTCGTTTATAAATCGGTCTATCTGAAAATTTGAGCACGCGTTTTCTTCGTCGCGTTCATAGTTTTCTAATTAGTTTGATTCATCGTTAGGTTCTTGGTGAAATAATTCTTCTGAGGTAAAGCTTCGTTTTGATTATGGCTGGGTTGGATTTGCGATATTTTTGTGTTTGTCTGGTGTGACCAGATGAGGTGTCAATATGTGTTTGGTTTGTAATAATTGTTGGGGTTATTATTATTAATTATCATCGGTGTATTTCTAACAGGGTTCGCGCTGAATGCTGGTTTTTCTTGGTTCATATTTTGGTTGAATCTTGGTGGAAATGCGGGTTTTGTAAAATTTTAATTGAACGTTGATCTTGGAAATTGTTTAAATCGATTATTAAAATTCGTGTAATTAAAATTTGGGTTGTTAATTTGCGGTTGATTTGTTTGTGCATTGAATGGTGTGAATTTTGTTGGGGGATTGTTTGTCTTGCGGCTTGTATAGTTTTTATTGGTGAATAGCTTTCATTCGCGTTGGGGTTATATAGTCTCTTTCGGTAATACATTGCGTTTTCTTCTTCTATTATTATATTCATGGCTTCTTTTAGATTTGGGGATGTTGAGATCTTATTTTATTCGATAGTCGTTCTGGTAGTGCATTTATGTAGGTTCCCAGTGCCATTTCGTCATACATTTTTGTTTTAAAGGTTGGATATTTTGGTCGGGTTCTTCAATTTTTAATTTTGTTAAGATTGGACTTCTCACGTCTTGGCATTTCATTCCAAATTGGCACGGGGATTGGTTATTTTTTATTCTGAGGTTTATTAGGTCGCGTATTAGGCATTTTATGTTGCATTGATCGCCAAAATATGCATTTAATATGCGTTTAAAGTCCTCCCATTGTTCTAAATCATATTGGCTGGCTATTAGCGTTAGTGCCCTTCCGGTCAGTTTACTTATATCAGGCGTAAAAGTAATACATTGCTTTCGTTATCTCCGGGTTTGTAAATGGTTTTCAAAAATATTTCGCACACTGTAATAAAGTTCCCTAACAAAGCTTGATCTCCGTTGAACTGAGGTATACTCTCGAAATAAATTTTCATACCTGAACTCATGATTGCCATGGGTTGCTTCGCTTTTAGTTAATATTTATTTTCGGTTTTATAAATTTTAAGTTTTTGTATAAATTGAGATTTTTTTACAATTTGTATTGTTAGTTTTTAGTTTGGTTTGTTAATTTTCAGTTTGGATTGCGTTGGGTTATTTAAAGAATCGTAGTTATACGGTTTTATAATTAAATTGCGGAATTTGTGATAGGTAATGTCTCAGTTAATTTCTGTAGCCTTGAATTTGTATATTTTATAATTCGCGGATGCTATATTTGTCGTAGGTTTTACATTCATGGAAGGTTTTTATGTGGATTAATATTCTTGCAATAGTTTGCGTTATACTTTGTATGTTTCTGCGTCAGTTACGATCTTATTTTATTTCTGCCGATTAATTAGTGTCTGTAATGGTCAGTTGCTATTTCCGTCTCCGTAGGTGTTAATTAATTAATGAGTGTATAAGATGTTTCCTTTCAACTGTATTGTCTAGTTACCTTGAGTCTAAATATAGAGTTTGCAAGTTTCCAGTCTGTAGTTTCGTCACAGTAGTTGCATTAAAGTCTCCTTTTATAATTTTACAATAAATTGTTTAATTACAAAGTTTTTAGTCTACTAAAAGATTTTATTTTCAGCCTCGTGATAATTTAATTGCGTAAATGCTTTTGTTATATTTAGATATCTTCGTAATGAAAATATGCAATTATACTTTATAAAGTTGTGAATGGTTTTCTGAGAGGTTTTGTTTCAGTCTGTGATAAAATATAAATAAATCGCGACTTTTACAATTAATTACTTTGTATTGAAATATTTAATCATAAAATGTCACGTTTGAATGGGTCTTTTTAGTAACGTAGCTTTTTATAAAGTTGCGAATGGGTGAATGGTTTCATTAACTGATAGTTGTCAGTAATAATTCGTATCAGAATCGCGTTTTAGATTTGCACACTTTGTTTCAATTTGTAATGAGTTAATTTTATTTGTAAATTAAAAGATGTCCCTACAATTATACACTAGGTGTTTAACTACAGATTTTGCTGAAGGTTAAACTTTGAATAATTCGTTTCTATAATTAATCGTTATTGTGTTTCATACATTAAGCTTTAAATAAAATTTAATTGCGTTCTATTTTTGTATTTAAAATTGTTTTTGCTTTGTATTAATTTTTCTTGCGTCAGTTACGTTTCGTATTAATAATAATTCGTAATAATTGTTTGTACTAGTTTGCGCATGTAATACGTCTGTTTAGTTATCTTGTTTAGAAATTCTCTTTTTAAAAATTAATTCTCCTAAAATAAGTTTGAAAATAATTTTTCGTAATAGTTGCGTAAATTATTTTCATAAAATGCCATAAATTGCAATAATAATAATATAAAAAAATTTGTACATACATAAAATAATAATCAAAAAATTCTTTTACTAGCTAATATTAAATAATTTCTTAAAAATCAATTGGTTTTAAGGAAATAAACCTACATAAATTTTATCGTCGTTTTCATGGACTCGGTCGATTTGTGTACTTTGTCCACGTTGGTTTGGTTTTGGATTTAATTGATGCCTTGTTTCTCGTCCAAGTTTTGTTTGGTTGTATCTCGTTCAACTTTGTTTGGGTTCTGCCAGATTGGGAATTGAAATTCCAGACTACCAGTTTTTCAAATTTGGGTTCCTAGTGACCTTCTGACATCCTACCGACGGTGCCAGTTGTTTTGGGCCTTGGAAACGGTTTTTTTAAAAACTTCTTTCGAAAACTTCGTAACAAAATTTAATTGGTTAAAGAGAAATTAACATGGAATTTTGATAATCTTGATTTAAATTACTCTAAGTCGAAAAATAATTAATAATTGAACTAATATGAGTAAGTAACCTAAGCAAACTGCAATGTTAAAGCTGAAATACTTATGACTGACTGACTAGTCTTGGGGCTCCCAGGGTATCTATGTTGTCCCTGCCCCTCACATGACTGTGGTAACTTGCAGAGCTCATGCCTACTTATTTCTTAATGCTATTCATTATACAATGTAGCAATCTTACTTTCTAAGTAATCGCGGTTTCTTAACCGTCTGTGATCTGCCACCTGCAGTGTCACTATCGTCTGAAATACAATGTATTGCATACGTTCTCCTGAACTGTTAATAACCTTTATTTAATTATCTTTAAATTACATTGTTGCACTTGCCTTAATAATTTCTTTAAACAATTTCTAATAACTTCTATTTTGTTATACATACATACATACATTGGGGGATACATAACTCACGGACTGCTTGAAAAATGTTTGAGAGTTAAAATATAGGTGCCGTGTATGTGTTGTCGCGCACTTTAACTATCCCCGCCTTGTCTTTAAGAGCAAGAAGGGCCAAATTTAAACTTTCCATGTAAAAAATCTCGACTCCTGGCCAATGTAGTACCTTCGAGTGGAGCTTTGCGAAGTCAAGTGTGTACGGGGGGGCTTTGCATATGACTGCTAATCTCAAAACCGCTTAAAAAATGTTAGGCGAGCATGTTTCACAAAAATACCCCTCGTTTTAATGAGAGGTAAAATGTAGATTTTGGGTGTGTTGTCTCACACGAAAGATCCCTATTTTGCTTGCAATAGCAAGGAAGGGGCAAAATTCAAAATGTCTAGGTAAGAAAAACTCGCTTTCTTGCCAATAAAGTAGCTTCGGGTGGAGCATTAAAGAATCAAATGTACAGGTAAAATATTTGGCGGGTCCGTGGGTTAGATAAGTTTGCGTGTGACTACTAATTCTGAGGTCCTGTGTTTGACTTACGATACGGACCGCTTGAAAAACGTTAGGCGAGCGTTTTTTATAAAAGTACGCCCTCGTTCAGATGAGAGGTAAAATGTAGATCCCGTGTGTGAGTGTTGTCACGGACGTTTAATATCCCTACCTCGTTTGGAATAACAAGAGTTTGGCAAAATTCGAAATTTTCAGGTAAAAAAGAACTTGCTTCCTAGCCAATATAGAACCTTCGTGTGGAGCAATGGAAAATAAAAAGCCAAAAGTACGAGACTGCTCCGTGGATCAGATAGGTTCAGGTATTATTGCCGATGCCATGATTCTCGGATTCGATTCCCGACCCGGACCGCTTCAGAAATATTAGTCGAGTATTTATTACAAAAATACGCCTTCGTTCGTATAAAAGGTAAAATGTAGGTCCCGTAGGTGCACGATAAAGATTTTTACCATGCTTTGAATAGCAAGGGTTCGGCAAAATACAAAATTTCCACCTTAAAAAGCTCGCTTCCTGGACATTGAGGTATATTCGAGTAGAACATTGTAAAACCAAATGTAGGGATATAACGTGTGGCGTCTGCGCTTGAAAAATATTACTCCAGCTTTTTTCACAAAAATCCCTTGATATTTTGAGAGGTATAATGTAGGTCTCGTGTGTGTGTGTGTGTGTGTGTGTGTGTGTGTGCGCGCGCGCGTGTGTGTGTATGTGTGTGTGTCGTGCACGTTAAAAGTTCCTACTTAGCGTGGAATAGCAAGCGTTCGGCAGAATTCGAAATTTCCAGATAAAAAAAATTGCTTCCTGCCCAATATAGTACTTTGGTGTGGATCAATGAAAAGCAGGGGGACAGTCCATAGTACGTTGCGGCTCCGTAGATCAAATAGGTTTACTTATTACTGCCGATGCCAAAGTTTCGGGTTCGATTCTCGACACGGACTGCTTGAGAAATGTTAGTCGAGTATTTATCACAAAAATACGCCCTCGTTCGTTTGAAAGATAAAATACAGGTCCCGTACGTGAGTGTAGGCATGCACGATAAAGATCCTTACCTTGCTATGAATAGCAATGTTTCGGCAAAATGAAAAATGTCTAACTACCTTAGAAAGCTCGCATCCTGGCCAGTGTAGTATTTTTTCCAGTGGAGCATTGTTAAACCAAATGTAAGTATAGATTGTTTCGACTCTGTTGGTTAGATAGGTTCGCATGTGACTACTAATCCCAAGGTCCAGGGTTCGATTCCCGACACCGCTTGAAAAATGTTAGGCCAGCATTTTTCACAAAAATGGGCGTTTGTTAGTTACAGAGGTAGAATGTAGGTCTCTACCTTGCATGTAAGAGCAAGGGTTCGGCGAAATTTAAAATTGTAAAAACTCGACTCCTGGTCAATGTAGTACTTTTGGGTCGGTCATTGGGAAATCAATTGTTAGAGGTTTAGCGGGGATGGCGGCTCCATATATCAGACTACTGATCTCAAAGACCTGGATTCTATTCCCGACACGGTCCGCTTGAAAAATGTTAGACGAGCATTTTTAACAAAACTACACCTTCGTTCGTCCCGTGTGTGAGTTGTCACGCACGTTTAAGATCTCTACCTAGGTTAGATTAGCAAGGGTTCGGGAAACTTCAAAATGTCTACGTAAAAAAATCGCTTACTGACCAATGTATTACCTTCAGCTGTAGGAGGTAGAACGGGGTACTAAACACAAAAGTAGTTTTAGATAAGCTACTATGGTTTAATAAACACACTATTTTGTATCATGAGCAGTAGCGGTCTTCAATAAACAGGTTTTGATAATTAAAAGTTATAAAATCTGCATACAAATATTAAAAATTTTTTTAAATGACTAGCAAAATATGCGGTTCTGCCTCACCAATAGAACAGAACAAGAATTAATCATATTCATTAAAGTAATTATAAAATCATTAAAAAAAGTGTGATTTAAAAACGAAATTCACAAACAAGAAGTCCTCAGTCTATCCCGTCCAAATGTTGTGACCCCATTTAAAACGTTGTTGAAATGACATCCAGCCTTTATTTAAAGATAAGTTCGGCATCTTCCTCGCTGTGCTCATTTGAAACACGTTTCAATATATCATTCTTTTTTTTTCTCTTGTAATCTTAGGCTTTCTAAAGGTATTCCTTTCCTTGTCGTTCAAAAGTCGATTTTTGGCATTTTTTCCTTTAGCTTTAGCTTCTCTACTTTTGTCTTTAGAAATTCCTCTAATTCTTTTTTACATGGTGAACTGATTAAGACTGCAGTCTTTCCTTTTTTACCAGCTGTCCCTGTTACTCCTTGATTTACTTTTAGTACAGACATGACCACTTTAGGCGAAGAACTGATGAACTGTCGCTCACTCTGGCAACAAACATTGTAGAACATGAAGGATGAGCTAAATCAGCATTGTTTACAAACCGAACCTTCTTTGCGGGAAGACATAGCTCAAGCCTACCTCATTTTGTAGAATTCTATGACAGATTGGTGTTTCAGTGGACTGCTCAGTAGGTTGAGACGTTTCTTTTTCATTAAGTTTGATGTCTGTCGTCTCTGTTAGAAGAAAATCTGCTTTTGAAAATATTTTGTCATATAAAGGTCTTACTTCTTCTAAAACCGTTAATTGCAGTTGTCTTTGCTTCTGATTGAAGATAAGTTATGCCAAAAAGGAACGAAATTTGCCACCATTTTACAACCTTAACTAGATTACATAGGAGCCACATTTTGATCTAATCAACACAATTCAACCTCCAAGGTTTCAAGAAAAACACACCGACTCTGGTTGCTGTTGAAAATTGAACCAGACCAAGAATAATTCAGATATGCTATCTTGCACGTCTAGTAGGCCTGAGCACAAGCTCCTGGAAGCAAGCTAGAGTCTCTTTTTGGAAAACACCAGCTTGGGAAGAGCAAACGTTTCTGAGGGCAGCTGCGGTTTTCGTTCGTTCTGCAGATGTCAAACAACCCACATGTCTTTTACCTTTAAGAGTTACAATCTTTGGATGTTGTTTGGGATTGACATAAAATTTTGTTTCATCAAAGTTAAATATTTTCTCCACTGTAAGTTAGTGATAATCAATAATTTAAGTTAATGGGGTAAAAACTGCCCTGCTGAAATTTTGTTAAACATAATTGTTTGTGGATTAGATGTGGATTCAGGCTCACAAGTACTTAAGTTCGAATGCCTTTCGGTGAATGTTTTCACCCAATCCTCGTCAGTCATGCGTGTTTCTTTGCTAAATCTGTTACTAAGTTCATTTCTTACAGTCAGTGTAAAGCCAATGAGCGCAAATTTTTCATGGTCAGTCCAAAAAGACGACTTACCATAGATTTTAGTTAATAAACCAATTCATTTTCTTGATCTGTAGTAAATACAGTAATATGTTTCATTCATTTTATTTATTTCATAATGTGGGTATTTCTTTTTCTTTTTCATGTATCTTTCTGATGTGGTCTGTGGAAGATTAAATTGGCATGATGATTTCAAATAGCCAACTTCATTACTAATAACCGCTTAAATGGCTGCACTCATTGCTTCAATCGTCCATTTTTATCGCTGTCCTCTATTTATATTCAGGGACCATCCGCAATAATAAGAATATATTAATTCTTAAGGTGGATCAAAAAACCTGCAACGGATGGGGGCAGAACTGAGTAGAACCTACTTCGTTCAACCAGAGGATAGTTTTTAGTGTATTGTTTCATTGGGGTTGATCGATTAATTATACAAAACTAAGCCTTACCAAACGATCTATTTAATTAATACACAAAAACTCATATGATCAAATGACTTGATACGATGTTACGTTTGTTTTGAACATCCCATACATTTTTTTTTCTGTTAATAAGAAATACGCGGTCTAATAATTTTCAACTCAAATCCCTTTTGCGCAAAAAACCAAAATTAATTCAGTAAATTAAAATAACCTTTTCACGTGTTAATTCATTTATCTATTTGTATAAATTCAATTCTTATTGTTACATCCTAGAGCCTAATTAATAATAAACACTCCTTCTAAGAATTCCCCAACGTAAAGTTTATGCTAAAATTAAACAGGCGATAACTGGTTCTAGGTATCGAATAATTTATTCTTATGTGTTTTCTATTGAAAGCTTCGTCTAATTAAAGCTGCATATTATCCCAATAAACCGTGTTTTTCCAGTTTTATTTCCTTAAAAACAATATTACGTTAAGCTCTGGTCATTAGTGAAACGAAATTAATATTCACCTGCTTTTCAATCTACACAGCGAAAACACGTGTAGAATGGTTGGTGGTTTCTTTTATTCTTTATAAAAAGTTCCCGCACGCCTTACAGCGTGGTGAGTATTTATGGGTTTTATAAAAATTGTACTTTTTGACGACAATAAATTAATTTTATTTATAATTACCATAGCTCCTTTCGGTGGCCCTTAAATCCACAAATAGTCGCTTGTTGTAATGAGAGGACCACCCCAAAGCGGGATTACGCGCACCTCTGTTTCGCTCCGTTTTTAGAAACGGTAGGAACCAACCCGACGGTGATGACTCGAGGGTGAGTGTTTATACATTAATTTTCTTAGATGGATACCCGGTAGTTGTTGAAAACAACATATGTACACGGGTCTATGGATACATCATCTTGTTGGTGGTAAAATGACTGGTTGTTTGTATGTGCGAGGATATAATAATGTTTACTGATTTCTTTATTAGAATAAGGTTATGTATAGAATTCCGTACTTACAATGCTGAGTTCGAGCCGTGGTTTTTAGTGGGGTAATTTTGTTCCTTTTACTTGTTTGAAGATTAATATAGGGGGTTATCTAAAAACTGCAGCTCGCCATGTTAGAAATGATTTTTTTTTTATTCGTAAATATGTATATTGTGTACCTACAAATTGTTCGTTTTTGATACTATTGCGTTTTGTATATAATTTTGTTCTTTTTTAAATTAGAGATTTTTAGTTTGTAAATGTTTGATTTTGCGTGAGTGAGTATATTTTTATTTCAGGCCTCTCTTAAATTTTTTTTGTAGATATAATGCCCCGCCCACTCGCCGATTGAGCCCGGTCAATTTCTTTTTTATCTTCCGCGTTTTTATTTTCTTTTTTTAGACTACGTCGCTGAACGTAGCAACGACTTACCTTGAGTTAGGAGAGAAAAAGTTGGAATAAAATATCTAAAATACAGTAAGTCAGAATTTTACTACAAAAGCGTAATAAAAATGGCCGTTTCTGTTGCATGTTTTTATGCTGTGCTAGTTAAAATAGTTCCGCTAGGTTGCAGCATCATAGAGCCGCAACGCCATTGTGCCCCACCTCCCCATTCTACCCCGCTTTTCCCTAGTCACCAAAAATATACATAATTTATACTTTTGTTTACTAATAAACACTTAAGCTATAATATTATTAATTTTGTGTGTTATATATTCCCTACAAACAACTTACCCCGTTCGTAGCCACTTATCGCTGTCAATCGTTTCGTTTGTTTTCTTGTCATCATCCCAATACCCTAAAACATTACTATAGCTTCTTACACATAGTTCACCAGGTGTTCCAAAAGGAACTATGTTATTGTCTGTATCTACCACCTTTACCTCACAATGATCACAAATTTGCCCCACGTATGTGTGTGTTACATGTTCGCTTTCTCCTGGCAGTGATACAAAAACTGCAGAGGTAGTTTCTGTTAATCCATAGGCATGCTGAAACAAAAATATGCTAGTGTAACTACTTTTGTATTTGTCTTTTGGCCTTTATTTCTAATAAATATAAGTCTAATAACTATTCTTCACACTCACACGTAATTACAGCACCAATCTTACTAGTAATTGATTTATTTAAGTAAATTTCTTTACATTGCTTTATGTACATCAAACGTTTATTAAGACCGAGTTCAAGCTCATTCTTCTCAATCACAACAAAATTTCGCGTTTATATACAAGAATCCTTTACTCTAGTTAAATCGGGACATCTAGAATGTTCGCTTTCAAACCTGTTAATCATCCTTCTTACTCTTAGGCGACATGATTGTAATACGATATCTATGAATCATTCTTTCTTATCGCTAAACAGATTTGAAGACGTCTTAACAAAACAGAATAAGCGTAATTTTCAGAATTTTCTATATACTTATTAATTACGTTACGCCCCCCCCCCCTCCATATGTTCTGTTGCAAAACATTTTGCGTATCGGAAACTGAATATCCCTGTGACGATAAGAGCAACAGAAGAAAATAACAATCGATACTCTTAATAGCAGGTGATGTTCCATTTAGAAACTTGCATGTTAAGATTTGGATCTCGGTCGTCTGGAATAGTACCTCCAGCATGTTCTGTACTACTCTCCAGTTCAATATACCGAGCCCACAACCAATGTTGAGTTTGGCCAGCTTCTTGTCCTCAAACTCCATCATCTGGTCTTTGAGATTCACTAATGTCTTCCACACGTCGTTGTAACTAAGGTTACCAAACATACAGGGGGTATTTAAAAAATAATTGCTTTGTCACTGGGTAATAAATGCGATGACGTTCATCTTTAACGTGTATAGTTTTTGTTTCTTAATCTTCTTTGGGAATTAAATTTATTTTGACAACGATCCTAGGTCATGAATCGAAACGTATATAAACATGATTTTAAAAACTCCAAGTAGTTTAATTTCCAAAGAAGATTAAGAAAAATACTAAACAAACCACAACAAACATACCGGGTGTATGGTTTTGCCCATCTTTAACCTTGATCACCAAATTTACTTTTGAACACCGTAGCAATCCCTTGGGTCATATTGAAATCCGCCGCGACCCAATGTGCAAGAGATTATTTCGGCGGCACTTCAAATAAATCTTCTTGATCTCTTCGGTAATCCCAAACCTCACCTCACCGGTACCGCTGTACATGAACAATGAACCATTCATAATTTGGGCCAGATTTTGGTTCGTCTTTCTGGCTTGCTACTCCACTTTATCATGTCCTCCGGCATTGTCGTAATCGTCACGGTCGTAAAATTTCTAATCTCTAAATGTTCACCACTATTGTTCTGCCCTTTGGAAGCTTACGAATCCTATATACTACATCGCTGATTAGTTTCAGTACTTCGTAACAATCCTTCCAATTTCTTTGTACCTTTAGTGACAATCCACGTCTCCATATGGGATTGTAGAGCCATATGCGGTCACCCATTTGAAAAACTAGATTTTTGCGCCTTGATGTCATACCTGGTCTTCATCTGGTCGCTCATAATCTGAATATTCTTTCTTACATCTCCATGGATGTCGTGATTTTTCCGCGCGACTCTCGCCATAACTTTTGCCTACATCGTCTTCTGTAGGCTTACTACCACACCAAAGATCACAGAGTGAACGCGTCTCACGTACCAGCATAGCGCATGAGGTAGTCTGTCCAGTACTCCCGTAAACCATAGATCGACAGGCCAATAAAAATAGGTGTACGTATTGGTCCCAGTCCACTTGCTGTTCAAAGATTACCTTGGAGAGATACTTTTCCAAATTGCAGACATGTGTTCCACCATACCATCTAATTGAGAGTGCAACGGTGTCATTCTGGTCTTTTCATTCCCAGCAACCGGCAAACTTCTTGAAATTGCGCGACTCAAAATTTCTGCTTTAATTAGCGTGCAGCTCTAAAGGTATAAAATCTTTTTGACTACTACGGCAGCGACGGTTGTTGCTGCCTGGTTGGGTATGGAATACACCTCGGTCCATTTTGTAAAGTAGTCCATCACTAGCAAAATGTATTAATTTCCAGAATCAGTTTCTGAGAATGGGCTTGCGATGTTAAATGCTAGCTACGTTGTCTGACTATTCAGGGGCGCAAATAACTGGCACTTCCTGCACCATTCCCTCACGTCTTTCTTGCAGCCTACCCAGTAAAAATTTTTACGAACTATCTCCAGCGTTTTTGTGACGTCGAAGTGCCCTGCGAACGTCTCATATAGATGTCATAAAATCTCGAACATCCAGCTCCTGGCAACGCCACCTAAAGTATACTCAAAGATCCATCTTCTTGTTCCAAGGCTGCACCAAGATGCCCGTCCTCTAACAGAATTGTGTTCAGTACGACTTCAGCGTGCTACTTAGCGGTCTAACATTCTGCCACGACGGACGCTTTCCTATGATTTTCCAATCCTTAATGATGACTAGGTCTAGATGATTTTCTTGCTTGATCCAAGGTGCTGTGGCTCCCAATCGTCGTTAATCACGCTTGTCCGACAAAGAATTCCTCTCAGCTGTAAACAATAGCTATGATCTTCAAGACAAGGCTGTCTCAACAACGCATCTGCGTTATGCTAACTTGAACTCGTTCAATCTTCAGTCCTGAAATCGCACTCCTGCAATCTTTTTATACATCTCGTGTCCTGCCCTTCCGGTTTCTAAAGCCGCAGTTGCCTCTTCAGCACTGCGTGATTTTTTCTCAGGTGAAACTTTCGATCATAAGGATACTAATAAAAGTGTTCTACCAATTTCATTACAGCTAACAGTACTTTCTTCGTAGTTTCTTTCCGGTTTCGAGAGCATTTTGCTGATATAACCAATCACTTTTTCTTGTCCATCCTGTAACTGGGACGACAGACACACTTCCAATAACAACAGTACTTGCGTTCATGCCAAGTATGAATTTGCATTCCGACCGAGGCTAACCTAAAACCGGGTTGCCGTCAATTAATGTTTTAGCTGTTACAACGCATTTTGACAGAGTTCATCCCATACATAATCACGCCCTTCTTCGGTTAATTTAGCCAAGGGTTTGGCAATATTCGGAATCACAAGATTATTATTTACTTTAGCATTAGCTTAATCACTATTTGTAGGCACGAATTTATTTTTCTAAAACGTTTATACCACATACGCGAATTTATTTATACGTTAATTTATATACATCAAATTTAACGTTTATTAGAACCGAATTCAAACTAAACTGTAGCAACGGGGTTCACACTTTTATACGATAATCCTTTATTCTGGAGAAGTGAAGAAAAATCTAGAATACGCACTATCAAACTTTTCGAGAACAACTCTGTTGTTTTTTGACTAATACGTCGACAACGGTTGCTGTCCTAAATTCTTGAACACGCGGCTATTGGTAACTTCCACCCAAAACGTACTCATAGATCCATCTTCATTTTCTAGTGTTCTCCTCTAACTTCAAGAAATTTCGTTGTGCTCAGTACTAGTTTAGCGTGCAGCTTAACGGGCTAACATTCTGCAACAGCAGGCACCCTTGTCTAATTTCTAATCCACAATGACGCCTGTGTCTGAATCATCCTCTTCGTTACGTTTTTTTTTTGGCAGCCACGTTGGGCGCCAAATTTATGTTACGTAACACAAAGAAAGTCAAAGAAATGACCGGGCTCAATCGGAGAGTAGAAGGGGTTGTAGAAAGCAGACTGACATATAATGTATGCGGCGGTAAGGAGTTAGTGACCATACCTGCAAGAAAATTAGTTAAGCAAACCTGAAAAAAAAGAATAAGTATAGCAGCGATGAAAAGTCTAAGTTATTCAGTACTTTGTAGAATGTAAAAAAAAACTGTTTAGATAATCTATATAATATAACAACGGTAAAAGCAATACAGACAAATGTTTAGTACAAAGTGAGGTAATATTGGGGAGTAGCAGAAACGTTTCCTCACACACCAATTAAACATAAATCAGACAAAATGTTTACAAAAGATAAATAGATAAGACACAATTGGTATGAGTAATTCAGTAGTATTGATTTTTCTTTCTTTTTTTTTCTATGTTTTAAAATAGCATGCAAGTCTATTGTAAAAGGTATCAGAACGACAAAGATATGGTAAAGCAACGAATAGATATTTAAAGTAATAACCAGTAGGAAATAGTTCAACTTACAAAAGTCCTTCAGCAACGCTTCCTTGCAACTGAAGTGTGGGATTCAACGATGTCCTGCACTAACGAAGCACTTCACCCTTGACTGTGAGGGTGTTGATGGAACTTATCACACGTTACACTAATCACACCTACGTAGTTCACTGGTGTTAGTAGCAGACATTATCACGCGTCGGGACTATGTAGCCTTGATAAATTCTATTTTCTAAGACAATAATTTCGAAATATTCCGCAGCACTAGTTCAATTCCAACTGGGACCAGATGTATATTATGTTCATAAACATCCCAAAAAGCAGTGAGAAACTTCAAACAATACCTTTGTAAGACGGCAATCTGCCATATTTCGCAAATAACGAAATTTGCGCAAGTAATGATCACTTTCAGATTCTTTGTTGTTAGAAAATACAGAAACTACAGTATCACTGTATTTAAATAATCCAAAGTATGCGCTACTCTGAGAAGAACAGGACCGCGAAACTAGATTGAACACACAGTTTAAATATAAAAGACAAAACAACTAAAAAGAACCATAATGGGTAAAGCACGTGTATCACTAAAGCAAGTCCGTCAAATGTTCTTTAAAACATTTATCTCACAAGAAAACAACTAAAAACAATTAGTAAGGCAACGCGTATCACTAAAATAATGTTCCGTAAAACAAGCACGTGCGGTCGAGTCAACAAGTTCTATCACTTTTTTTCCAACAGAAAAGCAACAAAAAGAACAATTAGTAACGCAACGCGTATCACTAAAACCGTCAGTCAATGACCTAAACATAAATCAGACACGTTACATATAAAGTATACTTCCTTTAAAAGCCATCAGAACTACACTATTCTCAAAAGCAGAAAGAAGCAGTATTTTCAACGTACTTAGTATACCGGAACCAAGAACAAACTCCGACTGTTCTTTGTTTATTCAACTCGTCGCTATTACAACCGCTTATCGCCTATTATCTAGACTTGTATATTCACATAAGGAATTAAATTTATATTTACGGCAAGACAAGAACGATGCAATCTATTCATTATAACACGACGCATTCGTCAACGAGTTAATAAATATTAAATATAGAAATAGTAATTTGTAGAAATGTATTTATAAATTGGGAAACAGCGTGAAATGTTAAAAGTACAAAAATGCCCGTTACATCTTGTTTGGTCCGCAGCTGCTGTAGTTGTCAATCGGTGTTAATCACGATTGTCTGACAAAGAAGACTACATTTCGTCTGTAGCCAATAATGGCTATAATCTGCAGGACAACGCTGTTGCGAATCTGCGGTGTTTGAGCCCAGGCAGCCTCGTGGATCAAACAGATTCGCACATTATTGCCAGGTTCGATTTCCGACAAGAAGTGCTTGAAAAATATTAGGTGAACATTTTTCACAAAAATATGCTAACGTTCGTGTGAGAGGTATAATGTAGATCCTGTGTGTGATTGTTGTCACGCACGTTAAAGATCCTTACCTTACCTGGAATAGCTAGGCTTTGGCAAATTCAAAATTTCTAGGTAAAAAAACTTGCTTCCGGATCAATGTGGTTCTTTTGGGTGAAATATTGGAAAATCAAATGTAGGGGCTACCTTAAGTCAGTTCGATGTTCAGTGTCCAATTCGTACTCCTGTAACCTTTCGATAATCTTGCGATCTGTCTTTCTGGGCTCATGAATTTTAGCAGCCACTTGAGTGTTGCGTTGCTTGATCTGTTCTCAGATGAAATCTTCAACCATAAAGGTACTTATAAAAGTGTTCTACAGATTTCACTACAGCTAACAGTACGCAGTACTTAGTTTCCGGTTTCAAGAGCACGTTACTGAAATAAGAATTACTTTTTCTTTTCCATCATGTATCTGGGGAACACACTTACAAAGTCAACATCACTTGCTGCCGTATCTAATATGAATTTGCTGTCCGACCGAGGCTAAATTAAAATCGGAGCTACCATCAATGAGTGCTTTCGTTATTCGAACGCATTTTAACAACCTTCATGCCAGGCATTATCAAGCACTTCTTCTTAGTCAAAGGTTTCGCAATCTTCGGAAATTCAATAGCAAATATTCTACAACATGTGCATAATTTCCACAAACGAGGAATTGGAAGACTCGTTTAAAGCCAGTCGGGGTTGGTTTGACAAGGAAAAGGACCGGCATTTACTCCGTCGTCAGGCATTGTGATGCAGCAAGTTCGGATGTGAAGGCATTATAATTTAATTGAGGGCCACTATGTTTTCGGCCACGTCCCCAATGTTCCACCCGGAGGTACTACATTGGGGGATGTGAAAGCAGCTGAGGTTTACATCAAAACGTTTTCCGAACTGATAGAAGCTAAAGGATACATCCCCCAGCAAGTCTTTAACTGTGACGAGACAGGGTTTTTCTGGAAAAAATGCCGAATAGGTCTTACATAGCGGCAGAAGAGAAGAAGATGCCAGGTCACAAATCCATGAAAAATAGATTAGCTCTAGCAATTTGCGCCAATGCGAGTGGCAACTGCAAAATCAAGCCTTTGCTGATATACCATTCGGAAAATCCCAGAGCTTTTAAGTCACATAGGATTTTAAAAGAAAAACTGCAAGTTATGTGGAGGGCAAATCCGAAGGCGCGGGTCACCAGAAAATTCTTTGTGAAGTGGATAAACCTGGTGTTTGACCCTTCTGTTAAAAAGTATCGACAGGAAAACAACCTACCCATGCAAGCCCTTCTCGTCCTCGGCAATGCCACTGCTCACCCACCAAATCTCGAAGATGATTTACTCGAAGAGTTCAAGTTTATAAAGGTTTTCTACCTACCACTCAACACCACTCCTATCCTGCAGCCCATGGATCAGCAGGTGATCTCTAATTTAAGAAGTTGTACACCAAGCACATTTTTCGGCGCTGCTTTGAGGTGACCGAGAACACAAATTTTACGAGAGTTCTGGCAGGACCACTTTAACATTGTGATATGCTTAAGAATTATTGATCAGGCCTGACTGGGTGTTACAACGAGGACCTTAACCTCTGCATGGGTGAAGCTGTGGCCTGAGGCTGTAGCTGAAAGGGCCTTTGAAGGATTGGAACCCAAAGTGTCAGTGGTAGAGGAAATTGTTTCTCTGAGAAAACCCATGGGTTTGGAAGTGAATGAGAGAGATGTGAACGAACTCGTCGAGGAACAGACTCTGGAAGGAGTTACACGATCTACATCCGCAGCAGCATACGGTGGTTCAACGAAAAATTAGTTTTGAAAAGGAGCAAGAGATGGAGGAGGTTATCTTTACAATAGATATAAAGGAGATCTTGGGAATGTAGGAGAAAGTTAGAGTTCTTGGATAAAAATCACCCCGAAAAAGTTGCAACTGGTCGTGCATCGGAGTTGTTCAACGAAACTTGCCTAACTTATTTCCGCAATATTCTGAAAGGGAGGACGAAACAAACCTCCTTGGATAGTTTTTTTAAACGATCTGCAAGTGAAAATGAGCAAAGCGTGACGAAAAAATCGAAGATCAGTGACGAATATTGAGCGCTTCCGTAAGCACTTCACTTTTTCTTTTATTATGTTTTTATAGAATATGTATTTGTTATTTATAAATAAACGTGTCTTCTTGTAAATCATTTTTCTTATTCAAAAACACTTAACAAAAACAACTGAGGTGGTTTTTTGGGAGCTGGAACGGATGAATGGCATTTCAATTAATTTCAATGGGGAAAATTGCTTTGAGATACGAGCAATTTGACATACGACCAAGCTTACAGAACGAATTAAACTCGTATGTCGAGGTACCACTATATTTATATTGGTTTTGCTAATCATAGTTTATTTAAACTTTTACGAAATCCATGGACTGATGCCTTTTGATACATACCCTTAAGTCTCTGACATTTAAAACAGTTTTTATTTGACTAAGGATTGTAGGTGAACTTGTAGCTGCTCCAAATAGTGCAATTCGTGGATGTATATTCAACTTTTCTTTTTTCTGAGCCGATATTAAGTCGATATACATTGTGGGTGTACCAAAAAGAAGATTGCATCTAAAATAATATACATGAGATAGGAGTGCTTACTACTTGTTTCTACACATACTCTTCTTCATGGATTGCTCTAAGATTTTCTAAAGGGTTATAAAGTGTCGATGGAATAACGATCGTCATTTCAAAATGTAATAAACATCCAAGGGCAGTCGTATCACCAAATACATGAAAAAATGGAATTTGAACGCATGCAATATGTTGCATTTCTTGAAATCCCATTCTCTTTCCGGCAAAGTAAGCATTATTTATTGACGCTAAATGGGTTTGAACTGCAGCTTTGGGTTGACCTGTAGTTCCCTAAAATCATAATTGTTATTTTACTGTTCATGCTTAAATTATAGATTTTCTTAACTACTAGGCTCTAAAAGGTTTTCCGTATCACTACCAATTAAAATAATAGATCGTAGCCATAATTCTTTTGGTAATAATATTTTTAATTGTACAGGATGTATACCTTAACCTGAATTTCAGTTCTTAATTGTAGAAAATAAAATGATGAATTGTAACCTCTGTTTACTTTATTTTAAAAATTCCAATCGAAGGTATACTCATAAGGAAATGGAAAATAAAATGGTTACCAAAACTATTAGCCAGACCCTACCATCGTGCATTTGTGCGTAGATTTTGTAACTATTAAACGACACTTCAATTTAAGTTACGGATTTTTTTAAGCTAAATTGGGATACTTTTGAAATAAAGAAATAAAACACTTTTGTAGGGCACTTGAGGCCATTATTTATGTAGGAAAAGAAAGGTGTTATCGAAAGGAGCGGAAACCACATAAACACGACATTAGAGGCCACAAAAAGCAGATTGTTATGAAATGTGTTTTTCCTATTTCTTTTGGTTTTCTACAGATATCTTTATTCCTCTATTATTTCTATAACCTATTTGTTATTGACTTTGTCTGTCCATGCTATCATCCTCATACATCTGAAGCACAACATTCCAGAAGGCTTCTATCTCATTCTGTTTGCTTTTCCTATTGTTTCTATTTCATAGACGTACTGTGCTGTGTTTCTATGTTTGTTATATTTGATCATAGGCGGTGTTCTTTGTTGTTAGTTGCAGTACGGTCGCCTTCTATTGTTCTACAATTATATACCTTATTTACCTGGTATTCAATGGTATGTAACGGGGGGTAAGCATAGCCTGTGATTGCCAAGTTCCCTCGGCACTTGAACAATTGCCGAATTAATATTTTTCCAATATATCCTTTCCCACAATCAACATTAGTTGAAAATATTTCACAACCAACACCTGTAGATGTTTATAGTCATCATCAGATTTAAGATCACTTATTGTTTGTCATTAGGTATTCCGTCTTGAAACTGGTTGGACGCGTAACTCCACTTATTTATGTTCTGAGCTAGCCTACAAAGTTCCCTGAAATTTCCACAACAACCTATATACAGCTTGGTTTTCTTTCTATTGCTTTCTAATTATATGTGCTGTTTCTTACGCTTTAAACCCAAATTCTTACAGTTTAAAACGTGAATTCTTACATTTATAAACGTCGATAATCTACAGTTAAAAAGTCGATAAATACATCGCGCAAGCGCGATATAAAAAAGCGAGCGACGCTACTGGCGGATGGTAGCGCTAACCTTTTTACAGATTTGGCGCGCCCATCTATCAATGACGTCACCAATGCACAAATTATATTACGCAATAATCGGAAATATAAATTTAAAACAATAGTTCATGTCAGCGAACAAATTAAACAATGGACTACTTACATCAGAAATCCGAACGTCCTGCGGGGTTGAGCTAAAGTTGGCCTCTATTAAAGTCCATCAGGGCTACGGAGGGATCTTTTTAGGTAGTTAAAGATGGTACGCCCAACGCTCTTCCAAAGCGTTCGGACCAGCTCCGGCAGTCATGGGCTCGTTCATCCAGGGTCGTGCAGTACGGTTCGCCAACGGCTGCAAATTGTCACCTACCTATGTAGGGAATGGACAGGAAACATGGTAAAGGGCGACAAACAAAGATAAGCAATCAAGGGAATCTACATAGATAAGATAAGGCACGATACGATACCTAAACGTCCACTCCACTCGAAGGTTCGGGCAAAAAAGCCACGTTAAAGCGTCTAACGGAAACTTCATCCCCACTTTTTACACGTCGGCGCGAAGTTATTCGTCCAACCCACTATTGACGTGACAGAAATACGCGCACCGTGTCTTTTTAATTTGTGGCGCGAAACTTCCGCACATCAAAATTAACCTAAAAACAATGTTTAAGGGCCAATTTATTGGCACGTAACATGTTTCACCGATATTCAGTATTTGAAAGGGGGTGGCGTCGCGTGAATCAATGTAGTAAGCGTAAGACTACGGATTCCAAGGTCCTGGGCTCGAATCCGACTGCTTGAAAATGGTAGGTGAGCATATTTCACAAAAATTACACCCTCGTTCGAATGAGAGGTTAAATGGAGGTCCCGTGTGTGAGTGTTGTCACGCACGTTAAAGATCCCTACCTTGCCTGGAACGGCAAAGGTTCGGCAAAATTCTAAATTTCCAAGCAACAAAAAACTTGCCTTCTGGCCATTGGAAATGTAAATGCACGGCATGTGAGGGGGGGGGGGAATCCGTGGCGTAGTTGATATGCGTGTTACTACTAAACTCATGGTCCCGGATTCCAATCCCAACATGGTCCACTTGAAAAATATTAGGCGAGCATTTTTCACAAAAATACGCACTTGTTCGGATGAGATGTAAAATGGAGGTCCCATGTGTGAGTGTTGTCACGCACGTTAAAGATCCCTACCTTGCTTGGAAAGGCAAGGGTTCGGCAACATTCAAAAATTTTCAGGTAAAAAAAAACTCGATTTCTGACCAATGTAGTACCTTGAGGTGAAGCATTGGAAAATCACATGTAGAGGTATGTGAAGGGGGTTAAGCAGACTGTGGCTGGCAGTGTTCCTCCAACACTTAAACTTTTGCCAAATTAATAGTACTCCATGATATCTTCATCATACGTCTGTAGCACCACATTCCAAAGGCCGTATACTGCTGTGCTCCACGCATATGTTTTAAGCAACCTTTTCCCAGTTTCTATGTTTGATATCTTTGTACACAACAGTTGCTTTTTCTTGTTAAATCTTGCACGACATTGTGCTGGTCTTTGTTTTATATCTTTTGTGCTTTTCCATCTTGCGTTAATTGACTTCCAAAGTAGCAGAAAGCCTTAACCTCTTGTAAATTCTCGTTACCTATTTGTATTCTTGTTTTTTGTTTATTTTCTCCACCTTTGCATACTAGAACTTTAGTTTTATTTTTGTTAATTTTCATACCGTATCTCTATGTTAGAACGATTTCCATTTTATTAAGAGCACCTTCTAACTCTTCTTTGCTAGATGCTAATACCCACAATCATCTGCATATCTACACATATCAATCTTTAGCTTTATTTTTGTTAATTTTCACACCGTATATCTCTGTTATAACTATTTCTATTTCATTAAGAGCACTTTCTAATCCTTCTTAGCTAGATGCTAATCCCGCAATATCATTTGTAAATCTAAGCATTTGAATCTTTTGTCCTTGCATAGTAATTCCAGATGTCGTCTTGTATTTGACAGTATTCATTGCCTCTTCAACGTACAAGTTAAAAATTATTGGTGATAGGGCATATCCCTGTCTCACCCCTTTCCTAATATTTACTTCTCTACTTTCCTGCTATTTTATTACTGCTGTTTGGTCTTTGTATAAGCTATGTACTATCCATCTATCCCTAAAACTCATTCCAATCTTTTTGAGTATTTCGAACAATTTTTTCCATTTAACATTTTCGATTGCTTTTTCAGATCTACAAACCCTATATACGCGCTTTCCCCCTTTTCTATTGTTTTCTCAATTACCTATCACCCTCAGAGCTAAAAATAGCCTCCCGTGCTCCCCTGCTTCGCTTAAACCTAAATTGATCTGCTCCTAGTATTTCTTCAGCTCGTTCTTTTATTCGTCTTTGTACCATTCTAGTTAATATTTTTGACACGTGTGCCGTCAGACTTATTGTTCGAAATTTTTCACATCTATCCGCGCCTCACTTCTTTGGTATAATTACTATGATGTTACGTTAAAAATCTTTGGATATCTCGCCTGTCTCATAAATATACCTTACAAGTTGGAAAAGACATTCTGTTACTGCATGTCCAGAGGCTTTTAGAGTTTCTGCTTGCACCTTATCTGCGCCCGGCGCCTTGCCATTTTTCAAACCCTTTAATGCTAATTCAAACTCATCTCGCAATATAGGATATCCCAAGTCATCATTTTCAATGCCTGATTCCCGTTCTAATACTGCTTATAAATTCCCTATATATTCTTGTCATCTAACCACGTTCTCTACATTTTCTATAATGACGTTTCCTCTCGCGTCCTTTATATCCCTAAAATTCATTTTAATTAGTTTGTTTGCTTCGTCGTCTGTCTTTCCTATTTCCATTTTAGTTTGTACATCTTTACACTTTTCATCAATGCATTGTTCTTTAGTTTTTCTGCAATTGCGAATAATTTCTCATTTTATGGCTTTGTATCTCTGTTTTCCTATTTCATCTGATCTATGTTTGTATGTTCGTCTTTCTTCTATTAATATCAGGATATCTTTTGTTATCCATGATTTCTAATTTCCTTTTTCAATATATCCTGGGATATCTCTAGCCGCCATGTCTAAGCTGGATTTAATATTATTCCATTCTGTTTCGACTTCTTTAGTATCAAATGCACGGCCTTCATAATCACGATGTTGTGGTCAGTGTCTATATCTGCTTCTGTGTAGCTTCTACAGCCTTTGACTTAATTCCTAAACCGTTGTCTAACAAAAATGTAGTCTATTTGATATCTTCCTATATCTCCTGGCATCTTCCACATATATCTTCTTCTAGCATGACGTTGAAATAATGTGTTCCTGATGATTAAATTGTTCTTGTCGCAAAATTCTACCAGCCTATTTCCCTTGTTGTTTCTCGTGCCTAAGCCAAATAAAGGTACTACCGCTCCTTCCCGACCCTCAACTACCACTGCATTAAAATCCTTTGTAATCATTAAATTTTCATGTCCTTTTACGTATTTTAATATGTCTTCGATATCTTTATAGATAGCTTCTACCTCTTCGTCACTGTAGCTAGAAGTGGGCATGTATACCTGTATTATTACTATATTTACTAGTTTAGATTATAATCTTACCATGAGTACTCTTTCGTTCTTTTGTAGGTAATTTTCTACACACTGTCTTATCCTTTTTCGCATAACTATCCTCACACCCAAATTTTTTTCTTCTGCTCCTGTATGAATTACCCTGAAGTCTCCACTCCAAAAATTTCCCGCCTCTGGCCACCGAACTCTGCTAATCTCTACTATGTCTAATTCTAGCCTATCCATTTTAGTTTTCAAGTTTTCTAGCATACGTACATGCTTCATACTTCTAACATTCCACATTCCGACTCGCAAAATTTTTCCAACTCTTATTCTGAACTTTTCGATCGTATCCTCCGAAATTCCGAAATCTTTTATCCCAGAGAATGCCATCATGTTTTTGTTGACCTTTACACACTGTATTTTATCACCTGCAAATTTTAGGCTCACTTCTAAAGACATAAATTATTTAAAATTACAAATGCAACATGCTATAAATTGGATAAATAGTTTTGACCTTATAGTTCTTATTGGAGTATCTTAGCCCAGAAATCACTCTTGAAATCGTTTAGTCAGTAGCTTAAGGTCGTTTATTTCTTAATTTAGAATATTATCCAGTGATTTAGTTTCTTAGTTCCTTTACTAATGACTTAGTAGTGACTTAGTGTTTCTTACCAGCGACTTAGTTAATTACTTAGTGTTAAGCAGCAGCTTAGGTAACTACTTAGTGCCCTAAATTAATAAAATTAAAAAATTTTCTATTCATATTAATTATTTCTATACTTACGTTTATTATTAACGGCAAAATCTATATACATTTATTATAACACGCATTCTATCACTTCACGTTTAAATTCAACTTTTAAAATTGTTTACTTTTACTGAAATTTACTAGTTACGTAATAATTTTTTTGTCACTAGTACTGTCGGCGCGTGGATTATAGAAATAATGCTCCTTTATCTACTTCGTGAATTTTATAGAATCAAATTCCTTCGAGAAAGTTCCACGCGTTCTCATTGGTTGACGCAACGCTATCAGTTGCTCGTACGTCGGGAAAGGCGTTTCAATTCTGGTTGAATATCTGCATCCTGTTGAATTTTGGACGACTTAATGTATTTACGTTCTAAATTGCACGTATTCCGTCGCCTATAATATCCATACTTTATTTACATATGCTGGTTTTATTGAATCTGGCATTTCATTTACGTTCTGAATTGCACATATATCTGAACTTCCTAGAGAGTTTTGCTTAACAAATGGTATTTTATGTACGTTTTAAATCGCATGTATTACCGCCGCCTCTAATGTTCATATTATTTAAACATGCTTGTTTTAAGTCTTTGATTATTACAAACTGGTACATATTACACGCATTTATTAATTTCTTTACGCAAACACGTTTAGATTGAAAGAAATTTTATTTTACGGTTATTTTTTTAAGTATGTGGAGTTTGTATTTGTTTTTGAGCAGAAGAATATTTTTAAATGTTCTAAGATGATTAAATTGCTTACGCAATTAATTATAACTTGTTATTGATTTTATACAGACTGATTTGTATTTGCTTTCGCATAACGAATAAATTATGTACGTTTTAGATTTAAATGTTTGTTTTTCGTTGCTTTTATGATTTTTTCATGAGATATTCCTCGTTTGCGACCTTATGTGATCTTAGATTACCTTATAATCAAAGCCATATTGCTATGATAATAAGGTAATTTAGGGGTATATTAAGTCACAAGGGTCGTACGCTACATGTAAATATCACTAAAGTTTAGAAAACTAAACAATTTCATCATAAAATAAAAGTAAGTCGACAATTATGCAAAAAGCTAATATCGAGCACACTGTATATAAATCACAACTAACTTTAATTAATGAAAGAAAGCTCATTCTTCGAAAATCAAATCATATTTAGTAAGATAGATAACTTGTACGTCATATAGTGCATTTTAAATTAAATACACAATTATAAAATTGAAAATAAATACTCAGGAATAACATTTTAGCGCAACGAGTCTTATTGAAATAAATACACCATTAGTGAAAGGAAATAACCTGGCACACTAGTTATAAAAGAATTTCATTCAAAACATTAACACATAAAATAAATAGACGCATTCAAATACGTTATCATGGAAATTTGACTACGTGATCTGTACATCGTAAATTCATATAAAATTCACCAGATTCTGGAATACTAAACAACAAAACAGACGTTTTGTTACATGATAAGTTAAACGAAAAAATTTAAATAAATGCAAATATAAACAAGCGGACGTGACCTGAAGAAAGTTCAAAGTTGGATATTCAGAAGAATACACTATACAAATTAGATGCTTACGTGAGGAAACACAGCGCTTCGACATGAGTTTTGATGGTAACTTAGTAGAAAATCCGAAAGTTGCAAGATAAGGCAAAGTACAACGCCTCAATTAACAAAGTACGCTAGGAAAACCAATGGTACAGGTAAAGGGAGGGGCCCTTATATAGAACACGGACTTGATAAACAATCAGTCTTTCTTCGACCAACGCACAATCTATAACAGTTATAAGTATAATATCACGCGGAGTGAAAATAGTAAAAATTAAATAACTGTTTAGTGAAGGTCCTGATAGAAAAATTTTAAAAAAATAATTCTAGTGCCGATATACTATAAAAGTTGCCGTTAACTTTGAAAAACGTAAGTTAGAATTATCAATTAAACCTAATTTAATATTTAATAATTTAGGGCTTTAATTAACTACCCTGGCGAACAAATCTAAGTAACTAATCTGATTAACTACTATGGCGAACATCTCTAATTAGCTACTCTAATGAACGAATTTAAATAACTACGCTAAGAAACGAATTTAAGTAACTACTTATAAATACTCGTCTAAACATTGGTATCTGAGCATCGAAGGGAGAAATTAAAACTAAGGGTTAAACTGAGTGAGTTGTACTACGCAATAAACAAGCAAGCTCAATTGGAAACAATTCCAGAGTGCTGATCAATCACATGCAGATGCAGTTCTAAGAATTGGAAACAAGCAAGGAAAACGTAGGTCAAAAATAAGAATATCTTTTATTAGCATAAGGTATTATTTCATTTTTCTTTTACATTTACATTTTTACATATATTGAAGTATTTATTTTGTAAAGGGTCATCAAAAATCTTTTTAAAAATTTACGTAGAAAGATAGGAGTACGTTTGAACGTTCAAAAAGTACTTCCAATAGTGTACAGAATTATTTTTTCTGGCTTCAAGGAAGTTATAATTTGGGCATCTTTAGATTGATATTATTATTTACGAATAGCAAATCAAATTATCAAAGTTATTAAACTATAAATTGTATATATTCTTGGTCATTATACAAATTTTGGCTTGTTTTGTTTATATCATTCAAGTAGAAAGAAGCTAGACTAGGGGGGGGGGTAAAATTTCTTTGTTATCGTATCGTCGTGCACTCTGAGTGAATTAAACTGAGCTATTCGAAGCATGTAAAAGTTATATTTAAATTTTAAAGTTGAGGTTATTTAGAGACAGAGCGGGGCGTTTAGCAGGAAACTGAACGTTAATTACATCGGTGTGCGGCGGTATTATAGCGATATATATATATATATATATATATATATATATTTAATATATATATAAATATATAATATATATGGAAACGTCAAGAAATTAAATAAAATTTAATAACAACATCTTTAATTATTCATTGGACTTGATACCCACTACATCCATCCATTCATCATTAAATATTTTATATATATATATATATATATATATATAATACTCTTTTATATAATACTGGCTAAATTTTCGCATATATTTTTATGCTTGATCACAGGCTATAAAGTGAGGATGGTTAAAATTGACATCAGTGTTTAGAATAAAATAATGTTTTTTATAGAATAAATATTAATGTAAATAGTGAAAGTAAAATGACAGTGTCATTTTGATAAAATTATTATCAAAATGACACTGTCATTTTACTTTCACTATTTACATTAATATTTATTCTATAAAAAACATTATTTTATTCCAAACACTGATGTCAATTTCAACCATCCTCACTTTGTAGCCTGTGATCAAGCATAAAAAAATATATGCGAAAATTTAGGCCATAAAAAAGAGTATTTATTTAAATCCAGCAGACCTAAAAACCTACAAAGAAGAGGTATTATTCCTGCATGGTCACCAAGAATTATATATATATATATATATATATATATATATATATATATATATATATATTGATGTGATAAGATTTCACGAGAGGTCATTGAAACTCAAATTCTACAAATAAATCCCACCAAAATATAAAAGAATTCTGGAATAATAGAAATTTCCGTAAATTTATGGTTACGCCCTGTATAATACAAGCGTACATTTATTCATTAAAATGTACGAGCGAAAAATGCAATTGCGCGTGAATAAATAATCACTGTTTGTTATAAGCGTATTGTGGATAAATAGCAAGGAACGTAAGTTGTATATATAAAAGTAATTAATTGTAAGATACCTTAAAAATGCATTTAATGCGAACACAAATCGATCATTTTAAGATAAATACAAAGCCATTTATCTTCACTTGTTAATTATCAATACATTTTGATAAAAATGCTTTTTATTTACTGTAAATAGCATAAAACAGTACTAGCTTCATGCAGTTTGCTTAAGAAACTACAATCTTGTTAAAAGAAACCAATTTTAATATTAATATTGTGTACTGAAGCACGTAAGTAAATATTTTCTATAAAATGCAACACCTTTTGCATTAAAAGCAAATAAGGTTTAGATGAATTACCCTGTGGATTACATAAATTTATTTTAAATAAAGAATTTCTGAAATAGACGAGATTAAGAAAGAATTTTCCAGAAAACTTGAAAATAAATACCCCACTTTGTATGAAGTCATTAATAAATATTCATTTATTCCAAGAAACGGTCCGATCAATGAAAAAAACCCATAAAATTAATAAAATAACCGATAAAAGTTATTTATTACCCTCTGCAATTACTAGATTAGTATGCGACGCTACAATAATTGTATATGTGTTAGACTAGGACGAACCATGCACGTCACTAGTAAGTGAAAGAGATTACGAGGTAATAAACGCCATGATTTTAGACGCTAACGGGTTTTTCTGAGAAACCTTGCATCATAATGTTCCATATTATTCTACTACATTCCAGAAATAAATAATTTGTATATATTAGGAAACGTTTATTAAATAAGGAATTCAATCGATTCTTAAATTCGATCGCAAAATGTTACTTTGATTTAAGTCGCAAGCTGTTGCTTTGCGAAGATAATATTTAAAGTATGCAGTAAGCATACTGTAATTTAATAATTACATTGTTACACTGAATATAGAAGTGATGTTTTAAACGTAAATTACAGAAAAAGAAAAAAAAATTAAGTACAATGGAAAGGGAAAATTCTTCAATATAATAATATAATATATTATATAATACACACACACACACACACACACACACACACACACACACACATATATATATATATATATATATATATATATTGTCGTGGAAATTATAGGTTAAGAAGGATATATAGGTCTAGATAATAAAATTTTAACGACTATGTATATAGGAAATAGGAACAATTTAGTTACGCGCCAAATGAATTAGTTTGACATTGAAAACGGACGAATAAGAACATATTTTTGTATTTCTAAATTGGAATGTTAAAATTGCATAACGTGTAGAAGCTTTAGAGTACATGAAAACTCAAGGATACGCATAATTAGCTTTAGTATTTTAAATCAAGCGCATCGGATAAGAAACGGAGCTTTTGGGTATAGAAAATCAATAATTTATAAACATATTTCCATTTAACTGAAATAAACGTTTGTTACACAAATCCTAAGAAACTCTAAAACTCGGAATTATAATTTCAAACGGACAGTTTGCTTTATAGAAACACCTGATACAAAAAATGTCAAGTTTAAAGAACTGAAATGAACGTTGGCACTGAATTCTGTAGAATTGTTTGCAACGGTCGATGTACAAGCTACTAAAATAACAGATGCTTTGAAGGTAAAGTAAGATGGAATATCCATAATGTAAAACAGACAGAGAACACGTATAATAAAACGTTGGTTAAAATACTCGTCTAAAGTACGCGGTAGATTTGGAGGTCAACCACAATATCGATTTTCTGTTGTTTGAGTGGGATTCTAAAAGAGACAGTAAATATGGGTTAAACGAGGAAAGGTAGCTAGGGGTTGGACGTTAAAAACGGGGGAAAGCAATATAATTGGTCGAATGCTAGAAAATTCAAGAAGCTCGCAACGGTTAGATGTTGTTAAACAGAGTTTAATGTAAAAACACGGTAGACTAGGAATTTAGGACGTAGAAGTTCGTTACGTACAAAATTTGTAAAATCTGTTTTGAAAAATAAGCTTTTCGACGGAAATAGGGTCCGTGAGGAGTGTACAAAATCATATAAATACACTAGGAAAAGTATTAAAGCTCTCTTACTTACGCTTACTTACGTTTACTTGCTCTTACGTTGTACTGATTCTCGTACGTTGCTTATTCGTTGACTTATGCAACATCCTAATTTAATAGTGCGTAAAACGCAGTTAGTAACGTACATCGATAATGTATTAAAAGTGTGATTTGCACAAGTAAGTGCTGGCTTATAGACGGTGCTGTTACTACATGCAATGAAGTAATGAAAAGATGGTACTAGGGTAAGCGAGTTGAGAAGTTTGAAACAAGAATGCGTGAAGTTTAGTAATTACGGAAGGTTAAGCTTGGTCGAGACAATTATCGGAGTAGAAACACTGAATGTGGTTGCAGAGATTTGGATAGCGAGTGAAAATGAGTTGGATCTATGGATAATAACGAAGTGTATGGACACAACGATGAGGGGTTTGAAGCACATCTTCAGAGGTAACGAGGGAAGAAGCTTACTCCAGGTAAAGAAATTAATTTCTTGCTTTTGCTTGAACATTTGTGCTGGTATTTTGTGCTTGAGTGTTTTCACTTATTGGGGGTGTATTTTATTACCATAAAACTCATTTGAAGGGGTATATGTAAAAGACAATTGATATTCATTATTTAAAAATGTTAACAAATGACATAATAATTTTGTTGTAAACAGTAAACGGGTCTTTAAGTTTGGTTTAAACAAAGACGCGATGTTTAAAAGCATTTACAGTAACTGGGTTATACTGAGCTCATCATAGACCAGAGTAAATTTCAATTTAGGGTTGCACGACGAGCCCATCTACTCGTCTAAAATAAAATTGTTGAAATAAATAGAAACCATGAAATTTTAAAAGTTAAGGATTGAGATTGTAACAGTTTATGAAACTGTGTATACAAATGTGTACATACTTTTGTGGTAATGGAAACTTGGTAATATGTGTAAATAAAAAGGTTGTATGTCTTGTTGCATTATAGTGGTAATTTTATTTGACTGTATGTGAGAAAGAGTGAATTTAGGATTGTAGGTATCCAAGAAGAAGCAGATTTTAGAGCTAGCCAGGGTGTGCAGAAATAAGGAAGCATTCCAGAGGTATTTGTTTTTTTTTATTAAATTTTCAGAAAATTTTTATGACGGCCCAACGACACTAGGGCTCGATTGGTCTTTAGGGAGATCCACTGCAATATATATATATATATATATATATATATATATATATATATTTAATATACAATATATAACAATTGAAAAGAATATATAAGCAAATATGAAAATTCGTAACTGCTGTTTCTAAGATGAAATAATAACTTAGACTTTTATGCAAAGCCCAAATGATCATTTCAAATCGAGCTATTAATTGAAAGATGGAAAATATAAGGTCTTGGACAGGATTTGAACCTGTATCTTAGTCTTTCTATGACTATGCGTTTTCCAATTGAGCCGAATCTCCTCCGTACTAACTGTTGCTAAAACCTGCAATGTCAGGTGAATCGATACGAAGACACAAATTACGAGCTTGGTGGTGCTGTACTTCCGATAATGTGTCTGTATTAAATATTCCAACTTTGCTACTCCTGTCCTGATGAGCCCCAATCAGGGCGAAAGGGCGAAACGTGTCCACATGATGCTCTCGTGGCTGAATTTGAGTCACTTGACAATAATTACTTTTTACGTTGTATTAATTGTGGATTTAAAAGGTAAATAGATGTAGACAATAAAATTTTAGCAACCGTGTAAATAGAAAAGAGCAAATTATTTACGCGCCAAATTAATTTAATTCATATAATGAAAACGGACGAGTATTAAGGTACTTTTATATTCAAATTTAAAGGTAAAAATTACACAAAGCAAGAAAAGCTTTAAAGCATATAGAAACTCAAGGATACGCATAATTAATCATAATTTCTTTTAATCAAACGCACAAAAGCAGAAAGGAAGCGTGCTTGCATAAGAAAATCAATAATTTCTAACGCAAATATATTCGTTTTAAAAGCCAACGTGCATTCACACAGATACTACGAAGCAGAGAATCTAGGAATTGTTATTTTTAAACGGTCGATAATTACAAGAAACGCCTGTTTGTTAAATGTTACGTTCAGAGAATTTGAATGAACGTTAATATAAGATTTCATAAAAATTGTTTTCAACGGTCAATTGGTATAAGCAGCTAAGGTAACAAACATCTTAAAGAGGGAGTGGAATGAACAATCAATAATATACAACAGATAGAGAGGCAGATAAACCAAGCGTTGGATTGAAAGTCACGTAGGATATACACGTGGAGTTGATGAAAGACGTCCACAATATCGATTTTCTGTAACTCAAGTGGAGTTTGAAAGGAGACAACGAACATGCATAGAACAAAGATGAATATAGGTGAGGTGGTGCTTTGTGACGACAGAAAAGTTTGTCGTTGGTTGAGAGCCAACTGTTTTTGAAAAGAATGCACACGGGAAGGTAGAAAACGAATTCGATGTAAACAGCACGTAGGGTGCGAAAAATTTTGCAGAATTTAGAGACGGTTACGTTCAAAATTTTTAGAAGCCTCTTTGGAAATAAGCTTTTCAAATGAAACGGGTCCAATAGGAGGATTGGATAATAATATAAATACCCGAACGAAGATATTAAAGCGCTTCTTCTCTTTTACTTCCATGGAGTTCTGAATACGGGTTCAGACCAACATAATAGTTATGTTTTCGGTTAGAATTTGTGTGTGTAGTAAAGTTACATTTAACATCATTTGAAAGTTTAAAACTGTAGTAGCGGACCTCAAGTTATAGAAGTGATGCACGAGTTAGTGCTTATTTAAATATAAGATACGGCTATTACGACAAAATTATTAAATGGATGCATGATATTTGGGGCAAGCAGAACTGGAAATCAATTTTATATGCGTGAAATATCCAGTATGGAATGGTACTGTGAGACGAAGCGTATATATTGCGGGGAACAGGAGTGGTAGCGGAGATATCAGATGATAAAGGTCTGTGCATCCGGCAATCAGCGTAGTAGATGGACGCAACGACGAGGTGTTTCTGGTAGCCATCTCCGACGGTAAGGAAGAGTGAAGATGTCTCCAGGTAATTAATTTGGTATTTCTGTTTTATTAAACATTTGTGGATATTTTGTGTTTGTGTGGTTAACTTTTGGTGGCATATTTATTGTTCTAAAAACTTGTTTGAAAGGATTCATGTACAGGACAATTTAATAATTTTGAGTATTGAAAAAGGGTTTATTTAGGATATATTAAAAATTTATTCAAGCTATAAATTGTGTTGTAAAGAGTAAACGGGTCTGTAAATTTGTTTTCATTAATGCAAGGTTTATAAAGCATATACAAACAAAATTGGGTTATAATGAACTTACAATACACCAGTGTGAAATCAAATTAGGGTTACATGTGGGGCGCATCTACTCGAATTTGTTTAAAATCATTTTAAAAATCAAGAACTTTAAAACATTCAATAAATTGAGCTGGTAATTATTGTACCAAACTGTTGGTACTCATGTGTAAATATATTTTATCTGTTAACATGTGTAAATAAAGGGTTGTATGGTTGTCGTATTAATTTGGTAATTTCATTTGATGGAGTGTGAGTGTGAAAGAGGTATGTATGTAAAATTAGGTATTCAAGAAGAAGCCCAGCTGAGCTAGCCAGGAAGCAGAGAAATTCGAAGGCGTCCCAGAAATAAGGGTAAAGAATTTTTCATAAAATTTTTTTTGGGAAAATTTTATGTTGGCGCAAGTGGGGCACGAATTTTACAGAGGTTCCACGGCAATATATATATATATATATATATATATATATATTACTCATATTTAGACCAGAGTAGAAAATTAATTAATTACATCAAATAATTTTAATCACCGTGTATAAGGAAGCTTTGGGAAAAAGTACGCGTAATTAAATGCCTAGTGTGAAGATTTAAATCATTCAATTAGAATGTAGGGTTTGTATAGAATTTTATTAGATAATACGTGTTATTAAAACCGTGGAGCATAAAAATTTATTCGTTTCATTAAAAATAAGGGATTTAAATTATTCACTAGACGCTTTCTATAAAAAGAAGCAGAATTAAAATGCTCAACGTGTATTTAATTTAATTGTTCCAAGAAACAAATAGAAAGTACGTGCGAAATTTATATTAATTAATTCAATTTTTAAGTAACGGGTATTAAACAAAGTGTACAAATAATAATTAATATCTAATTAGTATTCGCTAAAAATTAAAGGGTAGAAGTCAATGCCATTCATTATTATTTTAATTGGAGTTAATTGAACCATTAGTAATACATAATATGCATAAAAGCTTTTAAAAACCCCATAATACCAAATATGAGACGCGTTGCTAGCATACAAATCTATCAAGAAGGTTAAAATAAATGGAATATCCGAATCGTAGCTGTATTACGATTGAACACCTGCGTATTTTTAAATATCAAAGTTCTAATAAATTTGAATAGATAAACATGAAAATTCTGCGTATATTGCAAACGGTCGGATAAACCGTAGCTTATATTAACGAGACAGGCTAGTTGAGGGGTTATTTAACTCAAGTAAGTCACGTCGCGAGTCCACGTGGATTGAAATAGCCCATAATAAAGAATATCGATTTGTACCACTCAGGCCAGGGTAGAAAAAGACGGATGAAACGCGCAAGGCAGAGACACGAATAATAAAAGGCGGGATTTGAGCAACGTCACGAGGTTTACGATTGGTAAAAATAAGATGCAGATATGAGAGGTGGAAACAACAATTTCGAGATAAAATTAATTAGTTGTTTGCAGACGCGTTGCATGTCGTGTGAAAATTTCTTAGATTTTCAACTGGCGCGTGTGCAAATTTTTAGAATCGCTGTGCCGGACTGTCGAAAAGGGAACATAGAATGCGAAATTCTAGAAATAGTCCGTTGCGGGACAAAATCGACGTGCAAGCGCAATATTATATAAACCCGTATTTATAGGAGTTTTGCTCTCTTAGATTTTCGATTTTTATTCAATACTTTAAAACAGTTTGCTCTTTATTTTTTGCTGTTATACCATACTTCAAGCAGAATACGTGCTACGATACAAGTTATTATGCTTTAGTGCACTTAGAAAAGATAGATAAGGTAATAAAGTCTAGTTATATTTGCGAGTATACTGTACCAATTATCGAAATTAGTAACGATAAATGAATAAACAAAAGTAGGCAGTTTTGGGTATAGCGTGAAAGAATTATAAATTTCTTTGCTATTTTTCGGGGATATACATAGATGAGTTCCTGAAAAGCCCTGAAACTATTTTAGATGAATGGTGGTGTAGAAAAATTTTAAAAGCGGTCAGAATCTGAGGACGTAAACATAACCCAGTTGGAATGGTGAAATTAGCAAGGACGATGTACTTTGAAGCCACGAGTGCAGTAACCTTCAGGTAAATTATACAATTTTGTTCGAGCTTTGATGTTTTGGTGTGTGTTGAATATCTCTATAATTTGTTTGATAAAAAAAAATGAACAGTAGTGAATTTGTATAAACAACAAATTTTTAATTTTAAGGTAAAATTTTCTTGTTTAAGTAGAAAGGAGTATTGAGCAGTTTATGTGTTGATTATGATGAAAATTTGGGTCTGTCTTTGAGCTCAATTAGACTAACCTGTTTAATTAACGTCAAGGGGTGGGAGATGCTCCCTTTTATTCAGACTTAGGTCTGCACATATTGTAACTTAATTAGTATGCATCCTACCAGGACTTTAATTCTGGATGCAAATTAAAAATGATGACAAATTTAAACTTGAAATTTTATGATACTGAAATTTATGCTGCAATTTAATTTTGAAATTTTAATGTATTATGAATATTGATGTAAATAGAGTTAACGTTGATGTTTGTGGTAGGAATGTGTTTGTTTTTTTTATGAATGAGGATGAAAGTTTTAACTAGGTGAGCAGCCGAGGCGGAAAGAGTAAAAAAAATCTTGGTGCCCAATTCGAAAGGCTCGAATTTTTTTTTTACTCTGGTGAGGCTTTTTGTAGGTTTCACAGCATACTCTTGACGGCCCAACGCTGGGGCTTGATTCGAAAACCTTAAATTCCGAATAATGGTGAGGAATCACAGCAATATATATATATATATATATATATATATATATATATTGCTGTAGTAGTATTGCTTAACGCCAGCGCGCTGTGTTTCTCGGCTAGCTCTCTTTAATCTACACAGAGTGCACAACGTTACGATGATCAATTTTCTTTCATCCTTTTTTTGATTACATGTTTGAATTGATAAAACGAAGTCAATCAACATTCGTATAATGAAAAGAAATAGTATTTACAATTTTTAAAATTCTTTAAATACACCCTTCAAAAACTATACCTTTACAAAAAAATCTGGAACGTTCGAAACCTCTTTAAGATTTATTACGTAAGTTTAAACGTATGCAATGTTTCTGTTGACTCTTTACAAGTTTTGAATAATTTGAATAAATTCAGTATTAAAATTTAAATTGAAAAGATTCCTTAAAGCTGGGTAGGTCTGAACTGCTTTGTTTCGTGTTGTGGATTAACACTCCTTGTTGTCCTCAATCGAATACCAATGCTCTGCTTTGTCGAACCGATATTTCAGTACAGTTACCCCTTGCTTTCTAAAAATCACCTCGTGTTTTGTTCTATATTTCTCTGCCGATGCTTTGAATCTCTTCCCTTAAATACCACTTGAAATTGCAGACTTTGGATCATAAATTAGCAGCGTATTAGAATTGTCCCATAATTATACCAGAACTAAAATTAGAATTGTTTTCGACGCAAATTAGAATTCTTTTCGACGCAGATTAGAATTGTTTTATAAGTGAACCAGAAATAGTCCAGAAGCCGATTAGAAGCCCTAAATGATTATAAATATTTAATTTAAATTAATTAACCAATTTCTACTCACGTTTTCTGAAAAAACGGCAAAAACTTTTCATATATTCTTAACACAATTTTTATGCTGCACTATTTTCACTATATTATAAACTTTATTTATCTTACGCGTAGATTTCTGGTTAAAAGTGATATGGATTCAACCTGCTTCAAGTGGAAATTGACCTGTCTTATCACCGGTGGGTGTTAAATAGCTTTTCCCACTACCTTTGGATTGGGTTTTCAAGCAGTTTTACAGATTGTTTCAACCAACCAGCTTTTGTCTTTAATATTTCCTGTATTTTTAAGTTGTTTTCTGATGAAATTCATTTGGATTTCTGTGTCATGGTTGTTTATTTGCGATCTTTGCTTGCCTTATTATTTGTTATCGCGGCCAGATTTTAAGTTACGTCTGTTTTGTATAGATAAAGCTTTTGGAGAATTGTACAAATTACATGATGTAACATGAATGCTGCTTTCGTTTATGTATTTATGCGTTTTCTTATCAAAGCGCTTATGGTTCTAGCGTAATTGCATAAAGATTTGTTAGGTTTTATCTTATCTTCTGCGTATTTATTTTATAAACTTGTAGAACACTTCTCAACGTATGTTTAATTACATGTACGATTATTTCTCTGCTGAATACGCGTTCTATTGTTGAAAGATATGCTTACTTGTATCGCTTGAAGCTAATTACGGTCTATATACAGGTGTTAAATGCTTGCTATTTACATAATGTACGAATTACTTATTAATCTGCTAAATAAATGCAACTTTCTGATTCCTATTGCTATTTCTAGTTACTACACGACTCTTACTACTCAATACATCCCTAAACAACCCCTTATCACAGCAATATATATATATATATATATATATATATATGTATATAAAATATATATACAATTTTAAGAAATTAAACTCCTTTTTAAAGCTTACATTTTTGAATTTATTTTAAATGCTTGATTTAGGCTCTTTATAAGTGTTATAATACATCATACAACTTACCGAAGAAAACTGTATACAGCAAGGATCAGTTGGTTGTATAGTGTGTTGGTTTGCTTGAATGGCCTTTACACATTTTTTATCAGCAATGTCTAACAAATCGTAATAGTTGTAGGTTCCCCTAAAAATAATTGCAATAAAAATTTATGTAATAAACCTATATGAGGCTTTTTTAGAAAAACTACATTTACAGATGTTTTAAACTAATTAGTGTTTATTTATACACGCAATTGTTCTAAAATTCAATTTTGTTAAGCAAACACGTGCCGATTATATCTATCTTTCGTACTTTATAGCTACACTTAGTGTTTATTTTTAAATGGAGCTTATTCTTTTTCGCTATCTTAGTTTCTAGGTTACTAATTTATCAACTTATTACAATATTTCCCAAGCACATGTTTTGATCAATAAATACCAGATTAATGCTGTATCTAAAATAAAATAAATTTTCATACTTTGTTAATAATAAAATCCTAAGTTTTCACGTTATCAAAATAGAATCAACTTAAAATATTTAGATTTATAACCAAATATTTAATAAAAATTTAACTGGATATTAGATAAACGATCGTTTAACTAAAGAGAGTCGAACTCGCTAATAAACACGCAAAATGACCGTGAATAACAGATATGAAAATTTAAATTAAATATGAGCGAAAATATTTAGATGTAGGAGCGGCACGTAAGAACATACAACAATATACAAATACATACCGTAAAAAATACTTAAAAACAGAACAGAAGCTATACTAAACAAAAGCATAATAACCGACAAAACAACACCGCACAACAAATCAGACATTACACTCATCCACACACAAAAAGAAGCATACAACTAATGGAACTACATATCCCAAACGCAATACAGAAGAAGACAGGAGAAAAATAAAAAAATACATACAACTAAACATCAAAGGAGCTCTGTAGCGTAATGTTTAATCGAAAAATATAACTTTTTTTGCCACAAAAAGAATTGAGATAAAGAATGTTGTACTTTTCGATTACGAATAACTAGCTGAAAAAATTAAAGCTGTAAGGCACCAAGATAACGTAGAAATAACACCGATCAGATTGTCAAGTCAAGAAGTCATACCAAATAACCTATACTAAGACTATTACGATCCCGGCGTACGTATTCAGCGCCACTGTTACGTTTGGCAACACTGATACGGTCCACGTTTCTCAATATTGCACAATAGTAATATTATGACATAATTACGTGTCAAATTGTATCAAATGCCAAACACGTTTACAATGATACAATTATTATATTTACACAAAAGTAAAGCAAAGTACTCACTTAAATGCGCCTTGCAGTTCAATCTCAGAGCCCTTGTTGTTTGGGAGTGAGTCCATCACGCCATCGTCGATCCAGATTGTAGTCTGTCCTCTTTTGTCGTTCGTAGCGGTACGATAGGAGCAACCAGATAGGGAACGGTATAAGATAGAGATAAAAGGAAACCTACATCCTAAAAAGAGAAAAGACAAAAAGCACGACACAGGCAAACGTTGCCGTTTGACGTTTCGTGGCTAATAATCCTGTCGTGTCCCAAACCGCGCACTTACGCTACTCCGCACCTGCGCATTCTTTGCGCTGACGCAACTGTCCGGGATGGCGGAAATTAACAAATCTATTTTAAAATAGTGGCGGGAATTTACTCACAAATTTAAAAGTGTACATCTCCAAATTTGGAATGTAACAATACATTCAAAAGCTCCAACTACATCCAAACACTTTCATACATCTACAAAAAATGAGTCATACTCGAGATATGTACAATCACTAGAACAATTCTAAATGCATAATATAACTCATAGATAAAGAGGAAGCACATTTAAAAACAGTCCACGTGCTTATCTACTAAAATCTGGGAAAAAAGAATAATAGTATTGTAAACTTACGGTAACATTCTATCAGTAATCGTTATAATTATCCTCAATGAAGGAATTTCTCTGCAATTTAAATTGCCGGTCTTTCCTTTTCTAATACTGGAATCGATTTCATTAAGAATTTCATAATAATTGATATGTTTAACTATATCCGGGCATACTAGTGCCTTAATTCCTACTTTGTTAATGCAGTGTTTTACTTCATTTGCAACATTTACTGAATTCATTGGAACCTGTAAAAATTGTTATACTCCAAATTTAAACCAATCACATTTAACAATTACCATTATTAATCCAGCACGTGCAATTGCAATTTTGGTTACCACCCACTCGATCATGTTGGGCGCCCAAAGTCCAACTCTATCTCCTTTTTCAAGACCCAACACTCTGAAAGCGGCTGCTAGTTTGTCCGCGTGGTCTAAAACTTGTCCATAAGTCATTCGTTGAGCGTTTGGGCGTGATACTATTGCAACCAAATCGTTATATCTTTTTGCTGCTTCTTCAAATGCAGATCCAATGGTTGTATGTTTTAGAGGTTCTGTGCCAACATTATTTATGTAGCTCATACTTACTGATATTACCTGCAAACTAAATGAAAAAGAGTTAAAAAGTGAAACTACACAGATAAGCTTTATTTGTTCAATTCCAATAGTGTATGTGAACGCAAAATCCAACAGAAACACAAATCAATTACATGTAATCATCTCCAGGTGCGATAATTTTACAGGAATATTGTGCGTCACTCATTGAGTTAGTTGTAATCAGATGGAATGTGATTGACGCATGCAAAGACTGGAATTCAAGGAAGTAGGTAGAACAGGCTGAATTCAGATCTACCACCCTCCACTTACCACATCCCATCTAAAAGGTTAGGTTAAGTTAAGTTTACGCCGCCGGAGCTGATCTAACCTGGTGGACAACACACCAATTACAGAACCATTTTGTGACAATATAATGTTGGTTAAAATTTGCGACCTTTCTGACGCCGAGCAAACATCTGCAAACAAAAGGATGTTTATCCTAAAAAAAGAAATTTGTGGTGCATTTAACAGCTATCTACGAGGAAAGTTCGACCGATTTGTTTCCGCTAGGCATGGTGTTAAAGCTAAGCTCCCGTTTTCTCTGGAAAGCACTAACAAGATGGGCCAGAGAGTAAAAGAAATTATCGGAAAAGAAGGCCTCGAAAGCATTCATAAAAAATTCCAAAATCCTATATGTGATCCGTACCAAATGGAACTAGCAGGTGTTAAGTTGGAAACTTTATTGGAAGAACTACCAGATATATTAGACGGACTCAAAAAATATTATTACTATCTTTTTGACATGGATGTAACCCAAGATTTTGCTGGCATATTTAGCAAGATGGAGATGTGTAATTATTTAACTACAAACCATAACTTTTGCTATAAGGGCGAATACGAAGAAAAGTGTAATATTATAGTTGACTACGATAAAACTGTGGGAATTGATTGTTTAACATGGCTAACAACCAATGCAACAATTAAGATATACAACAAATTTGTGTGTCAGATAACAAGTTCTGCTGTTAATAAACAACTTGGAAATCATATACTGGATTTTGTACGTTGTCCAGATGCACGTTTAAGGGAAACATTCGCGTCGACTTTGGCCAAAGAACATGGTATTACGCGATTGGAAGCGACAATATACAACTGTACAATTGGAAGCTACGTCAGTACGGAACGGGCGTATAATCCCTTAAAAGACTGTTTAACCTTATTGGAAGATAGTAAGTTATACTTTCTAAAGGCGCCAATGTACTCGGTACCACTTGCCAAAATGTGGAGTAAGCTATCGGACAAGCTACAAAATAGCTGCGGTTTAGTATATAATGACCTACTACAGTACGTGTATTGGGGAAATAGCAATATAAAAAATTGACTGGTTTGCAAATTAAGTTGTCCGAAAAATTGATAAAGTATGTACATTCGGCTGTTAGTTTTAACTATTTACCTGTAAATTATTTGGAGATAGTAGAGGAGGAAGACAGCTAAGATAAAATAAAAATCTTACATAACTGCTACATTAAAGCAGGTAGTACATATTTTACACAACCTGCAACACCATATTCTACAATTCCAACAGAAATAATCATTTCGGAATTGGGGTTAATAAATACGTCTAACATTCGTACAGAGGTTGTACGACAACGCGTAAATATTGGCAGTAAACTCTATCCCTTTACGCGAAAGAAATTGCTCCATTATGCACGCCATACGCTGTAAGTGGAAGAAAAAATCAGCTGGAATTAGAGGAAATGGATGCAAAAAACGAAAGTTGGATTACATGGAAAACACTGCGACAATACGCTAACAATACAAAGATGTGTTATACAAAGAACATTTTATTAGAGAAAATGAGGAAAAATTAAAAGATTATTTTATGTGCCGATAGACTGACTTAGATACATCTGGATTTTACAAGCTGTATACATTTGTGGTTGGTAAGAAAGATTCTTTAGTTATGTAGGCGTCCTTGCGGAAAAGATGGTACTAAATCCGTATACTTTTTAAAAGGTTATTCTAAAAACGTATTTATCAAAATGGGAGATAACATAGACGAACTAAGGAATGCGGGGTTCGTAACCTTGGCGTACACAACACGCAAAGGAGTTCGGCTAAACATTGTATATTTGTCCAGTAAAGAACCTTTCGGATTATTTAAAATCGAGGGTCTTACAACCTATAACAACGATATATTCCCAAAAGTGATAAACATGCAACTACGCAACAGTGAGTAGGAGAATAAAGATTCCTTCCAATACCGACATCGATCAAGCTAACAAGATTCGTATGCAGAATATAGTGGGAAAGCCGCAATTAAAGGATTGTCACAAGCTGCAAGAATTACACGAATTACAATCAAAAACTTTATATATAGAGACAAACTTCGGTACGTTTTACAATTCGAAAATCTAGACAGTCTCTATGTATCAAACTACTGGCTAAAAAAGGGGATAGAGGACTTGGGTGTCGATTTGAATTTTAAGCTGCAAATAAAATTAGATAAAATTAAAACCACTCCAAACAAATATAAAGAAAGAACTGTTTTTTGTGTATAACTTTGTATTAAAATTAAGTTTGAATGTCTTCATGCTAGGCATTAAATATTTTTAATTTTTGTTAGGTATAATGTCAGAATAAAATTTTTAGAATAGTATTACATTGTTCTTTATTCATAAAAGGCTATGACATCACTACGACCTTGGAAAAGTAGCCAAAACTAGGTAGCCGAGAGCATAGCGTTGTGGTGATTTTACCTATATGAAGAAAACTATTGCACAGATTTAAGATAACAATGTTATTTAATACTGTTACCAGATGTGCGAATATTTGCTAATGTGGTGGAGGGTATACTGTAAGATAAAGGCGAATTAGAATTTAATTAAATTATTTATGCTGGAGCTAAAAAATACTAAGTTAAAGAAAACTATTGTACAAATTTTGTTACCAGATGTGTGCAATTTTTTGCATGTGCCTTTGCTTATGTGAGTCAAATTTAAAATGACAATGTTATTTAAATGAGGGTTTTTTCATAATTGGTTTATCACACTACTAACTATAGTATGAGAATTAACTCAGGAATGACAAAGATAATGACAAGTGAGTTACAGCCTAGTTCTAAACCAAAATTAAAACCAAGTTAGAGGAGGGGGATGAATTTTGCTATTTAGGTAGTATAATTACAAAGGACGGACGTAGCAAAAGGGATATAGTAGCTAGAATGGTTCAAGCTAGAAAAATGTTTTTTAAAAAGAAGTACTAATAGCTAATAGTAATTATTTTAGATAATAGAAAAAGTTTCTTAAAGTCGTACATATGGAGCGTTCTATTATACGGTAGTGAGACTTGGACAATTAAAGAGGTAGATAAGAAAAAGATAGAGGCTTTTGAAACTTGGTGTTGTAGGAGAATTTTAAAGATTAGGGACTATTTAGTAAGGTCTTAGATTATAAACTACCAAATAAAAATAGAGTTGGAAGACCTAGACAAAGCTATATTAGTCAAATTATTAGAGATTTAGGTTGCGAAGGATATGTAGACCTTTTTAGACTAGCTCATAATAGAAAAGAATTTAGAGCTGCGTTAAACTGACCTTAAGTAAGTTCGAAAAAAAAATAAAAATCAGTTAACTAAATGTCTCATTATGACATAACTCACAATTAGTTAGCGGTCTGGCATGTTGGCAGCGATTCGCTACTTAAGGGCGCGATAGCATCCCTCTATTTTCATAACACGAACTAATTTTAAAATAGCCGCCTTTGTGATATAACTTTCGCATGATAGAGGGAACTACTTTATTTTAACTTTAGTAGTTTAGTGGTTCGTTTCCAAGTTAGGCAAATAACAGTTGCTAGGATACGGTACGATGCTGGTTTTTCTCCATTCCTGTAACTATTCATCGTAAATGACCATCAGCAATTTCGAAGTTGTTGAACAGCAAGCAAAGCGTTAGATACATAGTGCATTCTAATAATAGCCAAGGTCGTTTGCCGAAACAAATTTGTCTTGTATTGTATTATTTCATTTATGTGCATATGGTATTCGCTAAGTTTTATTTTTGAATGTGTAGTTTATTGTTCATAGAGTGACATTTCGTTATTATTATAAACAAACATTTAATGCTTCATTTAGTGTGGGTGTATTTGCGCTTGTGGGTAAGTATATTCTAAAATTCTTATACTTTGTGGAAGTAATGGACAAAATTAATTATATATTTCATTCGATTTTGAAAATGCGTGTTCAAATATTGACATTGTTTTTTGTAGATTTGATTTAGTCGAGCAACGACTGTCTTTTTGAATAAATACATTATTTGTTTTGCATACACTATTTTATCAAATATATTCATTATTTAATTTATGACACCGAATGGTGAAAATGACAGAAACTGTGTACACTAACTTTTTTTGTCCTATATAAATCAGTTTAAAAACGACATAAACCCTATTTATAATTTAAGCATTCCCCTAAAAATGTCCTATCATGTTGTTATTATTTAGGGTACCAAAACTTTAAAAATCTTTTTAAAATTTATTGAGATCCAGCCTAATAGTGAAACTTTATTTTTTTTATATGCCTGGCCCCACGTTGTGAACCAGTGAAACGTATTTTTACTTGCGTAGGTTGTGGCGCAATTAATACTTATTGTTCCAAAAATCTTTCGACACAACTTGGGGTCTATTTCTGGGTAGATCAATGAGAAGTGGGGGGGGAGCCGAATTCTGTTTGCAGATCAAACTTAAACTAAATCAAATAGGCGCCACCAAGTCCTGATGTAATCACGATAATTGCATAGCATAGTTCTAAGGGCGGACGTGGAGACCCAAAAAAAAAAGATCGCCTTCACTAACACAAACCTGTCTTAATAAAATAAGACGCAGCTCCTGTAAGAAATTGTGATAGTTAAATAAACAAAAAAATCGGAACACCGTTTGTGTCCTGCAAAAATACATAAAGAAATAATAAAAAAAGTATTTCCAATATAACATTGGCATCAATTTATTACTTAGAAGGGTTTTAGCTTTATGTAATACGATTTGATCACACTTAATCAAAATAAATAACCTTTAATCTAGAACCAATTGTTTACTAAAAGATCTCTTTTAAAATAATATAACTTGTAACAAAAAATTTAATCATTAACTGCATCGATCTTAAACTTTTAACTTTCATGTTTGTCTTTATTATTTTCAATCAAACACTTTACTTTAAAACATGAACTTGTTGTACAAATAGGATTCTGACCTGGGCAGATCTTTTTAGGTAGATAACAAATTAATAGCTCCTAACAGTATTAGCATTTGAGCTTTCAAAATTATGTAAACTAATTTTAATGTAGATAAAGCTGATCACAAAAATATACATGTTTACATATATTGTACTAAAGCTGTTCAAAGCATTTGCTTTTAAAATAACATCTGTCATCTATATAAAGTAGAAAAATATGACGTCAGTAACACCTGTTGACATTACCGACGATTCATATGGAACAAACCATGTTGTTTTTAGAACATTAAATCAATGAACTTTCGTTTTACTACTGGTAAATCCAGCTCAACAATTAGTTGGAACTTTTTCAGTGTAAATGTATTACGCATCAAAGCAAGTTAACGTGTTCCAAATTTTGAAACACATAAAAAGAACTTATAGCTATCTACGAACCAAAACTGCAATTTGAAACCAATTCATCCAAACCAACTTCTATAATTCCTTCGTTCCACGTGTCGAATCATATCCTGTCGCCTTACATTCAGCAGCAATCGTACTCTCAAAGTTGAATTACGTCACTTTCTAAAGGTTGCATCTTACATGTGTTTTACTGTGACCTAGTGTGTTTTTAAAGTTGCATCCTACTTGTCGCGCTAAATAAATTATTTCAAATTATACAAGTTCGAACAATAAACATATTACCGACCGTTATTTGAAGATATCCTCACTATTTGAAATGGATTCGCAGATTGCCGGCCTCCAGCCAAGGGAACATGTTGATATCTCTATCACCTGTGGCCGACTATCTTATAACCAGCTCGGGCGGTCGCGCCGTCAGGAGGGGAACAATCAAACAGATATGTGCTTGTAAATAGCTCTATACGACACAGATATCTGAATATAACTAGATTATTAAAGGACGATGCAGGCTTAGCGTATTACTTTTGAAGTTGAATGCAAATTATTATTGTTATTAATAAAATTGTTACATTTTTTTTGAAATTATATGCAAAAAATTATTATTATTAATAAAATTGTTACACTATTCTTGAAATTATATGCAAAGAATTATTATCGAAAATAAAATTGTTACAATAGATTTTGCAAAATCTTACTTTTAAGAAAAAACAATGTTTTGAAATTTCTGGCGAAAATATAAATTACTAATAACATGAAAAGTCGTTAGATTTCAAATTTTTCTCACAATTATACACCAATTTAGAAGAATTACAGTCGTTTATTTTTCTTTTCAAAACTTAAATAAGAAAACACCTATTTCTAAGAAATTTGAAATAATGTCCTAGGACTAAAAATGATCAACTGATTCTAAAAATGTACAAAACTATAGGGTGTGTAGTTTATACAGTACTTTTCACTTCTAGTCAGACCGTAAATAATTTGAAATTCACAATTATTTCAAAAAGTCCCGCTTTGTCTTGTACAAGCCTTTCAAATTTCAAATATTTATCTGAAATACGAAAAAAGTTTAGTATACTTACTTCCTGTTGTCGCCTGGTGTAAAGTTTCTTTTATTTACGTATTTACATTTTTCAGATGGGTAAATATAAGGTGTATAACCGAAATCCAGGTGGTACCAGAAAATGATCGTCCAAGTCTAAAGCAGCCCGCTTAAGATGGCTGAAAATGCAACAATTACCGCTGTAAGTTATAATTCATTCAGTAGTGTAGCTAGGATATCTTTATGTGGCTGTTTATTTTAGAATATAAAATCCAAAACAATGAAAGTATACCTATTTAAATGTCGCATATCCACCCACAAGAATTATACATTCTTCAGATGCCTTGAGAATAGAAAACCACAAATTACCCGACTCTCCTCTTATGACTATTTGGAATTTATAAATATGATAATGCAAACTAAAAATATAAGTGTTTTCGCATTCTTCATAGAACTAAGTTAGTGTGATTACCCTGAAATTATGACGTACAAAAAATTACTTAGTATTTTCTCAATGAATAGTTTTAAATGTACGTCAGAATAGCACATCTGTACTGTATTAGAAATACTCATCAAATTTGTAGGGTACATACATAACAATAACATTTACGTTTTTACCTCATTGAATTTTGATAGCTGTGTTTTACAAAATATTATTAATTTTTTCTAAAATTCTATAGGATTTCATAAGCTTTAGATTGTTTTGACAACAATGCGAAGAATTTTTGTGCTATTTTGAACGAAGTAAGCTCTCGGATGTGTCATATGATTTTTATATAATCATTAAGTACTGACACTAAAAATGAGTAATTTTGCCTCACCTGCAAACAATGGTTCAAGCCTTCTAACTACACTGGTTATGCCCCTGTTACATTATAATTTCACAAATACACATATTAATTAGATGTCATAATAAAACCCAAACTTTTTCAGTTTGAAATCCACATCAGATAATTTAGACAAGCCTGGCCCATCAGGTTTGCAAAGATTACCTGAAGTAGTTAGTAATCCAAGTACTTTATCTGAAGAAATTTCCTAACCAGAAACAATGAAGTTGCAGACTGAGACAGAGTATGCTGATTTGTATAAATAATCTAAATTATTATATCATTGTATTTCATATTTAGAGAACTGTGAAAAATCAACCGAAGAAAGGTCACATACACTTCCAGATAATTGATCATTTATACCAGAAGCAGACTATTTGTATTTCATATCCGTGTCTGAAACTATGTATAGGTAGGAAAGTTATCTACAGGGTGATACATTTAGTATGTCAAAATTAGCTATATATATTACTCATATTTAGACCAGGGTAGAAAATTAAATAATCAAATAATTTTAATTACCGTGTATAAGGAATTTTATTAGATAATACGCTTTATTAAAAAAACGTGGAGAATAAAAATTCATTCGTTTCATTAAAAATAAGAGATTTAAATCATGTACAAGACGCTTTATATCAAAAGAAGCAGTATTAAAAAGCTCTACGTAAAGAAACAAAGAGAAATTACGTGCAAAATTTATATTAATTAACTTTATTTTAAGTAACCGGTATTAAACAAAACGTACAGATAATAATTAATATTTAGTTAGGATTCACTAAAATTTAAAGGGTATTAATTTTAATTGAAGTTAATTGAACCGTTAGTAACATATAATATCTATAAAAACTTGTAAAACCAATAAAATGCAAATCGTAGAGGGTTAGTTAGAAGTAGGATGTTTAAACACCTGCGTATTTTAAAAAGCTCATTCTGCGTAAATGTTGCAGATAATTAATGGTTACAAAGAATCTTGGAGAAACCGTGGCTTAATATTCACGGGAAGGCGCGATACGGGGTTATTTAACCCAGATAGTCCACATGGACTGAAATAATCGATAATAAAGAATATCAATTTGCACTAATAAGAACAGGGTAGATAGAGACAGATAATATGCACAAGACCGAGGCACATATAGTAAAAGGCGTGAGTAGAGCAACGTCATAGGGTTGCGATTGGTTGAAAGTAAAAGGCAAAATTTGAGAGGTAAAAATAACATTCCTGTATAAAATTCAATTAGTTATTTCCAGACGTTGCGTGCCGTGTTGAAATTTCTGAGATTTAACTGGGGCGAGTGCAAAATTCGTAAAAATCGCATGCCGGGCTGCGGAATGGGAACAGAGCAGGCGAAATTCTTTAGAATTGTTCGTTTTGGAGACTCGACCGACAGACAGGCTAACCTCTATATATACCCAGGGGAATATGAACAAGCTCTCTTAGATCTTCGACTTGATTCAACGCGTTAAACAGTGCTTTTTAGTTTTCCGGTTTTGATTAAATAATTTTAAACAGTTTGCTCGAATATTTTTGTGATGTAAAACAGCTTGTTCTTTACGTGCTACAATAAATGTACTTTAGTGCACTTAGAAAAGAAGATACAATGTAATAAAGTTAGTATCACTGTACCAATTAGTAAAATTTACAACGACAAATGAATACACAAAAGTAGGCAGTTTTGGCGTATATTGGTGAAAGAAGTATGAATTTCTTTGCTATTTTTCGGGGTATTAATAATTAAATGGTGCATAAACGTGTCTGAATCCACAAAACAAGGTTCAGATATACACAGATGAGTTCCGGAAAAGCCCTGAAACAACTTTAAATAAATGGTGATGGAGAAAATTTTAAAAGCGTTGAGAATCAGAAGCCGTAAATATAACCCAGTTGGAATGGTGTAATTAACAAAGGGACGATGTACATTGAAGCTACGAGTGCAGTAACCTTCAGGTAAATTATACTATTTTGTTCGAACTTTGATATTTTGGTGTGTGTTGAATAACTTTATAATTTGTTTATTTAAAATGGACAGTAGTGAAATTGTACTAACAATAATATTTCAATTTTAAGGTGAAATTTGCTTGTTTCAGTAGAAAGGGGTATTTAGTATTGATGTTCTGGATTATGATGAAAATATGGGTATGTCTTTGAGCTCAATTAGACGAACCTGGTTAATTAACGTAAAAGGGTGGTAGATGCTCCCTTTGTACTCAGACTCCGGTCTGCATATATTGTTATAGTAATTAGTAGGCATCCTACAAGGACTTTAATTCTGGATGCACATTAAAATGATAATAAATTTAATTTTGAAATTTTCTGATATTAAAATTTATGCTGAATATTAATTTTGAAATTTTAATGTATTGTGAATATTGATGTAAATAGAGTTGACGTTGATGTTTGTGGTAGGAATGTGTTTGTTTTTTTTATGTATGAGGATGAAAGCTATCTAGAGGAGCAGCCGAGGCGATTAACGGAAGAAAGTCAAAGGACCAACACAGTTAAGGTAATGAATAGCTTTTTGTAGGTTTCACAGCATTCTTGACGCCCAAAAGTGAGGCTCGATTATAAAGCGTAGTTCACGAATTTTGTAGGTTTCACAGCAATATATATATATATATATATATATATATATACTACATCACTCAATAAGTCCGTAGGATGATACATAGATGGCGTTGCTATGTAATAATCCATATGATTTGTAGGAAGTACTAACCTTAAAAAGATATCTGTCAAAATTTCATGACAATCCGACGATTAGTTTACAAGTTACAGAGGTTCAAGTGACGATACTTTTGAGTTTTTCAAAAAAATAAATTCCGAGCAATTTTGCGTGTTGATTTATCATTGCTTTTTGATGGGTAAAAATACCATCGCAGCCAAAGCATGGCTTGATAAGTGTTATCCGGGCTCTGCTCCATCGAGGCAAACGGTGGAGAAGTGGTTTGCTGATTTTAAACGTGGCCGTACAGACACTGACGATGCTGAACGCTCTGGAAGGCCAATTGAGGTGGTTACACCGGAAAACATCAAAAAAGTCCACCGAATCGTTTTTGAAAACAGAAAAGTGAAATTGCGTGAGATAGCTGACACCTTGAAAATATCAGAAGGCAGTGTGCACACTATTTTGCATGAACATTTGTCCATGAGAAAGCTGTTCTCAAAGTGGGTGCCGCGTTTGCTCACAGTGGACCAAAAACAACAACGTGTCGATGATTCTGAGAGCTGTTTGGAGCTGTTCAACCGGAATAAGAAGGACTTTTTGCGTCGGTATGTGACAATGGATGAAACATGGATCCACCACCACACTCCAGAGTTTAATCGGCAGTCAGCTGAGTGGACTGCAGCCGGAGAACCACGTCCAAAGCGACCAAAATCGCAAAAGTCGGCTGGTAAGGTTTTGGCGTCTGTATTTTGGGATGCGCACGGAATTTTGTACATCGACTATCTTGAGAAAGGAAGAAGAATCAACAGCGAATACTACATGGCATTATTAGTGCGTTTGAAGGAAGAAATTGCCAAAAACGGCCACACATGAAGAAGAAAAAAATTCTCTTTCACCAAGACAATGCACCGTGTCACAAGTCGATCGCAACGATGGCCAAATTGCACCAATTGGGCTCCGAATTGCTTCCGCACCCACCGTATTCTCCAGATTTGGCCCCAGCGACTACTACCTGTTCGCAGACCTGAAAAAATGCTCGCCGGAAAAAATTTGGCTCGGATGAAGAGGTGATCGCTGAAACTGAAGCTTATTTTGAGGCCAAAGACGAATTGTTTTACAAAAAGGTATCGAAATGCTAGAACGGCGTTGGACTGATTGTATCACTCTTGAAGGAATGTATGTTGATGAATAAAATCGAATTTCGCCAAAAAAATGTGTTTTTCTTAGTTATCCTACGGACTTATTGAGTGATGTGTTATATATATATATATATCCCTAAAGTAGGGGATAAAGAATACTACTATAGTAAGCCTGCTTATCGTAAAAGGCGATTAAAAGGCGCAGCAAGGTGCAGCAGCCTTGCTGGCTAAAAGATATTGGAGGAGGGTCGGTTGGTCTCGGGTGATCCTCAATAATTTACAAGCTTGTTGGGGGTTGGCCGTGACGGATACGGCTTTTTGCTAAGATCTTTAAAGACTGCGTTGTGGAAAGATATGGGAGCCTACCACAATATTTGCCAGGTGTGCGTGGCCTAAAACACGAAATACATATGATGGATAGCTCACAAGTAAAATTCTTGTCCGGAGGTAAAATACTCCCTCATTCGGATCTCCGGGAGGGGGTACTTGGGGCTCGTCATCGTAAGAATATAAAACAACAGTTCGATTTAGTGATAGGGACTTGGAATGTTAGGTCATTACTTAGAGTAGATAAGTTAACGAATTTATTAGTAGAAATGAGAAAGAAAAAGCTGGACATTTTAGGTATTAGTGAGGTGAGATGGCCATATAGTAATGACTTTTGGAAAGATAATTATAGAATAATTACAACTTCTTCAACTAATGGACAGGCAGGGGTAGGAATAGTGTTAGGTAAAAGATTAGGGCATAAAGTTAAGGTGTACTTACAATTTAGTGATAGAATAATTATGGTTAGATTGAGTACAAAACCCACAGACACTGTTTTAGTACAGGTTTACATGCCAACAACTCAGTACGAGGATGAGGAAATAGAAAAGGTATACGAGGATATAAATAGTATAGTGAGAAAAGTAAAAGGAGATGAGTATTTAATAGTTATGGGCGATTTTAATGCGTCAGTGGGAGAAGGTAGTGAGGGAAAGATGGTAGGAAAATTTGGTTATGGCAGACGAAATGATAGAGGAGAAAGATTAGTTGAGTTTTGCCAGGAACATAGATTAGTAACTGTAAACACCCTATTCGAACAACATGTTAGGAGAAGATATACCTGGGAAGCGCCAGGTGATAGTTGTTTTTCACATACTATATCTAGAAACTCTTGGTTCTTAACTTTGTCTATATATGATATCATTATCATGCATCTGCAGTACCACATTTCAAAGACTTTCTACCTTTTTTCTGTCTGCTTCTCCTGCTGCCCATGTTTCACAGCCGTACAGTGCTGTGCTCCACACATAGAACAATAATAATTTGAAACTGGTCCTCGAGCTATAGCAGAAGACACTTGTGCTGTTCTATTTGTATTGCTACTAGCTTTATGCTGGGTCATATTATAAATTTGCGAAAGTATATGATGCATCTATGATTTGACTCAAATGTAGTTGACATATAAAAAGAACAAAATTGTGAAATAATTACTTTTGATTATATACTAGGATGAAGTTATCAACTTATAATATAATTTAGAATGTTTTCAGAACGGTCGCTGTAACTTTTTTTACGTAATGTTTATTGTTCTAATTGTTGTTCTCATTCTTTTTGTATCTTGTTGTTATGAGCGTGTAATGAGAATGGAGAGGCTGAATTTTTGAAAATGCCCTTGGTAGCCAAAATATTGTCTTTTTATTATTTTTAAGAATGCTTTCTTCTGTAAGGAACAGTATTGTGGCTGCATTGGAGGTACTTTCAAAAATTCGGCCTGTCTAATTTCATTCACATACACCCAGAAATACGATACACAAAGAATTAGAACCAAAACAAAACACAAAAACATTACAGCGCCTGCAATGGAGCAAACATTCTTCATAAGAATGATTTCTTTCGTACGGGCGCTGTAACTTTTTGTGTATACTGTTCTTAGTTCGAATGCTTTTTGTATTGCGTTCCTCGGTATGTGTAGATGAAAATGGACACCCTAAATTTTTAAAAAATGTTTTGTACATTTTTGAATGTTGGATACGTTTTTGAGGAATATTTTCTTCGGTGCGGGCGCAGCAATCTCTTTTGTGTAAAGTTTATTGCTATAATTCTTTGTGTTGTAACGATTTTATTTCCTATCAAGATGTGTTCATATAATAAATCTATTTATTTAATAAAAAACAATATAATGCATAATAATGTTACACAATCCGCTAAATAAATATTACCTATTGTCCAATAAAATATTAGCTTTCAATTCAAATTAAAATTTAATTTAGACGGTGACAAAATAAACTTTTCACTTAGTGTCATTCCTAGAGCTCCCTCTGTTAGACAGCTGTAAGGCAATCTTGTTTCCGGGCGGTAACTCGCTTGACATGAGCACTTCCAATACAGCTGTGGTGAAAACAAGTCGAATTGTTCCTTGAACCCGAGGAATGGCGTTTGCAGTTTTTGCGTGTTGGAGGCACGTGCGATTTAAGTGTTTTAGGAGAGAATGTCGTCTCCGAAGCGCATTTTTGTAGTGTCCGCTTGCTGGAGCATGGCTCGTAGCTGACGGGAAATTATTTTGGTTGAAGGACCGTGGTTAACAGTAAGTAGAATTGAATCTGTAACCATATTAAGTAAAGATTTTTAGTGCAACTTTACATATAGTATTTAACGTTTGATATAATATTTAACTTGGAAATAATGTTCGTAACTTTAATTTACACACAACCTTAATTAATGTGCAGTTTGTATAATATATGAAAATTGGAAATGATGTTTAGCTTTGAAAAAACATACAACCTTTAGTTCACAAAAGTTTGGTTTAACGTAATTTTAATAAATGCACAAGAAGAAAATATAAAAAGTTACGCTTTGTTCGAGTGTGGATCTGACGAGATTCAATTACTTAAAATGGATGCCGTGATGTAGTTTGAAGCTTCAGGAAGCAACAAAATTACTTGTATTGATTTGGAGATTTCTTTATTTAAATGCTGATGCAAGACGCCTAGCAGGTATTTTTCTGTCAGATGAACATCTGGTATGTAAATTTGTTTTCGTATGTTAGCTGAATTATGGATATAGTAGATAGATAATTTTTTGTTTAATCAAGTTATTTGAACTTCAAAATAGGTCAAGGACAGACTATATATATTTTTCAATATTAAGCAACAGGAACCTGTAAATTTTACATTTCTAAATCTTTTATTAATACACTGAAACTACGGAAGATGTCATTATGTGATAGAGAAAGTAAATTCTCCTATTTAAGAAAAATTAGAAATTAAACTTCTATGTTTACTATTTCAGTAATAGCTGACTGTAATAACTTATTGTGAGGTTATGGTAGATCTACTTAAACCGACAGATATTGTTATTTGTAAGTAATTGTTCAGAAAGCAACTTCAGACTTAATCATTCTTAAATAAAATTTGGCTAGATATTTCTTATAGAAATAATCACATTTTAAACTGGAAGGTACTTACTATACCCAGTGCCTTTGTAAATTATTTTCATGAATTAAATTAATTTAAATTATATAAAAAAGACTGAAAAGATATTTTGTAAAAAGCACGTTAACTGAATACAAGAGGAATAGATTTTTATTTTGATCAAGACTATTCTTTTTAATTAGCATGTATGAAAGTTGATTCGAATTGAATTTTAAAATTTTGAGTATAAATGCACAAACAGTGCTATTCTTTGTTTATTCTGTTCACAGGTGTAGCAGTGAAGTATAAAGGTCAAAGTCGAGCCATAAGGTAAGAAACTTTAGGGATTATGTTGTCTTTAATAAATTGTATAGCGGTTATTGAATAAAGGTTTCCGCATTCGCCTTGTACAAGGGACTTAAGTAAGTCTTCATCGTATAGAAAAATTCGGTGGAGCCTTATTCTTCATATTTTTGGTCGCAATTCAACCCCGACCCACAGCTCATGTTCCACCCAGAGCATATAGTTCGACTAGCCGCTTTGCCTTTGAGATTTCCACAACTTTGGGCCATTTTCCATCAGAACTTGCCGTGGGCTCTATTCGCTTACTGGAAATTCTCATAAAATAAAATCCCATAATAAGTATTAAGGCTATAGTGTATTGTATTCCTGTCCGTGTGGAATTGAGAATGGACATTCTGCATTTTTGAAAATGCCATTGGCAGCCAAAATATCGGCCTTTTATTCTTTTTAAGAATGCTTTCTTCTGCGAGGAATGGTACTGTGGCTGCCTTGAAGGCATTTAAAAAAATTCAGCCTGTCGAATTTCATTCACATACCCCCAGGAATGCGTTACAAAAAGAATAAGAACAAAAATAAAACACAAAAAGTTACAGCATCTGCAATGAAGAAAACATTCTTTATGAGATTGATTTCATCAGTGCGGGTACTGTAACTTTTTTTGCATACTATTTTTTGTTCCAATACTTTTGTATTGTGTTCCAGGGTGTGTGTAGATATAAGTAAGCAGACTAAATTTTTGAAAAATGTTTTATTTTGGTGTCTGTGCGTATTTTTGCACGTTGGACACATTTCTAAGGAATATTTTCTCTCGTGCGGGCGCTGTAACCTTTTTCTGTATTGTTTATTGTTTTTATTCTTCTTATGTCATGCTCCTGTGCGTGTGTAGATGAGAATGAATAGGCTGAATTTTTGAAAATGCCATCGGCAGCCAAAATATTGTCATTTTATTATTTTTTAAAAATGCTTTCTTCTGAAAAGAACAGTATTTTGGCTGCCAAATGAGCATTTTCATAAATTCAGCCTGTTCATTCTTATCTACACCCACCCAAAAAAAAGAATTAGAGCAAAAAACAAAATCACAAAAAGTTGTCAGCGAAGACGACGTTTGCAGCTAGTAATTGAAACGCGTAGTACATGTAAATGAACATCAATTGTGGAATTTAAGAACCCAGTTAATTACACTTACAAATAGATTATATTTTAGATAAACAAAGATTTAGAAATCAAGTTAAAAACTCTCGTAGTTATCCAGGGGGCTGACATAAATAGAGATCATAACTTAGTTAATATGAAGCGTAATCTAAAATTGATAAAATTGTGAAAGGCTAAAAGAGAGGGATGGGTTCTAGATAAACTTAATGATAGTGAGGTAAAAAAGGAATATAAACAAGCATTAGGTAATAAGATCAAAGAGATAGCTATAGGAGGGAACGTAGAAAATGGTTGTAGAGAAATAAAAACAGCTGTACATGAGACAGCAACACAGACTGTAGGTAAGAAAAAAGTGGAAGCGAGAAAACCCTGGGTAACAAAGAGATATTAGATGTAATAGAGAATAGAAGAAAGCTTAAACCTTTCAGAGAATTGGATAGCATAAGTAAGCAAAAATATAATAGAGTTAGAAATGAGATAGTACATGAGTCTAGAAAAGCTACAAATAAATGGATGGGAAGAATTGTAAAGCAATACAAGATGATTTGAAAGTAGGTAAAACAGATAGGGCTTACAGGGCAGTCAAAAAGTTTTTCGGGGAAGATAGGAAAAAATATAATGGTGTTAAAGATGTGAATAATGAGCTTCTAATAAATAAAGTTGAGGTAGCAGATAGATGGAAAAGATATTTAGATTTAGATTTATATAAGGGAGACGATATGGATGAGTTAGAAAACGACCAAGAAGAGGATGTAGAAATAGGGTTCTCAGTATTAAGAGAGGAATTTGATAGCGCTGTTAGGGATTTTAAACTAAATAAAGCCCTGGGAATAGACGATATACCTGCAGAATTAATAAAATATGTAAGTCAGATTATATGAATTAGTAAAAGTAATATATGACACAGTTGAGGTCCCGATAGATTTCGAAAAAAATATTATTATTCCAATCCCAAAAAAGTCAGGAGCTGATAGGTCTGAGAATTTTAGAACGGTTAGTTTAACTTCCCACGCGTCCAAAATACTAACACTAATAATTAAAAATAGAGTAGAAGCTTTGACTGAGAATTATTTAGGCAAAGACCAATATGGTTTTCGTAGACAGAGGGACTAGAGAACCGATACTAATGATTAGGGTAATTATCGAAAAAAGGTTACAAAAAAATTAAAAGACTCATTTCTCGTTTGTAGATATAGAAAAAACATTTGATAGGGCTAATTGGATTGCATTGTTCAGGGTTTTGGGAAAAATAGGAACCTCTCATAGGGATAGAAAAATTATTTACAGTCTATATAAAAACCAAAGCGCAGTAATTAGATTTGATGAAATAGAAAAGAAAGCTAAGATTAGAAATGGTGTTAGACAGGGCTGTATACTATCTCCGTTGATTTTTAATGTTTATGTTGAGAAAGCTTTTAACTTAGCTAGAGAGAGAAAAGAAATAGATATTAGTGTACAGAGACAGAAAATAGACACATGTTACGTTTTGCAGATGATATAGTCATTATAGCAGAGTCTAGAAAAGAGTTAGAAGTGTTTTTAAATATTTTAGATGAGATATTACAAATTTTCTTATATTCCCTAACAATTCTCCTTCATCCATTTATTTCTAGCTTTTCTAGGCTCATGTACTATCTTTTTTCTAACTCTATTATATTTTTGCTTACTTTCACTATCAAATTCTCTGAAAAGTTTAAATCTTCTTCTATTCTCTATTAAATATAATATCGCCTTTATTATCCAAGGTTTACCGCTTCTACTTTTTTCATACCTATAGTCTGTGTTGCTGTTTCATGCACAGCCCTTTTTATTTCTTTCCATATATTCTCTACGTTCTCTCCTATAGCTATCTCTTTGATCTTATTATCTAATACTTGTTTATATTCCTCTTTTATCTATCATTAAGCTTACCTAGATCCCATCCCTCTCTTTTAGCCTATCGTAATTTTCTGAATTTTAGATTACACTTCATTTTAACTAAGTTCTGATCGCTATCTATGTCAGCTCCTGGATAACTACGATAGTTTTTAACTTGGTTTGTAAATCTTTATGTAACTAATATATAATCCATTTGGTATCTAGCCCTATCACCTGGCGCTTTTCAGCTATATCTTCTTCTAAGATGTTGTTCGAATAGGGTGTTTACAGTTACTAATCTATGTTCCTGGCAAAACACAACTAATCTTTCTACTCATTTCGTCTACCATAACCAAATTTTCCTACCATTTTTCCCTCACTACCTTCACCCACTGACGCATTAAAATCACCAATAACTATTAAATTCTCATCTCTTTTTACTTTTCTCACTATACTATTTATATCTTCGTATACCTTTTCTTCTTCCTCATCCTCGTACTGAGTTGTTGATATATAAACCTGTACTAAAACAGTGCCTGTCTATCACTAAATTGTAAGTACTCTTTAACTTTATGTTCTAATCTTTTACCTTACACTATTTCTACCACTAAATACTCCCTGTATGTTGTTATGGTTTGTTTAGTATTTATCTTAATTTTCTTTGGGAATTAAACCACTTATAGTTTTTAAAATCATCTTTATTTACGTTTCGATCCATGACCTAGAATTGTTCTCAAAATAATAAAAACTTCAAGTTTGACATTTATGACATAAACTTTAAAATTTTCACCTAATGTACTGAAACCAAATATATCGAACATCAATAAATCAAAGTCACCTTCAATTTATGTCATAAATGTCTAACTTGAAGTTTTTATTATTTTGACGACGAGGCTAGGTCATGGATCGAAACGTAAATAAAGATGATTTTAAAAACTGTAAGTGGTTTAATCCCCAAAGAAAATTAAGAAAAATTCCTACCCCTGCCTGTCCATTAGTTGAAGAAGTTGTAATTATTCTATAATTATCTTTCCAAAAGTCATTACTATCTGGTCATCTCACCTCACTAATACCGAAAATGTCCAGCTTTTGTTCTTTCATTTCGACTAATAAATTCGTTAACTTATCTACTCTAAGTAATGATCTTACATTTCACGTCCCTATCACTAAATCGAACCGTTGTTTTAAATTTTACGAGGACGAGCCCAAAGTACTCCCCCCGGAGATCCGAATGAGAGGGTATTTTACCTCTAAACAAGAATTTTACTTGTGAGCTCTCCATCATACATAGCTCGTGTTTTAGGTTTTAGCAAAAAGCCGTATCTGTCACGGCCAAGTCCCAACACCCTGGTAAATTATTGAGGATCATCCGAGACCAACCGACTCTCCTCCAATAATCTTTTAGCCAGCAAAGCTGCTGCCTATTGCTGCGCCTTTTAATCGCCTTTTACGATAAGCAGGCTTACTATAGTAGTATTCTTTATTCCCTACTATAGGGATTAGAAAGACTTACTAATAGCCAATAGTATTAGTTTTAATAATAGAAAAAGTTTCTTAAAGTCGTACGTATGGAGCGTTTTATTATACGGCAGTGAGACTTGGACAATTAAAGAAGTAGATAAGAAAAAGGTAGAAGCTTTTGAAACTTGGTGTTATCGGAGAATATTACAGATTAGTTGGACAGATAGAGTAACAAATGAAAAAGTTTATAGAAGGAGAGCTGAGGAACCATGTATGTGGAAACAATTAAAGGTCCGGAGATATAGAATGATAGGGCACCAATTAAGACATCATCATCATCATCATTTAGTTTTCGACCTTACTTAAGGTCGGTTTGACGCAGCTCTAACTTCTTTTCTAATCTGTGCTAATCTAAAAAGCTCTACATAACCTTCACAACCTAAATTTCTAATAATTTGACTAATATAGTTTGGTCTAGGTCTTCCTATATCCTTCTATCTTTTTCCTATCCACCTGGCTCTACATAGATATTAGCAACCTGATGGTTGTTAAAGAACTCTAACATGTTTACATGATTACCATTTATAAGGAAAATGAAATATAACCTGGTTATCCGCTTCAAAAAGGAAAAGTGTTAAATTATATGTTATGGTAAGGCCTATGCAACGAATCGCTGCCAACATGCCAGACCGCTACCTAATTGTGAGTTATGTCATGGTGACGTTTCTTAAATTATATGTTGTTACGTTAATTCGTGGCAGCCACGTTGGGCGCCAAATTTATGCTACGTTGGTTCGTAGCCGTGCGTAACACCAAGAAAGTCAAGGAATGACCGGGCTCAATCGGAGATTAGGGGGGGTTGTAGAAAGCAGACTAACATATAATGTACGCGGCTGTAAGGAATTAGTAACAATACCTGCAACAAAAATAGTCAAGCAACCTGAAATAAAAAAAAGCATAGCATGCTGTTCGAGCATAGATTGTTCAGTGCTTGGTAGAATGTAAAGAAAACTGTTTGGATAATCTATATAATGTAACAACGGTAAAAGCAATACAAAATTTTTTAGTACAAAGTGAGGTAATATTGGGGAGTAGCAGAAACGTTTCCTCACACACCAATTAAACATAAATCAGACAAAATGTTAATAAAAGATAAATAGATAAGACACAATTGATATGAGTAATCCAGTAGTATTGATTTTTTTTTCTTTCCTGTCCAAATATTTAAATTACTCAAACTAATTTGTTTTGTTTCTCTTTTTTTTTTGTTTCTTAATAGCATGCAATTCTATTGTAAAAGGTATCAGAACGACAAAGATATGGTAAAACAACGGATAGATATTTAAAGTAATAACAAGTAGGAAATAGTTCAACTTACAAAAAGTCCTTCAGTAACGCTTCCTTGCAATTGAAGTGTGGGATTCACGATGTCCTGCACTAACGAAGCACTTCACCCTTGACTGTGAGGGCGTTGATGGAATTTCTTACACTTTACACTAATCACACCTACGTATTTCACTGGTGTTAGCAACAGACATTATCATGCTGATGGAACTATGTAGCATTGATAAATTTCTTGTTAATTCTATTTCCTGAGACAATAATTTCGAAATATTTTGTAACACAAATCGAAAAAAAAATGGTAATAAAAATTTAGGATCTCGGGCTTTCAAGGCACGATGTAATGCATTAAACTAACAGTAACGTGAGGTGTTTTATTTGCTACCTATGGTACCAAAGAAAAATCTAATGCTTTTGAATAACGAAATTTGCGCAAACAATGATCTATTTTAGATTCTTTGGGGTTAGAAAATTCAGAAACTACAGTATCAACTGTATTTGGATAATCCAAAGTATGCACTACTCTGATAAAAAAAGGACCGCAAAACTAGATCGCACACACAGTTCAAATATAAAAAGACAAATCAACAAAAAAACACAATCAATAAAGCACGTGCAAAAGACTAAGCAAGTCCGTCAAATACTCCGCACAACACGCGCGCAGGTCGAGTCCAACAAGTTCTACCACTTTTATTTCCAACAGAAAATCAACAAAAAAACAATTAGTAAAGCAACGCGTATCACTAAAACCGTCAGTCGATTTTCCGTAAAACACGTGTCGAGTAAACACGTTCGCCTATAAAGCATACTTCCTTCAAATGGAATTAATATACAACTTTTATTTCACAAGAAAAACAACTAAAATCGTGTCGTGCTTGTTCATGAACAATTCGCAAATTTATCACGCATTAATTCTCACTATTTTCAAAGCAACAAGGAAACAGTATTTTTAACGTAATTAATATATAGGAACAAAGCACAAACTAAACTGCTCATCTGTTTATATTCACTCGTTCCTATTACAACCGCTTATCGTCTCTTATCTAGCCTGGTATATCCACATAAGAAACAAAATTTATATCAGCGGCAAGACAAGAACGATGCAATCCACTCATTATAATACGACGCATTCGCTCAATGAGTTAATAAATATAAAATATAGAAATAGTAGTTACTGAAATGTATTTACGAATAATCCTATTTAAAATTCGTTCCTTGCAATTTATTTATTAATTGAAAATCAATCTTCAATTAAACTATCTTTAATTAATAAAATGTTAAGCCATTAAAAATGCACGTTACAGATTCCCCCTTAGCAAAATAAAGACGTCGGGGTAAAAAAAAACGACAGACAAGGAACCAAACAAAAAAATTGTTTTTATCCGGTTCGAAGGACCAATACCAGTATAAGAAAAGGAACATTTTTCTAAAAGAAGACAAAGTCATTTATCGTAACCAACAACGACAGAACAGGTAAAGAAAGTATCAAGTAGACACCCACTGAGGATTAAAGGTCTTAGCTACTTTCAAAAACGTCAAAAGACGGATGTCTCCAAAAGGGACATTTCTGTTCTCCACCTCAAAGAAAAGTTTTGGCTTCCCGCGGAGAAACCAAGAGGGAAAAAAACGAGGAAAAAAACTCATAGCAAACCAACTAGACGACACAACTGTCATCCTCAAGTGTGCAGCAAAGAAAGAACCAAGACAGAGTAAAGGGCAAAGGCAAGCTAGTACACCATCTAGAATACTTCCAACTGAGGTAACACAGATTCGTATGAAACGATTACTCAAGCAAAGTATGGCTAACAGACCTACAAAAGCGAAAGTCGAAATACCTAAAGGCAAAGAAAATAGATTTGAAGCCTACCTCAAGGAATGGATGTAGAAAGCGACTATAATAGTCAAATAGTGAACAAATGGTAGAACTAGCCAGAAGAAAAAGTCACGGGATGGGCTAGCTACAAAAATATGAATAGGAATACGAAATGGGCGCCAGTGTTTTCGGACACAAGCTTATCAGAGAAAACACAAGACCAATAAGCCATTATGAAATGAGATTTTTAAGTATTATAAGTATTATATATTAAGGATTATAATTAAGTGAGGTAGCGAAAGTGACGTAAGGGAGAAAAAAAATGATGTAAAGAAAACTTGGGCGCCAGTGTTTTCCAGAACCAAATTACCAGCGAAAACACAATTCTGATAATTCACAAAAAAAAATTAAAATCAAGGAATTTCTATATAGCAAGAGAAAAAAATTCAAGAATGCACCAAAAAAAAATCAATGCCAAAAAAACAAAATCAACGTCATAAAAAAAAATTTAAAAAAAAAATCAAGAGCAAACCAAATAAAAAATCGGGCCCCCCAAATATTTAAAAACACAAAAACGAATTATTAGGCTTGTTCGATAGAGAAACTAAATTAATGAAATAACTAAATACTAAACAAAATCCAGTTTAAACGAGAAGGAAGAAAAATTAATTTCGAGCCCCACGTTGGGCGCCAAATTTCCTGTTTCGTTAATTCGTGGCAGCCACGTTGGGCGCCAAATTTATGCTACGTTGGCTCGTAGCCGTGCGTAACACAAAGAAAGTCAAGGAATGACCGGGCACAATCGGAGATTAGGGGGGGTTGTAGAAAGCAGACTAACATATAATGTACGCGGCTGTAAGGAATTAGTAACAATACCTGCAACAAAAATAGTCAAGCAACCTGGAAAAAAAAGCATAGCATGCTGTTCGAGCATAGATTGTTCAGTGCTTGGTAGAATGTAAAGAAAACTGTTTGGATAATCTATATAATGTAACAACGGTAAAAGCAATACAAAAATTTTTAATACAAAGTGATGTAATATTGGGGAGTAGCAGAAACGTTTCCTCACACACCAATTAAACATAAATCAGACAAAATGTTAACAAAAGATAAATAGATAAGACACAATTGATATGAGTAATCCAGTAGTATTGATTTTTTTTTCTTTCCTGTCCAAATATTTAAATTACTCAAACTAATTTGTTTTGCTTCTCTTTTTTTTTGTTTCTTAATAGCATGCAATTCTATTGTAAAAGGTATTAAAACGAGAAAGATATGGCAAAACAACGGATAGATATTTAAAGTAATAACAAGTAGGAAAAGATTAAGACATGAGGGACTAATTAGTAAGGTCTTAGACTCTCAAATAAAAATAGTGTAGGAGAACCTAGACAAAGGTATATTAGACAAATTATTAGAGATTTAGGTTGTGAAGGGTATGTAGACCTTTTTAGACTCGCTCAGAATAGAAAAAAAAATAAATAAAAATCAGTTAACTAAATGTCACCATGGCATAACTCACAATTAGTTAGCGGTCTGCCATGTTGGCATCAATTCCCAGCTTAAGCCTAGCCATAACATATCATTTATCACATTTCCTTTTTTGGAGGGAATAACCAGGCATTATTTCATTTCCTTATAAATAGGAATCATGTAAACATGTTGGAGTTTTTTAACAACCATCAGGTTGCTAATCTCTTTGTAGAGCCAAGTAGATATGAAAAAGATAAAAGAGTATAGGAAGATCTAGTCAAATTATTAGAAATTTTGGTTGTGAAGGGTAAGTAGAACTTTTTAGATTAGCACAGAATAGAAACGAAGTTAGAGCTGCGTCAAACTGACCTTAAGTAAGGTCGAAAACAAAATAATGATGAACTACTAATTTGCAGACGATCAACAAACACAACTGCATCCCATCGCATGACGGTTATACTACAAAATTTGATAGTTACTCGTCTTTCGGGCAAAAATGTAGCCAAATTTTTTAGAAGAAAAGAAATAATAACCTAATTGAAAAAATCGTTCTATGTAAATAATATCTACTAGTGCTAAAACAAAAGTGGCGAATTCACAATACATTCAAGGTTAGAAAGAGATAATAAGATTAAACTTACTTTTTAATTTTGCTTTTCGAGAGCAACCAAGGGGCCAATTTTTTAACTAAACGCCACATTCTGAAGCAACACAAGATTATCGACTTATTCAATAGTCAATTCCTATTTTGTTTTAGTAGACTTTAATTGATCTTATCTATGACCTTTAACTTCCATAATTATGCACTATATATGGTTAATAAATATGGCAATGATTCACAGTTTAGCTAACACAATTTAACGAAGACTGCTTGAACTCTATATACAGGGTGTATCTTAAGTTGAAACTTTTATTTTCAACCTTAAAACAAAATTTTTTAAATAACTTTGTTGACTTATCTCAAACGTAAGCGAGCTAGGACCCTTTGAAATGCTGTAATTATAAGTCCAACTATGCGTATTAAACAATGCATGCAAATGTCAGAACTATAAAGACTGCTCAAAGTTTTCGCCATTGCTACCAACACATGCTGTATGCGACGTTTCCAAGCTTAATAGTGAAACACATTTACCCCTAATTGTTTTGAGGGTTTATACTGTGGTTTTATAAACTAAGCTCTTTATGAAACTGCACGAAAAGACATCACACTGATTGAGGTCTGTTGACTTTAGTGGGCACGAAGCTGTGTTCGGAATTGCCCAGAAGAGATGGGAATTTCGTAATAAATTTAGGTTGCATTGGCTAACTACAGTGGTGCGAGAATGGGTCTTATAGAAACAATTCAATGGTGTTATGCAATAGGAATCCAACACACATGAACACTATTGTAGCGAGCTACTATTAGGCAACCCGTTAAACACACAAACGCCGCTCGCACTGTATATTCTCCGTAAACCGGAAAGCTTCTAGCAAATACTGGAGGATGAGTCATCCTTTTTAATTCACGGTATTCATAAATCCGATGATGAAGTACAGAGTTAGTCTATTTTAGAATGTCGAATATAAATTATATCGTGTAAAGTAAAAATAGTTGAGCTTTTGGAAGTCCAAGAGTATACATAAATGTTATATTATGTGTCTAATGTACATGCAGCTTGTAGAATACATAAATAGACAAAAGTGTAATAAATAATACTTGTGTTAGTGTTGTTAATGGACCTATGGTTAAGAAATTAGTTTAAGAAGATATTAGTGCTTGTAAATTCATTAGTGTGATAGTGCTTCATTGTTAATTGGACTGAACACATCTATAAATAAGGCATATACTGTTAATTGGACTTGTGAACAGTGAGTAATAAAGACTCTTGTTATTACTTGTTTTAAATTAGTGAAACGCGGTAGTAGTAGCCTGCTACATTATTTTTGAACGTTTGAAATATTTTTTATGTCTAATATAAGTCCAATTGTATTTGTTTATATATTTGTGACGTAAATCTCTACTATTTGCATTACAATAAAATAAAAATATGGGATGGATCTTTATTGCAAAATAAATAACCACCTATAAGTAAAACAATGTATTGAGTTTTTTATGCATAAAAATTACTTTAAAAGAAAAATAAGATTCAAATTCAGTAAAATCTTTTTTTCTAGAAACGATAATATAAATAATCAAGCCCATAAACTACGTTCTAGTAAATTTTTTAAAAAAACAATATTATGGTTCTTCTAAATCAAAGTCTAAAAAATGACTAAATCCTTCTAAATAATCATCATCAATATCCTTGTCTGGTACTAAGTTATTGTAAAATTGTTTTGCATCTTTTGGTATAAGAGAAAGGAGGACTTACAAATCGGCCACTTTTGTCTCTGAAATGGGTTTACCCTCTGGCCAAAGTGGAACTAAACATGGGGTTGCAACAACTTTTCTCCTGACTTTTTTAGATATATCTATTATATTTGGTTGTGAGATCCTATCATAGATTTCTCTTGTGTATAGAAGATTTGCTTGATCTTTCTGTAAACAAATCTCTTTCAGTTTAAGTCAGTTGATTTTGTTTTCTAAAGCAAGTATATTATTAATTTTATAGTTACAAAAATAACAATGTTTATCTGACGTGTCTTTTTTTCTGTTCGTAATATTTTTCTCAAAGTTGCTGGAACTCATGAAATTCAAACTCTCTAGTTTATACACATGAAGCCTATTATTCTCCTACAAGTTTGCATAACATTCATACACTCTTCTAGAGTATATACTGCTGTGATAAGGAGTTGTTTAGAGGTATATTGAGTCGTAAGGGTCGCGAGTAACTATAAATAGCAATAGGAATCAGAAAACTGCATTTATTTAGCAGGAAAATAAATAATTCGCACATTATGTAAATAACAAACATTTAACACCCTGTATAAGGACCGAAATTAACTTTAATCAATGCCAGTAAGCATATCTTTCAATAAGAGAACACGTATTCAGCAGAGAAATAATTATACATGTAATTAAAATACGCCAAGAAGCGTGCAATAAGTTTATAAAATAGATACGCATGAGATAAAATAAAACCTAGCAAATCTTTATGCAATTACGCTTGTAATAAAGAAGGAATAATAAAGCGCTTTGATAAGAAACGCACTTTCAAAGATAAATTTTAAATAGAGACATAAACGAAAACATCACTCATGTTACATCAGTTATTTTGTTCAATTCTTCAAAAGCTTTATCTACACAAAACAACAAACATAGCTAAAGTAAAGTCCAACAATAATAACAAAACAGGCGGTCAAAGATCGTAAAACAACAGCAAATACCAGCATGATATGTAATTTAGAATAGTTTCGACAGAAATCAGCTTGAAAACTACTAGGAATGTCCAAAACAAACATGGTTGGTTACAACACTTTGTAAGGCTGTTTGGACAAACCAATCCAAATGTAGATAGCAAAAGCTATATAACGCCCATGGTTGATAAGAAAGGGCAGTCTCAATTTGAAGCACGTCGTACTTGCAACACTCTGACTCGAATATTTATGCGTTAAATAAATAAATTTTAAATTATATTATTGTAAAAAGTGTTGTTGTGTAATAATAGTTGATGATGAATTACGTTGAAGATATCTGAAAAAGCTTTTGCCGTTTTGCAGAAAACGTGAGTAGAAATTTGTTAAATTAATTTAAATTAAATGTTTATAATAATGTAGGGTTTCTAAGGTGTCTCTAAGAAACCTACGAATTCTAAAGGGTATCTAAGAAACCTACGAATTCGAAGGATCTAAGTCTGGTATTCAGAACTACTGAGTGGTATTCAGAAATCCAGCTTGTAAATAAGTGGGGAGGTCTAAGGCGTATACAGAAAAATATAAAGTAAAGCATGAGGTAAATTTTGGAAATAAGGAGTAACAAAACTATTGGTTCAAAGCACGTGAAGGAGTACAAGGCAGAGCATTGGTTTTCGATTGAAGATAAGAAGGGGGTGTTGATCCACAACACACAACAGCAAATCAGGATATCACAGGTCAGGGTTAACTAGTATAAGGAATCTTTTCAAATTTAAATTTAAACATTGAATATATTATTTTTTCTCAAATTTGTAAGGAGTCAACAAAAATATTCAATACGTTGAAATTTACGTAATAAGGATAAAAGGTCTTGAACGTTCCAGATTTTTTTTCAGTAAAAGGTGTCGTTTTTGGTGACTTTAAAATAAAGGGATATCATTTTTGGGATAAATGATCCAAATAATATTAATTGATTTAAGGGTGTATTTAAGGGATTACAAAATTGTGAAGTGTAGATATTATTTCCATTCATTATACGAATATTGATTGACTTCGTTTTATCAATTCAAACAGGTAAGAATTACATGGGTAAATTAATTTGATCATCGTAACGTTGTGCACTCTGTGTGAATTAAACTGGGCTAGCCGTGGCATAACTAAAATTAGAAGATTAGAGAAAAACACAGATTGGTGGTGTTCATTAAGAAACTGGACGTTTATTGCAACCGGATGCAATAAACGTCCAGTTTTCTGCTGGACGCCACCGCTCTGTGTTTTTCTGTAATCTTTTAATTTTAATTAATCACAGCTGGCCCAGTTTAATTTACACAAGTGCAACCTATGATCAAATAATTACTATAATTCTTACCAATTCTCAAATATTAACTAAGTTGACTTATCACTTCACACCAACTTGTGTGTAATTACTATTAATTTTATAAGAATCACTTAATACTTTTACTAGAAGTAACTTCGTAGGCAAGCAAAGAACCTAAGAATAAGAGAGATTCACCCTCCACTGAGGTGGTTATATCGGGTCCATGTACTTCCTGTTTTCCAAGTTTTAGCACGTGGAATTATAACGAACAACAATATTTCTCCGTAAAACACCAATCGTCCACTTGCTTCCTTTAAAACCGGTCAAACCGTCGCTCAACCCGAAGAAAACTTCCAACGGCTCGCAGCTTTCCTTAAAATACGATGTACAAACAGCTAAAATTACTTGGAACATCTTTGCAAATAGTCAACCCTTGAAGCTTTTCAGCGGAAACTCGTCTTAACGAACTACAATTCTAATAACATTCACGCCCTCTAAACTAACAAACACATACCGTCTTTTTTTCTCATATATAGCCTGTTCTTACTTATGCTTCCTTCTTATAAAATCCCCTGTTGTGTATTACCCTACCTAACTTTGAAACTGTTGCGTGTATATCTATAACGTCCAATCATAACGCTTCATTTCTCTCCAAGTTTTCCGATCGATACCAACATCGTTCGTCTTGCTCTATCTACAGGCTATAGAACTGTCTTTGTTCACATTTATTATGCAGTCTAACTGATATTTACACTTGCATCTTCGTCTTACATACACTTCATTAACATCTTACTTTGTCTGCAATATCGATCCGTGTCTACTTGTAACGTACGTTTACATTTTGACAAGCTATCGATTTTCTTAACCCAACCAAACCAAGCTCTTGTGTAACATGCTATATTTAAAACATTTCAAGTTTACTTTTCAAAATATCGATCCAATGCAAAGCTTTTACTATTTCTCTTACACTATCTGAAATTAGAATAAAAGCGGTATTTGCATCGTGTTATTTTAAACCTTAGTTTTCTACTCTATAAATATATCTTGCTATCCCTAACTAAATAAAATGCAAAGCTGCTAACAAAATTAAATTAACCCAAACTAAGTTACCTTACATTGTTACCTTAAGTTGAATATGTGCAATCTTAATTATTTAAAATACCTAATAAACTTTATCGCAGATTGTGACTATACACCCTAGCTTGACCTATGAGCTTGTGTATCTACAATCGATCTACAAATTACACGATAGTATATTGATATGATAACGCCGCATGCCGATGTAATAAACGTTCAGTTTCCTGCTGAACGCTACCGCTCTGTGTTTTCTCTAATATTTTAATTTTAAATATGCCACGGCTAGCCCAGTTCAATTCACACAGAGTGCACAACGTTACGATGATCAAATTAATTTACCGCTTCAAATCTTACCTGTTTGGAATGATAAAACGAAGTCAATCAATATTCGTCTAATGAAAAAAAATAATATCTACACTTCACAGATTTGTAATCCCTTAAATAAACCCTTCAATGTATTAATATTATTTGGATCATTTATCCCAAAAATTATATCTCTTTAATTTAATTTAAAGTCATCAAAAGCGACACCTTTTATTGAAAAAAAAATCTGGAACGTTCAAGACCTTTTATCCTTATCACGTAAATTTCAACGTATTAAATATTTTTGTTGACTCCTTACAAATTAGAGAATAAAATGTATTCAGTGCTTAAATTTAAATATGAAATGATTTCTTATACTAGTTAGCCCTAATCTGTAATTTTCTGATAAGTCTTTTTCACCTTTTGTTTGCTGTTGCGTGTTGTGGATCTTTAATCGAAAACCAATGCTCTGCTTTGTACTTCTCTACGTACGTTTGAACCAATAATTCAGTATTGTTACTCTTTGTTTCCAAAATTCACCTCGTGTTTTACTTTAAATTTTTCTGTATGCGCCTTAAATCCTTTTTAGATCCCTTAGATACACCCATACTTCTTAGATTTCTTAGAGTTTTGACTTAGATTTCTTAGAGTTTTGACTTGGAGCCCTACATTATTATAAACATTTAATTTAAATTAATTAACAAATTACTACTCACATTTTCAGCAAAACGAAAAAAGCTTTTTTATATATCTTCAACGTAATTTGTCATTAACTATTATTATACAACACTACTTTTCGCAATAATTTAATTTAAAATTTATTTCGACGCGTAAGTTTTCGAATAACAGTGATGCAGTTTCGACGTGCTTCAAATTGAGACTGCCTTTCCTTATCAAGTCTGGGCGTTATATAGCTTTCACTATCTAGATTTTTGATTGGTTTATCCGAACAGTCTTACAAAGTGTTGTAACTAACCATGTTTATTTTGGACATTCCTACGAGTTTTCAAGCTGATTCTGATGAAATTATTCTGTAGTTACTTATTTCTATTGTTTCACGATCTTTGACCGCATGTTTTGTTATTATTATTGGACTTTAATTTAGCTTATATCTGTTGTTTGTGTAGATAAAGATTTTTGAAGAATTGAATAATTAACTGATGTAATATGAGTAATGTAAATCCACATGTTTCTGTTTACGTCTCGTATTTAAAACTTATCTTTGAAAGTGCGTCTCTTATCAAAGCGCTTTATTATTCTTTCTTTATCACATGCGTAATTGCATGATGACTTACAAAGTTTTATCTTATCTCATGCGTATCTATTTTGTAAACTTATTGAACACTTCTTGAAGTAGTTTAATTGCATATATAATTATTTCCTTGCTGAACATGTGTTCTATTATTGAAAGATATGCTTACTGGCATTGATTAAAGTTAATTGCGGTCCTTATACAGGGTGTTGAATGTTTGCTATTTGCATAATATGCGAATTTCTTATTTTTATGCTAAATAAATGCAGTTTTCTTATTCCTATTGCTATTTACTTTTACTACGCGACCTTTACGACTCAATGCACCCCTAAACTACCCCCTATCACCAGTCCCAAGATGGATAAATTAATGACGAAGAAAGTAACTGTACTTAAACATGATGATTATTATAAGCAACTATAAGAATTGGTTGGGCAATATTCTCGAATAATGTTAATGGTGTGAAAGGATTTACTGGAAAACTATTATTTCGGCAAATGTGTAACTGTTGGGGGATCTTGGCAGCCACAGGCTGCTTAACCCCCTTCACTAAATCTCGGTGAAATAGGGCATAAAATTAGAAAACAATAGAAGGGGAACCGAGCTGTATATATGCTGTGTAAGAATTTCAGGGAACTGTGTAGGTTAGCTCAGAATATAAATAAGTGCAGGTACGTGTCCAACCAGTTTTGAGACGGAAAACTTAATGACGAAAAATAAGCGCAGATAAATCTTATGATTATTATTAACAACTACAGGTGTTGTTTGTGAAATATCTGCAACTAATGTTCACTGTGCGAAAAGATTTATTGGAAAAAATATTAAATCGGTAAATGATTAAGCGTTAGGGTTACTTGGCAGCCACAGGTTGAAAGCAGTCTAAAAAGCAGACAGAAAAACGGTAGCATCTTTTTGAAATGATGTGCTTCAAATGTATGAGGATGATAGCATGGACAGACAAAGTTAATAACAAATAGGTTTTAGAAATAGTAGGGGAACAAGGATATCTGGGGCAAAAAATAAGAGAAATAGAAGGGCAGAATACGTCCTAAGGCATTTTTGGGGAACAGTATGGGATATATTACAAGCAGAGATAGGAAATAAGAGGTGCATGTAGACCGAGATCAGATAGTGATAGATGCAGACTGTGTAAATTTCAGGGAAATCTGTAGGTTAGTTCAGAATAAAACACAATGATGGTACGCGTCTAACCAGTTCCATCTAATGATGATGATGATGATGATGATCATTATTTAAATGGTTGTCGGGTTAGAGAGTTCAGAAATGTTGTTAGTTTTTATGTTTTACATTTTTATTTATATTGCCTTATGCATTTTATATATTTTAAGCATCCTAAAGTGTTTTTGATGTATTTTTGTTTTTTAACATGAGAATGCAGATAACATACAAAAAATATAACCAAGAAAAAAATTGTTGACAGTACGGGGAACAATAACAGTGCAAGGTTTTCGGTGACCAAGAGAAGTAATGACGATAAGGTATTGCAAACATCAGAAGATGAAAATAGTTCTGACAATAATTGAAATAATGTGGTCACTGAATCTAGTGGAGCATTATGCAACATTTGTCAATAATTTATTTGATATCGAATGGAGATATTCTTAGAAGACTGCCCGCTTGTCAAAGAGCAAAATAATTAATATGGAGAGAGGCGAAACAAGTATCCCCTAGTTGCCTAAAAATAATTTTGATCTATCTGAATATCCAATTTCTATACAAACCCATTTCATAAACGGATTAGAAGAAGAAGCCAGTGTTATTAAGATTGTGGATGATACGGAAAGTGCAGACAACCCAATATCTGAGCCCAGTTTCAGGGAAGTGACAGAGATGATTCACTTATTGAAGGAGAAAATAAGGTACAAACTAATAACTCATTGGATGAGAATAAGGAAAGTAAGTAGGTCATAATTGGTGTAATCAGCCTCTCATTTGCTCCAACATTCTTATTTGCTCCCTCAACTGGACCAAATTTACATGTAAATTCCCATTTGTAGCAAATGAAGAGAGGGATCTCCTCCTTGCTCCCTCCTTGCTCTCCTGCTTGCTCGGACACCCCCACATCAACCGTTTTGATTACGTCACACACGCCTTCTTTCCACCCGCGAGGTAAATCTTTCTCCACATTTCCACCCACGATATAAATCTATATTGTTTGGTATCAATTAATATTAGACTTTTTTCAGCTACCTGAATTTCTAGGAATTTTTTAGATAACATCATCCCCCAGGGAGCTACCCCAATTTTAAGATTTTTTACCGCTAACATTCTGAACCAAATAGTTTTCTTCGACTAGCCATTTCCACCCACGAGATAAATGTAACTTGTTTGGTATCTATTAATATTAGAATTTTCTCAGCTACCTGAATTTGTAAGAATTTTTCAGATAGCATCATCTCCCAGGAAGCTACCCTCATTTTAAGATTTTTGCTGGTAGCGATTTTTGCTGGTAGCGATTTTTGCCCGTCCGCATAAATTTTTTAGCCACGCGATACGTCAAATTAGTCTGAATTTTACGCACAATCCGAATCTGTACACAGATTTGAAATAGGTCCACCCCTTACCGTTTTACACACATACCTTCTAGCGAGCATTCTAGAAAAAGCGATACTGCAAGACCCACAGTTTAAGTACTTTGCTGCTGACGGATGTATAAGCTTAACCGTGGACGATGTTACACCATGACATTTGTTCTGGTGCCGTTATAACGGGACGTGGCGCTCGCAATACAACGAAAACGAGCAAGGGGGGATTTCAAACTGAATTCTAATTTACACTAAAATCGCTAATGAGGTAAGCAAGGTAAATGCTTATCGGGGCAGTTGGAGCAATCAGCTTCAATGGACCCTGAGCTAACCCAGTACCGAGGCGGGGAGTGGGCTAAACTATCAACCAAACCTCTTACCAAAAATGAGCGCCACCTAACTCTAACAGCTGGGCTCCGACGGAACTGAGATAGGAATTCCTAACGATCACAAATAATACCCACACAGCATACAATCCAGCTAACATACGTTGACACACAGCAATGTAGACCTCATAGCTATTCAATACATTTACTATACAAGAATATATCAAATTAATAACAATAAACACATATACTATAATTTAATTAATAACTGGACTTACCCACTTGTTATGGTGCAACTCTAATGATACATATACCAATACATCGGTTGACTAATTCAAATTTTACTTTAAAATCAAATAGTAACACAGCCAACAAGGCAACATAAATCTGCGACCATACGGTCGATTTAAAAAGACTATTACGCAAATAAGGGGTTGCACTAGGATCCTAGCAGGATAACCCTTAAGTACTGAGGGTATCTGCAATAATACCTGTAATAATAATAGACGGGTCGTTGGCTTAATTTTAAATACTCTATTAAGTATTGTGAATATGCCATGTTCAACATCCTAAATTAGAACCCAACCCTATTATAGTAAACCCAATAATGTTACAATGTAATTCACCAGCATGCAAAGTCAACCAAACGGTTGCGATGATAAAAATAAGATATGGAACGGACTCACCAACTGCTGATGTGGATGGCGATGTTCCAGCTCAAATGGCGCGTGCAGGTAGAATATCGCTACCAATTATCTCACATGGGTCCACTGGATCCTTACTTGTAAACATCTTCTCCTTTTAATTACAGATGCCACATCTAGAACTCGAAATTCAACATACAGGTTGCAACGGTACTAGAACATAGAATGGCAGCACGTAAAACGTAGAATGCAGCACGTGGAACAAAACGTGGAACATAAATCTTGAATGGAACTGAAGTAAAACTTGAACTAGAATTAGAACTAGAACCCTAAAATATAATCCCCTAATTACAGTCAGTAAAATCGCGGTTTACTTACCGATCCACAATCGGGTTCAATGTGCAAACAAACAAAATGTGTAACAGGTGGTTACCAGATAGCAGTCGAGGACTCAACCTTTTGAATCGCCGTAATCCCAATTAGGCAATAAGGAAAATTATATTCAATCACCTCAGAATAATTTCCTTTCAAATCAATTCGCTAAAATCCCTTCAACGAAGGCGGGCATATATACGAACCCAAAGCATAAATTAAAAGTGTACGATTCAAATAAAGAATTATGTGAAGATGATACCACTAAAGCTGGTCTGCAAACTCGTACCTGATAACGCGCTATCAATATTAAAGTATGTACAATCTAATACGGAAAGAATTAACTATTTAATACACTGCTAAAAATCAAAAGTCGTCGTGAAAATTTCAACCGTAACATTGTTTGAGAGCATTTTTCCAGGCATAGGAAGCACCACAAGAGTTGCAATTAAAAATATTTTCGGACGACATCTTTCTTCGACCAGCTTCCATGGAGAGCGCCATAATTTATACACATTTTGGAAACAATCGAAAATTGCCGAAGACACTCGAAGAGTGCACAAGCGCGGTCATTAAACCAATTAGCATTAATACCAAGTATTCCGTACTATCGTAGGTTGCTCATTTCCTAGAACCAAATCTTCCGCATAGCGGTCGGTAGCACGTAATTATTTCTAGAGCCGGCAAGTACTCGATACCACCCAAATAGAGAATTAGATGCTCGATGTCTGTTAACTTCCGATTCCCTCGTAAAAGTAGAAAAACTCAATCATCCATCTAACTTATACTTCGACCCGCTCCGTTCTGAAAATTTTCAAACATTTTTCAAACGACAATGGTTTCAGAATTTTAAACCTCCGAGGGATCCATAAGTCGAGATCAATTACACGTTTGAGCTACCGGTAAACTAATATATTATATAGTAACAGTGCGCTGTATAATACATGCATACCCCTTCTCTGCGCTACTTCTATTCTTGTAGTTGCTTGAAAAAGTCAGTCGCCTTTCTACTGCTAGGACCGCTGCATAGCACCATTCTATACTTTCTTTATAAGTATACCACATCGCGCACTTTTTTGTCTGATAATTAAATTTTACTTATGTAGGCTTTTACACTTTCGCATATTTAAACATCTAACACGATCGATTAATTACTTTCGATTATTCTAACGGGAACTACCATACATTACGCCGCACCGTTCTTTTTGAATCCAACGATCCGATGGGCTTCCATACACTAACACCTAACGTATCTTTCCTACTATTTGTTATACAAAAGCTACCGGCATCGCCATGTCCGTATGTGGACGTAAGCAGATGTTTGTGGATGTGTACGAGAATATGTAACCATATACATTAATCAGTCTAAGCTATTTTATTTAGTCCACGAAAACTACTGTTTTTCTAAACCACAATTAATAATCCTCTTTATAGGTTTAACATTTCTACCATTTCCCAATGAATGGTGCTACGTACATGGAAACTTTAATTTTTTATTGGAGAGAATCCTTATTCTCCCACGCACTCTTGGGAATATATGCTCGTTATAGGTTGTAGGATCCTCGGTTTTATTTAACTACACTTCGTGAGATCCCTTTAATCTTTTTAATCGTGTCTTTCTCGCTTACAATACAGTAGGACTTAGCCCTACTACCAACAAATTATAATACTAGATCCCCATTAAATTCGTCTTTGAATTTCCCTACAACTTTTTTTGTTGACAAGCGGTATATTGTATTTATTATCCGCGGGGTATTCACTTTTTCAAGATAACTATATCTTGTTTGGTATCAACTGATATTAGATTTTTCTAGGGAGCCCAAATCTGCAAATAGATTTTAAATAGGACTACCTCTTACAAAGTTACGCCTTTTAAAAACCCAAACCTCTAATTTTTGCCCATCTATATTTAACTCCATCTTTAAAACATTTTTTTCGCTACCCAAGACATATGCTTTAACCAACCACTTCCCGAGAAATCTAAAACTGATGTGTCCCGCGAACACCACGTGGAGATAACACGTATACTCTGTCCACCAGGATAGAAGCAGGAAGGATTTGGAAGAAGGGAATACTAATATATACAATAGATTTACAAAATCTATACAAATATAAACAACTATCTTAGACCTATATCTTTATGCCCCCATGCGTAGATTGATATGCTTTCAGGGATGACGTTACGCTTGTCATTTGCGCTCGATAAACTAATTTTATTAATAAGCTGCGTGTACAAATCGCGTTTTTTACTCCGGATGCATACGCCGACAAGTACTCCATACCACCCAAATAGGAATTAGATGCTTGGTGACTGTTAACTTTCACTTCCCTGGTGTACGCCCAGACACATCCCAGCCGATGAGCACCCTTGTCCATGCGCGCCTCTGCCCATGCGCACCCCTGCCCAAGTCTTTTCTTTATGTTTGTTTGGAGTGGTTTTAATTTTATCTAATTTTATTCGCAGCTTAAAATTAAAACGACACCCAAGTCCTCTATCTCCTTTTCTAGCCAGTAGTTTGATACATAGAGACCGTCTAGGTTTTCGAATTGCAAAATGTACCGATATGTCTCTATATATAAAGTATTTGATTCCACCGACAACCAGATCCATTCCTTCGTGTAATTCTTGCAGCTTATGACAATCTTTTAATCGCAGCTTTCTCACTATATCCTGCATACGTATCTTGTTAGCTTGATCGACTTCCTCTTGTCGGTATTGGAGGGAATCCTTATTCTCCCACTCGCTGTTGCGTAGTTGCATGTTTACCACTTTTGGGAATATATGGTCGTTATAGGTTGTAGTGCCCTCGGTTTTAAATGATTCGAAAGGTTCTTTACTAGGCAAATGTACAATGTTTAGCGAAACCCTTTTGGGTGTGGTGTACGCCAAGATTACGAAACCTGCATTCCTTAGTTCGTCTTTGTTATCTGCCATTTTGATAAATACGTTTTTAGAATAACCTTGTATAAGTAAGAACAGACTATATATGAGAAAAAAAAAGATGGATTGTGTTTGTTAGTTTGGAGGACGTGAATGTTATTAGAATTGGAGTTCGTTAAGACGAGTTTTCGCCGAAAAGCTTTGACGGTTGACTATTTGTTAAGGTGTTCCAAGTAATTTTAGCTGTTTGTACATCGTATTTCAAGGAAAGCTGCTAGCCGTTGGAACTTTTCTTTGGATTGAGCGACGGTTTGACCGGTTATTAAGGAAAGCGAGTGGATGGTTGGTGTTTTACGGAGAAATATTGTTGTTCGTTATCGTTCTACGTGCTAAAACTTGGAAAACAGGAAGTACATGAACCCGATATAACCACCTCAGTGGAGCGTGAATCTCTCTTATTTTTAGGTTCTTCGCTTGTCTACGAAGTTACTTCTAGTGAAAGTATTACGTGATTTTATAAAATTAATAGTAATTACACACAAGTTGGTGTGAAGTGATAAGTCAACTTAGTTAAAATTTAAGAATGAATAGAAAATTCTAAGCGAAGCATATACGAAGTATGTAAGTACAAGCGACTATTATTTTGGGTATTGGAATGTATAAAAAGTGTTGAAACGGGAATTTAATAGTAAATGCAGCTATCATTGATTAGTTTGTTATAAAAGGGAGTCTGATATGGAAATTTTGAAAGTTGGATGCTTTTGGTTTATTGCAAATGAAGAGAGATTTTGGGGTAGCAGCATCCAGAGAGTGATGGCGATTCAACCGTGTAGCTGTTTTGTGGACTAGGGTTGTACTGGACAGCATCATCTTCAAGAGCTGGTTGCGGATACCTGCTGGAAAATACTTACCAGGTAACAAATTTTATAAAAACATTTTGTGGTCATTATTGGCTGTGTTTCTATCAACTTTTTGTGCTTGCAGTATTTATATTTTTATGAATTTAATAAACTGAAAATTTTATGGGACTTTAGATGTATTTGAAATTTATTCAGGTAGATAAGGATAATTAATTTAAAGATAGCCAAGTTATGTTGTACAAAGTAACGAAAACTTATTTTATTTTCACAGTGCTGTAAATTTGCACTCGTGTTTAAAGAGTTTTACTGTGAGCTCATGTTAAGACAAAGGGGTTAACAACAGGTATGAGGATAGTTCTCTTACTGTAATAGAGTATTTGTTTAATGAGCTTGTCAAATCCTATTACATTTTGAAAAAGAAATTGTTGATATTACAAATAGTACGACTGTACATATTGAAACAAGTTTTGAAAATGTAATGTTTATTTCAAGTAAATAGAGTGTAATGTATTGTGTGAATTGTGTTATTTTGAGTATGATTGTAGGGAGTGAATGTCTTTTAAGTTACCGCTTAGAGACAGGTAGCGGGAGTTATTAAATTGAGCAGTCCAAATAGTCTTCATTAGTTAGTTTCTTAAAAGTATTTTAGGGGTGTCAGAGTGAGTAGCCGAGGTGCAAAGTCAGACTCCACGACATTATGTCGACCCAAGAGTAGGGCTCGATGGTACCTGTTTAAACTCCACGACAATATATAAATATATATATATATATATATATATATTTGCTATGCTATTAGAAGAATTATCATGCCCCTACGTTGGGCTGTTATATTTATTTGCTATGAATACCTTTCTAAATTATCGTGCCCCTACTTTGGGCTGCATTATTTATTTTGCTATGAATTCTAAATTATTGGACCACCATTTTAATATTCACTATTAAGTGTAATTATCTCCTCCTCCAGCTGTTTTCTTAATATTGCTATCAACTGGACTTTATCTTTAAACAACTCTATCTACCAATGGCAAAATTCGATACGTTACCGCCTTGCGGGTTATCACTTTCCTATTCAACTTGTGGCTCCGCCTTTGTACTATTTAAATCTTATGACCTCGGCTAGCATTTATTTGCAATTATAAAATTCGGTAAATTTAGATTTTATATAATGAAACAAATATGTTATGTACAGCTTTTGAAATTATTTGTAATACATTTCTTATAAATTTTATTTATTAACAACCATCTAGTATGTACTCAAAAACCCAGTCACCAAAGAAAATTTATTATCTTTACCAACAAAGGGTAGAATATTCTAAACCTGTTTTCATATTACTCATTCAATACGTATGCAACCTCTTTTGTTGACTTCTTCACAAGCATATCATATTTAGCAAATTCAATATTAAAAATAAAATAAAAATTCATATAGAAAAACAAATGTCTTATAACTAAAAATCTGACCTGGTTTTATCTTTTTCACATCGACGCTTCCAATAAAAATGATCTTCCCCAATTCTGGATTCCATTAAAATTATTACACTATAGACCACCACCATTAAATTATATACCCCAATTTATTTCAATTCTTCAAACTTAGACTTTTATCATTCTTGCCCCAGACTTAAAATTGTAGTTTGTTTCACCCCTGTGCTTCAAGATTGTATTATTCTTCTTTTCTCCTTGACATTTAAATTGCATTACTGTATTTTTTTCTTAACATCAGAATCCTAGTCTATTTCCCTCAGACCTCGAAACCGTTTATACGGCAATTGTAATCTTCATATTCGCACTCATTTTATTTTTCACTTTTATACTTATTACGTATTACTTTGTTTACTGGCAAAGCACTTCGGCCTTCATTGAGTTCAAAACTGACTTTCTTATCAAGGTGCTTGCTAATATAATCTCGAATTTCCACTCCATCCGTGGGTTTGGTCTAGAACTCGTCGCTTGTCTCTGACCAATCAAATAATTTTATTTAGAGCAGTTTTTGATGTAATGCTCCACGTTTTCCCATAATCACATCTCAGAATTACCATTTCATTTATTACACTAAGTCTCGTATTATTTGGTGCCACTAAATTACACCTCGCTATAGCTATCGCTTTATCCCCCAATTTTTCTCGTTTAACAAACTCTTCCGCAACAAGTGATGCCTCTGCTCCAGTATCAATTAACACTTTAACTATTCTATCTTCCACCTTTAAATTAATTATTGGTAATAAGTTTCTTTCAAATCTTTCTAATTCATTATCCATTTCATATTTAATAAACTCGCGCTGGTGTTCATATCCGTTAATTCGTAGAATTTTCCTTAGTTCGTCCGTACTCAAAAATCCTGATTTCGCATCGAAGATCCTGCCTGACTCATTATCCCTGTATCTGTGCAATTCGTATTTCTTATTTCCATACTATTTATATTTCTAGCTTGCGTCCGTCGATCATCATTTTCCTGTCTATTTATTACTCTATTATTTCCCTCATGATTCGTTCACTCCATTCGTTGCCTTGGTATTTGACCATTATTCCTGTTTTGCCTAAAATCATTATTAAAGTTTCCATAGTTCCCCCTATTAAAATTTCTTCCGCGATCATAATTATAATTGTTCCTTCGATAATTATTCCAAGTCTCCGTATTCCTTATAAAATTCGTGCGTCGATCCCTAACATTATTTTCAATTTCATAATCATTTTCCAAATCATCATATCTCTGCAAATAATCAATAAACGTATCTCTATCCACTATATTTTGCGTCGTTATGTATCGCTTTACTTCAGCGTTAAAATGACTTGCTAAATACCTTATAATAATTTTATCTTTTAAAGGAGGATCCAATTGCTTCGCTACAGTAAATTTTTCAATCGCATATGATTCTCGCGTTATCCCTTTCGCCGAATCGTATCTTCCCATAATTAAGTTACTTCGAATTCGATTTTGCTGATTGTCATTCCAGAATTGACGTAAAAATTTGCTTTCAAACTGTTCAAACGTTTCTATTTCACTCTCAACTAAATTGTACCATCTTTCAGCATTCCCTCTTAATATTGCCCTAATTAAATTTAATTTCAATAATTCATCTGTAGATCCCTGTATCAACATTTTAAAATTTTTCAGAAATATCTTAGGATTTAATTTTCCGTCCCCGTAAAATTTCGTAAACTGTTCAATTGAAAGATTCGTTTGAATTAACCTATTTGATTCTCTATTAAAATTTATTGGATTACCTTTTAAATTATTTATTTCTTGATTTATTGTTCTGAATTCCGTTTCGCAATTTTCTTCAATTTCTCCTAATTTAATATTTAAATTCGTAATTTTATTGTTGGACTCGCTTTCGTACTCTTCTCGTTTCGTTTTGATTAAAGAAATATGATCCCATAAACCGTCTATTTCTCAATTATCTCCTTAAATAAGTGTAGTTTTCTGCTGACTATTCTAATTACTCATTCCCGAACGACCTTTACTATAACGTGCACCCTTAAACAACCCCTTATCACAGCAATATATATATATATATATATATATTGCTGTGGAAGTCACCAAAATTCGTGCCCCCATCGTTTGGGCATCATAGAATTTGCCGTGGACTCACGAACTAAGCTTTTTTCATCAAGCCCCACAAATTGAGCGTCATAAAATTGCTGTGAAACCTTCTTCTAAAATCTCAAGCCCCACCTGGGCCTGCATAAAATTTAAAAAAAAAATAAAATTTCTTACCCTTGTTTTAGGGACGCCTTCGAATTTTTCTGCTTCTCTGGCTAGCTCAGCAATTGCCCTCTTCTTGAATCCCTATTTTTACGTACATGCCACTTTCACACTCACACACCATTAAATAAAATTACCAAATTAATACGACAACCATACAATCTTTTATTTACACATATTAACTGATAAAATATATTTACACATGTGTCCAAACACTTTGGTACAATAATTATCAGCTCAAATTATGGAACATTTTAAAGTCCTTGATTTTTAAACGATTTTAAACAAATTTAAGTATATATGAATAGATGGGCCCACATGTAACCCTAATTTGACTTTACACTGGTGTATTGTGAGCTCATTATAACCCAGTTTTGTTTGTATATGCTTTAAACCTTGCATTAAATGAAAACAAAATTTACAGACCCGTTTACCCTGTACAACATAATTTATACCCTGAATAAATTTTTATGTATTCTAAATAAACCCTTTTTCAATACTCAAAATTATTAAATTGTCCTATACATATATCTTTTTAAACAAGTTTATAAAACAATAAATATACCACCCAGAAAGTCAACCACGCAAACACAAAAATCCACAAATGTTTATATAAAAACAGAAACTTCAAATTAATTACCTGAAAACACCTTCACTCTTCATTACTCCAGGAGATGGCTACCAGGAACCCCTCGGCGTTGTTTCCATCTACTACGCCGATTGCCGGAACCACAGATCTCAACTCTCTGATATCTCCGCTACCACGCCAGATATTTGCTTCGTCTCACAATACCATTCCATACATATTGCTCGCATACAAAATTGATTTCCAGGTCTGCTTCCCCATATATCCTGCATCAATTTAATAATTTTGTCGTAGTAGCCGGACCTTTTATTTAAATACGCACTAACTCGTGCATCACGTTAATAACTTGAGGTCCGCTACTACAGTTTTATACTTTCAAATGCGATGTTAAATATAACTTTACACACACAAATTCTAACCAAAAGCTTTACTTTAATCTTGCTCTGAATCCGTATTTAGAACTCAATGGACGTAAAAGAGAAGAGGAGCTTTAATATTTTCGCTCGGGTATTTATATCATCATTCAAACCCCCTATCGAACCCATTTCATTAGAAAAGATTATTTTCTAAAGCGGCTTCTCAAAATTTTGAACATAACCGTCTCTCAATTCTGCAAAAATTTCTCTCGTTCTACGTGCTATTTTCAAAGAATTCGATTTCTATCTTACCGTGCGCGTTCTTTACGAAAACTGTTAGCTCTTAACCAATGATAAAATTTTCTATCGTCTCAATGCTCCGCCTAACCGCTATTCATCTCTGTTCTATTCATGTTTGTCGTCTCTTTTCAAACCCCACTTGCGTTACAGAAAATCGATATTGTCGACGTCCTGCATCAACTCCATGTGTATATCTTACTTGAGTTTTAATTCAACGCTTGCTCTATATTTGTCTCTATCTGTGGTATATTATCAATTGTTCATTCCACTCGCTCCTTAATATATTTGTTACTATAGCTGCTTATACCAATTGACCGTTGAAAACAATTTCTATGGAATTCTATACTAACGTTCGCCTCAAATTCTCTGAACGTAACATTTAACCAACAGGTGTTTCTTGAAAATATCGACCGTTTGAAAATAACAATTCCTAGATTTCTACTTCGTAGTATCTGTGTAAATGCACGTTGGTTTTTAAAACGAATATATTTGCGTTAGAAATTAATGATTTTCTTATGCAAACACGCTCCCCTATTGCTTTCGTGCGTTTGATTAAAAGAAATTATGATAAATTATGCGTATTCTTGAACTTCTACTTCTACTTCTTCAAAGCTTTCTTTCCTTATGTAATTCTAACCTTCCAATTATTTAAATATAAAAACATCTTAATACTCGTCCGTTTTTACTGAATTAAATTAATTTGGCGCGTAAATAATTTGCTCTTTTCTATAAACATGGTTGCTAAAATTTTATTGTATACACGTATTTACCCCTTTAAATCCACAACAATATTTATATATATATATATATATATATCCCTAAAATCGTGCCCCATACTTTGGGCGTCATAAAATGCAGTGTCTTCTAGATAAAAATCATACTCCAGCAATTTGCACCTAAATAAAACTTTGTTACAAGTTTCGTGTTTTGATTATAATATGTTCTAGTTTGATATTTATAATAATTGCTTCTCCAAGTTGATCTACCACGGCTAGCTCTGGGCACTACCTCCTAGGATATACTTATCCCAACTACACAATCTTTCAACACCCTTACACACAACAAAATACAAAAATAAAATAAAATCCTTGGACAAACATACACTCTTTTATTCATATGACATAAATTATTATTCAGATAATTTCAATATTTACATTGTCATATTTACAATAAAATATTTCACCCCTTTTTTCAATTTAAATTGTTTGTTAGTTATTACACTTCAATCTTTTTATTTTTTAAAGTAGATGGGCCTATCGTGAAGGCCTAAATTTACCTATGTCTATGGTGAACTCAGTATAAACCTTTTTCCCTAATATACATAAATTATTATTGCATGGTCAAAATATTCTAAAGACCCGTTTACTCTTTACATCAAAAATTATTACTTCTGTTTTTATTTACCCAAATAATAATGGAAAATTGGCTTTTATATACGGTAACCAAATTAATTTTCAGTTCGTAAGATTTTCACCACATAATTCTAAACACACCTAGCTGTATAACACAATGCCAGCACCATAGTACAACAATAAAACAAAATTTGTTACCTGGTGTGTTCTTCGGACGCACCACCTCCTTGGATTTTCCTCACATTCTCACTCCTACATGGACAGCTACTCCATCTCAACTCGTTCATCCAGTTCCCCCAGTTATTAGTGGATGCTTTTCATACCTCGATCCATCCAAATCCAAATTATCTCAATTTAGCGTGCCACTAGCACTCTCGTTCAAGAAATACTTGGTTCGCTTACTTCAGTAGCATTTTGTTGTACTCGTACAATTATTTATACTAATTTATTTTCAGCCCGTTTAATTTGTTAGCACCAACTCGTGCCTTAAGAACACTTGCAACAATGTACGACGGACTGCACTCTGTCGCAAATTTTAATTTTAAATTCGGATGTCTTCTCAATGCTACTTAATGTACTCGAAGCGGGTCAGAAGATTAAGGGAGCCCTACCATCCCTGGCAAGAGTTTTTATAATCTTCAAACCCCTTTTCTAATCACGTATTTCAACAGCTTTCGCTGAACTATCACATTCGTTACAAACGATTCTCCAAATTCCTCCACTCAAAACCCCAACTATCTTTTAAAAATCAAAATGCACTCCTTCCACCATGGCTTTAGCACGAAAGACTAACTATCCGTTGCAACCGTCGACGCGTACCCAAAAATTCATTCTGCTCTATATACTCTGACCGCCTACAAAACACGCCCATAGTACCTGCGTCTCTATTTTCCTTGCAGTTATGCATTCATAACCACTATTTTGTCTCACTAGTGTTTTCCTACTTTCATCAAGTTCCCACTATTGCCGTCCTGTCTACGGTTACGATTCTGTTGCTAAATGTGCGCCTTGAAAATCGATATCGTCGACAAACATCTTGCATCTTTGTTTCACCCATTTGTCTTTTAAAATATACTTGCCTGTTAAACGCTTGAAAACCGCTTGTCCTATTAGCTGATGTATTCTCTGTCTCCCTTGATTGCTTGCCAACGACTCTCCGTCCCTTAAAATTATTGATTTTTACTTCACAAATAACACACTCGTTCGTTAACCTGGCCTTTCCCGCTGTACAATACCTTGAAATGTTATCGCCTCGTTTTATAGCTTTCAAAGGAATATTTATTTACTTGAAGCTCTCATTCTCTGAACCCTTCGACCGTTTGTTATGTTATTTTGTAGCCTTCTACGAATTAAGTTAACGTACCTTTTAGTTTACAATGCTAAATAAACATCCGTTGCATCAATTATTGATTTTTATTTACCGCGAAACTTTAATATTTGCCTGCAATAGTCAACCTTGTATTAAATTAGTGTATACAAATTATTGATTTTTCCCTACCTCGGGGCTTTAGTATTCTCCATGGTTGTATGCACTTATCCTATACAAATTATTGATTTTTACCTTGTCTTATACTAAAGTATACAAACTCTTGATTTGAAGCGTAATAAATAATTTATTATTTTCCTATCTACAGGGTCGTTATAAAAATACCTTCTGGGCTTATTTACAAATGTTGACCTTTAACCTACATTTATATATATATATACTATATATATATATATATATATATATATATATATATATATATATTGTGGCGGCTACAAATTAATGCTGTGATTGTATTAATGAGGATGCAACAGAAAATGTGAAGTTACTATCTTGCCTTTCCCTTTTCTTTGCTTGGTTAATTCAGCGAAAAATATGTAAAGTAAAAGAAACACAGAAATTTGAAGAAACATCTATGAAATCTTCTAAACATTCCAAAATATATTTCCTTTATACACATTATCTAAGAAATCTTTTACATTCAACAAATATAAATAATGCTTATAAAAACAATTTACAGTTTATGCTTAGACAAAATTTTTTATCTAATGATTACTTAGTTATTAAAATAATCCTTACCGAATCTTTGTTAACAATTACAGAACCCAAACATCTCCTATATGAGGTACAAAATTCTCTTTAAAGTTTTGGGATAATTTTCCTATTCTTTTATTACCTTGTTTGTGAGTGTAATTGGCCAACGACGCTGAACAAATAATTTAGTAAAAGTCAAAATGCTTCGAATTCTGATCTCAAAATTACTGGAAACTATCGTTTTGACAAATAATTTTTATAAAATTAAAATTGTACTCTAGCTTAATTTACTCAAATATCCTAATAGGTTACAAAAAACAAAATTATACTTGCAGTTGGTATTGTCAAGTAGCGCTTATAAAAATATCATTTCTATTGTAATTAACGAAATTGAATACTTAATGGTTTTATTTCAAATCTCCATTTCCAATCATCTTAACGTAGATAAAGTGGGTTTATTTTTAATAAATTAAAATTAGCAGTTGCTCTTGTACCAGGATTGTTTATGTGGAAGATTGTTTAATTTTCGTGGTGTTTTTCAAAATAATCATACTTCATAAATATACAAAGTTTTATGTTACTTGTGGAGCGCCGACAAAATAGATTACACATTAAAGGAAACGTGTATGTTGAATGTCGTAAAATAAATTAGGGAACTAATCTTTACTCAAAACTGACATGTTGCTTGACGTTGTGATAAATGAATGACCGACTGACACCGTTCTAATTCAATTCCGTCATATAGTAAAATTCTAAATACGTCATTTTGTTCCATTCCATTCTAGGTTTATTTCGAAGCATTAGTCACTGGATGCTATAATAATTACCCCGATTTCGCGTTTTAATAAGCAATTAGTATAAAGTTTATCGCGGTCGTTGTAATGTATGCTATCGTAAAGTGTCTCCAATTTTTTGTTCATGCATCAAAGCATAGCCGTTGTTATCTCTCTTTTAGAGATTTTAAGCGCGTTATCTAATTTTTATTGTTTTCCCGATAGTACCTCTTCCCCGAATTGGGGCACTTATTTATTAATTTGCTTATTTGATAGGTTTTCGAACATTTCTTGAAAAAATGACGTATCTTTTATTAAATCACGTAAAAGCTCGAACTTTCTAGACTAATCCAAAACCAACTTCTTTGAAAGAAAAATATGTTTTATTTAAAACTCATAAAGTAGTATTTTTAACAAGAATGGATATATTATTTTGTTTTAAATGATGTATCTACACACGGAAAATATAATTTGCTTTATAAATGCGTTTAAACGCGTTCTACTGTAAATGTAATGAAAACTTGTTATTACAAAATACAGAATAACTATTTACATGACTGAAATAAATGACTTTTGTATTTACATTTCATATTCATTTCTCGATCTTTCCATTCTACAATAAGTGCTTATACAGCGACTTTAATTACATAATTTATGAAGGCTTAATTCTTATGCTTTGTAAATGCACCCAAATAAGGTTTTTTTCTAGAAAATTATTATTTACACAAGGTTTAAAGTTGGGCTTCTTCTTAAATGATATAACAATACTATGTGTCCTGAGAAAATGTTATGGAATCCGCTTATATAGGGTAGTTGATAAATACTAACGTATAAAAGAATTTCAGATATTTCTTTTATTCCTGTATGAATTGCTGCCTTAAAATATATTTTTGTACTTTCCCTGATTGTGTCTTAGGGAAATTATCGACTACCTTTAAAGCTGTGGGAATTTTATACTTAGATAATCTTCCTTCCAAATACTCTTTTAATGTATCAAGTGAAATAGTTGCTCCTTCGACAAGTCTTACACAAGCACACACTTCTTCTCCTAATCGAGCGTGGGGTAAGCCTATAACCTGCGGATACGATAACAAATACAAAATTCAACCCAATTACTAGGCTACTTACGCATGTCTCTTTTACTGACGGATGTGTATTGATTATATCTTCAATTTCTTTAGGATAGATGTTTTCTCCACCTCTGATTATCACTTCTTTTAAGCGGCCAACGATTTTTGCGTATCCGTCATTGTATAGAATAAATTGATCTCTGCAAAAAGAAATTAAAGTTATGCTTGATTTAAAACTCCGTTTCGAAAACTTAAACCTTGTTAGAGATATAAAACCGGTTTTGAAACTGATTTATCAGATATTTATATATTTTTCACTTCGGTGATAATTCGTGCAACAATATTTTTGGCTTTACTAAGTTATATTAGGATTAGTGGGATTTTTGAATTCAACGAGGGAAAGCTTTTTCTCGCTCTTAATTTAATTAAGTTATTACATGGAGAGTTTGTGCTTATAATTTTCACGAATCAGAGGACAATAATCTGTATTTGTTTAAGCAAACAATTTTATAGTCCGAAAGAAAAGTGTAGTTGTCGTGTTTAGCCAATGATAAACGTCTTTGTTGGGAAGAATAGCGAGTTCATAAGAAGATGCGCCTTAAACGGGGACTTGACCGCAAGCTACCGAACAATATCGGGGTATAAAACGCGAGTGCGCGTTAGTGCTACGAAGTATACCTTTTTCATTTCCACTTCGTCTTTTAATACCTTAATATTATTTGTGCTCCGTAAAGTTGCAGGTTCAACAACACAATTCGCTGTAATAATCTAGATCATACAAGAAACCGACTTCACGGAACCTCAAGGCTTCAGCGGTGATTTTCGGCTGTAAGCGACAAGCGGAGGATGCCTAGAAGACAGACATTAAGCAAGGTAAGCCTTTAGCTTTTTTAAATTGCTTTCTTGTACCATTTGACGGCAATAATTTGCGACCAAATTTGTCGCGAAATAAATTACGCCCGGGATTAATGAATTAATTGACGCCATCAATAATTCGTAATATGTTTCCGATTACCATTTCGTTTCTAAAATCGTCCAACAATTGCGATTACGTAAAACAATTGTGATTACTAAGTAAACGTTATTTAACCTAATTAATCGTAATTACTCGAAGTAATCATAATTGTCCGAAGTTATTGTGCTTATGCAAGCAAAGTATTCATGATTACTAGAAATAATCGTGATTAATCAAGTTAATCGTTGTTACTCAAAGCAATCAAGATTACTCAAAGCAACCTTGATTACTTAAGGTTAGTAATCGTAATTGTCGAAAATAAGCATGATTAGTAAAAATAATCGTGACTATTAGAAGAAATCGTGATTAACCAAAGTAACAATGGATACTCAAAGCAATAGGGATTACTCAAAGTGACCCTGATTACTTGGAGGACCCCATTTAGTACAAACGTTTTTAAGGACACCAGCTGCGATTCATACTTGCAATTATCAGTGCTCAAAGTAATTATATTTACTCAAAGTAAACGTATTTACGATAATTCGAACCTATGCGAATACTGATAATATCCCTAATTACCAAAAGTAGTCGTAGTTAGTAGAAACAATTACGATTATTCAGAAAAATCGTGATTACTGAAAGTTAAAATATTATTATTAACCAAAGTAATCGTGTTGGCTCAAAGCAATCGATATTGTAGCGTCGTTTAGTCTACCTATGACCAAAATAACACATCAAAATGCAAACGAAGTATTTGTACACAAAGAATGATTAATAGGCCCATTGTAACATATAAATTTTTCTACAAATTTATTTGTTGACGTTACCGCTATGCATCTATTATTTTAGTATTTATTCAACAACGTTTATATTATTGATTTATTTAATTTTGCATATTTAATAACCCAACAAACTTCAAGGCACACTACAACTTTAATTACAATTACAATCTACTACGTATTACGTCGTCCTTACTGATAACATGTATACAAACCTATTCGCGTGCTCCTACTTCTTTGTAATATCTAAGATTTACAAGTTGTTCCGACGATTCGTGACAGATAGTCACTTTTCGTTTTCTCATTGAACAAAAGGTCACTTGGTGTGATTAAAAAAAAACACTTAAGAAGGTGAGGGAAGTTAAGTTTGCCTGGCAGAGACGCCGTAATAAAGGCACAGTATTTTAAAAGTTGTCTGTGACAACTTGTATATAAGTGTAGTGTACAAACTTATCTTGGCGACGTGCAACTTCGATATAACTCCGATATAACTCCGATATAACTCCGATACAACTTTAGGTTATCTTGAACATATTCAATTTGGTTTGGTTTGCTATGCGGCAACACCTGCCGTCTTAGTTGATGAACGACATGTCATTTGAAGGTTATAGGTCATTGCCGCTATGGGTAAGACTGTTTCTAAGATAAGGCTGCCGTAGCAAAGTTCATTACGTATCTAAGCACGTAATAAATTCTTTTTTTGAAAGCTTGCACTAATTCTTGTTGTTGTATCCAATTCATTAAGAGTCGTCACGAATAATTTTGTTAATTAATTTGCTAAAAACTTATTTTGTTAAAATGTAAAGTACAATGAGTACAACAATTTTTTGTAATTAATAGTATGTTCAACCTTGGAAATTGTACCTCACCGGCTATATATAGACGATAGCAAAATATGCAGACAAATAATCCTGATTTGTTTGCTACATGCTTAATAGTTATCTTGTTTGCCACAATTAAAAATACCAACATGCTGATTTAATAGGGCCTAATTAATTGATAATATTTGCCAAAAGTTAAGTAAATTTTTTAAAGAACTGTAAAGTCTTAGTAGCGCTACCCCAGACTATTAATTATAAAAAATAATGTCCAAAAGTTAAATATCCAATTCAAGAAACTACATTTATAAGAATTTTACTTTTTATTAAATTCACTTATAATTTAAAATGTTCATTACTTATCTTAAAAGAGAATATAGAGTTATTTTTGACTTCAGTTCATACTCAGTAATCGTTAAACTTTTCCAAAAATTGTTAGCTATTTAAAAGGTTAAACTTACACGAATGTGTACCACGATACAGTAAAAACTTTGAAACTAAAACAAAGATTTCATGCTTATACTGGTTCGTAAGATATATAAGGTATCTATGTTGGTAGTATTTATGTTTCAGAGCCGCCCTAGTGATCGTTAGTTCAGTGAAGAAGACAACCAGATGTAAGTAACATATTTGTCACAATCAAACTTTGTATTTAAAGTGGTTAGCGATAATCTAGGTTTCCAAATTTTCCTTTATGCAAATTGATTTAGTCAGTTGCTTTATAAATATTTAGGTGGCGTCCATTATCTTGTTTTTCCAACTTTAATAAACCCACTGACCCAATCTCATGCGACCGTGGATCAAAAACTCAGTTAGCTAAAAGTCTTAAAAGTTTTCTTTTACTAAAAGCCAATTTCCATCCTAACCTTACCCTGGGCTTGTTACAGTTACATAAGAATTCTCGATAGGTAAAGTAAAAATCTACCACGATTTATTTTATTGTGGATTAGATTTAATATACATCACACCATTTCGCGTGATATCTTCAGATTGACTTGATTGACAGGTTACAATAGCTTTAATTTAAGAGCTTTATTAGCCTTACAATAGGAAACCTCTAGAATGTTATTTGCACAATTTCTAGTACATTCTCGAAATAATCTAGTACAATTGTATAAGGTATAAATTGCCGTAAAGGGGTTTTGGAGTTGTTTTTATTTAAAGCTTTGATTATGATATTGCGTTTTTATTCGAGCTATAAAGTTGTGATACAAAATAAATTAGTGGTACGTACAATATAGATTGCCCTGTGTGATATAAATTATTGTGATCTATATAAATTAATTATAGTGATGGATAGTAATTAAGAAAATAGCATAGTAGCTTTAAGAAGTAAATATTTGTACTGTTAACGATTAGCTGAATATAAATTGTCGTGAATGCTTTAAGAATTCCACTGTAGCCACGAGTTACTGAGAAAGCTTTTATAATTAGTTGATAATAAAGAATTGTATTTTATAACAGTTTTCGTTACACTGGTGTCAAGTAGTGGAATATTAGTGAAAAAAGACATTTGAACAATTTCTATTTGTATTTCAGTATCTCGTAGTCAACAAGAGAAAATGGATAGTGAAATCTCTTCCTTCTTGAAAGAGTTTAAGTCAAACATTGCGAAGGGTTGGCTGGTAACTGCAAAATTTATGGAAAAATTAAATAAAAATTCCTCAAGTTTCACAGAAAACGCTGTAAGCTTGCTAGCAAATCTGAACCAAAACGCCGCCAATTTACAGGAAATGCTGGGAAACAGGACCGAAAAGCTGGAAGTCTGGCACAGAAATTAGAAGAAAACAACACGTTTTACAGAAAAATTACGAGAAACCTCCGCAAATCTTACTTGAAAATTAGATCAGAACACGAAAACCGTTGAACAATTGAAAGAGAAGTTTATACAGAAAGCTATAAAGTTCGCGGAAAAACTATATCAGTACGTAAAAGCCGTTGAACAAAAGCTAATTGTAAATTACAGCCAACTAAGGGAGAAATTTTTACAGGAAAACACAAAATCGGTGGTAAAGCTGAAAACCAAATTTTTCAGTGGTTTATAGAAACCTCAAGCGGAATTTTCAGAGAAATTGTTAGAAAACTGGCGTAAAGAGGAAGAAGAATTGCTGAAAAACGGATTAATTTCCTAGCAGTACAAGCACCGGAGTACTCAATTTCGCTGACACAACAACACATTTCAAAATTTAAAATGTCAGGGAAATCAAACCGACGTCAAGGTTCAGGGTAAACCCACCCACATTTGATGGAAAATCACCTTGGTAGATTTATTTCAAGCAACTCCAGACTGTCGTGAGAACTAACGGCTGGAATGATAGTGAAAGGTAAAAAGTAAGACCTTGAGCATTCTGCATCCATTCTGCATACTATAACCAAAGAAGCTAATGGACTTTAACATCAAGGCTAAAAATGAGGTACCTCCACTTTCGTCTGTAACGCTCAAGTGAATAACCGTTTTCAAAAGACCAACAAAAGTTGTCAAGAGTTTTAAGCAGATATTGTTTGCTTGGTGCTACTAGCCTACTCAACAGCAGTACATCTCGCAGTACAAACTTTCGTTGACGAGATACGCGATGAGAAGCACTACGATTGGCTCGATAAAGGATTCCAAATGATGCGCTAGCTCATGCTATGCAATTTAAAGCGATAAAGCAAGCTTTGCATCGTAGTAGTGACAAAGTAGGATGCTTCGTAGGAGAACAGGGCCAAGAAAGAAGGTTCGAGGTGTATTTCGTAAACACTAACCAAAAGGAAGGAACCTGGATGTTGGAATTTGTTACATGCCAAACTGGCCATGTATCATTTTAGATTTAGATATAATTTGTAAATTAATTGCCGCGTATTTTTGGAATTAATACGCTAGTTTCCGTCGTCGCGGACAGTCGCGTCTGCGCAAAAGAAATGCGGATGTGCGCGATTGTCGAAAGCGGGCATTAAGCCACGACACATGGACTAAGAAACAGCTATCTGGGTGTAGTGTAGTTTTTAACAAACATGTATGTAGGTTTTCCGTACCTTGCCTTTATCGTACCCGTTACCTTATTTCCTTCAACCTTCTACGACTGTAATAAAAGTTTGTTACGGTAATCGTGGCAGCCACGTTGGGAGCCAAATTTATGTCACGTTAATCGAGGCCCCACGAAGGGCGCCAAAATTTATGTAACGTTAATCGTGGCTGTGCGTAACACAAAGAAAACCCAAGAAATGACCGGGCTCAATCGGAGAGTAGGGGGGGGGGTTGTAGAAAGCAGACCGACATATAATGTATGCGGCGGTAAAGAGTTAGTAACAATACCTGCAAGAAAATTAGTTAAGCAAACCTGAAAAAAAAAAATAAGCATAGCAGCAATGAAACGTCTAAGTTATTCAGTACCTTGTAGAATGTAAATATAACTGTTTAGACAAACTATATAATATAATCACGATAAAAGCAATACAAAAATTTTTAGTACAAAGTGAGGTAATATTGGGGAGTAGCAGAAACGTTTCCTCACACACCAATTAAACATAAATCAGACAAAATGTTGACAAAAGATAAATAGATAAGACACAATTGGTATGAGTAATTCAGTAGCATTGATTTTTCTTTCTTTCTTTTTTTTTCTCTATGTTTTAAAATAGCATGCAAGTCTATTGTAAAAGGTATCAGAACGACAAAGATATGGTAAAGCAACGGATAGATATTTAAAGTAATAACAAGTAGGAAATAGTTCAACTTACAAAAAGTCCTTTAGTAACGCTTCCTTGCAATTGAAGTGTGGGATTCACGATGTCCTGCACTAACGAAGCACTTCACCCTTGACTGTGAGGGTGTTGATGGAATTTCTTACACTTTACACTAATCACACCTACGTATTTCACTGGTGTTAGCAGCAGACATTATCACGCGTCGGAACTATGTAGCCTTGATAAATTTCTTGGTACAGCTACAGCGGCTCTAAGTTTAGGCCAATAGTAACGCATGGAAATTTTAGAGACAGTTTTGTGGACACCAGGGTGACCTGAAGTAGGTAGATCATGATTTTCGTATAGAACCCTATTCCGTTGTTCGCTGGGAACTACTAACTTCCAATCGTCTTGAGGAGGTTGGAGCAAAGACTGTTTAGATTTTACATGTTTATATAGTAATTCGTTTTCCACATGCCAGTTACTGTATAGTTTAGGATTGGAATTAACACGAGGCCGTAGCTTAAGATACCAAGGATCCAAAATTGGCAGAGTAATAGAAGATTTAGGAAAGTTATCAATTAAGTCAATCTTAGGTACTGAGCGAGATAAGGCATCGGGAACGATGTTTTCTTTACCTTTACGACGTACGATGGTGAAGTTATATTGTTGAAGTCGTACAGACCAACGAGCTAGACGACCGTTGGGGCTTTGTAGATTATTCAGCCAGATAAGCGAGTGGTGATCCGTGATCACAGTAAAGTGAGAACCCTCGATATAGGAACGAAATTTCTCAATTACCCAAATAACACCAAGACATTCTTTTTCGGTGGCGCTATAGTTGCGTTCCGCCATTTTAAGAGAACAGCTAATGTAGCTAATGACTTTTTCGTCATCACCCTGTTGTTGAGTCAGCACAGCACCCAGACCAAAATCAGAGGCATCAGTCTGTATAGTAAAAGCCAACTAAGGGAGAAATTTTTACAGGAAAACACAAAATCGGTGGTAAAGCTGAAAACCAAATTTTTCAGTGGTTTATAGAAACCTCAAGCGGAATTTTCAGAGAAATTGTTAGAAAACTGGCGTAAATAGGAAGAAGAATTGCTGAAAAACGGATTAATTTCCTAGCAGTACAAGCACCGGAGTACTCAATTTCGCTGACACAACAACACATTTCAAAATTTAAAATGTCAGGGAAATCAAACCGACGTCAAGGTTCAGGGTAAACCCACCCACATTTGATGGAAAATCACCTTGGTAGATTTATTTCAAGCAACTCCAGACTGTCGTGAGAACTAACGGCTGGAATGATAGTGAAAGGTAAAAAGTAAGACCTTGAGCATTCTGCATCCATTCTGCATACTATAACCAAAGAAGCTAATGGACTTTAACATCAAGGCTGAAAATGAAGTACCTCCACTTTCGTCTGTAACGCTCAAGTGAATAACCGTTTTCAAAAGACCAACAAAAGTTGTCAAGAGTTTTAAGCAGATATTGTTTGCGTGGTGCGACTAGCCTACTCAACAGCAGTACATCTCGCAGTACAAACTTTCGTTGACGAGATACGCGATGAGAAGCACTACGATTGGCTCGATAAAGGATTCCAAATGATGCGCTAGCTCATGCTATGCAATTTAAAGCGATAAAGTAAGCTTTGCATCGTAGTAGTGACAAAGTAGGATGCTTCGTAGGAGAACAGGGCCAAGAAAGAAGGTTCGAGGTGTATTTCGTAAACACTAACCAAAAAGGAAGGAACCTGGATGTTGGAATTTGTTACATGCCAAACTGGCCATGTATCATTTTTAGATTTAGATATAATTTGTAAATTAATTGCCGCGTATTTTTGGAATTAATACGCTAGTTTCCGTCGTCGCGGACAGTCGCGTCTGCGCAAAAGAAATGCGGATGTGCGCGATTGTCGAAAGCGGGCATTAAGCCACGACACATGGACTAAGAAACAGCTATCTGGGTGTAGTGTAGTTTTTAACAAACATGTATGTAGGTTTTCCGTACCTTGCCTTTATCGTACCCGTTACCTTATTTCCTTCAACCTTCTACGACTGTAATAAATGTTTGTTACGGTAATCGTGGCAGCCACGTTGGGAGCCAAATTTATGTCACGTTAATCGAGGCCCCACGAAGGGCGCCAAAATTTATGTAACGTTAATCGTGGCTGTGCGTAACACAAAGAAAACCCAAGAAATGACCGGGCTCAATCGGAGAGTAGGGGGGGGGGTTGTAGAAAGCAGACCGACATATAATGTATGCGGCGGTAAAGAGTTAGTAACAATACCTGCAAGAAAAATTAGTTAAGCAAACCTGAAAAAAAAAAAATAAGCATAGCAGCAATGAAACGTCTAAGTTATTCAGTACCTTGTAGAATGTAAATATAACTGTTTAGACAAACTATATAATATAATCACGATAAAAGCAATACAAAAATTTTTAGTACAAAGTGAGGTAATATTGGGGAGTAGCAGAAACGTTTCCTCACACACCAATTAAACATAAATCAGACAAAATGTTGACAAAAGATAAATAGATAAGACACAATTGGTATGAGTAATTCAGTAGCATTGATTTTTCTTTCTTTCTTTTTTTTTCTCTATGTTTTAAAATAGCATGCAAGTCTATTGTAAAAGGTATCAGAACGACAAAGATATGGTAAAGCAACGGATAGATATTTAAAGTAATAACAAGTAGGAAATAGTTCAACTTACAAAAAGTCCTTTAGTAACGCTTCCTTGCAATTGAAGTGTGGGATTCACGATGTCCTGCACTAACGAAGCACTTCACCCTTGACTGTGAGGGTGTTGATGGAATTTCTTACACTTTACACTAATCACACCTACGTATTTCACTGGTGTTAGCAGCAGACATTATCACGCGTCGGAACTATGTAGCCTTGATAAATTTCTTGGTAATTCTATTTCTTAAGACAATAATTTCAAAATATTCTGTAGCACTAGTTTAATTTCAACTGGGACCAATTGTATGTTATTTTTATAAATATCCCAAAAGGCAGTGAGAAACCTCAACCAATACTTTTGTACGCCTGTAATCTGTTATATTTCGCAGATAACGAAATTTGCGCAAGCAATGATCTATTTTAAATTCTTTGTTGTTAGAAAATTCAGAAACTACAGTATCACTGTATTTAAATAATCCAAAGTATGCGCTACTCTAAAAAGAAAAGGACCGCGAAACTAGATCGCACACACAGTTTAAATATCAAAAGACAAAACAACTAAAAAAACACAATCAATAAAGCAACGCGTATCACTAAGTCAATGTTCCGTAAAACGCACGTGCGGTCGAGTAAAACACGTTCTACTACTTTTATTTCTAACAGAAAAGCAACAAAAAAAAACAATTAGTAGAGCAACGCGCATCGCTAAAACCGTCCGTCAAAGAACCTTACAACCGCACTTGTCGTCAATCAAAAACGTTACATCTAAAGCATACTTCCTTCCAAAGTAATCAGAACTACACTCTAATCTGTTTATATAAACTAGTTGTTACCATAAACTCTTGTCGACTATTATCTCCTTCGCTAATAACATAAGCAACATCCAAAACGTAAATGCCGCAATCATATCATAATAATTAATTACAGCGGTTTATCATTTCCGATAAGTTGGAAAGTAATTTACGAATAACCCAATTTACAATTCTTTCCTTGCAATTTTATTTATTAATGAAAATCAATCTTCAAATTATCTACTTTTAAAGTAATACCCACGAGTTAAATTGCATACAAATCTGAATTATTCTGAAGTATTTCCTTTATACAAACAGCGATCCCAAAGAAACGATGTATTTTTAAGTACGTTAACAGAAAGAGAGCGTAAAACGTTAAACTACAAAAATGCCCGTTACAAGTTACGTGACGGATGGATAGCAAATTTGATGTTCAACATGGTTAACCAAACCCAACCACCTGCTGCATCCTGAGAGTAAGTTCAGAGATACACCTCACGTAAGTCATATGATTTTACCTAAATTATGCATGCAAGTTTGACTTAAACAGCGATTGCATCTGCCGGTAAAACGTGATCTGTAGAAAATATAACAATTGCGGTACAGCCACGCCTAAAGCGTAAAAAGCGCGCGTAAATATGTCGCGTAAATGTAACAAATTATGGTGAGTTTGGGCATATACAGTCTAAGTGTAAACAGCCCAAGAAGCAAGCAGAAAAACCTGAAAACTAAAGTAGGTCAATAGGAGGAGAGAAAGTCAATCTGCACGAATTCTGTTTTGCAGACCATCATCCGCATTGCACGATCTAAACATGCAGATAACATTTACGTATACGGACGGTTTAACGAAAAACCCGCCAAGTTTTAGTTGACACAGAAGCAACTAGGATTATCGCTAATCCGAATATAGTGCGCGACTGTGGTAAAGTGTCACTTGCGAGGGTGCGTCTTCGAACTGTGGATGATGAAAAAATTCAAACACGTGGAATGTTAGATGTAAAAATTAAAGTGGGAGCAAAATATTTGATCATCAGGTAGTAATAACAAACATTGCTGAAGAAGTTATCCTGGGAGTGAATATCTTGAAGAAGTCTGGATTCCATGCATATATGAAAGAAGATGTCTTGAGAGTAGGAAACGAGGAAGTGATATTTTGCAAAGCAGACGACGTGTATGTGCGAATGTGTTTGATAAACGACGTTGTCCTACCTGGGAGGTTAGAAAATGCAGTGATGGGACGTTTGGATGGCGTTCTCCGGGAAGGTTTTGTGCGCTATTGAACCATTGCTGCTCGGAAAGAGCGTGCTAGTGAGACTGACCGGGGTGAGATATGGTGTACCCGTTAAGACGATTTTGCGTTCAAAAATAATACAAAAGTTGACTAGTGTTCTGCGGTTGTTGACATGGCGGGTTGTGCCGATTTTGAGAATGAACCATCCAGCAAAAAGAACTCCGCAAAGTTATTGGTCCAACTGCCTAAACCATTTCAGGATATTGAACAACAACTAGCAGAATTTAAAAAGTTGATCGGACGGTACTTGGACGTAGAAAAAATAAAAATAACGGCTATCGGAGCTAATAAACAAGTTAAAAACGTGTCACGGCGTCATGGGCGTCGAAAACTTGACAAAAAATCAAACAACACGGTGAGAGGAGCGTATACGCACGCTTTACCACGCAAAAAGACTTTTAAAAACAGCGTCTTTTGGTGGACGAGCGAACTAACAAAAAAAGAGCGGAAACACGCAATCTAAGACGCCGGTATCAACGCACAAACAATGAACAAAGAGAACAAAGAGAACTTTTTTTGAAAAAAGTTTGGGCACTGCGAATTGTGTAATAAGAGGTAAACAGAAAAAAATCGCTCTCGGAAACATTAACAAGAAAACGTAGACTATACTGACGGTTTTAAAACAACCGCTCAGTTCTTTTTTCCACTGGATATCCGATGCGTCGGGAAACTGCACAGTCACAAGGCAACGAGGATGATAAAGCAATTCGCGAAAACGAAATAACAGGAACTGTCAGAAGAATGAACTGAAAAAAGCACCGAGGTGTGATGAAATAACCGCAGACGCGGTCCTTAGAGTGCTCCATGTTATCGAGATATTTAACTTATGCTTAAATAAAGGAGTTTTGCCAGGATTCTGGAAAACACAAAATGTATGGTTTGTTCTTAAACCGAAGAGAGCGGATCCGGTAGACCCGGGCAGCTACTGGCCTATCCGTCTATTGCCTCTCCTGTGCAAAATCTTAGATCGCGTAATAACAACACGACTAAAGCGTAAGCAGAACTGGATTATTACGATGGCTTTCATGACGCTCCTTTTCAGATATTGCTAGCGCCATGTAGCTTCAAGCACGATATACGCCAAGATCAACGCCACGGGAGCCTTAATTACCCCCTTGTCAATTTCTTAACTTTATTCGAAACCAACAATTTTATTTAAACATCGAGCTTGATTTTAATAATTAATTTTTCGCGAATATACCCAATGTAGTACTTTCAGGTGGAGCATTGGGTATGCGGCCGCCTAGCTAGCGGCCCTACATAAATTTAAAGGTATTCGGACGTAAGCGGCTCCGTGGATCAGACCTGTGTAATAAACATACGACCTCGTTCGGATGAGAGGTCAAATATAGGTCTTATGTGTGAGTATTGTCACGCACGTTAAAGATCTCTACTTTGCTTGACGTAGCAAAGGTTCGGCAAAATTCAAAATTCCAATTAAAAAATTTGTTTCGTGGCATATGTAGTACATTCGGGTGGAGAGTTGAAAAACCAAATGTAAGGGTCTTATACTCGACTGATTTTTTTTTATTTAAAGATATGTATTTGTATTTAAAGTATGAAATTAAGCAAGTATCTTAACGAAAAGAACGATGTTGATCAAACTTTGCACGTAAGTGCAATGAGACAAAATCCATCTGATAGTGATTTTTTTATTAATTATGGACTTCCGCTTTAAACGGAAATACCCCTAGCTCTTAATTAAAATGGGCACCCTGTATATTTCTGTAGCTTTTGATAGATCTTGTTATTTTGAACTCGTACATACCGGGGTTAATTTAAATAATCTGTAAAAACAAGACACTAAATCACTTTAGTACAATCACTTCTAAATTTTTACACATTAGAATAAAAACCATTACTTTGTATTATACGTGTACTGTTTAGTAAGTAACTGTTAGCAAATGTAAAGGCAAACCGTTACGTTAATTATAATTGTACAATTGTACAATCAAAAATGGTATATTTAAGTAAAAAGATCGATTTGAAATATTAATGCTGTTCGGTTTTGGCGATCGTTTTACAACTCGTGCAACTGAGATGGTCAAAAATTTGCCAAAAACTGGAAGACCGCGAACTGCAACGAACAAAGCTATTAGACGAAACATTACTATTGAACTGAAGGAATCGCCTCAAACTTCTACCACAGATTTGACACTTAACCATGGTATGTCGACGTTGTGTAAGAAAAATATTGAAAAGTGAAAAATATCATCCGTATAAGATACAATTAGTTCAAGAAGTGTCGGATGATGATTTTGACCGACGGCTGGAGTTTTGCGAACAAGTGATGGACATCTGTAACGTCGACGAACATTTTGTAAGTAATGTAGTGTTTTCAGATGTTATCTTTTTGTTTAAATAACTCAAGGTATTGGTGAAATGAGAATCCTCATTAGATTCATGAAGCCCACTCCCAATATCCACAAAAGTTTGATGTTTCGATGGGAATTGTAGAAGATGGGCTTATAGGCTCATTTATTATAGTCGGAAACTTGAATGAGTACATGTATTTAGATTTACCAAATAACCAAATTATTCCTACATTTTAACAGAATGGGCAGTTACTACAAAATGTTTGGTTTCAACAAGATAGAGCGCCTCCCCACTATGATAGACGGGTCAGGAATTTTGTGGCCTGCACGTTCTCCAAACCTTAGGCTTAGATTTCTTTTTTTTGGAGCTTCCTGAAATCACATGTTTACGTTAGACCAACATCTTTGCATGAATTGAGACAAGGATTCGTCGATGAATGTGACTAATTCTTGGAGAAGTGTTGGAGTAACTCGAGAATTTGTTTATAAGCTTGCATATAGTCAGGGGTAAATGACGAGCATTTTAAACATTTGGAATGATTTTGTTTACATTATTATTATTCTCATTCTCATTAATTCAGTAAATGTAAATTGCTTTAGTGTCTCGTTTTTACAGTTTTTTTCTATTAACCCCAATATGTACAAATTCGAAATATCAAGATCTATCAAAATTTGCAAAAGTATACAGGGTGTCCCATTTAAATTAAAAAAGTTGAGGGTATTTCTGGTTAAACCAGAAGTACATTTGTAATTTTTTTGCGGTAATTTTGATAGCTCTGTAGTAAAGAAAAGTGGACATGTATACGAAAGTAAAATTAACAGAAAACATATAATTAATGATTTTAAACAGAACAAACAATTACTTCAAACACCTTCCTCTGTCTATAGAGCGAAGCAAAACACAATTATTTAAAGCGGTCGGTCGGAACGAGATGCGATTGTTAAAACTCTAGCGAAAGCGTCCGTCGTTTACGTGAAACAAAAATCGACTCTTCAATATGGCGAAGCGTAGCACAAGTAATTTTGCGGCCGTCTACAACGGAGAGCGATATTACAATGCTTCGTGTCTTCTCCATAGCCGGTGATAAGAAAGTTCTTGCACAAGCAAAGAGCATAGTTTTCTCGTTATTACGGCACTACAACAGGCTTGGTATCTGAAGTAATTATGGTACATGCAATAACATTTTAATATACCGAGCGGAGATAAATAATCAACAAATTCTAAATGGGAAAATAAATTAAGCCGTAAATTATACAATATAAACGGAACAACAGTCTTAACAAAAAATTACATCATATGCATTTTGTCACATTGCACTTATCTGCAAAGTTTCATATATAATCGCCGTTATCATTTTAAAGATATTTACTTGGTTCCATGAAGAACGAAAGAAAAAAATTCTCTAAAAAATGAAAAAAGTATGTTATGCTGCTTATACATGCAGTTAATACAAATGGGAAGAACGAGAAAAAAACTCTAGAAAATAACATAAATGAACAAATACAAAATATATCATTCGCTGACGCTGCTAATTCTACTTACCCCGTTCGTAGCCATTTATCTTTGTCAATAGCTTTGTTTGTTTCTTCCTCATCATTCCAATATCCTAAAATATTGCTAAAGCCTCTTATGCATAGTTCACCAGGAGTTCCAAATGGAACTATGGTATTGTTTGCATCTACCACCTTAACTTCTAAATGATCAACAATATGCCCTACGTATGTGAGTGTATTGTATTCGTTTTCTTTTGGCAATGATATAAAAACTCCAGAAGTTGCCTGTGTTAGCCCATAGGTGGACTGAAACAAAAATATCGATATCAATAATATTTAATTGAGAGCTAGCATTAACTGCTACCGTTGGAACTGTAAAGATCTCTTTAGTTTTTACTTTGGGCTTGCTCTAGATCATACTTATTTTTGAAAACAAACTTTTAGTAGCGAACTTGCTTATTGCAAAAATATGAAGTTAGTAGAAACATTGACTGACTTTAAAACTTGTTTAGCTCTTAATCTTAATGAATTAAAAAGTTTCAAAGTGAGGGAGTGTGTTACCCTATATCAAAGTACACGTGCTGAACATAGAGCAAGGACCTAGAAAATCCAGATCTGTATCTCATTTTTTGTGCTAACTTAAAAGTAGCAAATTTATTGGATGCCCATTCCACTAACCTTTTTTCAACATACTCTGCATAGGCGAAGGAAGAAATTAAATACGATTGCGAATCCAGCAGAATTCAGTACATTTAGTGCTCACCATAGAATAAGAACTCATAAAGTGCTCACCATATCCTGTAAACCGCTTCAGCAAGCAGTGCTCTCCATAGCCTGCTTAATTTCCGACCAGTTAGCTGCCCGACGCCGCACTTGGGGCACGTCGCTATAGTTCAGTAAACCACGTATAGCAGTGCTCACCGTAGCCTGCATACTTTTGACCCATTACGCTACCCGGCGTCGTACCTGGGGCACGCAGCATTAATTCGTCCATAGATCAGTAGTCAATTACGAATGGGCAGGAAACCCCATTCCATCCACCAGGCCAACCGGAAGCAGATACAGAACGCTCTCCGACGTGCCCTTTGAGACACCCTACCGCTACCGAAGCTCCTGTCATTCCTGCCGCCGTCACCAGACCATCTTCAACCATCACAAGGGGTCTATTTTGGTGACGCCGCGTGCATCTAAAAGCTGTACTTGCGGGATAGTACCCCCGTAGGGTTCAGTTGCAACACCCTCAACGAGGCCTAGGGCATCACGACTCCCGACGTCTTTCGAAAGCCACCGAAGACTTCCGAAGTCCTCTTCATGTTGTATATATGTTAGTGTACGGTTCTTGTGCACATTTCATAATTCTTTATAACATCGCGTTGTCCCACAAGTAGAACTCAAAGATACCCGAAAAGTCCCGAAGACCGCCGAAGACGTCTGGACCTCTTCAAACTACAAATACTTTAATTATTGTTATTCAAGTTCTACTCAGCCTCACTAGTAATTCCCGATGCCTTCCAAAGAACTCCGAAGCCTACCGAAGACTTTTAAACCCCCTTAATATTGTATATATGTTCAATTCCAGTTCTTGTGTACATATCATTATTCTTTATAACTCCACGTTGTCAAACAAGACCGCCAATACTTTCTAATTATCATTATTCAAGTTCTACTCATCCTCACCAAGAAATCCTGAGGCCTTCCGAAGATCACCAAAGACTACTGAAGACCTCTGGACCTTTCCGAACTGTGTATATATTCGTTCACTTAGGATTTAGGTTCCTACTTGATTCCACGAGCAACCACAAAGCCTTCTGAAGATTACTGAAAATTACCGAAGACTTCTGAAGTGCTTCAACTGCATAAACTGTTAATTTTTGCTATTTAACTTGTATATCTGTGTACTTATGAATTTTCTTTTATTTGTTTGCTTGTGAATATTAAACATAACAGTGCTAAGTCTACATACTTTCAGCTGACATTAAACGTAATCGTTCTCCAAATGAGTGGAACTTTAAGATGTGACCATCGGCGAGATAGATTTGCAACAGTATTGTGAAAAACCCAACAATGCTCTTAAAGGTAGTTTATTTACTAAGTACGTTACAATTTTGGACATGTAAGTTAATCAAAGAATCACTTAATATCAATAAAAAAGGATTTATACCCCAGTTGAACTCTGGACGGGATGGGTATGCTCAGAACCGCACCGGAGCTCTTTGCTGTTCGTGTGCGAATGACTGCATTCCACCTCGCCCGTCCACCCCCTATAACCTTTTGATTTTTTATATATAAAAGCTACTGTCACATGATATTTAGGTAGGTACGTATTTCATCACCATTTTGTTTTCGATTTTACTTAAGGTCGGTTTTGCGTAAAAATACTAAGATGTTACAAACAAGTGAGTTCACAAATTAAAGTTAACGAAAAGTACAAGAAATGATCGATGCAAATAGAGGAGTAAACGACACCAGAGTTTTTAACTTCCTCTACTGAGAAACTACAATTATCAGCAAAAACCTATGTCTGACAATCAGCGGTAAAACATAACAAAATTCCTGAACCAGATTAAGCGAATAATAAAACGGATATAACTACATACAATGCTGGGATAAAAGAGCGTGTAGGTAAAGAACCGGGGGCCCCCCACGTTGGGTATGCCAAAACATGTTACGGTATACCGGGCGGACAAGGGAGAGAGCAACGAAGGCAACGTAGGTAGTTCGCACCGATTACCGTAACAAAAAAAGGAAAGAAAGAATGCTGTGCTAACTACCTAGTTCTAGAGTGGTTGGGGGGAGTAGCAACGCATTTATCCACTATTTTAGACGTTGTCCTTTACTTCATATTCCGTCTGTTATTGTATAATTAAAATTGGTCATCATGGCATATCTCACTTGAAGCCGTTTCCGTGTTTAAAACGGCAAACAAACACTTGTTTATGGAATATCACTAAAGTTATCGGTGTCACATAAGATAAACAAACGATAGAGACATACAACTTTAGTTTTGAAGAGTGAACAACTTTTACTAAAACCCACGAATTGTACCTTGCCCAACAAACTTCTAACCACACTAATGAGTAATATATCTACTTCAAACGTATTAATGCATCGATAAGGAACCAGAAAGTTTAAACATAAACGTACAAACTTTTAGTTAAATGAAGTACCGGTAAAGTTGGTTGCCTATCTACGTGGAGTGAAATTAGTCAATGCAGCGAATGTAGATTTAAATAAGTAGGAAGTGAAAGGGTTTTAAAGTAATGAGACAATGATTTTTTTTTAAATATGAAACAAAACGTAACAAAGTGTGAAATTGGACGTAACAATTTCCTCAACCAGCACAGAACAAAGACAACAACTGATGGATTAGATACTATTCAGAAATCTATCATCGATATGTATGTCTTATTTTTGCAGTTTCATAATGTAAAACAAGCAAATTTTGCGTTGTGTTGTGTATTTCTTCGAAATATTTTTTTATTGAACTAATTAATCATATTTCAATTATTGCTTATGGTTCCTTTTATTGTTTAGATGGAAGAAAGTTATTTAGTTCTAAGAGTTAGAAGTAGCCTTTAAAATAAATCTGCCGGTGACCAGTCATTTTTCTAGAGAAGGGCCCGTCGTTGATTTTAGCCGACCAGGGTTTCTGCCAAACCGGCACTGGTGGTAACTAATATCGTTTTAATATTACACGTATCTGAAGATAAACCCTTTGGATACACACCTTAATCGTTTTAACATTTAAAACATCTTTCATTTGATTGAAGATTACAGGTGAACATGGAGCTCCTCCGGTCACTGCAACTCCTGGATATATACAGAAATTATTTTTTTTCTGCACCGTTATTAAATCAATATACATTGTAGGTGTGCCAAAGATAAGATTGCATCTAAAACAAATAAAATACACACTAATCAAAAGGGTGTATTTATCTCCACATACCTTTCTTCGTGAATTGCTTTAAGATTTTCCACTGGACTGTAGAATGTCGATGGAATGACAATCGTCATTTCGAAATGTAGCAAGCACCCAAGAATGGTTGTATCACCATATACATGAAAAAACGGATTTTGAACGCATGCTATATGTCGCATTCCATCAAATTCCAATCTCTTTCCAACAAAGTAAGCGTTATTTACCGAAGCTAAATGGGTTTGTACTGCAGGTTTGGGTTTTCCTGTAGTTCCCTGCAATGAAACTAGTATATTAAGTTTGTAAGTCAAAGTACAGTGTTTCTGGAAGCATACCATAAATTAAAATAAGTGGTGATAACAATACATTCTTTTTTGTTTTAAATTATCGTGCATTGACCTAGTTTCTGACTAATAATAATCAAAAATTTGAGCTTTAGCTATAATAAATTAAGTTGCAAAAACAGCACTAGATCATATTTTAGTATAAAAAGATAAGCTTTTAAAATAAATTACGAAGAATTTTTTTAATGAAATTGTTACGTGTTATGTAAATTAATCCTTAAGATGCCTGCCATTTATTGGATATCCAAGTTTCTATTCCTTATATTTATTAAATGTATAATATTAGTAAATAAATTCCGTCTGTTTCTTGAAACTAGCCCTGCTCATTTTACAAATTATTTTTTACGTTAAAAAAATAAAATGGTTTTAATATGTATAAATACGTTAAGATACCACTTTGAGGATTTTTATCGCTTTCATGAAAATTATGTGAACACCTGCTGTTGACGTGGCTAAGTTTTATACTCCAATTGGTTGTAAGACATCAGCCGGTTTGAATAAGTCAATCCCGGAGGGGACGGTGGGGTAATGATCTTAAATTGAATACTTCGGTACCGGAATTCACGGAAGCCGTTGTGTTCTTCAGACTGTGTTTCGCGTGTTTCGATATATGCTTAAGTTTCTTTTTTGTCCTTACCTTTTCCTTTAGACACTAGAGAGATATTATAAGCAACAAATATTTATTGCTGGAGATACTGAAATGTAAGTGATATTGCTTTATAATATTGTATGTAAAAATTTGCACAGTTGAACTTTAAAAGTTGATTAAGACTCGAGGTGACGATAACAACGGCGTTTCAACTTATTTACCTTATTTACCTTTTTTATCTTATGTACCTTATTTACCTTATTTACCTTATTTACTTTATGTACCTTAATTACCTTATTTACCTTATTTACCTTAATTACCTTATTTACCTTACTTACCTTATTTACCTTATTTACCTTATTTACCGTATTTACCTTATTTACCTTATTTACCTTATTTACCTTATTTACCTTATTTACCTTATTTACCTTATTTACCTTATTTACCTTATTTACCTTATTTACCTTATTTACCTTATTTACCTTATTTACCTTATTTACCTTATTTACCTTATTTACCTTGTTACGTTTATCGTGGCAGCCACGTTGGGCGCCAAATCTATGCTACGTTGGCTCGTAGCCGTGCGTAACACGAAGAAAATCAAAGAAATGACCGGGCTCAATCGGAGATTAGGGGGTTGTCGAAAGCAGACCAACAGATAAGGTACGCGGCTGTAAGGAGTTATTAACAATACCTGCAATAAAAAATTAGAATAGCAAACCTGCAATAAAAAACAATTAGTCCTGCAAACCTGAAATAAAGAAAAAGCATAGTATGCTGATCGAGCATAGATTGTTCAGTACTTTGTAGAATGTAAAAAAACTGTTTGGATAATCTATATAATATAACAACGGTAAAAGCAATACAAAAATTTTTAGTACAAAGTGAGGTAATATTGGGGAGTAGCAGAAACGTTTTCTCACACACCAATTAAACATAAATCAGACAAATTTTTAACAAAAAAAATAAATAGGTAAGCACAATTGATATGAGTCATCCAGTATTGTTGATTCTTCTTTTTTTTTCAAATAGCATGCAAGTCTATGGTAAAAGGTATCAGAACGACAAAGATATGGCAAAACAACGGATAGATATTTAAAGTAAGAATAAGTAGGAAATAGTTCAACTTACAAAAGGTCCTTCAGTAACGCTTCCTTGCAATTGAAGTGTGGGATTCACGATGTCCGGCACTAACGCAGCACTTCACCCTTGACTGGGAGGGTGTTGATGGAACTTATCACACGTTACCCTAATCACACCTACGTATTTCACTGGTGTTAGCAGCAGACATTATCACGCGATGGAACTATGTAGCATTGATAAATTGCTTGTTAATTCTATTTCGTAAGACAATAATTTCGAAATATTTTGTAGCACTAGTTTAATTTCAACTGGGACCAAATGTATATTATTTTCATAAACATCCAAAAAGCAGTGAGAAACTTCAACCAATACCTTTGTAAACCGGTAATCTGTTATATTTCGCAAATAACGAAATTTGCGCAAACAATGATCTGTTTTAGATTCTTTGGGGTTAGAAAATTCAGAAACTACAGTATCAACTGTATTTGGATAATCCAAAGTATGCACTACTCTGATAAAAAACCGCAAAACTAGATCGCACACACAGTTTAAGTTTCAAAAGACAAAAGCACCAAAAAAACCACAATGAGTAAAGCACGTGTATCACTAAAGTAAGTCCGTAAAATGTTCCGTAAAACACGTGCGTCGACCAAACACGTTCGCCTATCAACCATACTACTTCAATCGGAATTAGCACTACACTTTCTACAGTTAATATACAACTTTTATTTCACAAGAAAAATGACTAAAATCGTGCCGTGCTTGTTCATGAACAATTCGAAAATTGATACCGCATTAATTCTCACTATTGTCAAAGCAAAGAAGAAGCAGTATTTTTAACGTAATTAATATATAGGAACCAAGAACAAACTACAACTACTCATCTGTTTATTCAACTCGTTCTATTACAACCTCTTATCGTCTATTATCTAGACTTGTATATCCACATAAGGAACAAAATCTATACGAACGGCAAGACAAGAACGATGCAATCCACTCATTATAATACGATGCATTCGCCTTAGGAGTTAATAAATATAAAATATAGAAATAGTAGTTACCGAAATGTATTTACTAATTGGGAAAAAGCGTAAAATGTTAAGCTATAAAAATGCACGTTACAGATTCCCCCCTAGCAAAATAAAGACGTCGGGTGAAAGAAAAAAAAACGACAGACAAGGAACCAAACAAAAAAATTTATTTTTTCCGGTCCGAAGGACCAACACCAGTATAAGAAAAGGAACATTTTTTTTTCAAAAGAAGACAAAGTCATCTATCGTAACCAACAACGACAGAACAGGTAAAGAAAGCATCAAGTAAATACCCAATGAGGATTAAAGCTCTTAGCTACTTTCAAAAACGTCAAAAGACGGATGTCTCCAAAAGGGACATTTCTGTTCTCCACCTCAAAGAAAAGTTTTGGCTTCCTGCGGAGAAACCAAGAGGAAAGAAAAAAAAACGAGGGAGAGAACTCGTAGCAAACCAACTAGACGACACAACTGTCAACCTCAAGTGTGCAGCAAAGAAAGAACCAAGACAAAGCAAAGGACAAAGGCAAGCTAGTACACAATCTAGAATACTTCCGACTGAGGTAACACAGATTCGTATGAAACGATTACTCAAGCAAAGTATGGCTAACAGACCTACAAAAGCGACCAAGTCAAAATACCTAAAGGAAAAGAAAATAGATCTGAAGCCTACCTCAAGGAATGGATGTAGAAAGCGACTATAATAGTCAAATAGTGAACAAATGGTAGAACTAGCCAAAAGAAAAAGTCACGGGATGGGCTAGCTACAAAATATAAATAGGAATACGAAATGGGCGCTAGTGTTTTCGGACACAAGCTTATCAGAGAAAACACAAGACCAATAAGCCAAAAAAATTACAAGTCATTAGCGATAGCGACACGTAGGGGTCAAAATAGAATCGGCCGTAGGGAGCCCTTTAGGATCCGGAGGTTCAGGATCAATGTCTGGAGGGGCTAAAGTTTTATCGGGTTTGAGGTCCTTAATATGCCAAGCACCCAGATCGTTACCAGAATCATCCACTAAGATATAGGTCCAAGGAGAAAGTTTAGTTCTAATAGTAAAGGGACCCACATATTTGGGAGCAAGTTTAGCATTGAAGTAGCGAGTAGCATCCGAAAGAACATAATTGCGTTTCCACACGCGATCGCCAGGCGATAAAGTTAAGGGACGACGACGAAGATCGTAGTGTTTAGCATTTTTCCTGTATGCTAAGGAAAGGCGTTTCGAAATTTCTTCTCTACGTGACTCAGTAGGAGGAATAGGACGTTCGGGATCCATAAGAACATCATCAGGATCAAGAGGTTTTCCAAAATGATCGCCGTAGAGAACATGTTCACGACCATATTGAGCAAAATACGGGGAGAAACCAATAACCTCATGTTTAAGCGTTCGCATAGCACAACCAATTTTTGCTAAATTAACGTCCCACCAACGTTGATTATCAGAAACGTAAGAAGAAATCATAGTTTTCAGGACTCTATTAATACGTTCGGCCGGATTCGCCTGAGGATGATAGCGAGCATTAAACAGTATTTTTGTTCGATAAGAATCACAGAGTTTAGTGAAAATATTACTACGAAATTGTACACCATTGTCCGCAATTAGATATTGAGGAGTACCATACACCAGGAAAATATTTTCCTCAATGGTTCGAGCAACAGCAGCGGCCGTAGACGCACGTAGAGGAAAGAAACAAGCATATTTTGTAAAACAATCGGCAACAACTAAAATGAAAGAATTACCTTTAGAGGATCTAGGAAGAGGTCCGACAATATCAGTACATAGGACTTGCCAAGGACGAGTGGCAGTAGCACGAGGAGACATAAAGCCAGGAGGTTTCTTTTGTTCGACTTTGTGTGCAGAGCAAATTTTACAACGACGGACGTATCGAGCTACAGCGGCTCTAAGTTTAGGCCAATAGTAACGCATGGAAATTTTAGAGACAGTTTTGTGGACACCAGGGTGACCTGAAGTAGGTAGATCATGATTTTCGTATAGAACCCTATTCCGTTGTTCGCTGGGAACTACTAACTTCCAATCGTCTTGAGGAGGTTGGAGCAAAGACTGTTTAGATTTTACATGTTTATATAGTAATTCGTTTTCCACATGCCAGTTACTGTATAGTTTAGGATTGGAATTAACACGAGGCCGTAGCTTAAGATACCAAGGATCCAAAATTGGCAGAGTAATAGAAGATTTAGGAAAGTTATCAATTAAGTCAATCTTAGGTACTGAGCGAGATAAGGCATCGGGAACGATGTTTTCTTTACCTTTACGACGTACGATGGTGAAGTTATATTGTTGAAGTCGTACAGACCAACGAGCTAGACGACCGTTGGGGCTTTGTAGATTATTCAGCCAGATAAGCGAGTGGTGATCCGTGATCACAGTAAAGTGAGAACCCTCGATATAGGGACGAAATTTCTCAATTACCCAAATAACACCAAGACATTCTTTTTCGGTGGCGCTATAGTTGCGTTCCGCCATTTTAAGAGAACAGCTAATGTAGCTAATGACTTTTTCGTCATCACCCTGTTGTTGAGTCAGCACAGCACCCAGACCAAAATCAGAGGCATCAGTCTGTATAGTAAAAGGCAAAGAAAAATCAGGACAACTCACACTGGAGCCGTTACAAAGTGTTCTTTCAGCAGCTTAAACGCATGCTGACATTCCGAAGACCAATCAAATTTAGAATTTTTCTTAGTCAAAGCAGTAATTGGAGCAGTAGGAGCAGAAAAATTTGGGATAAAGCGACGATACCACGAGCACATACCAACTATGCGTCGTACTTCAGTTACAGTAGTAGGAGGAGGAAGATTAAGAATGGCCGAAACTTTTTCTGGGTCGACATGAAGTCCATGACGATTTACTACGTATCCCAGATAACGCAGTTCCGGCCGGCATATAATGCATTTATCTCTGCGAAGAGTAAGACCTGCAGAATTTAAACGAAAAAGCACTTTCTGTAGTACCACCAAATGTTGTTCGAAAGTAGGGGTAGCGATGATCACATCATCTAAGTATGCGAAACAGAAAGGTTCAAGATCAGCACCAAGCACACGATCTATTAGTCGCTGAAATGTCGCTGGAGAATTATGAAGACCAAATGGCATTTTAGTAAACTGGTATAAACCTCTACCAGGCACCGTAAATGCAGTAATCGCCTTAAAATTAGAAGAAAGAGGTATTTGCCAATAAGCAGAGCGAATGTCCAAACTAGTTAAGAATTTTGCGTCTCTAAGAGGGTCTAGAATCGTAAAAATATAAGGAAGGGGATAGGCGTCTTTTTCTGTAACCTCATTGACCTTTCTAAAGTCGATGCAGAAACGATATGTGCCATCTTTCTTAGGCACCATAACAATAGGGCTAGACCAAGCGCTATTAGATGGTTCTACAACACCACTTTCTAGCATCTCATCCAGAGCTTGATTGACATGTCGAAGTACCGTAGGGGACATGGGATAATATCGTTGCTAGGTAGGACTAGATGTAGTACGGATCTGATGTTCAATGAGATTAGTACAGCCCAAAGGTAAAGTATCATCTTTAGGAAACATCTGTTGGACTATACGAGACAATTCGGATTGTTGCATGATCGACAGATCGGAAAGAGCATTGATCTGACTGTAGAAGACAGTAGAAGAAGAACCGAAAGTCCATTGACCCGTTCGAAAATCTGGGACAACACCCATAGATTTCCAGAAGTCAATGCCTAAGATCAGAGACTGAGAAATAGAAGGAACGACTAGGACGTCAAGAAGAATAGTTTTATTTTCGACCGACATGGGTAAAGTAAGTGACCCGAGAATGTCACAAGCTTGACCATTGGCTACCGTACAGCTGTGGATCTCCGTTTGGGACAAAGGCAAAAAAAGAGAATAGAGAATATCCCAACCAGGACCACCAATAATCGTACGAGAAGCGCCAGAATCAAGCAAACCCTTAAATTCGATGTCGAAAATAGTAACAGTAAGATAAGGTCTGTCGTCCTCACGAGAACTAGCTAAAATAAAATCCAGAACATATTTAGATCGGTCATCAAGACCAGAGAAAGGATTTTCTGAGAAAATAATAGGTACCGCGACAACTGTAGAAGGAATCGTGTCGGTTTCTCGGCTTAGCGACTCAATCGGTAGTTTAAATTCTTGTTACAACTCGTACAATTGGTACGGGTAACATTAGGTTTACCACAACCATAGCAATGAAGTATTTGGGGTTTAGTACAGGAAGGAGACTTGTGTCCTCGTTGGCCACAGTTCCAACAAGTAACGGAAGAATTAGAAATATTTTTAGGAGCATCGCTTGCACCAGGTGCAAGTGTTTTCGAAGTAGTAACACCAGAATGGGGAGGGACATAAGCAGAAGTAAGTTTGCTGCGGACCACAGAACCTGTATAAGCTAAGTCAGGCTCTAGGAGTTGAGAAAAGTTCAGAGCAGGAGGAGACTTGAAATTATCGGCTTGTATTTTGCGCTGATCTAGTCTGCGACCTACACGCAAAAGTTCCGTAATAGTATTCAGATCAAGCAAAGCTAATTTGGTTTGGTAGAAAGGGGTAAGATTTGGTAAAATAATTTCGAGTTTCTGTGGTTCAGAGAGAGATTGTTAGACGAGCAAATAAATTTTCCATCGTAGTTAAATATACACCAATAGACTCTGAGGGACCCATAGTACGTTGCTTTATTTCCTCTAAAAGTTTTTCGTTGTAATTAACGGGTTGAAATTCTTCCCTTAATAGTCGAATAACATCTTGCCAATTAGTTAGGGATTTTCTATGCGCTCTGAATAAAATTAAAGCTTTTCCCGAAAGTAAGTCTGATGCCGAAGAAAATAGTTGAGAAGCAGAAACGTTGCGTGCCGAGCATAATTCGTCCACGCGTAATAGAAATGCATTTAAAGACATACGGTCATCACCCAAAATTTTAAGTCCCATTTAGACACCAGCTGTCCATAACCAGACGTAGCAATTGATTTAGAAATAGATATAGGTATAGGTAATTCATCAGAAGATTCAGCAGAAGTAAGATCATCCTCAGTATCAGTAGTAGTCGGATTAATAGTAGCCGTAGAAACAAGTGGTGCCCTAGGTGAAGTGGAAGAACGTCTAAAGCGACGGTATAACCTATCGCAATCACTGCGTAAATTACTAACACATAGCAACAACTTTCGCTGTATGACTGTTTCAGCGTCAGAAGTAACATTCATGCGTTGGATTCTCCCTTTGAGATGCATAGCAAGGCTAATAATACGTTTGCCGTCGGCAGTTGAAATATCACCATTAAAATCTTTACTCTTCGTAGTTAATTCAGTTAAACCTTCAGTCACGGCTTTATTATCGTCTGAAAATCGATACCAGATTTAAGTGGACTTAGAGTTTCAGAAGATTCCATTTTCAAAATATTCCTAAAGGATTTACGAAGTTCGGATACAGGTACCTTTGCATCGAACCCACGAGAACCGACTTCATATTTGAGTTCAGCTTCATGTAAACGATCAACTTTTAATTTCCAATAGTCCCATTACTACAGAATCAACAAACACCCAAATATTTAAAGACACAAAAACGAATTATTAGGCTTGTTCGATAGAGAAACTAAATTAACGAAATAACTAAATACTAAACAAAATCCAGTTCAAACGAGAAGGAAATAAAATAATTTCGAGCACCACGTTGGGCGCCAAATTTATGTCACGTTTATCGTGGCAGTCACGTTGGGCGCCAAATCTATGCTACGTTGGCTCGTAGCCGTGCGTAACACGAAGAAAATCAAAGAAATGACCGGGCTCAATCGGAGATTAGGGGGGGTTGTAGAAAGCAGACCAACATATAAGGTACGCGGCTGTAACGAGTTATTAACAATACCTGCAATAAAAAATTAGAATAGCAAACCTGCAATAAAAAACAATTAGTCCTGCAAACCTGAAATAAAGAAAAAGCATAGTATGCTGATCGAGCATAGATTGTTCAGTACTTTGTAGAATGTAAAAAAACTGTTTGGATAATCTATATAATATAACAACGGTAAAAGCAATACAAAAATTTTTAGTACAAAGTGAGGTAATATTGGGGAGTAGCAGAAACGTTTCCTCACACACCAATTAAACATAAATCAGACAAAATTTTAACAAAAAAAATAAATAGGTAACACAATTGATATGAGTCATCCAGTATTGTTGATTCTTCTTTTTTTTTCAAATGTCATGCAAGTCTATGGTAAAAGGTATCAGAACGACAAAGATATGGCAAAACAACGGATAGATATTTAAAGTAAGAATAAGTAGGAAATAGTTCAACTTACAAAAGGTCCTTCAGTAACGCTTCCTTGCAATTGAAGTGTGGGATTCACGATGTCCGGCACTAACGCAGCACTTCACCCTTGACTGGGAGGGTGTTGATGGAACTTATCACACGTTACCCTAATCACACCTACGTATTTCACTGGTGTTAGCAGCAGACATTATCACGCGACGGAACTATGTAGCATTGATAAATTTCTTGTTACTTCTATTTCCTGAGACAATAATTTCGAAATATTTTGTAGCACTAGTTTAATTTCAACTGGGACCAAATGTATATTATTTTCATAAACATCCAAAAAGCAGTGAGAAACTTCAACCAATACCTTTGTAAACCGGTAATCTGTTATATTTCGCAAATAACGAAATTTGCGCAAACAATGATCTGTTTTAGATTCTTTGGGGTTAGAAAATTCAGAAACTACAGTATCAACTGTATTTGGATAATCCAAAGTATGCACTACTTTGATAAAAAAAAGGACCGCGAAACTAGATCGCACACACAGTTTAAGTATCAAAAGACAAAAGCACCAAAAAAACCACAATGAGTAAAGCACGTGTATCACTAAAGTAAGTCCGTAAAACACGTGCGTCGACCAAACACGTTCGCCTATCAACCATACTACTTCGATCGGAATTAGCACTACACTTTCTACAGTTAATATACAACTTTTATTTCACAAGAAAAACAACTAAAATCGTGCCGTGCTTGTTCATGAACAATTCGAAAATTGATACCGCATTAATTCTCACTATTGTCAAAGCAAAAAAGAAGCAGTATTTTTAACGTAATTAATATATAGGAACCAAGAACAAACTACAACAACTCATCTGTTTATTCAACTCGTTCTATTACAACCTCTAATCGTCTATTATCTAGACTTGTATATCCACATAAGGAACAAAATCTATACGAACGGCAAGACAAGAACGATGCAATCCACTCATTATAATACGATGCATTCGCCTAAGGTGTTAATAAATATAAAATATAGAAATAGTAGTTACAGAAATGTATTTACTAATTGGGAAAAAGCGTAAAATGTTAAGCTATAAAATGCACGTTACAACCTTATACACCTTATTTACCTTATACACCTTGTTTACCTTATTTACCTTTATAACCTTAATTATCTTATTTACTTTATTTATTTTATTTACCTTATTTATTTCATTTACCTTATTACCTCATTTACCTCATTTATCTCATTTACCTCATTCACCTCATTTACCATATTTATCTTATTTACCTTATTTACCTCATGTCTTGTATTATAAAACGTTTTATACCTCATAATGTTTTATATCGTTTCGCTTTGCTTGTTTTTCTGCTTATCTCACGCTGAAGACATTTTACTTTTGATATTTAAACAAGTAATACACTTTAATTTTTCTAAATTTTTTATTTTTTGATAAGTTATTCACATTTTTTCGTTCCTTTTTATATTGATTCTTCATTTGTATAAATATACCTTTCATTTTGTACTTTTTGGTTCCTTAGATATTCAAAATATCTTCACTTATTTCTCTAATAGATTTTCTGTTACCATTTCCTCTACACCTGCCTCTCCATCTATGATTCTTATACCTTTGGCATAAATAACGCAATAAATCTTTACGACTTGTCGGAGCTGATGTTGCGTTAATGCTTTCCAAATAGGTTAAACGTGGTAGTCAACAACCTTACCTATGTTGGAGAAAGTCAATATTCGCAGTACAGACAGAAAATTTCTATTTCTTGTGTTTTCATTCTCGAGCAATCAGTCATTATTCGAGTCGGTTTCTTTTCCCTTTTTTATATTTATGATCTCGGAATTTCATTGCATTTTTCTTTTCTTGTCTAACATAAGGACGAGACGCTGTCGCTTTTATACCGTTCTTGAATATGTTAGTGTAAATTTACCGTATATATCTTTCTCTTATTGATTTTTGATAACTTTGGGTTGAGTATATCTACTTTTGAAAATAGCAGGGCGTGGGTCTATTTTTTTATTTTTTTGTTTGTCCTTTAATCTTTCTATTATTTTTATTTGAGAACATTTCTTTCTCCTATAGGACGCTTTTCCGAAAACTTACCTTTTTCACATCCCGCTGTCTTCTTTTACGCCTTAGTTTTTCTCTGACGGCCTGTTATAAGCTTTAGAAACTACAGTTAGTCACACAATAGTAGTGCTCCACTATTTCGGGTTACCGATTCTGTTTTGGCAAGTTGAGCAGCGCTTTTCTATCCACCTCGTCTATTATCCTATGCTGAATGCGAGCCCTTCTTCTTCTTTCTTCAACTCGAAAGCTACTACGGCCTCCAATTAATTCAACCTTCTTTCTTTTAATGCCATTTCCTATATCCATCTACCTTTTCTTTTCTGTTAGTTGCCCTATGGTTTGGGGAGCAAGCAACTCACGGTACACTGAACCACGTTGTGCGGATCTTGTTTTCAGCTATGCGTCATCACTGTCCTTGTCTTATTTGTTGTCAAATTGTTTGCCGATGGTGTATTTTATCCACTCCACACCTGGGGACAAGCGATCATGTAGCCATGATAAGCCGGTCCCTTGTGCGTTCAGCAGCACGTAATATTGCTTTTCGAACCACCGTTTTAGGTACAAGAAAATCCCCTTTTAACGCTTCTACGAGGCTACTCTATGAATTTAGTTTTAAGTATATCGAAGTATTATCTTACAATTATACCTTTACCTTGGGGTTATTTTTGGAAATTATCTTGAGATTTTACTTTTATATTGGAGTTACATTTGGAAATTACGTTGGGATTTTAATTTTATTTTGGCATTTACTTTAGGAATTATTTTGGGATTTTACCTTTATCTTAGGGTTATTTTTGGCAATTATATTGGGGTTTTACTGTTATCTTGGAGTTATCTTTGGAATTATCTTGGAATTTTACTTCTATTTTGAACTTGCCTTGATAAATTATCTTTATGTTCTCATAACTGGGCAAAATTTTTTAGGAATTGTACTTAACTAAAATTTTGACACTGAGATTAACGTAGTCCGGGTAAGTGATGAAGGTCGAAAGAAAGATCTTAACTGGCTTTAGCTTGTTACGTCAATTGTGCCCTGCTAAATGTTTTCGTTCGTTTTGTGACTCTTTTTAAATTTCCTCACGCTTCCGCTTCGATATTTTATGTTACCACCGGTTAAAGGAGACGCCCCCGATCATGCTTTATAATTAAATAGATCGATTTGTACCGGTACAGCTCAACCTAATACCATTGAAACAAGTACTTTTCCAACACTCTGTAGAATGTTGTTAGCGCATTTAGTTTAATGTCAAAATACCTACATTTATCTTTATTGTTGGATAAATTCAGCAAATATACTCCGTTATCTAAATTTTTAATTTCTCAAAAATATATTCGCATTATTATAAATAATAATGCAAGTTGGAATAGCGTAAATTTTCTACAATTGTATTTGAATTTGCCGGTTTTTGTTATCTATTTTTTGTACATTACGACTTTGGAAGTGTTCTTTTGACATGCGTTACTCAAATATTTGAAACACTTATTATCTCATTTTCTAATTTTACTTTCGCTTTGATCCTGCCTTTCACCGTCATAGCATTACTCCAAGAACGGTGTCCATTTTTTTTCACGTGAAGTGAATATTCTGGGTGCATCGGTAAGTTCTTCTGCTCTTATCAATACTAATAAGATTCTTTTTTTAGCTCTTCGACGGAGTCCCAATGGTTCTCCTACGTTAGCCACATTATTTTTCTACGTAGATAGTGCTCTTTTACATAGGCCAATCGTATTTTTTATGTAGACCCAACTGCTCTGTTATATAATCTACTTTTGCAGTGATATTCACAGCTTTAAAGATCTGGCTACCGGTGTGACGCTGCATCTGGGCGCAAGAGTCCAGATGTTTAGCTGATTCATCACCGTGGATGGAAAGGGCCCACGATAAGTATCGCGGTTTGTAGAGGTATAATCCGATAGTTTTTTATATATTGAGAGCATCTTTGTTTCTACTTTTGCTGTTTGTGCGTCACTGGTGTTTCTTGCTATTTTTTTAATGCTTCTATAATTTGTTCTGCAGTTAATATTTCTAACTTACACGCTTCTTTTAAGAGAAAGTATAAGCATCACCTTTTTTTTAACAACTGATAAATTTTACATATTAAACAACGACATGCGCACTTTGTACGTCAAATCTTGAAATTTTTTCGTAAAACATAATTATATATTTTTTTTGTTTAAAAAAGAAATTTTTATTTTTATTGTAAATAGAAAATCGATGGCGATGTACTTTTCTTGGTCTATATGAACCTTCCTACTCTTCGCGTTTGTAGTTAGCCCGATATTTCTAAATTTTCTTTATCTTTTTATACGTAAGCGTGATTTGTGCGGGTCCTTTCTTTACTGTCCTTTCTGTTTCTGTCTAACCTGCCTTACAAGCTTTATTAATTGTTACGGCAGCTAGGCAAATTTTGGGTTAATAATATCGTAGCAAGTCTGATTTGTTACAGAGAAAAATTTGTTTGACTCAAATGTCAAATAAGCAGTGTAAGATTTGGTACTTCCCTGTTTATAGCAAATATCTTGGGCAGAATGTTTAATATATTAGAATGTTGTATTTAAGAAAATTGAAAAAAATGGTAAAGTAAAAATTTCTATCAATAAATAGAGGCAAATAACTATTTAAACTAAGTTATACCGTAAAATTTAAAATTCAATATATAGCTGTAAGATATTAGATTAAAGAAATTCTTTTGCTTTCCGACAAAATGTATTACTAGCTAGAATGCGGCAAAAATAACTGTGCGTGTAATAATAAGGTATTCTATAAATTAGTAATTACTTCCATTGTTCCGTTTCCTGATTTGGAGCGATTTGTTGTAAGAAAAATATGGTAGCGCCTAAAAATTTTATTTAATCGTGAAGACCTTTAGGTTATACGTAGTTGTACGGGATTGGGTGAATAAAAGAATTTTCTGTAGTTTTGTTATGTGTTAAGTGAATTAACCCATAAGATACCTGTCATTTAGTGAATATTCAAGTTTCCATCTCTGACATTTTATTAATTATAAAAGTAAAGGTATTCCTTTTGTTTAGTAAATCTGACTCTGGTTACTTTATTAATTATTTTGTATATTTTACGAATAAAATGATTTTAATATGTATAAATATGTTAATATATCGCCCTGGGGATTTTTATCGCTCTCGGGAAAATTATCTGAACCCGCGCTATTGAAGTGACCTCGTTCTTAATTTCAATTGCTTTTAAGACATCAGCTGGTTTGAATAAGCCAATGCCAGAGAGATGAATAAGTGTTGGGGCTTTTGAGATTTTACATGTAAAATTGAATACTTTGGTACCGGAATTAAAAGAAGCGATTGTGTTCTTCGATGCGGTTCTTGAATCTCTTGTTCCTATCAGCTTACCTGTTTCCTTTAGAGCACTACAAATATAGTGGAAACAACCATATAACAGAAATTTGAAGAAAACCGAACCACTAACATCTTGTGAGCAGTTTATCGCCGAGGATTCTGAACTGTAAGTGTTATTGCTTTATAATACTGTCTGCACGATTGAACATTAAAAGTTAATTACTTAAGGGTTGAGGGGACGGTAATAAAATCTAGACAAAATTCGAGAAAACACTAAAAAATGTAACAAATTGATTTGTAACGTTCCAAAAATTCTCGTAAGCGATTTTTGAACCATTGTTCGAAATTCAACCCTTCAACCCCAAAAAATAATCAAAAATAATGCTATCCATAATAATATAGCGCTATATATTTAAATATAAGTTCTGGTTTCCAATATTTTTCTTTTGATTATCACCATTATTATGTTCCTACACTTAGACTGTACAAGCTAGGATGAGCCAATTGCCTAGGTATAGCTTAAAAAAATAAAGAACATATAAATTGAAGATTGAAATTGAATTGGCCTGGTGGACGGAACGGAGCTTCCTGACGATACGTGGTTTACTGTTTACGGTGGCGAATTATAGCGGCGTGCCCCAGGTACGGCGGCGGACAGAGTTACTGGCGGAGAATAAGCAGGCTATGGTGAGTGTTGCTTGCTAAAGTGTTAGCAGGCTATGGTGAGCACTGCCAGTTGATTCTTTAGGCTATAAGGAGCACTAACGAATGTCTTTTGTGGAATTTGAATGTAACCCTATATCAAAGTACACGTGCTGAATATAGAACAAATGCCTAGAAAATCAAAATCTCTCACTCATTTTTTGTGCTACCCTAAAAGTAGCAAATCTATTGGATGCCTATTCCACTAACCCTTTTTCAACATACCCTGCATAGGGGAAGAAAGCATATAAATACGATTGCGAATCCAGCAGAATTCAGTACATTTAGTGCTCACTATAGCCCAAGAACTCAACTAACAGTGCTCACCATTGCCTGTAAACCACTTCAGCAAGCAGTGCTCCCCATAGCTTGCTTAATTCCGACCAGTTACGCTGCCCGCCGCCGCACCTGGGACAGTGTTCCCCATAGCCTGCTTAATTCTGACCAGTTACGCAGCCCGGCGTCGTACCTAGAGCACGCCGCATTATTTCGTTCCGCAGATCAGTAGTTAATTACGTATGGGCAGACAACCCCATTCCACCCACCAGGCCAACGAGAAGCAAATGTAGAACGCTTTCCCACGTGCCTTTCGAGACACCCTACCTCTACCGGGGTTCCTGTCACCCATGCCACCGTCACCAGACCATCTTCAGCACTCACAAGGGCTGCGGCGAGAATCCATCCAAGACGCCCCCACGACGATAACGTTTCGAGAGGTCGATTATTGTGGTGAAGCCAAATGCGTCTGCAAGCTGTATATCTGGACCTCTTCAAACTGCAAATACTTTCTAACTATCGTTATTCAAGCTTTTGCTCAGCCTCACAAGTAAATTCTGAAACCTTCCAAAGAGTTCCGAAGACTACCGAAGACTTCTGAACTCCATATTATTGTGTATATATATATATATATATATATATATATATTATATATATATATATATATATATATATATATATTGCTGTGGTATTGGGTACAGTCTCTGGAACACTCGAACCTTTTTCTAACCATTCAAGTCCCACGAATTGGGCGTCATAAGATTGCTGTGTCCGGGGATTAAACTTTTAACATCGCCAGTGTCATCAAATAATTTTCAAAAATAAAAAAAAAATTAAAAAGAAAAATTTCTTACCCTGTTACTTTCGGTTTCAAAAATCTTAAACAGTTTCCCTGGCTAGCTCAGCTGTGCCTCTTCTCGGATACCTAAATATAAAACCATTTTTCCTTCACACTCGCACACCATTCAATAAAATCACCAAATAATACAACAATCATACAATCTTTTATTTACCGCTATTTACAGACAAATTATTCACATGTATAAAAACAGTTTGGTACAGTAATTACAAACTCAAAATGTGATATGTTTTTTTAAAGTCCTTGCTTTTTTAATTATTTGCAAACAAATTTAATAAAATATGAGTAGATGGGCCTCATATATTACCCTAAATTGATAGTACACTGGAGTATGGTGAGCTCATGATAACCCAGTTTATTTAATGTATGCCTTTTACCTTGCATAGATTAATACAAAATTAATAGACCCGTTTACCCTTTACAATCTAATTTATATTCAGCATAAAATTTTATAACTTTAAATACACCCTTCTTCAATGTTTAAAAACCCCAATAAATTGTCCAGTACATGTATCTTTTCCAATAAGTATATATAACCATAAATAAACCCCAATAAATTTACTCACACATCACCAAAATTTGGCAAAAGTTAATCAGACAACAAAAATTTCAAATAAATTTACCTGGAGAATGTTTCACCCCTCCATTCCTTCGACGACGATCACCAGAACACTTCAGCTTTGTGACCATGCGCTGTCAGAAAGAGCGGATTCACAGTCGATAACCCCAATTATACGCGGAGTATCACAGCGCCTTGTTCATACTACCATTCCATAACAGCATACCATTTTTGGTTATTTGTTATGCTTACCCACGCATATTATGCTTCTATTTATTGATTTTATAGCTTGTTAAAGTAGTAGTCGGACCTCTGTTAATGTAATTTACATTACACGTATCTTGCGTTAATAAATAGAAGGCCACTACTACTCAGTTACACGTGGTAGCACTATATTTACTGTATTATAAACATATTTAATACTCACATAACAAAAACTCTACTATAATGTTGGTATATCGTAGTAAAGTAGTATAAAAGCGATGAAAAGACAAAGAGGGCTCCCCTAATTTAGCTAGAGTATTTATATCTTTCAAAATGCTACCTCCCGGACACACTTCACGCAAAAAGCTTATTTTCAAATTAAAATTCTGCAAATTTTAATACAACCGTGTTTGAAAATTCCTGAAATTATTCCGTGAACGTGCCGTACGTATCCAAAATCGCTCCCACCTGTCGCATTCGTCTACATTTGGAAACTGTCCGTTCCTAACCAATGATAATATTCTGTGTCGTCATAAAACCCCGCCTGTAATATTTTTATCTCTGTCTTATGCATATTTGCGTCGCGTTCAAAACCCCACTTGAGATATATATATATATATATATATATATATATATATATATATATATATTGTAGTGTCAGAGGGAGCTACCAAGGGTTCTAAGGGTTGTTTAGTAGAAGGTAGTGTATGCCAAGTAAAATGATCCATATATCTGATCCCATAATTTAAAAATGTGTGTTTGCCGTACTTTACATATGCTAAAGTATTCAAAATGGTTGTTGAAATGTAAGTGCCAAGAGGTAAATTAAAATGACTTGATGACGTGATAAAATATACAGTGCTCAAGGGTTTATACTGAGTTAGAATTAATAGGCCATTGAAAGTACATTTGCCATCCGAAAACCTGATGCGTCTATGGATGTCCACTATCAACCACGCCGATCCAGGGTCATGTGTGATTTATTTTGGCTTTTGTTTAATTAGAATCAACTTTTGGACGAATATGTAATCTCAAAATTATAAGTAATAACAATGTCAAATGTGATTGAAGGATTGTAAAATATTTAGAACCAATACTAGAATATTATGTGAAAACTATGAAAGTGTAAAAGGACATAATTTATGGTATGTGTGACACAAACTTAATGTTTAAATATTATTGGACGATTTTAGTTTATGTAATTTGTAATGTAGTAGGCAAGTAATGTTGTAATTATCACCTTGGAAAGTCAACAAGGAGAGTTTTTTTGGAATATTTTTGGTATAAAGACGTATTTTAAAGAACTGCGCTAATTTGTGTAAAGATTTTGAAGATTAATAAACGTGTTTGATTTTGAAATAGTTTGATTATTAAAGAAGGGTAAAGAGAAGCATCGGTACATAAATAAGTAATAGCGACGACAAGGAAGAGTAAAGATTTGTATTAGTGCGACGGCGAAGCGACGAATAATAAGGTAGATTTGGAACGATATTGATAAAGGCAGAAGGCATCGGATTGGAATTGTAAGAAGGAAGAATATTTGGGATCGATTTGGATATAGATTTATAGGTAGCAGGGCATTGAGTGGTTATAAACAGGGACGAAGATTGATTTTGATATGGATGTATATGTAGCGGGGCATTGAGTGATTTTGAATAGGACGACGATAGATTTGGATTGAGTACGGATTAAAGGCGGACGGATTAATTTGGAACAAGAGGAGCGAAATTAGGAGAACACGTAAGAGCAGTAATTGGAAGTGGAAGAGTCAACGCAGAAACTACGACGGAAGAATTAGCGCAGGGGAAGTAAAATAAACGGGTATTCTAAATTCTAAAATTCGGGTCATTTATTTCAGATATTGGGAGCAACAAAATTTAAAGAAAGATACCTGGAGGCGAGACGGAATTTCAACAGGATAGTGCAACCGTGTAAAGGCGCATACGGCGACGAGGATTTTGAGCCAGCAGTAAACGAGGCCGGAAACAAAGTATAATCCAGGTGAGTGCTGTGAAATATCTTATAACGTCAAAAGTCATAAATTTGTGGTATTAAATTAATCTGGCACAAGGCAACGTTGATCATAAAAATTTGGCATATACAAAACTAGATTCAAAAATTAGTACTAAAACAAAAAAGAGTGCAGTTTGGTTGGGCATTGCACATCTACTTACCACTGAACCCACGGTAAGTAGGTGGACACCCTGAGAATAAAGAGTTCAAATAGTCGAGGCATTTTAATAACAATTTTGGATTAAATAACCAACCAAACGTTGCAAAAGTACGTGGCGTGCAATAGGTGTTTGCACATCATATAAAAGGCATTGAAATTTATAAGAAGGGGCGCGCGACGATAAGAATAAAATAAGTAAATAAAAAAAAGGAGGGTGGAGTACAAATATATATATATATATATATATATATATATATATATATAATATAGTTTAGAGATAATGACCTTGTATAAATATGATGATATATTATTAATGGGTTTGAGGTCAGCTGTAGGAAAGTAAACTCTTTTTTAAAGCCTAAATTTTCGAATTTTAATTAAATTCTTGATCACAGGCTTTAAAACGAGGTTAAACAATAAATTAACATGAAAATTAAATCGAAATCATATTTTTAATGATTTTTGCTTCAATTTGTTATAAGAAAATTGTATAGCTTGTATAAAAATAAAAATATAAATAAAAATGTCAAATTTTGAAACCTTTCAGTTTCACCTTTTTTAGTGAATAAGATAGGTAGAAAATGCAAATAATGGAAAACGTACTAGGTGTTTAAAAATTAAAAAAATAATAATGCTACTAAATGTGGTGTTTCAGCAAAGATAATACTACATTCAAACTATGCGTACTAATTTTTGTTTGCAGATTCCGACCAAGCACATCCTTTGTTCTACACCAAATTTAGGATAAAAGAATTATATATCTTAAAATACATTTTTAAAATAATTTGTAAGAATTTCGAATTACCTGATGTCATTAATAAATGTATTAAACTTTATACGCTTAATTGATTCCTTTGCCAATTTTATTGGGTAGGTCTTGTTTGTCTGTCCTCAAGTTTGAGCTCTTATATAATTTAAGATAAGATCTGTAAGATGTTTTTTAATCATCCGGTATCTTACCCTAAAGTTTTATTTAAAAGTAAGCCTCTTACATTAATTTTAGATAAATTAACTATCGGATCTATGTTATTACTGCAATACTAAGAGATGTACAGATATTTATTTCAACTGACTCGGTGGTCGAGTGGTTAGAGACTCGGCTTCTCGCCCAGACGCCCCTAGTTCGATTTCCATGTACGGACAATTTTATTTTCTAATATAAGCAAAAACAATTATATTAAAGTGACGTATTCAAAATTGGTTACTCGAAGAAAACTATATGACAGATTTATCTAAAAATTTATCTCAAAAAATTCTGGTCCAGCGGGAAAACATGAGGAAAACTGGATGAAATCAAGACCCAGAAGTCCTGATTATACTTACTAGGAATAAGCACCATGATTGCGTTTATAGAAATTTGTATAAACAGTCAAATTTGTTGGATAATTAAATAAATTTAAGGTGTTCTTGTTTAGATATACGCAATTTGCCCAAAATTAAGGTTCGAATCTAGTTTATTCGTGTTGGTATTGATTGTTAAAACCTATGATTTTCATGTCTGTTAATATAGGTTAAGTTTCTTTTATTGGTGTTTATGCTAAAGTAGTTGAAAAAGTGACTGTAAGCAGAATTCCATCAGCCTGTCAAAAAACTGAGAAATAATCCTTTAGTCGTCTTGTAGATTACTTATTATCTACGAGATAAAATTAGGGTCAGGTGAGTTGACACATAACATTTTATAATTGAACTGACAGTTTATACAGTTTTTCTTGCTAGGTTGCAAGTATTAAAATTGTACGCCCCAAAAGAATTTCTTTTGCTTTATTGAACTCCCTCTTGGCCACTAAGCTGCTGGCATTAAACTTTTTGTTACGTTTGAGGATAAAGTAAATTTAGACGTCACTAGCGTCAAGTTTATGCGTAAGAATTTATACGATGATCCTTTCAGATATATAAATGTAAGTAATCAATCAACTTACCGACGAAAATTGTATGCAGCAAGGATCGGTGGGTTGTATCGTGTGCTGGATCGAGCGTATAGCTGCTACACGTTTCTGATCAGCAAAATGTAGCAAAAAGTAATAGTTGTAGGTCCCTCTGAAATTAATAACAAAAGACATTAATGAAGGAAGAGCATTCGAGATTTGAATGAAAGTATTTAAAGCCTATCAGAGATTTGAATGTATAATAATATTGCAACATTAACCAGCAACATTTATTTTTTATAGTCTATAATCCTATAGCTTTCAGGCTTAACCCATAGGTACTCTAATTGCCGTGTCGAAAATACATTCTTGGAGTATACGAGTCTCGACTTTTCTCATTTCAACCCCGAGAAGGATTCTTTACCTTAAACATTAATTCGCACCAACACCATATATATCATCACATATATTTCTCGTTTAGGCGTACTGACATGTGAATGTGCATGTGCGTGTGCGTGTACGTGTGCGCGTGCGCGTGCGCGTGCGCGTGCGCGTGTGTGCGTGCGTGTATGTGCGTGTGTGCATGTGTGCGTGTGTGCGTGTGTGAGTGTGTGCGTGTGTGCGTGTGTGCGTGTGTGCGTGTGTGCGTGTGCGCGTGTGCGCGTGTGTGCGTGTGTGCGAGTGTGCGAGTGTGCAAGCGTGCGTGTGTGTGTGCGTGTGTGCGAGTGTGTGTGTGTGTGCGCGCGTGTGTGTGTGTTCGTATCTAACCAGGGGATAAAAGATCATACCAGAAGGCGGTGTAGAGGTGTACCTGATATAAGTACTAGAACCTGTCAAATTTGCGAATCTATTTGGACCACATGTGCGGGAATACGACAACACCTGCGACTTTCACATCCCGTTGAGTATAGTAACGAGTTGGAAAAACAACTTTTAAATCCTCCACGCTCAGCCTCAGCATGGTCCGACTAGAAAATCATAGCCTTGGGAGATGTAGATTGGAGTTTGAAGGGCACCATATTAACGGGCACCTAGCGAAACTTTTCCCAAAAAGAACGCTCCAAGCTATTAAAAGCCGATGCCTGACTTCAGAGTACAAAGGTTTTATTAAAAGTTAATTACAAGTCGGACAGCAGCCGAACCAAGATGTAGAGGAGGAGGTTGCGCCAGAAAATCAGCAATCACCTAGTGAAACAAACAATTCACTAGAGTTTTCGATCACATACGACAATTTACTCCAACAGTTCAACCAAACAGGCAATTAAGATTTAACTTAGAAAGAGTAGAAGTCTTATAAAAGCTTCTACAAGAATATAGGTTGGATACCCCAGTCCGGGGAAACCACACAGACGACTGGGCATATTCTGTTATGTCCTCTCCACTCTGGGGAGGTGTCCGTGGCATTGTCACTTGAGGCGACCCCGGTCTTCCTTCCGAATCTTCCCTGCGCCTCGAGGCCCAACTATAATAATAATCTAACCGGTGGTAGCGCCACACCACACAGGTTGGATCCTCCGTGCTGGGGAACATAACGAGGTAGTCCGACACCACAGAGTCATACAGACTTCTGGGCATGCTGTGTTGTGCCCTCCCTTCTCCGAGAAGGTGTCCGTGGCATTACCACCAGTAACGACCCCGAGTTTCCCTTCGAATCTACCCTGGGTCTCGGAGCCAAAGCATAATGCTAATTTGGGCGGTGGTAACAAAGAGAACAAAGACCAAGGGGTAGAGTTCATAAACTAAATAGTTTTTACGGTTCCTATGTTGGGCCAGAGCGTATTCAGGGTGTGGGAAGGACTCTGACTAGTAGCAATAGCGTTTGTGAAACAGGTACTATAGGTGATACACTTACTACTCCACACCACTTCTGGTAATTCCAAAAACATCGTACGTAGCTGTTCTTTCCGAATCCAACTTCACTTTCGCGCCCAAAATCCCATCTGAGCCTCTAGACAATACTGAAGGTCCCGACCAACAGGGAACAAACCCGTTTATAGATAATAACCCTTTTATAAAATGTATACAAGAGTATTTTGAAGACGACGACGTCTGGTCCGCAGACGACCACAACCTCTATAACCTGGTTATCAAATCGTCTGTTAAGAATGGAGCACCAGCTGTAAGGCGTCAGCAGTGGAAAGCAGTAAAAAGGACCGAACACGCACGATGTAATATTTCACATACAAGCAAACATCAATACGGGAGAGCAAGTTAAAAAACAAACTTTATAAAATGCAACAACATACGATTAAGAACGACAGGTTCACAGATTGTTTAATTAATAAGCCTATATCCAGCCAGGATCAGTTGCCTCCCGTAGACGAAGTATATAATAAATACCGTGCGCTATTTAGAAAAATCGTTTCTCCGATGCAGTTCCTAGTGAAGTGCCTCTGGAGAGGGAACACAATATTATCACATTTTACCCCATCTCTGCTAAGGACGTAGAGTGGGCTTTCAAGTCCTCCAGGTACAATACTCGGAGCCGAGTCGGAATTGCTTTGACCAATCTAAGGAGAGACGACATGAAGCATTGCCTAGTTCTGGTTTTTAACCTGAAGCTATGGTTTGGAATTGTACCGGGGACCCTAAAGCAGAATTGTACTGTTCTCGTGTATAAGGGGCGTAACTCCTGTCAGTGTCGATAGCTAGCGGTCGATTACGATATCATCAGCAGTACTCAGGTTGAGTAACAAGATCGTCTCGAGGCGCCTGAGTGATCATCCTCTGCATCCCCATCAAAGGGGATTTATTCGCAACGATGGAGTCCTTCTCAATACCGTGAATCTGGACACGGTAATCAAAAATCAACGCCGGAAGGTTATACCATGCCATCTATTGACTTTGGATATTTCAGTACGCAAGGCATTTCGAAGATTTGGGCGTAGAGGAAGGAACTCGGCGCTTCATTTTCAACGGGTGTGATGGGGCCGACACCATTGTTCAAGTGGGTTGGAACCGAACTCCCGCAATTCCTACCACCAATGGAGTTAAGCAGGGAGTCCCTTTGTCCCCCATATTGTTTAACCTCATTGTGAACGAATTAATCTATGTGCTGGAAAAGGGTTTAGGACTGAAAGTAGGTGGAGACGTTGTAACAATTTTATTTTTGATAATAATTATTTGCATATAATTTCAAGAATAGTGTAACAATTTTATTAATAATAATAATAATTTGCATTCAACTTCAAAAGTAATACGCTAAACCTGCATCGTCCTTTAGTAATCTAGTTATATTCAGATATCTGTGTCGCATAAAGCTATTTACAAGCACATCTCTGTTTGATTGTTTTGTTCCCCTCCTGACGGCGCGACCGCTCGAGCTGGTTATAAGATAGTCGGCCACAGGTGATAGAAATATCAACATGTACCCTTGGCTGGAGGCCGGCAATCTACGAATCCATTTCAAATAGTGAAGATATCTTCGAATAACGGTCGGTAATGTATATATTGTGCAAACTTGTGTAATTTGAGATAATTTATTTAGCGCGACAAGTAGGATGCAACTTTTAAAAATACACAAGGACACAGAAAAACACATGTAAGATGCAACCTTTAGAAGGTGACGTAATTCAACTTTGAGAGTACGACTGCTGCAGAATGTAAGGCGACAGGATATGATTCGACACGTGGAACGAAGGAATTATAGAAGTAGATTTGGATGAATTTGTTTCAAATTGCAAACGCTGTTTTCGTTGCTTGAAGAACGGGGATCCCGTCTTCTTTTGTCACAATGCGACAATTGCAGTTTTGGTTCGTAGATAGCTATAAGTTTTTTTATGTGTTTCAAAACTTGGAACACGTTAACTTGCTTTGATGCGAAATACATGTACATTGTAAAAGTTTCAACTAATTGCTGAGCTGGATTTACCAGTAGTAAAACGAAAGTTCATTGATATAGTGTTCTAAAAAAACATGCTTTGTTCCATATGAATCGTCGGTAATGTCAACAGGTGTTACTGACGTCATATTTTTCTACTTTGTACAGCTGACAGATGTTATTTTAAAAGCAAATGCTTTGAACAGCTGTAGTGCAATATATGTAAACATGTCTATTTTTGTGATCAGCTTTATCTACACTAAAATTAGTATACGTAATTTTGAAAGCTCAAATGCTAATATTGTTAGGAGCTATTAATTTGTTATCTACCTGAAAAGATCTGCCCAGGTTAGAATCCTATTTGTACAACAAGTTCATGTTTTAAAATAAAGTGCTTGATGAATAATAATAAAGACAAACAGGAAAGTTAAAAGTTTAAGATTGATGCAGTTAATGATAAAAAAATTTTTGTTACAAATTATATTATTTTAAAAGAGATCTTTTAGTAAACAATTGGTTCAAGATTAAAGATTTTTTATTTTGATCAAGTGTGATCAAATCTAATTACATAAAGCTAAAACCCTTCTGAGTAATAAATTGATGCCAATTTTATATTGGAAATACTTTTTTATTATTTTTTTATGTATTTTTGCAGTACACAAATGGTGTTCCACTTTTTTATTTATTTAACTATCACAATTTCTTACAGGAGCTGCGTCTTATTTTATTAAGACAGGTTTTTGTCAGCGAAGGCGATTATTTTTTTTCTTTGGGTCTCCACGTCCGCCCGTAGAACTATGCTATGCAATTATCGTAATTACATCAGGACTTGGTGGCGCCTATTTGATTTAGCTTAAGTTTGATCTGCAAACAGAATTCGACTTACCGCCCCATTTCTCATTGCTCTACCCAGGAATAGACCCCTAGTTGTGTCGGAAGATTTTTGGAACAATAAGTATTACTTGCGCCAAAACAAATAACAAACAAAAAACGTTTCAACGTGTCTGTGTTTGCTTTGGGCTATGCGAATAATCTGCTGCTGTTGGCAAACTCTAGCAGGAATGCCAACAAACTCCTGGGTACTGAAGTGGAATTTCTGAAGGCCAGAGGAATCACACTCAATACTAGCAAGAGTGTGGCCGCGTCCACTGGAGTGGCAACGGGAAGGAAAATTTTGTTTTTCTTCACAAAACCACCTTTTATGTGGGTGGGGTAGGTCTCAGGCAGTTGGGGCCTGTAGACCTGATGAAATCTTTTGATTCCAGATACGACTGTATGGAGAAAACTGCATCCACGCTTGATGAGATTTCACTACAGCCTAGACGCCTAGATAAGGCATATCTGAAGCCTGTCCAGAAGCTTTTGCTCCTCCAAAACCATTTACCGCTAAGATACATCACTCTGCTGTAGACCCCGCCTATCACTTCCAATCTGCTAAAAGCCGTAGATCGGATTGTAAGGAAAAACGGTAACAGCAGCAGGATTATACGCACGAATAAGAGTGATAAGTTAGGGGCGTCGTACTCGGAGAACGGCTTGGGCAGGGGGTGATACAATTCAGAGCTAATCATGGATCTTCGACCCCCCCCCCATCATTGGACTTGTCAAGGTTATATTTTGGCTGCGCAGTTGCGGAGCAACTTATTACGGACCAAGGGGGATTTCCAACAATCTGGCTGTGGTAAGATTGAGTCACTCAGTCATATGCTGCAAGGATGTCCAACCTACTGGTACAGAATTCGATGTCATTTTACAACGGTCTAACTAGGACATTGAAACGTAGTGGCGGGATGGTTAAGAAAGAATAAGAGTTACGCCTAGAAAATGGCAGTCTGCGTAAGCCCGACCTTCTTTTGAAGGGGGACAAGGTTATAGTTGTGGACGTGGCTGTGCCCTGGGAAGGGACCGCAAGTCTCTCGATTATTCATCGTCAAAAAATCAATTATTAACGTAAACGAGAGGTGAGGCATCTTCTAAGCTAGAAATTTACGGTCATAACCTCCCTTGTAATCGGAGCGAGAGGCACTTGGATGGTAACTGTGAGATTTTACATGAACTGTCTTTGGCTCGATCCAGGTGTAACCATTTAGTAGCCTAAACCATCAACAGTAGTATTCTCATCCGCCCTGATTTCATGCGTATGGTCCATTATAGGCAAGGCCAATATTCATAGCCACACATACACTCTACTAACAATTAAATCAGTATGCATCATTATTTCGTTAACATTGTTCGCTGTCCTTAAGCAGCTCTAGCTCATTTGTTGCTGCCTGCAAGTGAAATCACGATCCTAACCCCCTAATACAGGGGTGAGGACTTTTATTGTAAATAGTATTTGTTTTTATATTTATTGTGCCGTGTTATTTACTAATGTAGTTTGGATTTTTATTATTATATTACTATTAACTTTTCATTAAGGACTACGAGTACCTTCGGTACCGTATGTCCTTTCGGCCTGGCATTTGGTTCTTCAGCCAAGTCAAAGCATCACATGACAATGTTATAGAGAATTTGTCCGACATTATGTAACTGGACTAAAAAGCGAACAACCCGCAATATCAGGCGGAAATGGGTAATTACTATTATTGTCTATATAATATTACTCTAATAATCTTAATCGATAGCCATCAAACTTCTTGTAAAGAACTTAAGATAGTGCAAGACGGAAGTCACCAAGCTCTAAATACTAAGAGTTTTCCTTCAGATTATCTCGCAGTGACAACCAAATATAAAATTATAATATGAAGTAAACTCATAATCACACCGCGGACCCAGAAGTCCACCACAATACGCTTAGATCCGCTCCATTTCTGCAACCATCAAGACCACATCCTAGAGCCAGCTTTTTTGGACATTCTGCCACAGCTCATTTCAATTTCTACCAACCAAGAGCATTGCCCTATGCCAGCATATCGCCTACCAACCGCAGGGTGCCGAGACATAGAAATCGTATCCCCCGTCACCGCCGCTAGGAGAGTTATGTACCTCTCAATTTATCTATATATTAAATAATAGAATCTAATAGAAACTTATTAGAAATTGTTAAAAAAATCATAAGTCAATTGCAACAATGTAGTACAAAGATAAACCAGACAGGTTATAACAGTTCATGAGAACGGATGCAATACAATGTATTCCAGACGATAGTGATACTGCAGGTGGCAGGTCACAGACGGTTAAGATATCGCAATTACCTAGAAAATAAGATTGTAACAATGTAACAAAGTATAGAATTAAGAGTAAAGCAGAAATGAGATCTGCAGGTTCCCACAGCCATGTGAGGGGGTAGGAACATAAAAAGCCCGGGCGCTCAAGGATCCGGCAGCCAGCCAAAGTATTCGGGTTTAGCATTACAGTTTGCTTAGGCGACTCACAATATTAGTTCAATTAATTGATTTATTTTGATTTAAAGTTAAAATTAGTTTGTCAAAATTCCACATTAATTTCTGTATCAATTAAAATAAATTTGTTAAGTTTTGGAAGTGTTTTTTAAAAACGCAGCTCCCAAGGCCCCAACCTTAACTGGCACAGTCGTATGGATCTCAAAATGGCACTAAGAATCCAAAAATCGGAAGACTGGTGACCAAGAATTTCAATTCAGAATTTTGGCAGAACCCAAACAGAAGTTGGACAAGATATACAAATCGATCGAATCCAACAAACCAAACCAACGTGGACAACGTACAAGCATCGACGAAGTCCATGGAACCATCGAAGAAATTAATGTAATTTCATTTCCTTAAAACAAATTGATTTTTACAAACTATAATTGATATTTGCTAATATAAGAAAAATTTTTATTATTATATAAACAGAATTTTTATTTTATGCCATTTAACGCAAATAATTCACTTGTAAATTAAGGGAATTGTTTTCAAATACGAAAGATTATTTTTAAAGCAAGAGACTTAATTTTAAAAAGATTTTTAAAGCAAAAGAGAATTTGTTTCGAAACGAGAAAATTTTTAGAACAAAAAAGTACTAAAAATTATTACCGAAATAACTGGCCCACAATTATTAAATTAATACCAAACGTAACCGAAGTACGAATAATTATTAATACGAAAACGCAACGGTTTAATCCAGCAAACAAAAAAATAGAACACAATTAACTGAATCATTTAATACCAAAAGCTTAAACGCATTTCTTACAAACAATCAATAACTGAAACGATTATTCCAAGCTTAAACTTTATCAAAATTATACAATTAAAACAACTCAATTACAGAAAAGACTTTTAAAGCTTAACCTTTTATCATACCTCTATAAATTATAGAAACGCACTCTGCAAATCTATTATTAACCTAAACTATTGAACCATAATTAATTTAAAACAAGCGTGCAAACTTATAGCGCAATCCTCGCATAAGGTAAGACCGGAAATTCAGCAGTGAACAGAACATCATTTATTCAACGCAACGTTATTAAAAGTTATTTTAGTACGAACAGCTAAGTATAGCAAAGCAACTACTAAAAAGATTTATTCGAAAACGCATCGCAATATCTAAATATAACGAAATACAATTATTAAACGTAACATTTATGCAGTAATTAATGAATTAAAGACGCAAACTATTAATCCCCACACCAAATGAAAACAACACCTTTCAGAAAAGTATTAATAACTCCAATAAACATAATTGCATATTCTACAAAAGCATTTACGCAATTAAATTTATCACGAGACTAAATTACATCTTTAAGTAGACATTAAACCTTAAGGGATAAATTATAAAGACCATTATTACAACAAAACGGTAGATTAAAAAATTGAAAACTTTATGTTTGACATCTAAGGTGACGAGACAAAGTAACATTGTATCAATTATAACAAGCAACATTGAACAAAGCAATTTATTGAAAACTTGTAACTAAAATTAAAACTCAAAGGTGCCGAGACAAAAATCATCCTAGACAGTTATAAAATTACAATCACCCACAGATAAAAGATAACCATTACAGACTTAATAAAATCAGTAGAATTAAAAATAAACAAGTCTTAACTGGCACAAAATACACAAAGTGAAGTAGTTACCGCAAGAAATTATTTATTCACATCGAAAATTTTTGTCACGATATTCTCGTACCGTAACTAAAAGGATGTGCCGACTAGGCTGCAGCCGAAGATTGGGAGTGGGGGTGGAGGTGGGGAGAGTAAGCTAACTGAAGTAACTCAGCAAGGAAAAAATTAATCATTGAAATAAAATAAAGTTTATACCTGCAAAAGAAAAGCAATAATTAATGACAGGACGCCAGTCCGTCCAACTAAAACATATAGGTAATAAAAATAACTTTGTTAAAAAAAAAATCAAGTTAAAAATATACTTTATTTGCTTATCATAATACTTGTAATCAATAATCATTTCAATAATAAATATATATGATTAGTAAAAGCACAAAATTAACTTTTAAGAAACTTTCACTAATCAATAAGTACGTTTGTGCGTCTGTGACACTTGGCGTTATGATAAAATATTACAAGTACGCCCCTAACGCAATCAAGATAAAGAAAATAATTTATAATTAATAACCCTAACGAGCTCGTGTAATTACATTCTTACACATTTGTAGAAAGAAAAAAAAGATGGAATACTTATTTTTATACAAAGGAGTCCATCCAAAACACTGATGTTAACTATGTTCATAATGGAATATTAATGATGCATAAAAAATGTGAGTACCTCATAAGTAACTATAACTTATTAGTATTGAAAGATTGTAGATGATTCAAACTTATTAAACATTACAGTAAAATTTGTAACTATCAGAGCTATAGTAAAGCACTGCTGGTGAGGAGCGTGTTATGCAATTGTTAGCGTATATGTGGGAAATAATTTATTGTATGGACTACTAGTAAAATAGAATTTAAAAAAAGTAGTCTGCTTTCGTCTACGTACTTATAACGAGACAAAGAAATGTTTAACATAACAGTAACCAGCCAAGATCTGGAACAATGCATTTTCTTTTACAGTCACAATACCTGGTAGCTCAAGGATTCTGGCAGACCAAAAAGAGTTGAGAGTAGTCAGCAATCCATGTGGTCCAACATCAAACCTGAACATACAATCAAATCCATACGATAAAATTCTACACGTACGGGAAAGTTTTAAACCTTGGATACGAACAACTTTTAAGCCCTACGATAAGACCATACGATACGAGCTAGAAAGTAAACATGAAAGTTAGTAATTTATCAACCATTTTATTCACTTGCCAAATACACAAGAAGTAGAAACAGAAAAGAATGTGCGTGTATTTGCTCGTTCCGAACTAAGAACTGTTTAAGAGAATCTGTTCAACGTGTAATAAAGTACAAAGTAAAAATGAATTAATTCCCAACAGAACAATTTAGAATCTCTACTATGATAACATAAGGTAATACCGTTAAAACAAGAAATTACCAGGCGTTGATAAAGACAATAATTTGTATACTAAATTGTAGTATAGGTGATAAGAAATTAATATGAATAGAGAAACCAAACTGCTTTATGAATAAACTAATATGTTAATGTGCTTTATCTATAATAGGTATAACTTTGAAAATAGTCAAAAAGAGCAAATTAGGATATTTATTTAAACTGGTACTAATTTATCAAGGAAAGGTATCGAAAAGATGCAAATTTAGGAATTGAACGTAACACCTTTCAGAAAGCAAAATTTAAGTACCATTTACGACAAATTAACGTCCGCAAAATAAAAATAAACGAAGTCAAGACTACAACAATTAACCAGACATTATCGAGCATAAATCCCACGAATTAATTACCGCACCGTGTAACTAAGTACAAATATAAGCAACTACGATTCTTTAAATAACTCAACATACTTTAAACTGAAAATTAATAATCCCAACCAAAAGTAACAGTGCAAACCGCGAAATAAACTTCAATTTTTACAAAATTTAAAACTGAGCAAAAGCGAAAGCAACCCCTAACCAAAATGAGTTTAGACATGAAACTTTACCTTGAAACGATCTCAATCTTCAATAAAGAGCAAGCTCACCTTGTGAATTTTATCGGAGCATACAAAATATTTTTGAAAACCTTCTACAAACCTGGATATAACGAAAGAAATGTAATATTCTTACGCCTGCTAATAAGTAAACTGACCGGACGGGCACTAACACTAATTGCCAGCCCAGGCGACGTCGAAGAATGGCAGGACTTTAAACGCATACTAATTGCATATTTTGGTGACCAACGTAATATAAAATGCCTTGTGCAAGACCTGATTAACCTCAGAATTAAATACAACCAATTCCCGTATCAATTCGGAATAAAATAACAAGACGTTAAAAGTCTAATCATAACGAAACTAAAAATCCAAGAACCCGATCAAAATATTCGACATTCAAAAACAAAAATGTATGACGAAATGTCACTGGACACATATACAAACGCTCTACCAGAAAGACTATCAGATAACATCAGATTCTAACGTCCCCAAAATCTAGAAGAAGCCATGGACATTATAATAGAAAAAGGGAATGTAATGTGTTACCGAAACAGACTATACAACCCCAACGCAAATAAAAGTTACTTACCAATAAAAACTATACAAGCCGCCAGACAAACAATCCCTCAACAAAATTCACACCCTTCAACGCACAAACAAATCAACAGCGAATTAATAACCCAAATTTCAACAATACGAATTTTAATAATTAATATAAACATTTTCTAAAACCAACGTTCAACCCAAATTTTACGAAACCCGCATTTCAACCAAGATTGTAAATCAACAAAGACCAGCATTCAGCGCAAACCCAATTAGAAATACATCAATGACAAATAACAATAACAATTCTAATAACTATTACAAACCAACGCCCATGGATACCTCATCTGGTAACACCAGACAAAATACAAAAATAACACACATCCGACCAAACCCTCATCAAAAACGTAATTTTACATCGGAAGAACTATTTTATCAAGAAGTAAAAATATTTGACAATGATGAGAATAATCACATTCAGCCCAGTACAAACGAGGAATCAAACCATGTAGAAATTTATGAACGCGACGAACCATGCGAAACTTACGAAGAGGACGACGAAGAAAACGCGTGCTCAAATTTTTAGATAGACCGATTCATAAACGACCAAACTTAATAAACTTAAATAACATAAATCAGCTAGTATTACCCTACACAGAAATACTCCATGCCGAATTTAAATTATTAATCGATACCGGATCCTCAAAACATTAATTAGCTCCAAAACCGTGAAGAAACATTATTTAGATTATGTAGAAAGAGAACCATTTAAAATTAAAACAGCCCATCAAACGACATTACACCAATTCGTAGCTAATATACCCTTACCGAGAACATTCAACGTAAAAATAAAGCACAAGTTTTGTATTTTGTATATGACAGACTAATCGGAATGGACCTTCAAAGAAAATTAGAAGCCAACATTGACGCAAAGAACCGTTTACTAAGAACGAAATACGGAAAGATCCTTATTAAATTTCAAAATCGAACAAAAATACAATATAGAACCCCGAACGGAAAGAAAAATAAAAATCCCAGTAAATTCTAACAAGGTAGGAATAATAAATCATATAACATTCCAACCAGGAGTAGAAACCCCAACCGCCTTAGTACAAATAAAAGATAATTATGCCACTACGACGATATTAAATTCAAATGACTAACCCGTAGAACTATCACTAACAGACCCAATTAACGTGGAAGAATTAAATGTCAACGAAATGGAAATAGATGAGATCTGCAAGTTCCCACAGCCATGTGAGGGGGTAGGAACATATAAAAAGCCCGGGAGCTCAAGGACACGGCAGTTAGCCAAAGTATTCAGCTTTAGCATAGCAGTTTGCTTAGGCGACTCACAATATTAGTTCAATTAATTAATTTATTTTGATTTAAAGTTAAAATGAATTTGTCAAAATTCCACATTAATTTCTGTATGAATTAAAATAAATTTGTTAAGTTTTGGAAGTGTTTTTTAAAAACGCAGCTCCCAAAACCCAAACCTTAACTGGCGTCACATTGTATTCAGCTAAAGGTGGATATGATCTTCTACACAACACCTGATTTAAGTCTTCGTGGTAAAGCTAAAACATTCACTACTTCAACATAGAAAAATATTTTACAACTTTACAGACCAAGGTGCTTTCAGTGTTAAAAGACAATTGCAATAACTTGTAAAGACAAGAGGTGGTCCACGTAACGACGTAACCATTAAAATGTAAATGAAATCAAATTTAAACGACTCGGCCCTTTACGGCAGTAAAAAGTAAAAGAGCACTATATAACTTACTTCAAGAATTTATTAGAAATGGCTATAATTATTCTCAGTGAAGGAATTTTCTTGCAGTTTAAATTTCCCGCCTCTGAGTTTCGAATACTCGGATCAATTTCATTGAGAATCTCGTAGTAGTTGATATGTTTAGCTGCATCCGGACATACTACTGCCTTTAGCTCAACTTTGTTGATGTAATATTTTACTTCACTGGCAACGCTTATTGGATTCATTGGAACCTGTAAAAAGTTTTATACTTCAAAATTAAACCAAACTCCTGGAACAATTACCATTATTAATCCGGCACGCGCAATTGCAATTTTCGTCACTACCCACTCAACCATATTAGGGGCCCAAAGACCAACTCTGTCTCCTTTTTCGAGACCCACCATTTGAAAACCAGCTGCCAATTTGTCAGACTGCTCTAAAAGTTTTTCGTAAGTCATTCGATGATTGTTTGCGCGTGATATAACTGCATCTAAATCTTTATATCGTTTTGCTGCTTCTTCAAATGCAGAACCAATGGTTATCTGTTTCAGAGGTTCTAAACTAACCTTTTTTAGATAACTTACACTTGTTGATATCAGCTGCAAACTAAATAAAATCATTAGAAAAAAAATCATACTTCACTCGTACATCCTAAAGAAGAGGTCAGGAAACTACCGGTGGGAGGTTATACTTGGCTCGTTGACTTTTTGGCCGGTCAACCAACTGAGAAAAGATTTTTAATTTTGCGACATTCCAAAGTATCCGCTATAACGCTTGCTTGTTAAATATTTAAATCAACTTTTCAAAAATGTCCTTGAATTTGAGCTTTGATTTGCAAACAAATGCTCACTTTTTGCCCTTTGCCAAAATGTTTGCTACCCCGTGCTAAAGATTATGTGTTTAATCTAGTTAAAACTCAATCTCCACTATAGAAGGCGAATTTGTGGGAGCATTACTCAGACTAGCGAGGAAATATAGCGGCAACTGGTCCCGCTGTGTTCCACCGAGCACCTCGTTGCAATACCATGGTTTGGATCGCTAAACACGGAGGCGTACTTTAAAATCAAGTCTGTTAGTGCAAAGTAAAAAGTTTTCAGTGTCGGTTCAATACTCCTTGCTCTAATGCGAACAGAATCTATTTGTCTCGGTCTTAAGGAAAACAGGTAGTACGCTTGGAGAAGGGGTGTATGATCGAGACAAGTTCAAACAAATAGCAGAATACGTAAAGTTGGTGCTAACAGAACTTGGACAATCGCTAACATCTTCTGCTGAAAAGGATACTGTTGCATTGGGAGCGAGTTACATATCCCCCAAATTAGAATATATATGTAATCAAATGGAACTATGAAATCTAAAGAATAGATTGTTACAATGTATAATTGAAAGACATTACAAAAAGTTAATGAAAGTTCATAAACCAGATATGAGAACGGATGTAAATACTTTGTATTCCAGACGTAACATGACACTTCAGGTGCAGGTCACAGTAGACAATAAGACAGCAATTATTAGAATTAAGATTATTAAAATGTAATACTTTGTGTTGTATAAAGAAATATTAGACATGAGCTCTGCGGTTACCACAAGCACTGCGAGAGGCGGGGATAGCATAAATACCCTCAGGAGCCCAAGATGACCAGTCAATCTCAAGCTTCACAATTTTAACATTGTTGGTTGTTCAGCTACTCACCCTAATTTTAGTTAATTTAAAGTGAAGGTTAACTTCTTACATTTAAAAGTTCATAAATACAACTCCGCTTGCGCGGTATACTAGACACCACGGGCAGTTGGCAACGCTAATCTTTGTACAGATTTTGGCGCGCCCATCTGTCAATGACGTCACACAATGCACAAATTAAATGCGCAATTGACGGAAAATATATTTAATTCGCAAAACAGGTTAAGACAATAGGTACTCACCGAAGAGGTCCCGCTTCCCACGAAGTACGCCAAGGACGGCGTCCCACAGGATAGCGTCCTTCAAAATGGCTGGAGCCCCCTTTAAGATAGTTTACAGATGGTGACTGCTCCGGTGCTGTTGGCGGAGCATGGCCTCCAATTTGTTCCCGGGGTCGTGGACTCGGTTGCCCTAGGCGGCTTCAAATTACCTCCTACCTATGTAGGAAAACCAGGTATAGGGGCGACAAACAGTTAAACAAGGCAAGGATCTACATGGATACAAGATAAGGCACGATACGATACCTGAACAAAACCTCTCTTTACGAAGGTCAGAGGCAAAAAGCCACGTTACAGATCGCATCGGAAAAAACCCACTTTTCTGTCCTTTCACGCGTCGGCGCGAAATTATTCGCCCAACCCACTTTTGACGTGACGGAAATACGCGCACCGAGTCTTTTGAATTTTAAGGCGCGAAAACTTGCGCACATCAAAGCTAAAACTAAGGAATGTTTAGTGCCAATTTTTTGGCACGTAACAAACTTAGACTATTTTTTATCCCAATACGTTACTGCATATAACGTACCTGTAATTAAAATTAATATAGTAATTCCTGTTTCAAAGAGTTTTTGGAAAAGCCTTTTTAAAAGCCGCTTCAAGAGACCCAAAACCTATCTAGCGTCAGGTCGCAGGGCAATGGCTTAATTTACGCCAACGCAAGTAATCTGTATACACATATGCTTGTACAGTTCTTTTCCGCCGGATTTCTTCAGCAACGCTAAGACACTACTTGATTCCAGTTGAGCTGTTTATAAGCAACATTTTCGCACTGGACTCGAAATAAACGTGTTTGATTTAAAAAAAATTTTGTGCATTTGTAACGCCTCGCGTTACGCTAACAATAAATTAGATTTGAAAAAATATATAATTTTGAAGACGCGGTTTGTATAAAAAATTTCGTAAATAATTATTCTTAATTAAGCAGGATGTTTCAAATTTTGTTTCTATAAAAATAATTCACATAAAAAATTTATTACTCTTTTATACACGTTGTATGGTAAGAATGAAGAACAAAGACATTGTAAGACCGCATAGCAAACGTCGGAATGTCACAAACACAGCGTATACAGTTCCATATATAAATACATTGTGATATCTTGTTGCGTAATGACGACTTGTGTAGTATGCATAGATTAAATTTGATACATTGTATTAACCAGACGCTGACCGTAATTAATATAATTTACAGTGAAAATAAATTAGATTTGTTGAACGCGACGCGAAAGAAATGAAATCAATCAATCGTGGGTCTAAACATGAGAACATCAAACAAGTAGAAATACGAAGACGTGAGATTGCGGGGAGAGAGGCTGGTGGGGTGGTACGAGGACAAGCTAAAGGTTCAGAAAGTAAAATAAGCAAAGTTAATTTACAATTTAAAAATTTAGCAAAGTGAGTGAATTGTAGAAAGTTGAACGGAACGTGAGATAGATTTTGAGTCATAGGGACCTCCTTTTAAAAAGCTTATTTCCAAAAACACAGCTATCGAATTTATTTTATATCATTAATTACAAAAATAACGTATCATTTACAATGGATTGGAACGCTTATATTCTTTAAACGCAAAGTGAATGCAATTGAAAATATTACAAGTTAATATTTAAATCAATCAATAATTAATAATTAAGAATAAGTAGCTTGAACATATAACAATGTTAAAGTTATAAAGTTCGAAGACTAACTGACTTGATGAGCTTCTTGTATCTAATATGAAGCCACGGGTCTCACATCGTTCTGTGGGAAACTGCAGTGTTGCTTTTATGTTTTTTGATAATTCATACAATTTGATAAAGAATAATTTTGTCTGGCATTAGGAAAGTAATTCCAGGATCATCATTAGGTCGAATAATTTGCGATATGAAAATACCCGAGAGGGCAGAAATGATAGTAATGGGACGCCCGGATGGCACGCTCCGGGAAGGACAAAAATGCATGATGGAAGCAACTGAATCGGGAATGGGTCAGGAGAGATTACTGATTGGAAGAACGCCGGTAAAGTTTCGAAATATGATACCAGTAAGGGTGCTGAACATTAATCCGCATACGGGACCGTGAAGAAAGATATGATTGTGGGAAGTTGCATTCCAGTATACCATATTAAACGTTATGTGGACGACACGAAAAATATACCAGCCAACGGTTGCTCAAAAAAATTGCTAGATATGGTGATACCTTCGTGTCAAGGATTAAACGGTGACCAACTGGGCAAGGTATAAGAACTGGTCAGACGATATCGAGGTGTGTTTGCACTGGACGATAGTGAGAAAGGAAGGACGAATGTTGTGCGACATAAGATCAATACTGGAGATGCGCAACCGATAAGACAACACCCCAGGCGGCTTCCTTTGGCAAAACGTAAAGAAGCCGAGCAAATTATCACCGACATGGAAGAACAAGGAGTAATTGAACCCTCGAATAATCCATGGGCATCCCCGGTAGTGCTTGTCAAGAAAAAAGATGGTTCGACAAGGTTTTGTGTAGACTACTGGCGGTTAAACAATGTGACAAAGAAAGACAGCTATCCTTTGCCCAGAATTGATGACACCTTGGATACTCTATCCGGATCTAAATGGTTTTCGACCTTGGACCTGAAAAGCGGATACTGGCAGGTAGGCTTGGAGCTAAACAATAAAGAAAAGACTGAGTTTACAATTGGAACTGGATTGTGGCAGTTCAAGGTCATGCATTTGGATTATGCAATGCCCCTGCTACTTTTGAACGATTGATGGAGTCGATACTGCGTGGATTGTCTTGGAAGACTTGTCTGGTTAACCTAGACGACGTGATAGTGTTAGGCCGGTTTTTTGAAGAACATCTTAAGAACCTAGAAGAGATATTCCAAAGATTACGCGGGGCAAACCTTACATTGAGCCCCAAGAAATGTCACCTATTTGGAAAAGAGGTGAAATACTTGGGACATGTCGTTTCGGAGACCGAAATAAGAGCTGACCCTGACAAAATAAAAACGGTACAAGAGTGGCCTACACCAACAGATATACACCAACTACGCAGTTTTCTAGGATTGTGCACATATTACCGACGTTTTATACTTGGGTTTGCGAACATTGCCAAGTCGTTAACGAAATTAACCAAAGATGGACAAGAATATGATTGGAATGACGACTGTCACAGTGCATTTGAACAACTGAAACGGCTACTAGTTACAACACCAATTTTGAGTTATCCACGGATGGAGGGGAAATTTGTGTTGGATACCAATGCCAGTAACACAGCTATAGGAAGCGTTCTTGCTCAAGTGCAGGACGGACAAGAAAAAGTTATTGGGTATTTCAGCAAGGTCTTGTCGCGGTCGGAAAGGAACTATTGTGTGACAAGAAGGGAGCTGTTGGCCGTCGTCAAATCCGTAGAGCACTTTTATAAGTACTTATACGGCCGTAAATTCCTGTTGAGAACAGACCATGCTGCACTGAAATGGTTACTGCAGTTTGGAAATCCTGAAGGACAAGCTGCAAGGTAGATAGAGCGGCTGCAGGAATATGACTTTGATACAGAACATCGTGTAGGAACTAGCCATCGGAATGCAGACGCTCTATCAAGGAGACCTTGTCCGGTAGACTGCAATCAAGGCTTCAAGATGGAAGAGAAAATTAGTGTCATCCATAGAATGTCGGTGACCGATGATACTTGGCAACCCGAAAGAATATTAGAAGGCCAGGAGAATGACGCCGAATTGGGACGTATTATTGGGTGGAAGAGTATAGGACAACGACCAGCTTGGGAAGAAATTAGTATTCCAAGTAGGAGCCCGAAGGCATACTGGGCACAGTGGGACTCCTTGGTGATTAAAAATAGAATCTTGAAACGACGCCGGAATGTGAAGATGGCACTGAGAGACTTCAAGTGATAGTGCTGAGAAGCAGAGTGCCGGAAGTGTTGCAGCACTTGCACGATGGTATTTCCGGAGGGCACTTTGGCGTGAAAAGAACTCTCGAAAGAGTGAGATAAAGATTCTATTAGGTGAACTGCAAAGAAGATGCGAAGGCGTGAGGCCGGAAATGTGAGTTGTGTGCCTCTGCAAATGGCCCGGTCACAAAACGGAAAGCCCCAATGAGACAGTATAACGTGGGAAATCCTTTTGAGAGAGTAGCCATTGATATAGCTGGTCCGTTTCCTGAATCAGAAAGAGGAAATAAATACATCTTGGTTGCAATGGATTATTTTACCAAATGGCCGGAGGCATATGCTATACCAAACCAAGAAGCCGAGACGGTTGCATTTGTACTAGTGAGGGAGTTGTTTTGTCGCTTTGGAGTTCCGTTAGAATTACACTCCGATCAAGGTCGGAACTTCGAATCAGCGTTGTTTCAGAACGTCTGCAGGCATCTCGGAGTCAGGAAGACTAGAATCACGCTACTTCATCCCCAATCGGATGGAATGGTTGAAAGAATGTACAGGACGTTAGGAAAGTACCTGGCCAAAGTCGTCTCTGAACATCAACGAGACTGGGACCAATATTTACATTTGTTCCTATTGGCGTACCGATTTTCGGTACATGATAGCACAGGATACTCGCCCGCTTGCATAATGCTAGGACGTGAATTGCGGCTACCATGTGATCTTTAGTTTGGATTTAAACCTGGAGAAGAGATCCCAGATGAAGATTACGTTAGTAAGTTTCGTGAAAGATCAAATAACATTCACGGAAACGTCCGAAAAAATATCCAGGCAGCAAGCGATCGAATGAAATCACAATATGACACGAGAGCACAAGAAGGTGGTTATCAACCTGGGGATTTGGTGTGATTGTATAATACACAGAGAAAACATGGGTTGTCGCCAAAACTACAAAGACAATGGCAAGACCCGTTTGAGGTGTTGAAAGGAATTAATGATGTAGTGTACCGGATCAGAAGATCTCCCCGTGGTAAACCGAAAGTGGTACACTTTGACCGTTTAACATTCTACGCTGGCAACAACCAGGAACACCCGAATAATGAGAATGGTGTTCGACAAGTTATTTATCATGAGCTAAATGTAGATTTTGAACGTTTTATGGCGGCGTATGGTGGTTCCGCTAAGGCGAGATTTGGCGTTGTTGTTGAAAAGCAACAAGATCTGTTTAGAGCACCAGAAGAGTATTCTCTTGCACATTGCGGCCAGCAGCCAACTGTAGGAAAAGCTTTGGTTCTTCAGGATGAAAATCGTTATGTTTACTATCTGGTCACCAAAAATTCTTCATCGCAAAGACCTAGTTATGGACATCTATGGGAGGCTCTGCTAAATATTAAGGCTCAGATGATGGAAAATGGAGTTACGAGACTAGCGGTGCCCAAGCTTGGCTGTGGACTGGATCGCTTAGATTGGAGGATAGTCCGAAATATGCTAGAAGTAATTTTCCAGGAACCAACGTCCAGGTCCTTGTTTGTTGTTATCAACCGGTTGCCTGCCAAGACTAAGAAAAGAGTGTTGAGTGTAACTTCCAACGACGTGGTGGATGCACCAGAGGAGATAGCTGCCGATACCGTCATCAGTCATCGTATTGGCGTCAAAATGTATTTACAGTTAAGAGACGTAATGGTTTTAAAAAGGGGGCAGTGTTGCGAGCTACTATTAGGCAACCCGTCAAACACACAAGCGCCGCAAGCACTGTATATTTTCCATGGCCGAGAATCTTCGAGCAATTACTGGAGGATGGGTCATCCTTTTTAATTAACAGTATAAATAAAACCGATGATGAAGTACAGAGTTAGTCTATATCAGAATGTTGAATATAAATTATATCGTGTAAAGTTAAATAGTTGAGCTTTTGGAAGACCAAGAGTAAACATAAATGTTATATGATGTGAACATGTCTAATGTACATGCAGCTTGTAGAATACATAAATAGACAAAAGTGTAATAAATAAAAAGTTGTGTTAGTGTTGTTAATGGACCAATTCTAAAGAAGTTAGTTTAAGAAGATATTAGTGCTTGTAAATAGCATTAGTGTGATAGTGCTTCATTGTTAATTGGACTGAAAACATCTCTAAATAAGGCATATACAGTTAATTAGACTTGTGAACAGTGAGTAATAAAGACTCTTGTTATTACTTGTTTTAAATTAGTGGAACACGGTAGTGGTAGCCCGCTACAATATTAACAGATTTTTCATTCAATACGCTAAGATTGAATGTTTCTAACAATCGACTTAAAACTTTTATCTGAAAACATACATTCTACTATTCTCATTCAGTAGAGCTGTATACAATTATGAAAGTTACGTATAATTCAAAATTTTTGATTTATGTATTGTAACAACAACTCATTTAATTTCGGTATTATTAAGAAGCTAGTTGTATTGAATTAATTTATGTTATTTTAATAATAATAATAAAAATTAAATAGAATTTAGAAGTTATGTTTTGTACTTTATACTAATAAAATGTCAGGTAGTAATTATTCTATTCCGCGTTTTATATCCTTCGCCTGCGAGAAACTGCATACTAAATGGATCAATTAAAACCTGATTGCTGACAATGTTCGATTCTAGAACTAACAGCAGAGAACTGTGGAAGTACTACTTGTTACGTCCCATCATGACAATAAATTGTACTTTGGTAGTATGTTAGTACATTCTTTTAATGTACCGTTATAGCTAGAAAATGAGGCGGTCTGCGTGCCGGTTTTGCTCTTTCACCCCACCATGCGGTGGCTGTAAATGTCTGTATTCAGTATTCTTGTGTTCGTACCACAATAAAGATGTTCAAATCTCGTCTCCTGTTTATTTTAATATAAAAGGAAATATTGGTAAAACACCGTTGTGTTCTCGTTACGTAAGGTAAATTGCAGTACGCCGTCACCTTACATTTGGTCCTTCGTAGAGTCGGATCGCTAATTACAGTGACCGTTATTAATTGAAAATTAAAGATATCACGCGCGTGTAGACAAAGTTTTATATTTCGGTTGGGTAACAGAAGTTCAAGTAGTGCCATCTTTATCGTAAGTTTGGTAGACAAGTTACCTGCTACAAACTGGACAAGCAACCCTTACAATCGTCTTTCAATTTTAAACACGTTTTAAGGGTATAATAAGAGGTATTCCTCTTCTCGTAAGTGGCAGTAAGGGCGATTGCTTGCAAGAATCTTTACGAAATACAACCAACTTGGGCAAACAGTAGTGTTCCGTTAGGTTACTCTCTTGTTCTCTAGAACTGGTCAGCAAAGAAAGGGTTTTCTGTATACATATTTCTCGGTAAACTAAACTTCTACAATGGAAGAGCAGGAAATAGTTACATTTCAAGCTGAAGTTAAGAAATACAAAAATAAACGCACTTACCTGAAACGCAGCCTAACAATGCTAGATCAGTATCTAAATGAGAGTAAGGTAAACGATGAAACTCGCAATAAAGCTACAAGACAATTTCAGACATGTACTAAATTGATTAATGCGCTTGAGGAATTATTGGAAGAAATTTACGATAGTAATTTTGATTCCGAATTTCAGGATATTTTCGCGGAAAAGAAATGCATTGACGCAACCTTTTCAAAATTGCAACTAAAATTTAATTCTTTTGCTGAAACAAAGCCACAGAAACTTGGGCAATCAGCTAGTCGTGTAGCTAAATTACCGAATATACAAATACCAACGTTCAGTGGAAAATTTGACGAATGGATTTCGTTGAGAGACATTTAATTCGCTCATCGATTCTAATGACTCTTTATCGTCAATCGAAAAACTACAGTACTTGAAAACGAGTTTAAAGAATGAAGCTTGGGATACAATTAAGTGCCTTGAAATAACACCTCAAAATTATGAAAACGCTAAACAAAGATTGAAGGATCGCTACGAAAACGAACGCGTCATTGTTACCACTCACATTCGTTCAATTTTTGAATTGCCTGTACTTCACAAAGAGTCGTACCAAGGTTTGCGTAACATTATGAATACAACTTCACATCTACGTTCTCTAACTGCCATGAGTAGACCAGTGGAAGAGTGGAGCGATATCTTGGTTTATTTAATCACATCGAAACTTCCTCTGCCAACACGAAACGAATGGGAGAATAAATTAGAAGTCTCAAACTTGCCGTCGTACAAAATGCTGTGCGATTTTCTAAATTAAAGGTGCCATGCATTAAACGCAATTAGCTCACGCGAAAACAACAATTTTGCAGTGAAAAAACCACGTATCAAGGTAGTCAAGGTAATTACAATTCCGCGGCCTGTGGTTTAACGTTAAACAAGTCAGGTAATTGTAATTATTGCTCTGAAAATAATCATTTCACTAGCAATTGTCCAGCATTCTTAAAATTTCCGGTTGATTCGCGCATAGAAATAGCTCGAAATAAACGTTTGTGTCTTAATTGCTTAAGACCTGGTCATTTTGGGGTAAATTGTAAATCTTCTCGCTGTAAGAAATGTTCAAAATTGCACAATACAATTTTGCATTTAACGTCTTCAAAAACTGACAGTGGTCGCAATCTGTCGATAAATGAAAACATTAACCCTAACCAGTTTAAAGTCAACTCAGCACAAACCCGTTATAATAAACCTCAAACTTCAAGTGAACAAATACATTCACTTCACGCTGTGCAGAATCCTTGTAGTATTGTATTAGCTACCTGTGTGGTAGAAATCGAGGACGGTAAGGGTTTCTACAGCAATGCAAGGGTCTTACTCGACTCGCCTTCTCAAATTAATATAATTCGCAAAGATGTAACAGGAAAACTGAATCTGAAAACGGTGCAAACTAACCTGGCCATTAGCGGTATAAGTGATAAAACAACCAGCTGTAACGTACTCGCGAAAACAAGAATCAAATCAAAACACAACAGTTTTTCAATCAATTTAGATTGTTATGTTTTAAAGAAAATCTCAGGGGATCTTCCAACAAAATCGTTTGACCCGTATTTCATAAATATACCAAATCACGTGCAGCTTGCGGACCCACAATATTATATTTCGCGAAAAATTGATATTTTACTTGGGGCTCAAGTAATTTTCAAATTATTGTGCATGGGACAAATACGACTCGTAGATGAAAATATTATTCTTCAAAAATCTGTGTTTGGGTGGCTATTTTCAGGACTAGTTACAGGTAACATTCCAACCGAATCTTTCACCCCTGCGACATGCAATTTAAATACATTGCAACAAATTTCTAAAAACATTGCTAAATTTTGGGAAATTGAGCACGTAACTGAAACTACGCAAAATTGTCAAGAACAGAAGGATTGCGAATTACATTATCAAAACACTATAAAGCGCGATGACACAGGTCGATTTATTGCTTCTTTACCATAGAAGTCCAACCCTAAATTAATAGGAAATTTGTTAGAAATTGCTAAGCGGCGATATTTAAATCTCGAAAAAAGGTTATTAAAAAATCTCGATATTAAAACGGATTACGATAGGTTTATGTCAGAATATTTAAAGCTCGGGCACATGACCGAAATAGGGAGCTTAAGTACCTGCTCGAGCGAGGGTTATTATATGCCTCACCATGCGGTCTTCAAGGACGAAAGCCTTACATCTAAAATTCGTATTGTTTTTGATGCATCCTGCAAATCCTCAACAAATGTTTCACTAAACGATAGTCTAATGCTAGGTCCGGTATTACAAAACGATCTTTTCAGCATTCTTACTCGATTTCGATTTTATAAATTTGTTTTGTGCTCGGATATAACAAAAATGTATAGGCAAATTTTGATTAATCCTGAAGACACGCCGTATCAAAGAATATTATTTCGCCTTTCTTCAGATGAGGAAATTAAGATATTCGAATTAAAAACGCTCACGTATGGTACACGACCCGCGTCGTTTATTGCAACAAAATGTTTGTTTGAGCTTGCATCACCGTATGCAAGTTCTGATCCAAATTTATATAAGACGATAACCAATGACTTTTACATGGATGATTTAATTACTGGCGGTAATAATAAAGCTGAATTGTTGCAATTGCGCAACAAAATAATAAACGTTTTAGACTCGGGAGGGTTTCCACTACGAAAGTGGAATTCCAATAACGGTAATCTATTGAAAAATATAGAATCTGATCAACAAAATCTAATTATTCCGTGTAATGAGGGTGACAGTTTGAAAATTTTGGGTGTTTTATGGTGCCCTACAAAAGATGCGATACTATATAAAACACGATTAGATTGCAAGGAATCGCGTGTCACAAAGCGTATGATTTTAAGTCATATCTCAAAATTATTTGATCCACTTGGATTGCTCGGTCCCATTATTACAATTTCCAAATTAATTATGCAGGAGTTGTGGAAAATTAAAACCGGTTGGCATGAAACCAGCCCAAACGAGTTTCACACTCGTTGGAAAGAATTTAGTTCTCAATTGAACGACATTTCAAAAATTAACATTCATCGCAAACTTGTTTTTGGGAACAATTCACGTATTGAATTACACGGTTTCGCCGATGCTAGTGAGCGAGCATACGGAGCCTGTGTTTTTGTTAGAGAAATTATGTCCGACAATAGTATTAATTGCGAAATTTTATGCGCAAAATCAAGAGTAGCCCCTCTTAAAACAATAAGTTTACCACGATTGGAATTATGTGCTGCTTCTTTATTGGCTGAATTAGTCGAAAAGGTGCTAAGTTCGTCCAATATGAAATTTTCGGTCATTAATTATTATACAGATTCAACAATTGCTCTGTGTTGGATTAAATCATGTCCTAGTCGTTGGAAATCTTTCGTAGCGAATCGAATAACAGAAATTCAAAATATATCGAAATCGGAATCATGGTATCACGTTGACACATTCAACAACCCTGCAGATATTATTTCTAGGGGACAATACCCTGCTGATTTAATAAAAAACAATTTGTGGTGGCGAGGCCCTGCATTTCAAAATCAAGCTGATTTTAAACCGAAATTATTTAATTCAATAAAATGCCAGGTAGATGTGCCAGAGGCTAAAGTATTTACTGTTGGGATCAGCGATTGTGACGTTAATAAGTTGCGTGAATTTGCACAGTGTATTTTCTTAAAATATTCGTCCATTACTAAATTAGTTCGTTTAACTGCTACCTGTAAAAGGTTTATTTTTAACTGTAAAAATAAATTAAAACGGGATACCTCAGAATTGTCCGTAAAGGAGCTCAATGAAGCGGAAACTGCATTGTTAAAGATTGACCAAAGAATTTCTTTTAATAAAAAGATTGACCAGTTGCAAAGTTCTCAAGGTCTGAATACTAAGTCGAGGTTATTGTCGTTAAATCCATTTCTGGATGAAAACGGGATATTACGCGTAGGAGGGCGCTTGCGTCATTCGAGTATGCAATTTGATAATAAACATCCAATATTGCTTACAAAGGGCTTACTTTGTAATGCAATTGTCTCTCGAGCTCATAAAGCGAGTTTACATAGCGGTACTCAAGGTACGTTAGCCGCTACTAGATTAAAATACTGGCCTCTGTCAGGTAAAAATGTTGTTAGAAAAATTGTACGGAGGTGCGTGCTTTGTTTTCGACATAATTCTTTAATATCACAACCAAAAATTTCTGATTTACCTGCGTGTCGTATACAAGGTAACAATAGACCATTCTCAAGTGTAGGTACAGATTATTTTGGACCCCTTCTTTATCAAGGAAGGTACACGTAAATCTCGGAAAATAATTAAATCGTACGGCTGTGTGTTTATATGCATGGCAACAAAGGCTGTTCATTGCGAAATTGTAGAAAATTTAACCACGGAAGCGTTTATTGCAGCGCTTAAAAGATTTGTTGGCAGACGTGGGGTTCCATTCGAAATATTTTGCGATAACGCGACTAATTATGTGGGGGCAGCCAATGAACTGCGTGAGATCGTAGCTTTCTAAAGAATGGAAAGTTTCAGAACGCCATCGAAAGAGAAGCTACTTCCCGTAATATAAACTTTCGTTTTAATGTCCCTAGGTGGCCCCATTTAGTTGGTCTTTGGGAAGCCGCCGTAAAGTCTTTTAAAAGGCATATTTATAAGGTTGTGTCAAATGCTAATTTAACCTTTATTGAGTTATATACTTTATTAATTGAAGTCGAAAGTGTACTCAATTCTCGTCCATTAGTACCTCTTTCTCAGGACGCAAACGACTTTGACTATATGACGCCGGGGCATTTTTTAATTGGTGACAATTTAATGGCAGTTCCAGAAGTGAACTTAACAATGGAACCTATTAATAAACTATCACGATGGCAATACGTGAAGCGCATCCAGCAGGATTTTTGGCTGAAATGGAAAGGAGAGTACCTTCAGGAGTTGCAAAAACGTCAAAAATGGAAGATTTCTCAAGGTTTTCCTTTGGCTCCAGATCAGTTAGTTATCATCTCGGAAGACAATTTGCCATCGCGTATGTGGAGGCTAGGCCGTATAACTGAAGTGCATCCAGGGGTTGATGGTGAGGTGCGGGTAGTTAGTGTGCGTACGTCAAGTGGCATAATAAAAAGACCTACTGTGAAATTGTGTGCGCTACCAATCGATATTGACTAATGACTAATGCGCAGCCTAATGTAGTTAGCTTAATGTTAAAGAAAACGTTTATGTTTAAATTGAAACAGCTTGTATTACATAATACATTTGTTAGAGTGTAAAATTAGTGTAGTTTATCCTTTATTTAGCCTTTTGAAATTACTAATTTCAAGGGAGGCGGCATGTTACGTCCCATCATGACAATAAATTGTACTTTGGTAGTATGTTAGTACATTCTTTTAATGTACCGTTATAGCTAGAAAATGAGGCGGCCTGCGTGCCGGTTTTGCTCTTTCACCCCACCATGCGGTGGCTGTAAATGTCTGTATTCAGTATTCTTGTGTTCGTACCACAATAAAGATGCTCAAATCTCGTCTCCTGTTTATTTTAATATAAAAGGAAATATTGGTTGTGTTCTCGTTACATAAGGTGAACTGCAGTACGCCGTCACCTTACACTACTAATTCATTGCAAATAGATTAACAAGAACATGTATTTATTTGTTTGGTAGAGAAGTTAGCTACAATTGGTTTAGTAACTAACTACAAGTTGTAAGTGTTTACAGAAAGATTGCAACTAAATACTCTAAAATAACTAACACTGCAGGTAGAATCAATTACAAACTTCGAAGTGTTATAATTAAGAGAAAATTGTGACTGTTTTCTAGTGTGAAGCACGATGAAACACTAAAAGCAACAGCTACTAATTCATTTGTATTTCTGAGCTTTAGATGAATGCGAAGCTAACCACAGTCAACTTGAAGTCTTACAACGATATACAAGATTGCCTTGTGTAAAGCACTATGCTGCACTAACGAAGCACCAAGAATGTTTCGAGTTCAGATCATTAGTGCTTTCATAACACGAGAAGGTGTGGTGAACTTCCAGCAACATTGAGGTGTGATATTTACGAAACCGGAAGTGTGGCTGGGTTGGGCGTTGAAGTATTAAGAAGCACTATTGAAGCATTAATGACTTTGCGAAGTTAGATCATTAGTGCTTTCATAACAAGAAATGATGTAGCGAACTTCCAGCAACTTTGAGCTGTTATATTTCCGAAACCGGATGTGTGACTGAACTGGGGTTTAAAGCACTAAGATGCACTAACGAAGTACTAACAGAACATCCGTTTGAAATTATTAGTGCTTTCGAGTTGTGGCTAGACGCGAAGTCAGCCACGGCAACTTTGAAGTCGAATAACTACTTAACGGTAGGTGTGGCTGCATTTTTCTTAGAGGCACTAACGAAGCACTAACAAAAACCCATATAAAATTATTAGTGCTGCCGAGTTGTGGCTAAGTGAGAAGTCAGCCACGGAACTTTAAAATGCAATAACTACTTAGCGGTAGGTGTGGCTGCATTTTTCTTTGAAGCACTAAGAAACACTAATGAAGCACTAACAAAAACCCCATATGAAATTATTAGTGCTTCTGAGTTGTGGCTAAGTGCGAAGTCAGCCACAGTACTTTGAAATGCAATAACTACTTAGCGGTAGGTGTGGCTGCATTTTTCTTTGAAGCAGTAAGAAACACTAAAGGAGCACTAACAAAAACCCCATATGAAATTATTAGTGCTTCTGAGTTGTGGCTAAGTGCGAAGTCAGCCGCACAACTTTGAAATGCAATAACTACTTAGCAGTAGGTGTGGCTGCATTTTTCTTCGACGCACTAAGAAACACTAACCAAGCACTAACAAAAAATCAATATGAAATTATTAGTGCTTCGTAGTTGTGGCTAACTTCACGCACCTTCGAACAACAGCTCGCATAACCTCTACGATAGCATTCAAGTTCATCAATTTTAATAACACACTGCCACGAAAACGAGATTCTGGTGTATTTTTCTAAATCTGTATTATAGATACATATTAACAGATACAGTGTCAAATCCTGGCTGCCACACGTGTCAACCACTGGATACGGAATTCGCAAATTCACTTACTAAATGTCTACCTGTAATCGCGCGACGCTCAGTATTAAAAACTTTCCTGTAACAATAATTTTCGAAAACCACATTATTGAATTTTTATAATTGCATTGACACAAAATATTTTTTTAAATTTACTTTTCGGCCAAAAATCGCAACTTTTATTTAAATATATTCTAAATTCTTACCTGGTATCCATGGTGTTTACAACTATTTTCGAAAAGCTATCTGTTACAACCTCGAATTAATTTTGAGGTTAAACAAACTACTCGTATTTAAAGTCAACTATATCCTCAAAGGCGCACACATCAATGGCATAGCTGGCAAAGTCGGTCTATAATATTTACAATACAGATAACTGGCGATATCTAAAAGAATGGGTACACATATAAAGGTCATAATCAATAACAACAATTTTGACTATAATTCCTGGCATCTCGTTACCACAATTTTGTTAAACTTGTGCTTTTGAGTTAAATAAATATATCGTACAAGATATTACTGTAAATAATTATGTAATTGTCCTTTGACCTTTAATTCCAATAAGCACAAATCTAACAATTTATCCTTCATAATCATTCGCTCTGTTTTACTTAATCACTATTTATTTCTAAGCGCTAATTTTATCTTCTGAATACGACGAATTAAACATTAGCTGCAGAATTCGGCTTCACCAACTTTTTGTGGTTTGCTTTTTCTTCTAATTCTTTTTGTATCGTATTCCAAGGCGTGTATGAATAAAAATAGGCAAACTGAATTTTTGAAGATGCCCTCTTGGCAGCCACAATACTATTCAGAGAAGAAATTTTTAAAATATTATAAATGCACAATATTTTGGCTGCTAAAGGTATTTTCACAAATTAAGCCTATCAATTCTTATCTACATACGCACAGGAACACGATACAAAAAGAATTAGAACAATAAACAATACAGAAAAAAGTACAGCGCCCGCACGAAAGAAAATATTCTTCAAAAACGTCCAACATGCAAAAATACACACTGACACTAAACTGAAACATTTTGCAAAAATTTAGCCTGTCCATTTTCATTTAGATACACCCACGAACACAATAAGAAGTATCTGATCAAAGAACTGTATACAAAAAGGCTAAATGCACGCATGAAAGAAATCGTCTTATAAAACGTTTTCTCCTTTGCAGGCGCTATAACTTCGTGTTACGTTTATTTTCGATGATAGATTTAAATACGTCCTTTTTTGTGGTAAACGTTTTTCATTCACCTAGCTTCTGGTTCTATTCAAAACCTTATCCTATATTTTTACCTCGTTACAATAGTACGCGCAATCATAACATTTCTATCAAATCTATTCATTCTAAAACGAAATTTTTTTCGATAAATTAAATAGGCAAATACCTTGTTCTAGGTATCCGTTAATTTATTAAACATTCCGATAACGTATAATTGCTTTCTCTTGTATTTCCCATTTAAAAACTTGTCGAAATAATAGATACTACTATTATTTGATAGCGTGTTTTCCAGTTCGCTAATCGCGCTTTGATAACGCGAGGATTGCAGTTCGAACTCGTGTTATTCGAACCATTTTTTTTAATTTGATTCTGCAGCTTGTATGTAGAAATATTTTGTACAGCGATGCACGTTTTTTTGTTCGACAAGTAGGAAGTATCTTGCGTGTATCGGTGAATTTTCCCGCGCTTACACTTTTTAATCAGATTCTTTTTTCACCTCTTAGCTGGAGACCAAATTGGTTTTTCTTTATGTAGGCCCAACTGTACTTTGCCACAGATCAACTGCCGTTGCCTGTAGATCGCTAGTGCCGTTATGGTAACAGGGTAAATAGATCCCGACGACCATGGCGATGCGGTTCTGATTCAGTATCAAGAGCGTGCAAGCTAAATATCTCGACACACACAGGTATACAACTTGTTTTCTTTTGTGTATATCAAGAGCATATTCCAGATCAGCGTTTGGTGTAGTTACGTGATAAGAAACGTGACAATGTAAGACTATTGTTTGTTGCTGCGAATCGATATTATCGCTCTACAGGTGTGATGTACCATTGTTAAAAATGTTTGACAAAAGTTCCCACGCGCTTACTCTTTTCTACTGATCCGTTTTTTACAAACGGTATTATGTACAATTTAAAAGAATGTTTGGCAAAAGCTTTCACACGTTAATTCTTTTCTACTGATTAGTTTACTTTACAAAAGGTATTATGTGCAATTGTAAAAACACTTGACAAAAGCTCTCACATGTTTATTTTCTACTGATTAGTTTTATTTTATGTAACATACGAGATGAGCACTTCGTATCTAAAGTACTAAATTGTTGGTATAACATAATTGTTTGCTTTGAAATAGTAACGCTTAATTTAAGTCCTTTTGCTTGTTTGTACAGAATCCTTTTAATTAATTTTTATTGTTAATAGATAATCGTGGGCGACGTGCTTTTTTTTTGTTTTTTGGTATGTAGGTGAATCCCTCCACTCTCCGCGTTTGGTAGTTAGCCTGGTATTTACGTTTCTTCCGGCTAAGTCTAGGTACGTAGCATAAATTTTGACGCCCTGGCGTGGGGCTCCGATTTTGTTTCGTGTAACTTTGGCTCTGATTTTGTTTTAGTTAACGGTTACTTCGATTTGGTTTTGATTAATTTCAACTCCGAGTTTGTTTTAGTTAATTTTTGCTGCGATTTTTTTTGTTGTTAGTGCCTAAGTTCCTACATTACCAGTATTTCTCGGCTTGATGCTACTTGTTTTTTCTTCCTCTCCGTTCGACCTATCGTTTATTGTTTCTTTTTCTTTCGACTCTTTGGTGTTCCTCATCTGAGGATCGGTTTTCTTTATTTTTTGTGTGGGTTCGATCTTCTTGAATTTTAATTTTGTTCTTTTTTGTGATTGCTAAATATCCTTGGTTAGCTCATGTTAGATTAATGGAATTGTGTTTTCGCCAATAATCCTAGTCCATTGAAAACGCTAGCGCCCAAGATTTTTTTCTTTCTTCCCTTTCGGTACATTTTGTTCTCCCCGTCAAGTCTAGAGTTGGTTTTTTTTTACGATTTTTATTTTATTTTCCAGCCCCATTCTAATTTCTATTTTGTTGTTTTGCTTTCGTTGGTGTTCCTAAAGTTTATCCGTCGGATATGTTTTAGATTGTCCTGTATTCGCAATAATTTTCTTTTGGCTTCTATCGAATTACGGTTAGCCTTTATTTAGTTGCTTTCTGCCAATTTCTTTCTTGTTCGTATTCAAACTGACTTCTTTTTCGGCTTGCCACCAAAGTTTTACTGTGTGGGAGTGGAATTTGTTACATGACGAAAATTCGGCATATAAACATTTCAATTAAGTTTTAATTTGTAATAATTTCGCGCCAAGGATTTTAAAAGACGTGTGTTTATTTCCGTCACTTTAGACAGTGCGTTTGCGCGAGATTGCGTCAACGCAGTGTGTGAATAAGAAGAAGAGTAATTTCCGGCAGACGAGTTGGGACTGGTGATCGAGAGGCCAACAAATGTAGTTACCTTGGTGTCTTATCGTGTCTTTTTCTTGAGAAGTAGGTTTCCTGCCTTCAACATAATTACCGTCCTTCATCCTATTCCTGTGTTCCTCTACAAAAAAAGAAAAAGACAAATTGAATTTGGATTCGACCAGGGCCGATGAATCACCCACGCCCGAGAAGGATCAACGGCGGAACCCCGCTGTAGCCATCACGGACTAGTGCTGCGAGAAGCCCTGCAATTTATGTAAGTACCGTTTTCGTTTCTCGTTTATGTGATGGAGTAATTTTATATACTCTTTTATATACTCATTTTCTTATGCTGACAAAATGCTACTTGCTTCTGTTCTTTTAGCAGAGGTCGGTGAAATCCTAGCTGATGTCCTGTTATCTAATGTTGACGAAAGTCAACCTGATTCTGCCTTCTCATCTATTGTTCTTGTAACGTTGATGAACTTCTACCTGATTCTGTTTCTTTATGTAATATGGTTGAAGTGTTATCGTATTCTGCTCTTTTTTCTAGGGTTGATATTCCTACAGCCAATGCTGTTTTCTTTCCTAACTGTAATACTTCTAGTCCTCTATCTAACGTCGTTGAAATTTTATCTACTTTTGTCCCTCTAGTTAACGTAACTGAAGTGTGCTCTGCTTGTGTTTCGTTTCGTAAGGTTGATTCTCGTACAGCTCATACTTTTTTCTTTTCTACCGTTCACTTTCTTACCACCAATTCTAAAAACAAACAACTTTCTTCCATAACGTGTTCTGAATTCCATAAATTACGACAACCACTACTATCTTCACCTTCGCCACCACTTTCTCAACCTCGTGCTGCAACTCCTACACCCCCTGCTGTACCTGTGTGGCAGAAAACTGCCCAACAGAGGCGGAGATTATTGTATGCTTCTTCCGAACCGGAATATGTATGTCGGCGAAGTCCTAATATCCTTGATCTCGTTTCGTTCTCCTTCTGGCGGCGTAAACGCCTTAAGCCCAATATCTAGTCTTCGCGCCCCAGATTCTTATGCCGGCTTTGCTCTCCTTCGGACTTGATCTTTGGACATTACGATTTCGTTTAACTTTTCTGTTTTGCTAGGTTTTGTTTTTGTTTTCTTGCTTTTTCTTAACCCGTGTGGGTCCGGGAATAGAATAGCCCCATGGTACGACCTGCCTGTCGTAAGAGGCGACTACAGCGGTCCAACATAACACAAACACACCCGCACACTTTATACACGCACAACTCATACACACACACACACTTCTTACACACACACACACGCACATATACGCACAAGCACGCGCACGCACACACTTACTCATACATAACTACACTGGGATTCTGTTTTATTTTCTTTTGTACGATTCTTAATTTTTTTTTGGTTTCGTGCTTGGTGCTTGGAGTTATTCTTTTGGCTTTTTCCTTTTTTCTCGTTCCTTTCATTCCACATTCCTCTCCTTTTTCCTATTGCTGGTCTTCTTTGCTGTCGGTCCCAAGTCCGATTGTGTTTCGTTCATCTGCTCCTGTGGTAGGTGCTTTCTAGTCCGTTTTTCTTTCTTCGGAAACCACCACTTAGTCGACTTTAGGACTAGTTAGCATTTCTTTTCTTTGGTTCTTCGGTTTTGGTTACCACAGTTAGTAGTACATCGTTTCCTTTTACCAGCGCTCTCCCTCTCTTCCTCTCGTTTTCCCTTGTTGTCAATTTGTTTACTTGAGGCGACCTTTGGGTTTTGTTTTGGTTGTTACTGCTAGGTTTCATTCTTGCTTTTCTTTTTTCTTTTTGGTTTCTTTGCGGGAAACCATCCTGTTCTAGAGAGTGATAACTTAACTATTTCTTCTGAGAAACATCCGTCCTTTGACGACTCCGCAGTGCTGAGGTCGTTTCACCTTAGTCTTCCTTGATTGCTCATTACCCATCCTCTCTTCCTTCCTTCCTTTTTTTCTCTCTTTCTATTATTGGCCCTTCGAGCCTGATTTTGTTTGGTGTTTGTTTTTGTTTTCTTTTCCATCCGGAATTTGTTGTGGTCGGTCTTGTTATTTTGAGGGTTTCTTTTTTTCTGTGTTTTTGTTGCTTCCGTTACGAATGTTCGTAAAGTTTGAAACGAATTTTCCTTCTTTTTGTATTGTTGGGGGTTTTTGTCCTACCCATTCCTGGATTTTGGCTTTCCTACCCCGACCTGTTAATTTTGCTGGTGGAGTGGGGGAGGGGATGATTCACATACGCCCTTTTTTGTGGTAATTCGTTTTTCATTCACCTAGCTTCTGTTTCTATTCAGTACATCATCCTGTATTTTTACCTCGTTACAATAGTACGCTCAATTATAACATTTCTTTCAAATCTATTCATTCTAAAACGAAAATTTATTCGATAAATTAAATAGGTTTAGGTATCCGTTAATTTGCTAAACATTCCGATAGGGTATATTTGCTTTCTTTTGTGTTTCCCATTTAAAGACTTGTCGAAATAATGGATCCTATTTGATAGCGTGTTTTCCAGTTTGCTAATCGCGTTTTGATAACGCGAGGATCGCAGTTCGAACTCGTGTTACTCGAACCAATTTTTAATTTGATTCTGCAGCTTGTGCGTTGAAATATTTTTACAGCGATGCACGTTTTTTGTTGACAAGTAGTAGGTATCTTGCGTATATCAGTGAGTTTTCCCGCGCTTACCCATTCTAATCAGATTCTCTTTTTAGCTTTTAGTTGGAGGCCAAATTGGTTCTTTCTTTATGTAGGCCCAACTGTTCTTTGCCACAGATCAACTGCTGTTGCTTGTAGATCGCTAGTGCCGTTATGGTAACAGGGTAAATAGATCCCGACGAGACACATACAGGTAGACAACTTCTTTTCTTTTGTGTATATCAAGAGCATATTCCTAATCAGCGTTTGGTGTAGTTACGTGATAAGAAACGTGACAATGTAGGACTATTGTTTGTTGCTGCGAATCGTTATTATCGCTCTACAGGTGTGATATACTATTGTTAAAAATGTTTGACAAAAGTTCTCACACGCTTATTCTTTTCTACTGATTAGTTTATTTTACAAACGGTATTATGTTCAATTTAAAAGAATGTTTGACAAAACTCTCACACGTTAATTCTTTTCTACTGATTAGTTTATTTTACAAAAGTATTAGGTGCAATTGTAAAAACGCTTGACAAAAGCTCTCACATGTTTATTTTCTAGTGATTAGTTTTATTTTGTGTAACATACAAGATGAGCACCTCGTATCTAAAGTATTAAATTGTTCGTATCGCATAATTGTTTGCTTTGAAATAGTAACGCTTAATTTAATTTGTTTTCCTTGTTTTGTACAGAATCCTTTTAATGAATTTTTATTGTTAATTGATAATCGGGCGACGTGTTTTTTTTTTGTTTTTTTGGTATGTAGGTGAATCCCCTCCACTCTCCGCGTCTGGTAGTTGGCCTGGTATTTACGTTTCTTCCGGCTACGTCTAGGTACGTAGAATGCTTTGTGTTTTGTTTTTGTTCTAGTTCATTTTGCATCGTATTCGTGAGTGTCTGTGTGTGTGAGTGTGTGCCTGAAAATGGACAGACTGAATTTTTGAAAATCCTTCCTTGGCAACCACAATATTGCACCTCACAGAAGAAATAATTCTTAAAAAATAGTAAAAAGAAAATATTTTGCTTGCCAAAAGCATTTTCAAAAATTCACAGTGCTTGTACAGTAGAAAAATATTATTTATAAGACTGATTCTTTCGTGCGAGAGTGGTACAAAACCGCCAACACGACCATCAAGATTTACTTAAATCATTGTAAAAGTGAGAAATCTTTTCTCATAAAAAATACATTGCAATTTTCTCTATATGGACTTTATATGTGTAGAGGAGATATAGACATACATTAACCTAATTACACCAGCTTGTCTATCTCACAAGCCCGAGGGCATTTTATTAACTTGTTCTTTTAACACGCTATTGACATCACAGCTTAATGTTATCGCCCACCTTTGTAGTTACCAACGTTGAAGGGTGACACTACTTTAACATTATTATATAGAACTATTCTATTGGAAAATAAAAAACAACTGCAAGGAGATTGGAACTAGTGAGAATTCACAGGGAAAATCATGGTACATCCAATAACCTGCACAGCTATTTGGATCACACAAACAGTATATGTATTTGAATGTATAATTATCTTGTAATAAGTAACATGTTATTTGCTAAGCAATACGATAAATTCCAAATGTCTCGGGACAATAGTTGAAGATTGGATTTAATTAACCCGTCGTAACAGCAACCTCATAACTATTACATCTAATTATGTGCAAATTCTGAATTAACTCTGAATGCATTTTCACGATTATTTACGTATGTATTAGAACAAACCTTATTATGCTTAATACTTATTAACTGCTTAATAACATTATCTAGGAATACACATGCCAATCCTATTGCAATATCAACACAATCTTAATTGACCCCAAAATATATAACGCCTATTTCGCCAAATTTTAGTATTTAACATTTTTGCATTAACATTGAATGAGTGAAATACGTTTCCTTTGAGGCTCTCAAGGTTTCTCCATCGCCCTAGCCCAATCGTAGTTCCTCATGATCTCCAGATAATCGTTCAGAGTCTTGATGTTTTGAATTGCCACCGCCCGAGTTACTTCAACTTCCTATGTCGTGAGAGCAGAATAATGACTCTAATATGACAGGACATCATTCCTGTCGACTGAAGGGATTTTTCTCTTGCTGTCCTTTCAAAGTATCTTCCAGGCTTTTATAATTTCTGGTATGAATTTGATCCACCTCTTTCAACTCTTCCCTTAACACCACTATACCCGCACAAACATTTCCTTCAATAATCTGCATCCTAGAATCAATTTCTAGTTAAAATTTACAACTAAATTTGCCAAAACTACCTAACATTTCAAACTTAAACGCCTCGATTTTCGATTTCAAACCCTTCAGATTGTCTTTAGTTTCCGCTTGAACAATCTTTACCTCTGCATTCAAACCTTGTAATTCCCACAACAATGCCCGAGTTTTTCCTGTGACGCCTCCTTCTTGGTCTGAAATGCTTTGTTGTCTGCAATCGACGCCTGCAGCATGGTCTGAAAATTTTTAAAAAAGACTAATGATATCCTGGTTGCTAATTGCTTCTTGAGCTTGCATCACTTCCTGATCTACAGACAACCCTCCTTCAACTACAACCTCCCGCTCTACTTGAACAATCTCCGGGCTTTCACCTTGACTTGCCTCACACTTCTTCTCCACGACTACTGTATCAACACCATAAATCCTCCCCGACCTAATTATGAATTTATCCTGTTCTAATATCTTATAGTCGTATTTGTATTTAATTTATCAATAAATACGTTAAGCTTTTATTATATACAAGATACCAACAGTAATATAATGCTTAAAGTAATAAACTTATGTATATTCACGTATCAAATTTATGTTATCTTAGATTGATTTATTTTCTCAACGGCCCCACTTAATTTGTATCCTTTGCAATCTATTAATTTTTAACTTGCCACACATTATTGGCGCCACTTACAATATATGGGGCCTTGTATTACGTTTATATAATGAATTAATTGCTAAATGTAAAAATAATGTTTAATAATATATGCCACGGCTCTTGGAACTCTTAAACACTCGGGAATAATAATGTAGTTAAGAAGGTTACAATCTGCAAACAGTGTGGATAAAAACTCTTTGCAGATACAATAATCACTGCCAGACAAAACGACCTCTGGTTAATTTTAAATATACTCACTCGCAGTAAGTGTGGCAGTACAGTTAATTTTAGAGCTATGTAAACAAAACCAAGAATGCTTGAATTGGATAAAACTTTTGAGATTTTAATCGGTAACAAAGTTTTTATGTGTTACTAATACGAGAATTAATTTATTAAATACCTGTAATTCCACTGAAGTCGCCTGAGTTTACAAGAATGGACCTCTTCACAGCATAAAACAAGATTTACTTAGGGATGCTTGGAGTTCACAATGCCTGTTTAAAAGTAAGTTTTAATATTTTGCTTTTAAAGAATTTACTCTTTATTTTTAGGCTTTAGGAATACTAAAATAATATATTAGAAGCAATAAGGACCGGCGATCTAAATAACAATTTTTGATTGAATTACTACCAATGATGATGGTACATTGTCCTAAATACTGGGAAGCTGCTTTAAATATTAGAAGCTCAACTATTCTTCAATTCGCTTCAACTTGTAAACTGTACACGGTCCCCTTTACTACAGTAGTTAATCTTCTTGGTCACAAATAGTTAGATAGGATCTATCAAATTTGTTACACGATGCACAAGGACTATTTAATTCACTTGTTAAACTCTATCAAATTACTTCAGCTTCAAAATAATTAAATAAACTGGAGAGAATGTAAAACACATCTATTCTTTCTAAATATTATAACATAAAGTTTATCAAATTGTACATCGTTACATATCTTCTAGGAGATTTTTTATTAAATCTTATTAATTGCCTACTAAAAACAAAATTGTCATAATACTACACTCCTGGATCTACTATCACAAATAAATCTATTAGTTCTTTACAGAAACATTACATTTGGCTCACTTGAACACTAATTGTTATTGGTTGAAATTTGTTTAACATTTTCTACATCTTATAAACTATTTAATTCTAACAAAACATTCTAAAATAAATTCTATTCCAGGTATTATGTGACATACAATTAATAAGAACTAGACTATCCATTAAATAGTGAACATAAGAATTAAATAAAGTCAACAGAATCTTATTCAAATGGAATTACTTTTCGTTTTATTGAAGAAAATATCACAAGAACACCTATTTGAAATCTCAAAAGCTCCATCACAAGGAAATAGCATTTTATCTAAATTTAACAAGTAATTAATTCTCAAATCTCCTTTATAATCAGTTTTGAATTAAAAATCTCATTAATATGAATGGTAAATTAATGCGTCTAACCTCAAACATTTCAATATATATATATATATATATATATATATATATATATATATATTGCTGTAAGCAAGGCAGATAACTATATTTTTCAGTAGAAGCACGCATATTTAGAAGTAAGCATAATAAATGTAATTAATCACGCATTGAAAAGGATTCGAATTAATAGTATCATAATACGGAGATAAGAAATAAAACTTAAAGAAGCGTAGTGTAAGTGCGTACAAACAATTAACAATTTTTAATAGTAAAGGTAACTAAAAATGCGTAAATAGATAAATATATTTAAAAATTGAAAGTCGAATTGCATCAGGTATTTGTGTATAATATGGAAACGCGATTATTTTCCCAAAACACCGCATGGTTTGATAACAGGGCATACGTAAGCAAACAACAATTACTCGAAAGGCCGAAAATGTTACATCAGAAAACCACTTTAAGTGTAGAAAATAGAGAGACCCTATTGGTTAAGATTAGCACGGGCTTGTAAGCCAAACCCACAGACAAAGTAGGATATCAACCATATATTAACAGCGAGCATGATAACGAAGCTCAGTTTTCAACTCAACAAAGCCAAGCTATGTCACTATGAATCAAAGAGTAACGCGTACGTAATAATATTTTGATGGTAAAAGTGTTTAATGACATAGTGCTACGAATATGAAAATTTCTAATGCCGATGAACGGCTCTAAGTTTGGTGCGAGAAATCTAAACCTAAGTTGGACGACAATAATTCGAGGGAGATGTAATAAATCTAAGTGTTGTTAACGATCCAAAGAGGGACGATAACATTCTAAGTTGGACGACAATAAATCTAAGTCTGATAATAATAATTCAGAAGGTGACGACAATAATTTAAATGCAATAATTCAAGCGTGTGGATAGATAATATTTCGAATGGGTATATAATAATTCCGAATTAGTGGAGAAGAATTTTGAATATAATAATGCATGGAGAATTCTAATTGATGTTAGTTGATAATGGATGCGTCAATAATTTTTGTTGTGAGAAGGAAATAAAGAAACACACAGACCAGGTTAGATCTTTTTAGTTTTAAGACATATTTTTTTATTTGAATTTGAATATTGAATTGATGAATTAATATAAAATAGTGTAACGGAGTCAGCAACGAACTTTTGCATACGTTAAAAGTACGTAATATAATAAAGGGGTTTTGAACGTTCCAGACTTCTTTTATAAGAACAGTAGTTTTTTTGGTGACTTTAGATTGATAGTAAAACATATGATTTTGAGATAAATATGACTTATAATATTGATTGATTGAAAAATGTATTTTATTAATTTTCAAAACCTGTACATAATATTTGTTTTCATTATATGGAATTGAATTAACTTCACTTTATAATTCAAAATAAAAGCTAGTCGAGACAGAATAATAAAATTTGTGGGAGTGTAACTTGATTGAGATAAACACAGAGAGGTAGAGTCAAGCAAGAATACGCCATTGATACCGAGTACGGCGTTATCATATCAAGTTTTGTTATTAGTCGACACAAGGTCGGCGAACGAAAGTTCCAAGAGTATCAAAGCAATATTTATATGGCCGCCCAAACAATGGTGCACGAATAATTGTGAGAGATCATAGCATAATTAATATGACAGCCCAACGTCGGGCACAAATAATAGTTCCCGAAGAACATAGCAATATATATATATATATATATATATATATATATATATATATAGCTGTGATACTCGCCCCACGGCTTGGGCATGCCATATTTACTTATATTATATTTATGTCGTGTTAACCTCCTGTAGAAAAATATAACCCTTGTTATTATATTAATATTTAGCCCCACGATTGGGTCAAGCTATATTTATGCTGTGTTACTCGCAGCCCCTACGATTGGGTGCAATAAAATGCCGTGATATTCTCGCTCCACGGTTTGGGCAGACCATAAAACGCTGTGTTATACTCTTATGCCACTCAAGCACTTGTGAAAATGTTAATTTGTAATTTTCTTTTGCCTCGACTAACTGATTCAATTAAATAAGGCACTTTTACAATACACAGTATAATGAATGAATATTTACAACCCTTTTAAATATCTTCTCCCTTTTTAAATCATAAACATTTGTCAAATTTTTAGAAAATCAAGCCAGCAAAACGAGATTTTTTATTTACCTTTAAAGACCTATTAAAACGTTTCAAGATGTCTATGCTTTTCATAAATTTACACAAGAAACCCCAATTTGTCGGCTCTTACACTTTAAATTATTATTGAGATAAAACAGTTCAAAAATAAATCATATCCAAAATATTTGAGATAAAACAGTTTTAAAATAAGTCATATCAAAATCGCTAACCTGAAGTGGTTTTGCAGGTGCTCCTAAGAATTGCAGTCAATATCCAAATCGTTACTGGTGCGTTTATTCCAATGAAAGGTTTTTTATTTCCGCAATGGAATATTTACCATCAATTTGCTTGTACAGACAGTATTCTCCAAAATTGTATTTCTGATCGTAATGGTTCGTAATTTAAAGTTCTAACAGGAATCGTAACATTATTTTGATTGTAATTTAAGACTGGACTGGACTGACAGTTAATTTTTTCCAGGTAGGTAGAACGTGTTAAAATTGTACACCCCTGAAGAAATAACCTTTGCTATTATTAAACTCACCCACCGCCACTAAGCTAGCGGGCGTAAATCTTTGTTACGTTCTAGGGTAAAGTAAGTTCAAAGTCACTAACGTCAAATTTACACTTGACAGATTATGTTACTGAATAATACTTATGTTCATCTCAATTATATAAATAGAAATATAGGAAAAACAGGATGACTTACGATTCAATTCAATACAAACATTAAGATCATTAACTAGTTTTATTTAACAATTATATAAATATCTAAAATATATTAAGAATGTAAATTATTAAACTGTAAACTGTTTTTTTAACAAATATTTTTGTACTTTTCCAGATTGTGTTTTAGGGAAACTTTCCATTATTTTCAATACGCTTGGAATTTTAAATTTCGCCAATTTTCCTTTACAAAATTCTTGCAATGATTCTAAGTTGAGGTTTGAACCTTTGGAAACTCTAATACACGCGCATACCTCCTCACCTAGTCTTTCATGTGGTAAACCAAACACCTGAAAATATAAATTAATACTAAAACCCAGTGCCTAATTGTAGTTACGTACACATGTTTCCAAAATGTCGGGATGTGTATTCAGAAACTCTTCAATTTCTTTTGGAAAAATATTTTCTCCACCGCGAATTAGCATTTCCTTTAATCGGCCAACAACTTGGCCATAGCCATCTTCTTGTAGTATAAATTGATCGCTATAAAATAACTATATGAAAAAACGCAATAATAATGCATTCATATAGTAAATTAAAAATATTATGTATATATATATATATATATATATATATATATATATATTTCTGTAAAACCTACAAAAAACCTCACCAGAGTAAAAAAAAACATTCGAGCCTCACGTTGGGCGCCATGATTTGCTGTGTTATATGCGCCTTTGGTTACGGGAACTGGTACTTTCTGCTGATCATTCGAGCCCCGCAGATTGGGCGCCAAGATTGTTGTGTTTCCTCGTATTAAGAATCGAGCCTCACGAATTGAGCGTCAAGAATTGCTGTGATTCTCGTTACTACGGTAAAATCTCCTCTGATATTCGATTTCTTACCTGAATATCGCCTCTTGAATCCTTCCGCCTCGGCAGCTCAGCTAGATAAAACTTTCATACTCATTCATACAAAAAAATCCCATTCGTACCACAAACATCAACGTTAACTCTATTTACATCAATATTCATAATACATTAAAATTTCAAAATTAAATTTTTGCATAAATTTCAGCATTATAAAATTTCAAGTTCAAATTTGTCATCATTTTAATTTGCATCCAGAATTAGAGTCCTTGTAGGATGCATACTAATTAAATAAACAATATTTGCAGACCCGAGTCTGAATAAAAGGGAGTATTTCCCACCCCTTTACGTTAATTTAACAGGTTAGTCTAATTGAGCTCAAAGACATACCCAAATTTTCATCATAATCAAAAACATAAACCTGATAAATACTCCTTTCTACTTATACAAGAAAATTTTACCTTAAAATTAAAAATTTGTTGTTTATACAAATTTACTACTGTCCATTTTTATCAAACAAATTATAAAGATATTTAACACACACCAAAACATCAAAGATCGAACAACAAAGCATAAGTTACCTGAAGGTTACTGCACTCGTGGCTCCAATGTACATCGTCCTTGCTAATTCCACCATTCCAGCTGGTTTATGTTTACGGCTTCAGATTCTGACCGCTTTTAAAATTTTTGTACACCACCATTCGTCTAAATTGTTTCAGGGCTTCTCAGGAACTCATCTATGTATATCTAAATCTTGTTTTGTGGATCCAATCACGTTTACGAATAACACTTGATTACTCACTCCCGAAAAATAGCAAAGAAATTCATAATTCGTTCACGCTATACAAAACTGCATACTTCAATGTATTTATTTATCGTTACTAATTTGGATAGTTGGTACAGTAATACCCGCAAATATAACTAGCCTTTGTTACCTTCATTTATCTTCTCTAAGTGTACTAATAATTTTTATTGTAGCACGTAATCACCACGTATTCTACTTTTAAGTATCGAATAATAAAAAAAAATAAAAAGCAAAACTGTTTAAAGTATCGAATAAAACCAAAAATATAAGAGAGCGAAACACCTATAAGCACGGGTTTATATAATGCCCCGCTTGCAAGTCGAATTTGTCCCGCAACGGACAATTTTTAGAAATTTGCATTCTCTGTTCCCTTTCGACGACTTGGCACAGCGATTCTACTAAAAATTTGCACACGTCCAAGTTGAAAATCTAAGAAATTTCCACACGGCTCGCAACACGTCCGAGAACAACTAATTAATTTTACACACCAACTGATATGCTTTCCCCTCTCATGTTTGCATCTTATTTCAACCATTCGTAGACCTAGTGACGCCTCACAAATCACGGCTGTTATTATCAGTATCTCTGCTTTACGCGTTTTATCCATCTCTTTCTACCCTGGTCTGAGTGGTACAAATCAATATTCCAGTCTATATGCTATTTAAATCCACATGGATTCCTACGTGAGTAAAATAACCCCTCATCTAGCATTTCCTGCTAAAACATCCGACCGTTTCCAATATACGTAGAAGCTGCATGTTTATCTATTCAAATTTATTAGAATTTGACATTTAAAGGTTTGCAGGTGTGTGCTCCTAATGAACGTTTTAATATAATTCTCCGAGCTTTGTTTTATGGTATTTTAACCTTTCTTTTAGCTGTTTGTTACCAACCTTGGATTTTCACAGGCTTTTATGCTTATTACATATTACTAATGGTTCAATTAACTCCAATTAAAATAATAATGAATGGCATTGACTTCTCCCTTTAATTTTTAGCGAATACCAATTAAATATTAATTATTTTTTGTACACTTTGTTTAATACCCGTTACTTAAAAATTAAATTTTTTAATGTAAATTTCGCACGTAATTTCTATTTGTTTCTTTATACAGGGTGATTAAAATTATTTGATGTCGTTAATTAATTTTCTACCCTGGTCTAAATTTGAGTAATATATATATATATATATATATATATATATATATATATATATATATATACATATATAAATTTGCTGTGATATTCTCCTTTGAATGCGAGAACTGGGTCCTTTCAACAAAAAATTCTAGTCCCACAGATTGGGCGTCATAAACGGCTGTGATCCTCTTTTCGCCTCGGCTGCTCACCTAATGTTATAAACCTCCTCATTCATAAAAAAACAACACATTCCTACCAAAACATCAACGTTAACTCTATTTACATCAATATTCAGAATACATTAAAATTTCAAAATTAAAACTCAGCATAAATTTCAGTTTTAAAAGAATTTCAAGATTAATTTTATTATCATTTTAATGTGCATCCAAAATAAAAGTCCTTGTTGGATGCCTACTAATTAATATAACAATATAAGCAGACCGAGTCTGAGTATAAAGGGAGCATCTACCACCCTTTACGTTAATTAACCAGGTTCGTCTAATTGAGCTCAAAGACATACCCAAATTTTCATCATATTACCGAACATCAAAACTAAATACTCCTTTCTACTTCAACAAGCAAATTTCATCTTAAAATTAAAATTTTATGGTTAGTACAATTTCACTAATGTCCATTTAAAGTAAATCAATTATAAAGTTATTCAACACACACAAAATGTCAAACAAAATAGTATAATTTACCTGAAGGTCACCGTCCTCGTAGCTTCAAAGTACATCGTCCCCTTAGTTAATCACACCATTCCAACAGGATTATATTTACGGCTTCTAATTCTCAACGCTTTTAAAATTTACTCCATCACCATTTATTTAAAGTTGTGTCTGGGCTTTTCCGGAATTCATCTGTGTATATCTGACCCTTGTTTCGTGGATCCAGACACGTATTTGAACCATTTAATTATTAACACCCCCGAAAAATAGCAAATAACTTCATACTTCTTTCACCAATATACGCCAAAACTGCCTACTTTTGTGTATACATTTGTCGTTGTAAATTTTGCTAATTGGTACAGTGAAACTAAATTTTATTACCTTGTATCTAAGTGCACTGAAGTACATTCATGTTAGCACGTAAATAACCAACTATTTTGAATCACTACAATATACGAGCAAAATTTTAAATTATTTTCTCAAACTAAAATGCACTGTTTAACATCTTCAATCAAGTCGCGTATGTAAGAGCTTTTTACGCATCGAATAGTCAAAAGTCTAAGAGTCTAAGAGGGCTTGTTTATATTCATCCCGGTATATATAGCAAAAAGCCGGCACGTCGCTTTTGTCCTCAAAACGGGTAATTCTAAAGAATTCCTCATTCTATGTTCCCAGTCTGTCGCTCGCGCGTCGATTTTTACGAATTTTCACTCGTCCCATTTAAATCTCAGAAATTTCAACACACGGCACGCAAGCATGTCCGAGAAAAACTAATTAATTTTGTACAGAAATTGTTGTTTCTACCTCTGATATTTGCATCCTATTTTCAACCAATTGTGACCCTCGTGACGTTGCTTAAATCCCGCCTTTTACTATATGTGTCTTTGCTTGACGCATTTTCTCTTCCTTTTCTAACCTGTTCGTATTGGTGCAAATTGATATTCTTTATTATCGATTATATTTTAGTCCATGTGGACTGTTATCTGGGTTTAATAACCCCGTATCGCACATTCTCGTGAATATTAAGCCCCGGTTTCTCCAAGATTCTTTGAAACTATTAATTATCTACAAAATTTACGCCGTATGTGATATTTAAACTACGCAGGTGTTCAAAATAATATTAATTCTCAGAGCTTTATTTTCTGATATTATAATCTTGGGTTTTTACAAGTTTCTATTGATATTGTCTGTACGTTTTGTTCAATACCGGTTATTTGAAATAGAGTTAATTAAGATAAATTTTGCACGTAATTTCCATTTGTTTAGGAATAATTACATTACACGCAGAGCTTTTTACTACTGCTTCTTTTGATATAAAGCGTCTTGTACATGATTTAAATCTCTTATGTTTAATGAAACTCATAAATTTTTATGCTTCACGGTTTTAATAAAGCGTATTATTTAATGAAATTCCTTATACACGGTGTTTAAAATTATTTGATGTGATTATTTAATTTTCTACCCTGGTCTAAATATGAGTAATATATACATATATATATATATATATATATATATATATATATATATATTACTGTGATATTTGGGGGTTGAAAGGGTGTTATTTTTCATTTTGAAACTGATTTAGCATTCAGCATGTGAAAATACATCAAATAACTCTTTTAAAGTAAATAGTTTAGAATGTAATATTTTTCAGTAAATTTCAGGAAGTTGAAATTTAATTTTCTTAATCTTTCAGATAATTATTCAAAAAATAGCACATAATATAGAAAAACATCCCGTGTATAATACGGCATTTAAATTTCAGATTTTTAAACACAATTTTAACATTCTTATCAAATTACAGACAAGTGGTAGGAATATTACGAAAAGTTTTTAGCTCGATTTCAAACTGTTTTCCTTCCTCATTGTATTATTAAGGGAGATAAAACTTGAACAAAACAACAGCAATTTGAGGTAGTTTCGTTGCCGTCGTCAATTAGTGAAACGAGAAACAGATTTATGACTTCTAAAAAGGACGTAAAACTTGAGTATATGCAAAATTGAATGGAGTTAGCAATCATTCGTTATACAAATATTGCAAACTAGGTAACAGAGAAAGGTGATTTGAGTGTGTAAGTAGAAGTGAGATGGAGATAACACGTTTTCGTTAAAAGCGTAGCTAAATGTTAGTTATTGTCGAGTTGGAGTAAATGCCAAAGCCGTTTTGAGAATCGATGTTTAAAAATACTACGAAAACATTTGTACACGTACGAGTTGTTGTTCGTTGCAAGTGATTTTTAGAGGTGTTTTTAAAATTGTGTAACTAAGAGTGGCGGTTGAAAAGGATACATAGAATGTTACGTGCCAAGGGTCACTTTAACATTGTATTTAGGTTAAGTTGTTGTACGGAAGTTTCCCGCCATATTTTCAAATACGCGAAACGCGGGAATTTTTAAATAGACTAGGCGGAGCTTCCGATACGTCAGAGTAGTGAGTTTGCGTAGTGTGCATATCCCTATAGGGGTATGGCAATACTAGACAAAGAGGGGGTCGAGTTTTGGTGACGCTGGGAATCGTGGCTGTTTTCTGGGGATCTTCGAGTAAAGTGGAGTTAAGTGGAGGTTTTGTGGTGACGTATCGTAGCTTACCTATGTAGTTTCCCTGCTTAATTATCTTTGTTTGTCGTACCTTCTACCTTTTTCCGTCATTCCCTGCGTAGGTAAATTTATAGCAACCTTCGGCTACTGGACCCGAGACGACCCTGAGGGACATGCTCCGCTAGCCGCTCCGGAGAAACAGCCATCTTTAATCCCTCCGACATGGAACCCTGATAGAGGCCAACTTTGGTTCAACCCCGCCGAGTTCAGATTTCCGGGGTGAGTAATACCGTGTTTAAATGGTTCACGAATGTGAACTTTTGTAATTGTTTATTTAATTTTTATATTTCCGGTTATGACGCAATAATTTGGGCAATGATGACGTCATGGTGGTTGGCCACGTGAAACCTGTAAAAGGGGTTCGCGTTGTCCTCCGCTAGAGGCGTCATTCGCTTTCCTTATTGCGCTTGCGCGGTGTATCTTATGAACTTTGGTAACTGTATTACAGGCTTTTAAGAACCATCTATCGCCATATAAATGTACCACCATCTAAGTGTAATATTTCGTTAACTGTTTTACCGACCATATAAACTTTCATCAATTATAGTCTATAAGAAGAATTGTTGTAAACGTGAGTTAGGAGTGTGAGTCGGTTTGTGGAAGGCAAGAATTTAGCCTCGTTGATTTCAAGAATTGTAGCAGTCCTTGGATGTGGGGAACTTGGATATAAGCCGCAGGGTTTTGATGGGAAGCTTTCTTAATTTTCAACGTTCTTACGCTTTTAGTATATTAGTATGCTACGACTTTGAGACTCCGATATGCTTATACGATTGCACAATCTTTTTGAACTACGATAAACGCTTTTAAGTAGAAGCAATTTGATTTTATTTTGCACTTATTGTAAAAATAATGCAATTAGAATGGAGTAAATGTCGGCGCCTAATCAATTTGGTTTATTATCGAAAACTATGTTTATAGAAGAGGTTTGAGGTACCGCTGTAGCTTGGTTGACGATAGAGGACCTCGTGATAAATCTGGTTACAGCAGAAGTTAGATGAAGTAATCTGAGTAAGAGTTTTTCATGCATGTGGCAGTTCCAAGCAGCAAACTCCTTGTGTAAATATGTAATCTTAGGTAACTGTGATTTATTGTTGTACATGTGTAAATATGTTAATTAATGACGTTGTGGATTGGGTGTGTAAATGTATATTAACTAAAAGGACAAAATAGGGGAAGGTTTCTCATGAAATATTTTAATTTGGGTTATTTTTAATATATTTTTGTGAATAATTTATGGTATTGGAAGTATTTTATATTATGTACAAGGCAAAAGGGTCTGTTTGAATATTGGTGTGCAAATTGTAGCACTAAAAAGTCAAGGTTTTACTATGAGCTCGTATTGAAACAGAGTTAGAGTAAGAAGTGTGTTGAAGCCCTATTACCTTTTTTTATTAATTGGATATTACATGGTGTAAATATTGATCTCGAAATGTACTTCTTCTAGGCGTATATTAAAAGGGATGTATATAATTTGTAAATGAAGTGAGAGGGAGAGAAAAAAGAGACTAATTTTGTTTTGTGTTGTATATTCAATTTAGTTGGAGTGTAAATAAATGTTGTCTATTTCCCGTAGCAGAATTTTTCGAATAGATAGTTTATTTTCAGAAAAGTGAGCAAAAGCCGTTGCACATTTTATAAGCAAAAGTCCCAGAACGAAGAACATTTGAAGATCGCAGTATTAATAGGCACCCAACAGAAGCACACAGTAATAATGTCGCCCAAGTCGTGCGATATTTCGCAGAATTAATAGCGCCAAAACGTGGGGCAGTTCGCAGATCACATACTGAATCACAAGATGAATTACCAATTGACAAATAATACCCTTGTAGACCCCCAAATATCACTGTAATATATAAGAAAATCTAACAATAATGAGTCTTAAATCAATCAAAAATAAGTGAATATAATGGCAAGTGACTCAATCTAAGCCACAAGGGCATCCTGCCGGCGCTTTTCGCTTTAATTAGGGCTCATCAGGACAGGAGTAGCAAAGTTGAAATATTTATACAGCAGCACCTAGCACACATTCTGTGCCTTCGTTCTATTTCACCTGACACTACGGGTTTTTTTCCCTTGGTAACAGTTGGTACGGAAGAGGTCTGACTCAACTGCCTTTAGTAAAAAAATTATAATTATTAAGAAAAAGCCCTTGTGGCTTAGATTGGGGCACTTGTCATTATATTCACTTATTTTTTATTTGATTTAAGACATTATTGTTACTTTTGCTTATAATTACAATTTTTGGCTAAAGGCAGTTGAGTCCCACCTCTTCCGTGCCAACCAACTGTTACCAAGAGGAAAAACCTGCAGTGTCAGGTGAAATAACACGAAGGCACAAACTGTGTGCTAGGTGTTGCTGTAAAGATATTACAAATTTGCTACTCCTGTCCTGATGAGCTCCTATTAGAGCGAAACGCGTCGGAGGATGACCTTGTGGCTTAGATTGAGTCACTCGCCATTATATTCATTTACTTTTGATTGATTTAAGACTTATTGTTGTTACTTTTTCTTATGTATCACTGTGATATTTGGGGGTCTACAAGGGTATAATTTGTCAATTGGTAATTCACTTCGTGATTCAGTATGTGAAAGAACAACAAACAATTTTGAAACGCTTTTCAAAATCATTAGTTTAAAAATTAATAATTTTACTGAAAAATGTCAGTAAGCTAATAGTTAATTTTCATAACCCTGCAGATATAAATACTCATATCCCGGATCGCTTTGTTAATCCGGTCAACCAAGCTTGCTGTAGCGACCGACTTGCGTCCTTGACCACCTTCGTCATGTACGTCTATTAGACCAACCGCAAATTTCCTATACCATTTTCTGACAGCACTATTGCTCATAGTGTTCACCATACACTACGCTCATTTTTCGATAGATTTCAGTAGTACTACATCCTTTAGCTTGAAGAAAACGAATCACACTCGGCAACTCACAATTGGCGGGAAAATTGATAGTAGCGCCCGTAATTCGGCAACTACTGATGGGGGAGCTGCGCAATCGTAGAACGCGCAGTCCCGCTTCTCGCGCCTACGCTGTATACTTTAAAAACAGCCCTCGAACTGGTAAAATGTGGCACCTAACAACTTCGCAATCTCGTAATTGGCAAATTATTAAGCGACCTTGTATTGTTATTTTAATTTTGCGTGCCCCTTTTTTCAATTTTATTGCACTTGCTTGCTTTACGTGATCATAAAATAAATGTGCATTTAAAAATAAATTTTATTTACCCAGTTCGTAACCATTTGTCAGGTCCAACCGTTTCTCTTGTCTTTTGTTCATCTTGCCAGTACTCTAACATGTTAGCATACCCTCTTACACATAGTTCTCCAGGACTTCCAAATGGAACTAAATGGTTATTACCATCGACTACTTTAACTTCATAATGTTCACCAACATGACCAACTGTTGTAAATGCCTTACTTTCTTCTTCATCTGGAAGGGATTGGAAAGCCACGGCAGACGTTTCGGTTAAACCATAAATAGACTAAAACATAAATTAACACAAATAAATCTGTAATCCAGAAATTTACCTTAACTTTTTTAACTTTTAAAATATCCCTCATTTGTTTAAACAGAGATGGTGAACAGAGGGATCCTCCAGATACTGCAATTTCAGGATTAATTTTGAGATTTTTCTGTTTCTGTAGTGCTATTAGATCAACATACATTGTTGGTGTTCCAAACACGATGCTGCACCTGAAAAAGTAATTAACGTTACTATATACAGTTTCAGTTCAGAAAATCCTGTAGATCTTTGACAAAGGGTTCCACGATATAGCCCTTTTAAAATTCTGTAATGCAACAAATTTCCGTTAAGCTCAGCTGTAAACATACAAACAAATACCAACTCATTGGGGGGCGTGAAGAACTTGGGCTTACAGAGAGCAGAAAGTGTTGTTTTCAAGACTACGTCTCTATTTGTAATTGTTGGACCCCACCTAGCATCAATTAACTTTAGTTCCAAAGAAGTAGTCGCAAATGGAAAATATTGTAGGGCAACTAGTCTGTCGCTGACCAAAATACTTATATTAGAACGTAAACGAAGCGTTTGTACACAAAAGATGATTGGTAGGTCTTGCGCGCAACTTCCTTCAGATTAACTCTGTTAATATAAATTACGGCAGTGATTATATAAATTAATAATTAGTGCTTGTATAGTTTATTGTAGTGCTTCGATAGTAGTAATTAAGAACATATCACCGTACTTTTAGAAGATAATACTTGTACTGTTAGCGAATAGCTGAAGATAAAGCATTGGAATAGCTTTTAGTAAATTCCATTGTAGCTACGAGTTGTAGAAAAGGCTTTTATAATAAATTTGAAAATAGAGAATCGTTGCTTGTGCAAATAGTTTTCGTTACACCGGTGCCAACAATAGGATTAAGGACATTTGAACGATTCCTGTTTGCATGCCAGTCACTCGTAATCAAAAAAAGAAAATAGACAGTAAAATTCATATGTTTCTAAATAACTTCAAGTCCAGCATGGAAGAAAAATTAAATACAAATGAGGAGATACAAGAACAAACTACCGTAAACGTTACAGAAAAACTGAACCCCAAACTTGAAATAAATCAGAAGAGAGTAACACAAGTTTTTTGGAAAAGCTACAAGAAACCGCCGTACATCTCACAGGAATATTGGATCAAAACGTGAAAACCAGTGAACAATTGAAAGAGAAATTTATATAAAGAAACTACAGAAATCGCGAAAAAGCTTAAAGCCAAATTTTCTGACGGTTTACAGACATTGGATGCAAAATGCTCTAAGAATTTTTGAAAAATGGAAGAAATGGTGCTGGAGATGGAAGAACGAATGAATTCCCTAACAGTCCTCGGTGCGACTGATTCAACATCACTCCCCAGAATTTAAGGATGTCATGGAGTACAGACTGACATCAAAGTTCAGAGTAAAATCACCCACCTCTGATGAAAAGTCATTTTGGCAAACATATTGCAACCCTAATCCCCGCATTCAGAGTTAAATATTGATGTAATTGTCATGCACAAGAAACGCCCCAATAGTCCTCTACTGATGCGAAGATTTCAGGTCCTCAGGGCTGACCCCGTCGTGGCTTCTTGCTGCTGCTCGTTTGCTTCGCTGCTCTGCATTTCGATACGATAGAAGGCGAGGTAGAGAAGGTGGATACGATAGCACTACAAACACTTCGGCACTTTACAGATGTCTGGAGTTACGCTTCTTCTTCTCCCACGTAAATGTCTATCCCTTCCAGAAGAGGTTAAAGCACTCTGACAGACGTTTGTGGAAACAATTGTTCCAATCGTGAGAATTACCATGTTAGCAAAATTCCAGACCAAAAAGCAAGCTAAAGCCTTGAACATCCGTGTGAACCACAACTTTATATGGTTTTCACAGGCGTTGGTGTTGCGATATTATCTGCTGGGGATTTTCCACTGCAGAGTTTTAAAAAGTCCCCTAAACATAAAACCCTAAATGTTAAAGCTTTTTAAAATAAAGCGTAATAATATTTTAAGCAATTTGAAGCTGCCGCATGAGCTACCAGCTAGGAACGATGGTGAAAGGGTAACCGCATTAGATTGTCGTAAGACCTTGAATATGCTGCAGACCATACCAAACCATGACCAAAAAAGCTACGGGGTCGTAACATCAAGACTGGAAATGAGGTACGGTGAGTTTTAAGATAAGGAAATCCTAGACATACTGTAATGATAATACAACGTGGAGAAAACCCACAAACACTTTATCAGCGAAATCCACTGGTATTGATTACAGCATTAAATACGAAGTGGCAAGATTTTAATGTAGTTATAGAATAATCACAATCACGCAGCTTTGTCCTGATTGGGTCATGTTAGTTTACGTTTGCTTTACGTAGTAGGAAATGTCATAATCCCCCCCCCCCCCACTTAAAAACTACCGAAGGAGTTGGAGAGGAAATGACAAGCAATTACACCCGACAGCAGAACAAAATAATTAATTTACTTACAAGTCATAAACCAACAGATGTGGTGGTAAACAGTAAAAGTTTAGTTTGTCGTAAAACACCCTTTTGAGTATGGAATAATAAGTGTGTGATCACGGGTTTTCGATATAACGTACAATTCTAGCAGATATTGGGACAGTTTGGCTCCCAGCAAAGTCAATTTGAAATTAAAATACCCGATGATTGAATAAATAACTCTTGACTCAAGGGACTTTTGGTTCGTTACTTGATGAAGGTGTAATTGTAAGTTAACTTTTAGTAGAGTAAAATGTTATTTTGATGGCATTTACGTACATTGTGGTTGTATAAAGTATTGCTAAATGTGTAGTGTTAAATCAGCCGAAATATGAGATCTGAACTTTGGAAGATTAATTGCAACTGATGTGATGTTTAATAAAGGTTTTGATGCCTTAAAAATAAACCGAAAATGAATTTGACCATATTTTTGGTGTATGTATTTTGTTACAGGAATACCTCTAGATTACTATCTTGAAAATTAATGTAAGTGAATTTTAAATTGTTATATGCATACTTGTTCACAGAAATGCTGAAGAAATGTGTTTATAGAATAGATCTAGGTAAGATGAAGTGAGATTTGCTGTTTAATTTGTTCAAACATACAGGTGACTTTTTGTAAGAGAAAATCCATTTCACCAAGTCCAGAAAGAATCGCACTACACTAGGCAATATTGGCAAACATAAACTTGACTGATCGAAAATCTAACAGGATAAATGCTACTAATAACATAGCTTGAAATTGCACCAAAGTAAATTTTTGATCATTATTCAATTTTGTTTTATTTTCTTCCGTTTATTTCTACAGGGACCCACTGCTATTCCACTGTAGTTGGCTGGTGCATCTTTATTTTGTTACGGGATTCCCGTCATTCTGGGCAATTGCATATTTAATAATATAACGCTTTAAAAACCCATAGCATTCTTAACAGCTTTATCTACCAGAGTGCGCTGTTTACTAAAAATATTCTAAGGAACAGATAACAGATACAATACGGGATAGAAGTGGAAATCGAAACGAATACTTCCAAATTAAAGCACTACTCCACAATTCTTCAAAATATTGAAGACACGTTTAGAATGAATCATGGCCGCTCGTTGTTTTCTACTTGCTTATACGTATCGCATTCTGATTGGTGTCCTAACAATAACGCATATACCTTTCAAACCGTGGGAAATCATAATTGACGTTCTTTCCCACGAAATGCATAATAAGATTATTTCTAACAACTTCCGGGAATAGTTCACACGACCGGTTTTCTAACTAGATTACAATGTGTGATACCCTAGATGCTAAAACTATTTTACACAACTATATGTGACTAAAACTAAATTTAGAAAAGTAACAAAACTTATATTTTTTAAAGGTGTACATGATTATAAGTCTACCTGATTACATTAAGAACAGCAAAAAGTGAATTAGCTAAGCATATTAGAAATACTTAAGGTAAGGATATGAGTTGTGAGTTAATTATATTTATTGCCAGATAGTTGTTAGCACGAGACCGTTTTCTTTTTTCTCTTCTCTAGTTTACCTTTGGGTAATGAAAAGTATACTTTGTTTATTTAAACATATGTATCTGATCTTGGTTGAAAATTATATTTAATTAATTATTATTATCATGCCGAAAGGCTTGATTTGATTGTTTTTTTTTTATTTTATGCCTTCAATACGCTTTGTCCATGAACTAATACTTCAGTGACAATAAAACATGTTCTCTCTTTATCTGAATAAATGTATATATAAAATATACTTAAATTAATGATTAGAAATCCCCTACCCTAAGTGTTAATTAGCAGCTTTGAAAAATCAGAAGGCTTCCATGTGTCTGTAAATTTTATTGGCTTCTTGTATTTACGAGGGATTTGTTCGATAGTTTGTTCTGTGTTTAGTACCTATTTAAGTAAGGAATTGTGTGCCGATAAAGATTTGTCAAATTTTAGAGTATCTTTTAATGCTTGTTTTAGTTTGTAAATTTTAAAATAGTTGTAGTGCGATTTCTTTCATTGTTGGAAAAGGTCCAAAACTTTTTCTGTATTTACTTTCATAAAAAAAAATCAACCCAAGATGCTGCCACAAACCTGAATCCGGCTGCCCATGTTCTCTTCTGAAGTTTATCTAAATTGTTTTCGCCATTATTTCCACTCCCTCTTATCCGCGGGCATCTTGCTTGGACAATCTCCTGATAACATTCTCGCTTTTCAAAACGTTTTGTCTATCATAGACTCGGTAAAAAGATTACCACAAACTGGTGGATAAAAGATAATTTGAAAGTTATGTAATTCATTACGAAACCCAATCAATGACTAATACTTTTTCGGATGAATAGTGTGGTGCCGTTTGTTCTGCCTGTGACTACATTAGAACGTAGTGAAGCGTTTGTACACAAAAGGTTATTGATAGCCCCCGCGGCGTTACAACATTCGGATGAATTTTGATTGACAGGTACAAGACTTTGCGTTTAAAGATCACAGTAGGTACATTTGAGATGTTATTTAGAGTTTTAGTTCGATATCTCGAGAATGTGGTTTGCATAATTCTTGTAGGTGCTAGTCAAAGACAACTAAAATTTATATAAATTTACGGGCATAATTATTGCAAGTCAGTTCTGATCGAGCTTTGATCATGATGCTAGCTCCAACTGAAGTTAAGTTCTTCTTAAGCTTTGATGTCGGTATGCTCTAGTGTAAAGCTTTGAAAGATGTGATATAAATTTCTGCGTCGATATAAAGTAGTGATCATATAAATTTAAATAAATTAATCATAGTGCTTCGATAGTAATTTAGAAAATCGTATTCGTATTATTTGGAAGATAATACGTGTAGTGTTAGTAATTAGTTCGAAAATAAGCGTTGTGGGAGCTTTTATTAATTTTATTGTGCTATAAGTTGTTCAGTAGACTCAGTTGGAAAAAATTACAAAAAGAGTTTTTGTTCAATATATTTCCTAAAATGAGTAACTATGAACCTGTTTTCAGACTGCGTCAATACAAAAATCATTATATTCAAATTCAGAAGAATGTTTCAATGTGTTTAAACAAATAAAATTGTGAACGCGTGTCGTAATTAAAAATAACAGTTTTTTAGGAATTAAACAAATTTTTTCGTATATTACAAAATTTTTATTCACAATTCATGCTGAGGGTAGCACAGTGAAAACCCGAAGGTGCTTAATAATCACATGTACAAATATGTTTTACAAACCTTTCGTCTTGTATAGCTTGAAGATTTTCTGCAGGGTTGTAGAATGCTGATGGAATGATGGCAGTGGTTTCATGATGCAGTAGACCTCCAATTACTGTTACATCTCCAAATACGTGAAACAATGGCACCTGTACACACGCTGTATGTTTCTTTTGGTTTAATTCGTACCTCTTCCCGCAAAAGTAGCTGTTGTTTACTAACTGAAAATGGCTCTGTAAAGTAGCCTTCGGCTGACCTGTAGTTCCCTGTAAACAAAACATATACAAAATGCATTACAGTAGGAAGCAAATAGTTAGGCAACCAAACTTTTAACAATTTTATTCTTTTACCATCTTTGCTAAGAATAGCATATAACTACAAGTGGTTCATTCTCGTATAGCTTGAAAAACCAGCTATGCATAGTTTTCTTTTACTTTCGAAAATGTAATATTTTTTGTTGTTATCAATATCAATAAACTGTGAATAATCAGAGAATTTACAAAACCACACAAACTTTGTCGATTGTGATGATAATTGTAACACAGAAGTCAAAATATGGAAATTCTTGGAAATCAATTTTTTGACGTTGGAACTTTAACTTCTACTATATATAATGCTACATATAATTATGATCAAATTTACTCGGGATCAAATTCCCGAGGCGTCAAAATGCCTTATAAATTCTAAAGCTACATCTACCCCGTGGTGTCCTGATCCTGATGCGTCATTACTCTCGAAGTGACGTCTGAACGTCTCTTGACTTGGTTTGTTACATGCCAAATTGTCATAAAGTTGGAAAGGGGGAGGGCATGAACAAACGAGGTAAGTCTGCTCCTAGGAGTAAACTATACCGCGGCTCGGCTGGCTAGTCGCGGTGGGCGTGGGTCGAAGGGGAGGGGATTGGAAATAATATTATATTGCCGTTAGTCTTAGGTCAGGGTAATATGAGGGCACCACCCTTATCTTATTCGAGTTCCGCCTAAAATGGCACGGATTCCTAGTCCTTCGGAGAAGCCTACAAGATGAGGGAAAACTCGACTTCTTCAGACAAGAACCCTGATGAGTCCTACCTGGCCGTGAAAAAGGTTTAGTTCCACAATTGTGCCAAGCTGATTGCAGTTCCCGGTCTTCGTACTTTATATGCACTCTACTTCCGGTTGAAATATCTAAGGTAGTGAGTCGGTCTTACCTATAAATTCCTTGGGTAACTAAGGTTTCCACAAAACTGTCTATATAAAAAACAAAGGTAACTGAATTCCTGTTAACAAATAAATATGACTTGTCAAAATTTAGTTTCATGGATTAATTATAACTATACAGAAATTATGCAAAGCACGGTTCTTCTGATTTAAGCACTCACATGCGTTAATTTATTAATAAGTCACTTCTCCTTAATATCTTATTTATTAAATGACTATCTTGGATTTAATTACGGTCAACAGTATGGATAAATATGTATATATATATTGACATCGAGCAAATTCTTAACTTATGCCCTAGAGGTTCCTCGCGCTAATCGAATTATACACTACTAACTAGATAATTGAAATTAAATCAAGGCGTAACTTTAAAATTTCATTTAATACGCTACAAGAAGTAACGTCGAACAATGTATAAACAGCTTGTATGTAAATAAAACAAATTACTCACAGTTTACTGGTATAGCTACCACAGGAATTCAGCCCGCGGTTCCTCTGATGTTTTTTGGTTGGTGCGTCGAAGTTCCAGGATAGCGACATCAGCAAGCGGCTCTTTTTAATTCAGCAATGAAGTCAGTGATATGTGCGGAAAACTGAATTTGGATACGATCACACGAAGAATATGTTCATCCCACTAATAAATTCTAATTGGATCAGTCACTAATCACGATCACCTTTATAAAACAATCTAAGCTCACTCGAAACTCACTACTAACTAAAACATTAAACCTAAACGTAAAACTAATTTCGTATTTAACAAGTCAGTGTTTGTTGGGTCGGGGTTTACACTATATGGCTTCGGCGGCTCTCCACAAACTATCAATTTTCGAAATCTCTAATCCGTCCTATATAAAATAAAATAGGATCGTTCCGGTTATAACGAAACCTATGTTGTCACGCGCTACAAATCCTTCAAAACTATTGAAGAGTGTTAATTGCGTTCAAAGAAAACTGACCTTCGACACGCATTACTAAGTTAGTCGCGCGCGTGACTTAGTTTTCACTTCTCGTCTCTTGAGCAACCACCGAGTCTTCACATCGTATCTCTTTCAGTACCCAACGAACACTGCCCGTCGCATAATTTTATTTCACCATTTCAGATCATCCCTTTACTCTTCTAGTAAATGAACGGGGGTGTAACGGTGTTGCCAACTCACGCTATTGTACATTTCACGCCTGTACCATGAAGCAGGCACGTGATACATGCTTTGTCCCTTGCGGCTAATTCTTGGAAGCACCTAACATCTGCTGTAGCAGGAATGTGAACGTCAAAGCTTGTCTATACAAAACAAGTTGTTAAGGAACGAATATACATGAATAGAACGACTGCTTAAATGTGGATTCTTTGAAATGATTCATATACCTGATGGGGTTTCGACAACCGGACTTACTAAGAATACGCTAAACTAATTTAGAACTACCAACCCTTGGTTTGTCCCCTTGAGAATTAAAATGTAATTTCCTTACCTTTCTAAAATATGGGTTCTAACATGAAAGTATGCGAAATGGTTAATATGTATTTACAAAGCTAAAAACCGCAGGTTACAGGTTGGCGGTGGCTCTCGTCCTATTCACGAAGTGCCTATATTTCGTAGGCTGTCCGAACTTTACGAAAAACGCGTCTACACTCGAGGAAGGCCGGTAGTAAAGTAACTTTTCTTTTATACATCTGTTCCTATGAATCATCGTCTCCTCTCCAAGAAAGGTTAAAATTCTGAGGCAAAACTGCTAGGCTCAGCTGCGTGTTAAGCATGAGAACCGCAATCCTAGTGTTTTTCCAAATCAGAAATCATAAATCAATGTCAGGACTTATGTGAGAACCAAAGCTTTGTGTGGTTTTTGCGTAACGCAAATATAAAACCTGGTAATACTGGAGAATTCCCTGTGCGAGGTTCAAAAATCCCCTGAACCTAAATAATACAATAATAAATAAAGCCTATAAAAAAAAGCTCGTTAACGCATATGACAAACCTGGGGAAGTACGTACCAGTTAGTTGTAGGTATAAACAGTATTATGTAAAAAGTGTATTTTATTATAAAATACGAGAAATTTCATTTGCATCTAAGAAAATGAATTAACGCAGTCGGAGACGGGGAGGGGTATAAGAACGAAACAGAAAACACACAACCCAATTCGCCTTGAAATAAATGAATAGTATACACATAACATATATATATATATATATATATATAGGAACAGAACACATAATACTCAGCTAATAACACAGAAAAAGAAACAGAATAATTAGTAGTTTATTACAACATGCTTATAGTTATACCTCGTGGTATATACTAATAAAAATAAAAAAGAATATCATATATAAATGTAAACGTAAACGTGAACGTGAATGTGAACGTGAGCGTGAGCGTAAGTGTGAGCGTGAGCGTGATCGTGCGCGTGAGCAAAAGCGAGAGCGTGAACGTGAGCGTGACCGTGAGCGTGAGCGTGAGCGTGAACGTGAGCGTGAGCGTGAGCGTGAGCGTGAGAGTGAGCGTGAGCGTGAGCGTAAGCGTGAGCGTAAACGTGAGCGTAAGCGTAGACTAAGGTGTAGACGTAGGCGTAGGCGTAGACGTAGGTTTATGCGTAGGCGTAGGCGTTGGCATAAGCGTAGGCGTAGGTGACGGTGTAGGTGTCGGTGTCGGTGTAGGTGTAGGTGTAGGTGTAGGTGTCGGTGTAGGTGTAGGTGGCGGTGTAGATGTAAGTGCAGGTGCAGGTGCCGGTGCAGGTACAATTCAGGTATATGTGCAAGTGCAGATGCAGTTGTAAGTGCAAGTGCAAGTGCAAGTGCAAAGTGCAAGTGCAAGTGCAAGTGCAAGTGTAAGAGTATGTGTAAGTGTAAGTGTAAGTGTAAGTGTAAGTGTAAGTGCAAGTGCAAGTGCAAGTGCAAGTGCAAGTGCAAGTGCAAGTGCAAGTGCAAGTGCAAGTGCAAGTGCAAGTGCAAGTGCAAGTGCAAGTGCAAGTGCAAGTGCAAGTGCAAGTGCAAGTGCAAGTGCAAGTGCAAGTGCAAGTGCAAGTGCAAGTGCAAGTGCAAGTGCAAGTGCAAGTGCAAGTGCAAGTGCAAGTGCAAGTGCAAGTGCAAGTGCAAGTGCAAGTGCAAGTGCAAGTGCAAGTGCAAGTGCAAGTGCAAGTGCAAGTGCAAGTGCAAGTGCAAGTGCAAGTGCAAGTGCAAGTGCAAGTGCAAGTGCAAGTGCAAGTGCAAGTGCAAGTGCAAGTGCAAGGGTGCAAGTGCAAGTGCAAGTGCAAGTGCAAGTGCAAGTGCAAGTGCAAGTGCAAGTGCAAGTGCAAGTGCAGAGTGCAAGTGCAAGTGCAAGTGGTGCAAGTGCAAGTGCAAGTGCAAGTGCAAGTGCAAGTGCAAGTGCAAGTGCAAGTGCAAGTGCAAGTGCAAGTGCAAGTGCAAGTGCTGCAAGTGCAGTGCAAGTGCAAGTGCAAGTGCAAGTGCAAGTGCAAGTGCAAGTGCAAGTGCAAGTGCAAGTGCAAGTGCAAGTGCAAGTGCAAGTGTAAGTGTAAGTGTAAGTGTAAGCGTAAGCGTAAGCGTAAGCGTAAGCGTAAGCGTAAGCGTAAGCGTAAGTGTAAGTGTAAGATGCAGGTGCAGGTAGATGTAGATGTAGATGTAGATGTAGATGTAGATGTAGATGTAGATGTAGATGTAGATGTAGATGTAGATGTAGATGTAGATGTAGATGTAGATGTAGATGTAGGTGTAGATGTAAATGTAGATGTAGATGTAGATGTAGATGTAGATGTAGATGTAGATGTAGATGTAGATGTAGATGTAGATGTAGATGTAGATGTAGATGTAGATGTAGATGTAGATGTAGATGTAGATGTAGATGTAGATGTAGATGTAGATGTAGATGTGGATGTAGATATAGATTTATAATATGTAATGGTTTGAAACGATTCAAGGTTTCAAGCTAAAGTACATTCAAGTATACAATAAATCTAGTAGGTATATACTGAATTTAAGTAAAACTTGATGAAATGAAAGTAAATGGTAAGATATATTTATACAGAGAAGGTATCGCTACAAGAAAAAATGATTCAATTAAAATAGAGAAAGCAAATGTATATTTACATAATTAAGGGTAAGATGACTGGTATTACTTAGTTGTTAATCGTTAGAAGTAAAAAAGAAAAGATTGCAAATCTTTTATGTGCCATGATTCTTGAAATTTACAATTAAAATTATGTAATTTATAAATTAATGGGCATACTATGTAATATAATTTATATAAGGTACAATTTGAAGATAGTTTAGAAAAAAACTCTTAATTGTATAATGCAAGAAATGATTTACTAACATTTAAAATTTTTAAAAATCACAAAAGTGGTTTTATCTAAGCTTATATGCACATAATTCATGTTGGTATCGTAAATAAATTAAGTTAAACATAGATATTGCAGTTATAAAGACAGTTAGCGTGTTCATTAATAGAAAGAGATTACAGCCATTTTTTTGTTTGTAAAACAAGGTTTTTAGATACCAATTTATACAATTAAGGCAAATCGATATTTTGAGTAAAACAGTTGGGAATATTTATCTTACAAATGGCTTTCAGGCAGAGGGAAAAATTACTAAAGATACTTAGGTAGATTTGATACTATTTGCAAAAGTTTAAATTTAATTTACGGAAAAAATTTTCATAAATTAAATTACACGTTTTTATTTTCGACTCGTAAAATAAAAAATATTGAACGCTAGAATAAAATAAATATTCGAGATAGAAATTCTTAGAAGTTTATTTAAATAAAAAATGTTTTAGAATTCAAAACCGAAAGATGTATTGAGCGTCGAAATATTAATATAAATAAAAATCACTACAAGGTAAATGTTTCAAAGGTTAATACAGATCACGAATATGTGTCCTAATGAGACTTACATAAACGAAACTTTCATGTAGAAAGAAACATTTTTTCGGCAACGGCAAAGTTAAGCTAAGTCAAAATCATTTATAGTAAATGTTCCTTCAAGTAGGCCCAAATCTCGTTAAACATTCTCAAACAACAACAATAAACTCCATTAAAACACTAATCATTAGCTTTTTAAGAACGTTTCCTCAATACAAGCAAACCAACATTTTTGTATATTTCAAGGTATTATGCAATAGGTTAGATAAGGTGTACAAATAAGTCACTAGGTGTCGCCGCCAGTATATTCTAAAGTGCCAAAATCCATTACTATTTTACAAAAAGGAACATATTATTTAAATGTGTAATTGGAAAATATTTTCTCATCGGATAGTAAAATTGATATATTTTTAGTTCAGACTATAGCTAAAAGACAACCATAAAATATGCATAATGCAAACAGTAAAAAATTTTATTACTATAGAAAGAGACCATTTTTAACATTTTCAATTACGAAACATTAAACATTTTATTATTATGAAAACCTGCCCATTAATTAGAGCATCAATTATTAAGTTATCAGCTGGCGTCAACTATTACGGGCGTAATTTATTACGTCCCAAATGTAGTCGCAAATTGCCGTAAACGGCTATAGAGGTACATGCGAAAAAGCAATTAAAGGATATGCAAGAGGATTACCTCGATTGATGTAGCTGAAACAGGTGGCTTCGTAGCTTAGTTGTATGCGTGTGAATACTATGCCCAAGGTCGCGGGTTCAAATAACGACACGCTTAAAAAATGTTAGGCGAGCGTTTGTCACAAAAATACGCCCTTGTTCGGATGAGAGGTAATATAGGGGTCTCGTGGGCGAATGTTGTCACGCACGTTAAAAATCTCTACCTCGCTTGGAACAGCAAGGTTTGGCAACATTCAAAATTTTCTAAGTTAAAAAACTCCCTTCCTGGCCACTGTAGTACCCTACGGATGGAACATTGAAGAAACAAATGTGTGAAGCAGAGACAGCCTCCGCTCGTCGCGTTTAACCGAAAATCGCCGCTATCGTCTTCAGGTAGATCATGTTATGTGAAGATCGGATTCTTGTGGTTTGGTCCAGATTCTCGCAGCGAAATGTGTCGAACCTACACTTTAAAGGAAGAAATACTTGTGAAGTTTGGATACGGGTTAGGTCTGGAATTTTGCGGGTACACTTTCTGCAACTAAAGCGCATTCGCGATTAATACATCGATATCGTACGATAGTTTACAGTCAAGTTCAGTTTAAAACGCGTCTCTCTTATGAACTCCTTATTATCTCTACCATAAGAACGCTTTTTATTGGCTAAAAGCTGTAATCACACATTCCTTTGGCCTGAAATAAATGCCAGCTTAAGCGGATACATATAATAAAATTATAGGTTATTTTCCTCAATACGTGAAAACTGGAAACCTCAATTTCATCGTAATAATCTAATTTATTACAATAATAATGATGCTTCGAATAAAACATCCCTATACCTAAAGTTAATCGACATCTTTATTCAACGAAAGAGACGTAACAATCGCTCAAAGTTTCAAAAAGAAAATAAAAATAAAAGGCACTTTGTACGAGAGCTCCCAGGCACGGAGAACTTACATTAAACTGTGTTTGTAAGCGCCACCTCTACTTCTTTGGGAGTAGAGTGATCCTGAAGAAACCTGGAAAGGAGTGTTTACTCATGCCTTCCAAAAGGAGAAGTTCCGTGAAGCAGTACTCGTTCATATGAACTGCATGAGGGACTAAATAGAAATAGGAATGCAGTCCGTGCACCCCTGCGTCGATTGGGAAGGAATCAGCCCGTTGGCGAAATCAAATAACAAATTACACTGTCGACGGCGGAATACAGTGGCACTACACAGCTAGACGGAGGTGCTCCACACCCACGGCCCAATGTCGTGAGGTAACAACTCTTTAACCATGCCGCAGCTTAGAAATTGAAAAAAAAATGGTTACTAATGTGGAACAATTGAGTTAGGTCTGTTTTATTCGGCAATACAAACGGTTTGAGTAATTACAGTAATGCAGATTTTCTAGGAAACAACAAAACTCGACGTTTGGCAATTGGTTACATGTCTCTTTGCGGAGGTGGTGTTGTTTCATGGATGTTAAAGTTCCAAAATTCTATCGCACTGTCTACCACAGAGACTGAATGTTTTGCAGCTAGTGAAGGTGTAAAAAACTAACATGGTTAAATTATTTACCTAACAAAATTAGCGACAAAAACTTATTTTATTTTGTAGTAGCGCGAGTTACATATCTCCCAAATTAGGATATATATGTAATCAAACAGAATTTTTAAAATCTAAGTTAGATTGTTACAATGTATAAATTGAAGTACTTATTTGAAAAAGGATAATGAAAGTTTACAAGCCAGACATGAGAACGGAAACAGACATTGTATTCCAGACGCAACATGATGCTGCAGGTGCAAGTCACAGTAGGTTATAAGACAGCAATTATTAGAATTAAGATTACTAAGAAGTAATACATTGTATTGTATACAGAAATAAGCAGACATAAGCTCTGCAGTTCCCATAAGCAATGTGAGAGGCAAGGATAACATAAATACCTTCGAGAGCCCAAGATGGCCAGTCAGTCTAAAGCTTCACAACTTCAACATTGTTGGTAATTCAGCTACTCACCGTAATTTTAGTTTATTTAACATAGTGAAAGTCAACTTAGAATTATTTTGATTTCCACACGTTGCTGCATATAACGTACTTGTAAATTACAAATTAATATTGTAATTCTGATTAAAATAAATTTGATAGAAACGTTTTTTTGGAGAAGCTTTTTAAAAAGCCGCTCCAAGAGGCTCAAAACCTACCTCGCGAGTGCTATAAAACTAACAAAAATCCACATTTTTGCAAACGCTTGAAACATATCAAAATTCATCACTACTACGTTCACGAACGATATCAAGTTGGCAATATTGCAGATGAATACGTTACCACTGAAGATCAACTTGCAGATGTTATGAAAAAACCGCTCAATGCTAGTCGGTAGCTAAAAGTACATAATTTAATTGGAATACAAAATAGGAACTGTTAATTTTTATTGTCATTTATGTACAAGTTATAGTTTTGAAGGTGGTGTAGAAGTTAGAAACTACCCTGTACATTATAAAGATGTGCTCCTCTGCACTAACTATACTAGATTGTAAATATTGTATCGAATAATCTAGCAACAAATAAAAAAACTCCTGTCACAAACAAACCTTAAAATATAATAAGGAGTATTATATTTTTTAGGTCGATTTATTAACCCAAAATACATGTTATCTTTTTTTGTTTCTTTAGCATACTTTGTTACACTTTCGGACAATTGTTATACTATGTACAATTGTTATACTCGCGATAACTACACGTCATTGTCATAATTTAACGCATAATTACGCGGCAAATTTATCCGCCATATTATAACTGAAACCGACCACGTTTTTAGGGTGATGCAACCGCTTTTTAAGTCAATTTGCAAGCACAATTTAAATCAAAACAAATTACTTACATGGCGGCATCTCGTAAATTTGTCTCAGGGTCCCACGATAATTTTGCAGGTTGGGTTCAGTTCACGCCATGTTGAATCAAATTACATCCGTCTTTCCTGTGACTTCTGTCCTCGTACAGGAATGACAGGAATTAAGTAACAGGTACACAAAGGCAAAAGTAGAAGGAACCTGCATCCCTAAAAAAAAAGACACACGACACAGATAGATGTTGCTTCGTCGAGGGCTCGTAACTTAATGGCGTCTTTTTACACCACGCGCGCACTCCGTATCCTTTTACGCAGACGCGGCTGCCAGGGACGATGGAAGTTGACGTATTTATTTAAAAATATACGCGGGAATTTATTTATAAATTAAATCTATCGCAATATATGCCGGTTGGCATGAAACAACTTTCAAGTCGGTAAAGTATACTTACCGATGAAAACTGGATGGAACAGGGGTCATCAGGTTGTACTATGTGTTGATTTGCTTGAATACTTTTTACTGATTTATCATCCGCCATTTCCAATATTTCGTTGTAGTTGTAGGTTCCTCTGAAAATTACAATACTTTAGCCTAATTAAAAAATGATGAAAAAACGCTATCTAGGTCAATTAGGGTAAAATTGTAATTCTTAATAGTTTATAAGAGCGTGAGTTTTTATTAAGAACACTCGGTGTATAGAACTACGTATTATATTAGTTAAGTTGATGGATATTTTACTCATGTCATTTATGCATTATCAGGTAAAATTTTTAATGAAAGAGCTATTTATTTCACGGAAAAGTTGCGTTAATTTTACTATAAGTATTGCAGGGAAAAGTCATGTAATTTTTTGTTATTCCATTCATTAATAGCTAGCATTTGCATGATAGGCAAGGGTTTTAAAATAAATTCTCTATTTATAAAAGAAACATTTGGGATAGATTGTAGCATTTTAGTTTTCCAATGCTATTTATTAGCGAATTCTATAAAAAAACCATCCAAAGAAAAGAAAACGGAAAAAATTAAAATTTTCCAATAGTTAATTTCCTTTCCCTGTATTTCATTAGCACATAAAAGAAAGAAGCCTTTATTAATTATGCAATTAAATACTGTGTATTTTATTTATTGCAGAGTGTAAAAAGATTTTGGAATATAAACTTAAAAGCCCAATGTTTAAATTAATTTGTTTCAGCCGTGTGTATAAAAAAATTACTCTTGAGAGATACCTTGTGGAAATAATTACTCTATACGAGTTTCATTTTAAAATATGCGCGAGTTGCATATCCCCCAATTAATGTGTATATAAATTTAAATGTAATTATTATGTCTTAAAAAATAGAATGTTGCATTGTATAATTGAAAGTAGTAATATAAAAGATTAACAAAAGTTCATGTCAGACAGGAGAACGGAAGCAAAAATTTTATATTCCAGACGCAACCTGATACTTCAAGTGCAGGACACAATGAACTGCAATAAAAGTAGACTTAAGAAGTAAGGCACTGTATGTTATCAAGAAATAGCACAATGATGTGAGAGCAGGGATTACATAAATACCTTGAGAAGCCCCTGATGGCCAGTCAGTCTCAAACTTCATGACTTTAACATTGTTGGTGGTTCAAGCTACTCACCATAATTTTTAATTATTAATTTTTGATTATTAACTTCAAATATTTTGTCAATTTCAATTAGTTTAGTGAATATAAACGTTTAAGTTGATTGTAACAGAAATAAGTCAATTTTTAGTAATTGTATAATTAAGAATAAAATTGATAGAAGAGCTTTTTTGGAAATAAATGTTTTTTAAAGAAGCTTCCAAAGGCCCAAATCCTATCTGGCGCAGTCGGAACGGATTTCAGAAGCGCATTAGCAATTCCAAAATCGAACAACTGGTGAACGTAAATTTTAATTCTTTACTGGAAGCAAAAACCAAACAATTGGGACGAAGTACAGAATCGACCGAATTCAATAAAAAAGGAAGGTTGATGGAACTTGCAATCAAATTATTGTGAGTACCTACAGTTCATTTTCCTAACCATTTCCAATTGCATATTGATATTAGTAAATAATATTGAAACAATAGAATTTATATTTTATGTATAATTTATTATCACAATTTATTATTACAGAAAGAAATTAATTCAGCAAAAATCTGAACTTGAATATAACAAAGGTTTATAATTATACACATTTTATGTACAATTTATTATTGCAACAATTATTTTATGAAACAATTATTCAGCAAAAGTCTGAAATTGATGTAATTATAGTAGAGGTTTATAATTACATACAATACACGTAACAATAAGTAATTTTTTAAATAACTTTAGTACAAACTCGACTGAAGTAACTGAGAATAAAATTTATAAAGATGAATTCTAAAATTTAAAACTATATTTAGACTCGATACCAACGTATGATGGTAATCAAGGGCTTTTAGGTATTTTTATTACTGCTTGTGAGACATTCCTGAAATCTTTTTACTAACAAAAAGACGTTGACCGAAATTAATGGCTATTACGCTTAATCATATGTAAATTAACAGGTAGAGCTTTGAACCTTATTGCAAGTCGCGATGACCTGACAGATTGGGACGATTACAAGAGAGTATTGATTGTGTATTTTGGCGACCAAAGGAATATAAAATGTCTTATTAGGGACTTATTAAACCTACGAATGGAAACTAATCAATCACCATACCAATTTGATATGCGATGTCAAGACGTGCGAAGTTTAATCCTAACCAAATTAAAACTCGAAGCACCCGATCAAAGCATACGTTTAATAAAAACTAAAATGTACAATGAGATGACTTTAGACACTTATATAAACGTGCTACCCTATCGAATAGGTTATTTGTTGTGTGCTGCTCCGTAATTTCTTATAGGCGTATTACTATATACCGGTAATTTGGATTTCTTTGTTAGTGCATTTGTGTCCATTATTTGCTAATAATCTGAATCCTATTTTTATTGTGGCGATCAAACTAGTTAAATTTTACAAATTGCAACGATCGTCCATGATGAAAAAAACCCGTTTTACATCTAGTTCTGAGAGTGGTAAGGATGAAGGATTTGAAGCTATAAACAAGTGCAACAATTAAGTTCAAGGTGACGAGAACGAGACAGGTACGTTAAGAGATATTTTGCTGCATTTACGTACTATTAAAGCAGATATAAACAAACTTACGCTAAATGTTTCAGAAATGAATGAAACGATTTCCTTGAAATTGAATGAATTATCTTCTAATCTCAATTCCCACAATACTAAATGTGGTTCCTATTCAAACTGGAAAATAGAATTGATTTTCTAGAGCACATGAATAAGCGCAATAATTTATGGTTGTTTGGTGTTGGTAAAACAGCTCGCGAGTCTATTGAAAACATTGCTCTGCCTGTATTAAATGAGCACCTTAAACTGGGTTCTCATCGTGCGGGCAACCCCTCAGTAAAGAAAAAATTCGAGGTATTATTATCAAATTTGCTAGTTATAGAGTACGCGCAATGGTTTTTCATCATCATTAGGTCTTCAGTACTGGAACTGGTTAGACGCGTACTCTCATTGTTTCCTATTCTGAACTAACCTAGTCATTTCCCTGAAATTCCCACAGTCTGCATCTTTCACTAACTGCGTGTATTAGACTCATCTAAACCTACCTCTACCCCTTTTTTTCCCATCTCTGCTTGTATATATCCCACACTATTCCCAAAAAATGCTTTAGAATATATTCTGTCATTCTATTTTAATTCTATTGTTTTCCAAATATGATTTTAAGAATTTTCTCATTGTTTCTATGTTTGTTGTCTTCGAACATAGCAGCTGCTCTTTCTTGTTAGAGGCAGTTCGGTTCCCCTTCTATTATTTTACAAATATATACCCTATTTCCTCGATATTCAGTGGGATGTGAAGGGGGTTAAGCAACCTGTGACTACTAAGATCCCCCAACTTTTTCCGAATTAATAGTTTTCCAATATATCTTTTCGAACAAGGTTAATCGTCTTGAAACTGGTTGGACGCGTACCTCCACTTATTTATACTTTGATATAGCCTGAAATTTCCACAACCTAGATACAACTCGGTTCCGCTTCTGTTGTTTTATAATTATATGTCCTATTTTATCGAAATACAGTAGTACGCGAAGGGGGTTAAGCAGCCTTTGGCTGCTAAGATCCCCCAACACTTGGACATTTGCCGAATTAATAGTTTTTCAATAAATGCTTTCGCATAATTAACATTAGTTGAGAATATTACAAAACCAATACCTCTAGTTGCTTATAATAATTATCAGGTTTAAGTAAAATTATTTTTTTCGTCATTAGGAACTGGTTGAACGCGTATCTCCATTGATTTCTATTCTGAGCTAGTCTATACATTTCCCTGAAATTCCGACAGCCTACATCTTTAACTATCTGTATTCAATAGTCCAACCTAAGTCTACCTCAACCCCTCTTTTTTTCATATCTCTGCTTCTAATAATTCCGCACTATACTCTCATGCCTTAGTATGTGGCTTATCTAATTATATCTCCTATTTTTTAATGTTTTCCACATATTTCTTTCTTCTCGTACCATTTCTAGCACCTATTTGTCTGTCCATGATATCTTTACCATACGTCTGCAGTACCACATTTCAAAGGCTTCTATTTTTTTCCTGTCCGCTTCCCCTACTGTCCAAGTTTCACAGCCGTACAGTGCTGTGCTCCACACATATGTTTTAAGCAATCTTATCCTTGTTCCTATGTTTGTTGTCTTTGAACACAGTGTAACAATTTTATTTTTGCAGTAAAAAATCTATTCATGAAAGGTACAACGAATGTTAAAACACCTTTATTAACTAAAGTAATAATACGTGTAACAATCAAATTTTTGCATTAATACAGTATCTAGAGTCGTTAGTCTATTTGTTTCGGAGTTCGGTGTATTCCACAGCCACTGGCGCGCGCGTGAGAGGTTTGACAACCCCACTCGGGACCCTCCCACGATAGAAGAACGCGGCAAAAGCACTCGTCGATAGGTAAGAGCTGCGACAGCATGCATTTGAAATTAATGGCGAGTGACCTCCGGGTCGCATTATTTATGTGACACACTTCCTGAGTAACGGTTGGTATTGTATATTCGTTATCATAGTACCTAATTTAACAATTTGTTTAGCGCAACGACAACTTAGAATCTACAATTTAGAAACTCTAACTTATAGACTACGCAATGAAAAATTACATTTGTAACTAAGATTAGACAACGGAAGATTACGCTACAAAAGTTATGCAGCCTTGAATCAATGTAAGAAACCCGCTTCGCTTCAACACCTGTATTTAAAGCATGGAAAGCAAGAATAATTAGCTGCAGATTCCGCACGGCGATGTAGTTTCCATTCCAGCCAAGGACAACAGCCCGGGGTTTGGTTCGTAATAGCTTTAAGATTTCCTCAGTGCTTCCTTCTAAAAGCACGTTATTTCGTTTCGTTTTATAGAAGTACAAATTTGTTATTCAGTTTATCTGTAGCTAAGCTGGTTTTCTCCAGTATCAAATTTAATTTCACTTAGTTTCGTAGATATGTGACTACACGTGGCTTCAACATAAATTAACAGCTGCGGTTACGTCACCTGTTTGTTTGAAATATGCCGTCAACAATTGCACAATTGCAAGCAGATGTTTAGTATTACATTACTACCACCTTTGATAAAATTAGAGAATATCTTTGTGAATATTTTGACTTCAAATCGATTTTAATACTGTTAACTTAAAAAGAAAGTTTTGTATATTTATTTGTAAATGACCTACACAGATCTGATTGGGTTAGAAAACCTTAGTATAACCAGTCACACTGGGTTGTAATATATTTGAGTAAGAATCAAGTTGATAAACTTTACAATAATTCTTCAAGTAATTCAAGTATTCATTTTATTTTATTGCATTAAATTTTATTTACAGAAACAGAAAAATTCTTTCTAGTAAATTTATAATCCACGCTTAAAGTCTTTTATTCTGATCTAGTTTGATCAGACCTGATAAACAAAAAGCAATAAGAGTTCAATTTTTATGGTACCCTTATGTAGGAAACATTCTTTTTGCATTTTTAGGTATATTTGAGGGACGCAAATTGTGTTCCCATTTTCTATGTGACTTAATTATTATTTTTCCTTACAGGAACAGCGTCTTATTCTGTTAAGACAAGTTTTTGTGTCAGCGAAGGCGATATTTTTTTCTTTGGGTCTCCACGTCCGCCCTTAGAAATTTGCCATGCCATTAACATAAATCAATCTGGACTTGGTGGCGCCTGTTTGTTTTAGTTTGAGTGTGACCCCCTACAGATTTCGACTTACCCCCCCATTGCTCATAGCTCTACCCAAGGAATAGACCCCTAGTTACGTCGGAAGACTTTGTTTTGCAGACACCTAACTTGGAGCATGGTGATTATAAAGTAGTGTCGGCCAGAAGTTTAGAAAAACGTTTCACTAGCGCCCATGCGTGAGGCTAGCGGAGCCAATTAGAGAGAAAAAAAATAGCTACAACAGTAGTTGTTTTTTCTTGTTAAATGTAGCACGATCGAACTTGGTTGAGCTTGGTCCTCTCAGGGCGCGTATTGTAATCAGCGTTAACCTTGTGGTTTTTACTGTCTTGTGTGTATCGTTATTTATAGTGCGTGTGCTCTAGGTGTTTGTTTTCCAAGTGGTCTGTGTCGTCTGCTGTGCTGTTACAGGTGGTTGATAGGGTGAGTAGCTTCCCTGATCTTCTTCTTGGTCGCTCTTCAGCTATACGGTATCCAAATCCTGGATCCACCGGGCTGTAGTTTTTTACCCATAGGATGACTATTCGCCACAAGCCGCTCCATCGTCAGGTAGCTCGTAGAACAGAACTGACGGTTGTGCATTTTCAACGATTTCGCTTGGCGCCCCGCATAGCTGGAAAACTTTCTCGTATTATCACTTTTCCGCTACTCACCTTGTTTCGCCCGAAGGTAATGGTAGGTAGATGTCGATTTCACAAAGCCTGCTGTCCCTAGTACGACCTTGTGCTAATCTTTGTTTTATATCTTTTGCGCTCTTCCCATCTTGCGTTATTTGGTTTCCTAGGTAGCAGAAATCCTTAACTTCTTGTAAGTTCTCGTTACTTATTTGTATTCTTGTTTTTTATTTATTTTCCCATCCTTTGCATTCTATTGCTTTAGTTTCTATTTCATTAAGAGCTGCTTCTAACTCTTCCTTGCTAGACGCTAATACCAATATATCATCTGCAAATCTAAGCATATCAATCTTTTGTTCCTGCATAATAATTCCAAATGTCTTCTTGCATTTGACAGTATTCATTGCCTCTTCAATGTACAATTTAAAAATTAATAGAGATAGGGAACCCCCCTGTCTCACACCTTGCCTAATATTTACTTCTCTACGTTACTGCTCTAATTCTATTACAGCTGTTTGCTCTTTGTATTGTTGACTATATCAAAGTGCACGAGCTGAACATAGAACAAACTAAAGAACCCCGAGAATTTCCAACTAATTTTTTGTGCTACCAAAAATCAGCACGCGCATTGGCCAAACAAAATTTGAATATTCTTTTACACTTGAAAATTGATGTACACAATTTCATTGGATAAAGACATCATTAACGTTTTTCAACACAGGCAGCATAGGAAATGAAAATGTATAAATCAATTACAAATTCCCCGAAAGACATTCGTTGGTGTTCCCCATAGCCAAAGAATCAACTTGCAGTGCTCATACCTCAGTGAGCAGTGCTCTCTAAGTCTGCTTATTCCAGTGACGCTGTTTGCCGCCGTACTTGTCATAGTCAATAGTGAATTAAGCTACGTAGGGCAGTAAGTTCCGTTCTGTCCACTAGGCCAGCAGGAAGCAAGCACAGAACGCACTCGGAATTGCCTTTCGACCAGCCATAGCACCTCCGAGGCTCCTGTCGCCTTTGCCACTATCGCCAAACCATCTTTGGCTTCTGCAAGTGCGGCGGCAAGAACTGGTTCAAACCGCTCCCACGACCACGACGTCCCGAGAGATCGTTTATTGTAATGACGTCGCTTGCGTCTATCAGCTCTACTTCCGAGACAGCATCCCCGTAGAATTCAACGGCGACGCACTTGGCGAGGTCTAAGGCATCACTACTACGACGCATTCCGAAGAGTTCCGCAGACCGCCGTAGACTTCCGAACTCTTTAACACTATATATGTTCAATTTATAATTGTTATTCTCATATTATAATTCTTATATTTACACGTTGCCCTCACAAGTAAATTTCGAAGCCTTCCAAAGACATCTGGAACTCTTAAAACTGTATATATTTTTCAACTATCGTTATTCAAGTTTCTACTCAGTCTCACAAGTAAATTCCGAAGCCTTCCGAAAAGTTCCGAAAACCGCTGAAGACGTCTGGACCTCTTAAAGCTGTATATATTTTCAACTATCATTATTCAAGTGCCTGCTCAGCCTTAGAAGTAAGTTCCGAAGCCATCCAAAGAGTTCCGAAAAGTACCGAAGACTTCTGAACCTCTTTATATATATATATATATTATATATATATATTGCCGTGTATCTTTGTTAAACTTAGTATTTTCTCAAAAAACATTCGAGCCCCAACGTTGGGCCGTCATAAGATATGGCGTGTATCTCGGGTAAAATCCTCTCACCAACAAAAATATATTTTCGAAAATTTTATTAACTTTTCAAAACTAAAACTCGAAAATAGAAAAAATTTTCAAAAATTAAATAATTCAAAAAAAATATTTCTTACCCGTTTTCCTCTCTTCCTCGGTTGAATGGCCTTCTTCAACTGCTTCCGGCTAGCTCAGTTGGACCTCCTTTTGGATATCTATATTCACTCTCATATTCCATCATTCACGCACATTCCCAATAAAACCACAAAATACAACCAACATACAATCTTTTATTTATTACTATTTACAAATGAAATTCAATATTGTCCATATTTCATTGATCACATTACACTTCAGTAAACCCTATTTTGTAATGTCCTATAATTTATTTTTTTATTTTAAATTAACAGACACATAAAATGTACCCGGAGTAAATGGGCCTTGAATAATACCTTCTTTAAAATTCTTTCTTTATAATTTATTTTTAACCTAAGTAAACTCTGGAGTATGGTGATCTCATGATAACCCAGTTAATTATGCATACTGTATGCCCTTCTACTTTGCATACTCTTACAACAAATTAAAAAACAAAGCCATGTACTCTTCACAAAAATTTCACGTTCTGATGGAACGTTAAAAAGCTTTCTAGACACCTTCAAATTTCTAGTTAAATACCATAATAAAGTTATTTACACGTATTATGTTCAATACGCAAATAATCCACGACACCTTCAGAATCACTCTCATACGTCGCCCAATATTCACAGTTTATAAGAATCACAATTTCAAATCGTTACCTGGAAATTTCTAGACTATCTCCGCTCCGTGGACGATGCCATGTTTTATTCTCTGCTTTGCGGGCTGTTTGTAGCTATTACTAGAAGAACTCCATGTACGTTGAACTGCTAGCGCTGCCTCCACGGTGTACCCAATTTCCAAATCCAACTCAATTATACGTCTTTCACAATTATTGACTGTAATCTACGTTACTTAACGTCCCGACACGAGTTGGTTAAAAATTATAGGTGATACCTCAATTAAAAAATGTAATCTCGGCACACTAACCGCGTACTAATTAATAGGCTACCACCATGCAATATAATTTCATACGTCGTTTGGAGCGATCGAAATATTAAGGCCTTCACCACCTCTTCCAAAAACATTTATACACTTAGGCTGCCACCTCCTGGCCGCGTTTCATTCGAAATCCCCCGTCTACAACAACACTTTCTTAAAATTTCGAGCTCAACCGTTTTCTAAGTCCGCGAATTTCAGCGCGTCCTTATGATATTCTCTGAAAATTAATCTACACTATGCTCGTATCTGTTTCACGTCTAACTAACAATATCGACCAATTGTATATTTACTGACGTCCTATAAATCCCTCCTATACTACCGTTGTCTCATGCATATGCGTTTTCTACGTCTCTTTCTAACCTGATCTGAGTGGTAGAAAATCGAAATTCTTGACCATCTGCTATCTAAACCCACGTGGACTTCAACGTGCTTTAAATCACCCGTCGTTAGTTTTTACTACGAATAGATGCGACGGTTCACTGATATTCTCTGAACTTGTAGCTTTATCTTTAAAAATTACGTAGAAGCTGACATTTACAAAACACGCAGGTGTTTAATTAACTGACGTTTTAACACAACACTTCTACGAGTTGAAGTTCGACGTATTTCTACCCCACCGATATATTTGTTTGTTAGCAACGCGTGTGACCTTGGTATTATTCGATTTTTTACACGCTTTTATGCATATTATACGTCAATAATCGTTCAATTCAAATCAATTAAATTAATAAATTAATGACATTGGCTTCTACCATTTATACTTTGCAAACCTATTAAATTTTAATTAAAAATTTAAAATTTTGTTAATATCTGTTACTTAAAAATGAACTAACTGGAATAAATTTCGCAAGTAAATTTTGGTTGTTCCTTTATACAGGGTGTTTTAAAATTGCTTTTTTATATCTATTTTTAACCCTTTAAAACCACTATAATATATATTGCAGTGGATTTCTTTGAATACCTTCGAGCTCTACGAATTGGGCACCATAATAATTGCTATGGAAGTCTTATATTGAACCCCAGCGTTGGGCCGTCATAAATATTGCTGTGAATTTCTCTGGATTATGCTCCTGCGAAAGTTACATAAACATTTTTCTAAAAAATAAAAAAAAAATTTCAATCTCTGGAACGCCCCCCCTTTATTTCAGCATACCACGGCTAGCTCTAAAATCTGCTTCTTCATAGATACTTACCATCCTAAGTTCGCTCTTTCTCACATATACTTCCAAATAAAATTACCACTCAAATATTGCAACGAAACATACAACCTTTTATTCATACTTTTTAAAATTTTCCATGACCAAGTAAATATTTACACATTCGGATATATAGCTTCATAAAATATTACAATCACAATCATTAAATCCTTTTAAAATTTCATGCCTTTAATTTATTTTGACAGTTTTTGTTTTATATGAGTAGATGGGCTCGTCTCGGAACCCTAAATTGACTTTTACTCTGGTCTATGGTAAGCTCAGTATAAACCCAGTTACTCTAAATGGATGCATAAATCGCATCTTTGTTTTTAACAACCCTAAAGACCCGATTACTCTTTACATTGAATTTTTATGTCATTTATTTACGCCTTTAAATAATCAATACAAACTATCTTTTACATATGCCCTTCAAATGAGTTTTTATGTTCATCAAATATACACCCAATGTCTCAAATCACTCTAGCACAAAATAACAGCACAAAACGTTCAAGCAATAGCAATAGAAATTAATTTCGTTACCTGGAGTAAGCTTTTTCCATCATCACCTCTGAAGATGTTGTCCAAAGAAACCTCGTCGTTGCTTCATACACCTCTCTGCTATTTGTATATTAAACCCATTTCCAATCGCTATCCAAGTCTCTGCAGACGCCTTCAATGTTTCTACCTAGATAATTGTCCAAACCAAGCTAATCACTTTCCACATCTACCAAACACCAAGCATCCTCGTTCCAACAATATATCAGAACGCTTACCTTAGTAACATCCTTCCGTTAGTTCTTTGAATGTAAGTACAACACCTTCTACAATATAGCACCCACTTGTGCAATTCACACTATTATTTAACCTTCGACGGACTGTACTAACACCGTTTCAAAATTTTACATTTGAATGTTACAGTAAAAGCTAAGCGAAGTCAACGAAATAAGCGAAGTAAGAGAGCTTTACTGCGTCTCCTAGTGTATTTATATCCGTCGATACACACCTTCTGCCCCTATTTCAGTCAACTGTAATTAATTCTAAAAATTTTACGCGTAGCGAACTTGTAAAACTGAGAATTCTCACCCCATCGTCGCTTTAGTCCGAAAACTGGTCAACAAAATACAACGGTCGCGAGCTTTTTTAAAATTTCTAGCGCTCAGCCAATCACACACATTTCTTCCATTCTTATGTCCAGCCTTCAACTATGTTACCCTCGTCTAACACATATTTGTTGTCTCTTTTACAATCCCACTGAAGCAACAGAAAATCGATATTGTGGTTGACCTCCAAACTTGTCGCGTACTTTAAACGAGTATTTTACCCAACGTGTGATCTTTGTCTGCTTTACGCTATCGATATTCCGTCTCAATTTGCTTTTAAACCACCTGTTGCTTTCGTAGCTTTTGGCATCGACCGTTAACTAAATTTCTACAGAATTCTGTTCCAACGTTCATTCATGTTCTTTGAACTTGTTTAGTTTTCTGTCAGGCTTTTCTATTAAGCAACTATCCGTTTGAAATCGTATTCTCCAAGTTGTTCAACTTATAGAATTTCTTAGGATTTGTATTCAACGAACGCTTGTTTAGTTAAATGAAAAATATGCGTTAACATTATTGATTTTATATACCCAAAAGCACTCTTTATTATTTGATGTACTTGATTTACAACTTTTAAAATATTAAGGTTCATTACATTTGTATCTTTGAGTTTTTACGTACTCCAAAGCTTCTACACGTTATGCAAATTTAACATTCCGATTTATAAATACAAAAGTAAAGTATACTATTACCCGTCCGTTTTAATGTCAAAACTAATTAATTTGGCGCGTAAATAAATTATTCCTATTTCCTATATACACGGTTGTTACAAACTTATTTTCCTGAACTATCTGTCCTTCTTAACCTATAATTTCCACGACAATATATATATATATATATATATATATATATATACAGTGCTTCTCAAAAGTAACGGATATATTCGATTAAACGATTATTGATAATTTCTGAGTAAAAAGCTCTGACACGTCAATTTTTATTTTTAATTTGTCATTTAATTATGTAATTTTTAACCCCCACCCTTCAACCCCTAAGCGCTAGCATCCCCTACTTAAAAATTTTAAATAGCAATGTACCCCTTGTGATACCTCAATTAATAGCATTTTTCATGCAGAAATCAAATTTTACAAAATATTCTAAATCGGTTGATAAATAACTGTTTTATTCAATAAAAACTTATTCACCTAAAGTGCCAATTATCGGGTATGCCTTGACAAACACAATGTTTGTATAGTGTCAAATAAGTTTAGTGAAAGTACGTTAGTTAAGTGCGTGTTGCTTGTTTAATAATAAGTCAGCAAAAATGAGACTTAACGAAGCCGAAAGGATTGAAATTTTAATGATGATTGGCTTTGAAGATAGAATTCTAACGCAAAAAGAAGTTCGAATTTTATTCAATGAAATTCATCCCGACCTCCCCCCTATCTCGCAATCAACGATAAGCCGAATTGAAAATAAATTTCGGAATATTGGACACGTACGAGATAAATCTAAAGATGGACGTCCATCAGCTTTAGATGAAGATTCAGAATTGGATGTCTTGCTATTTGTGCAGGAAAATTCACATTCAAGCGTTCCGTGAGTCACTTCACAGTTAAATGCATCAAAAAGTGCAGTTCACATATCTAGACCTATATACCCTTCTTAACCTATAATTTCCACGACAGTATATATTCATTCAAGAAGTACTTAAATTCTTACTTGGTTCCACAAGTAACCAGGAAGCCCTCCGAAGAGTTCCAAAGATTACCGAAAACTTCCGATCTGGTTTAAACTGTTAAATCATTCAATTTTAACTATTTAACTTTTATTTTTCTATATTTATGAAACTTATAATTGTTTTTGCTTATACATATTAAACAAATAATCAAGCCAAGCCTACATACTTTCAGACGCCGCCCACCCGAACGACTACAACTGGCGTCCAACGTAAATGAGCCGTCTTCACAGAAGATTTTGCAAAACAGCGGCCTTGCAAGAACCATCAACATGCCCAAAAGAGAAGTCAAACAACATCAAACGTCCAGTCGGACACCAACCAGCCGCCTCCAACCCAGGAGGCCACACAACCACCAACAGATCTGGGACTGCAACAACCCAGTGACGCTCAACAAACACAACCAACCAGCAAAATGGTCACAATCAAAGCGCTAGTAGAAGACCTTTACCACGTCGCCACAGCGAACTCCGAAGAAAAAAACCTATATTCTCTGGCACCCTTCTAGAGGATCCCGCAGAATTTCTTTAACAGATAGAAACGATGGATGCGGATGTACCTACACCGGCCTCTCAACTCCGTGGCCAAGCAGCTTCATGGTGGGAAGCATACGCGATGTTCCAACCCAGCTACAGCGAATTCAAAATGTTCTTTCTGAACAAGCACAACAGTCCAACTATTAGAGCCAAAATAAACTCCAAAGGAGAAAATTGTTGAAAGCATATGTGTGGAGCACAGCGCAGTACGTCTATGAAATAGGAGCAGTAGGAGAAGCAGACAGAAAAACGGTAGAAATCTTTTGGAATGTTGTGCTTCAGATATATGAGGATGATAGCATGGACAGACAAAGTTAAGAACAAAGAGGTTATAGAAATAGTAGGGGAATAAAGAGATCTGTGGAAAACAAAAAAATAAAAGAAATAGAAGGGCATGATACTTTTTAAGGTATTTATGGGAAATAGTACGGGATATATTAAAGCAGAGGAAAAAAGAGGTAGAGGTAGACCTAGATCAGACTATTGCACGCAGATAGTAAAAGATGCACACTGGAAATTTCAGCGAAATGTGTAGGTTAGCGCAGAATAGGGTACGCATCTAACCAGTTCCTGGGCTGAAGACCTAATGATGATGAGTTTTTATGTCTAGTAAACAAGTTTTTATGTCCGGTAACAAGTGTCAAGTCTTTAACAGGAATATGGAGAATATGAGCAGCGACTCATTCAAATTCTATTATTAATTTTTCACAATACTTCTATTGCCGTTTCTGACGTCAGACTTCGCTTGTTATATACACCACCCACGTGTTAATTCGGTTAGATATAACTCTGTAGTTGTTGCGTACGTCCCATCAGTAAATCCCCCTTTTAAAATTTTTCACTTTAACTAACAGCTTGTATTGCTACGAATAGGTACTTACCCTAAAGAATTGTTTGATATTACTATAACACTTCTAAGCGATGGAATTTCTGGACAGTTCAATTTGTTGGGTTTGCTGCTTTTTAGTTCTGGAAAAATATTGCTAAGTATGTCGTAGTAATTAATATTCTTAGCATGCTCTGGACAAACAATTGCTTTTATCCCCACTTTATTAATTGAGTATTTTATTTCAGGAGCTTCATACACTGGATTAAGGGGAACCTACAAAAATACACAATTTGGTTAATTCTTATTGCATATATTAATCCTAACCAAAATTAACCCAGCACGTGCGGCTGCCAACTTAGTAACAACCCATTCTATTATGCTAGGTGCCCATAACCCAATTCGATCTAATTTTTCCAATCCAAGAAGTTGAAATCCTGCAGCTAGTTTGTCTGCTTGTACTAACAACTCCCCGTATGTTATCTTCTGCTTTTGATGTCTTGAAATTATTGCTACGGTGTCCGGATGCTTTTTGCTAGTTTGTTCCAATAAGGATCCCATGGTTATTGCTTTTAAAGGTTCTTCGCCGATGTGATGAATGTAACTTAGACGAGAGAATTTTATCTGAAATCTAAGAAAATAAATAAGTGTACAAGAAACTCGATCATGTATAATGAGCTATTAACTTTACGAAAAACGCAATAATGTCAGTGTCGCCATTTTTAAAGACATTGTACTCAATTTTGTTTATTTGCAGGAGTGTCTAGTATTTTGTTTTATCTTGCATACTGCAATGGGACAGGGTTGGGATATTGTCGTTACGTGCAGTTTTTACACTTGAATATTTATTAACACTTTTGACCGCCTTCTCAAATTTAGACGATCGTTTATCCATCATCCTGTAGGATTTTATTAAAGTATGTAGTAATTTAAAAATGCGTCAATCTATTTTATTTTGACGTAGTGTTTAAATGTGGCATTCGACTATCAGTAACATTTGTTTTCGGAAATATTACATTAAGTTACGTACGTGATTTCGGCAAGGTTATTTCTAGCTCGCTTATCGTTACTCTGTATCTAATATAAATTATTAGTTGGTATATTACGTTTCTATAATGTTTATTACGATGAACCCTCCCAATAAACCCACGGGCAAGTAACTATAGTTATAAAACACTTATCCCGACATTTAAATAGGCGTGCACGCCTTTCTCTGGGGCGGTTCTGTGCTGCTGCCCTTGTTGTTGATTGCTGCTTCTACCGATAGTGCCTCGCTGAACGATATGATAGGATGAAAGGGTGGGAACGAATATAAAGCACTCACAACAACACCACCAGGTAGGCGGTGCAGTAATCGTTACTCCACGGAAGTCGATACGATAATCCTCAAGCTATGCGTCGTTTCCCGCCCTAAACGTCTCTTTCCTCCAACCGAAATTGATGCACTTTCGTTTACGTTCATGGGAAAATGAACTTCTTCTCACGTACAAAGCCTTATATCAGCGCTTACGATTGCAAAGATAAACGAATGACGTCAATGCCCGTGTGAACACTAATAATCCATGGTTTTTACGGTATCAACAAAGATTGCAGTATCTAGCGGGAATTTTTCCACGCTGAATTCTAAAAGAAATCTCTAACACCAAATGAATAAACCTATACTTGGGAGCTTACACAATAAAGCGTAACATGTTATGCTGAAAGTGAAGCAACTTTTTCTGCACGTTGTCCGTAATTGCACAAGTTTGATGTGTATTCGTGTTGTTTGAGAACGCTACGATCGGTTGTTGTACGAAATCGGACGTTAATTTGGTTTTCCCCATTATTGATTGTAGTTCCGTTGATGAGAATGAACCATAAATTGGTTGTACGGCATATATATCAAATAATACCTTTTAAGAAACAGTTAGTTTCGTTTGTGTAAAATTAGAAATATGCTATATCCTTTAATAAGGAGAATACAATTTGTGGAATGTTTTTAATAAAACAGTAACGTAATATCGGAAGCATCATCGGATTATTGGATTTGTTTTCCTGCCGCACCTTCACAAATGTCATTGGTATTCTTAATTTAGATAGATCCCAATTTTTTTGTTGTTTACAATTCAGAACATTTAACTAGGCAATTCTATCTATAATTAAACACTTAACACATCCTCATTGAAGATAAATAAATCCGTATGATAATATTTTTATATTCAATCAGTGGTCCTAAAATGATTTTTGCTCCATTTAGAGTCCCTACTGTATAATCTGTTTATAAACGAAAGCTACAATGAATTTTGTCAATTTCTATATTATAATGTAAAATGTCCTGAACAGAATAATTCTCGAGAATCGAATTAACAGTATGAGGTGTCAGGTGATCTAGCTGATGTCGACTACAAAAAGTTGTTTGCCACAACCGTAAATTATCAGTATCTTCAAAACCACGCTTTGACTAGCTTAAAACAGGAACGTCATGCAAACTTTAAGACTTCGTGTTTCTTCTCTGCATCGTTTTGTTGATTTCCCTCATGGAAAATTGAATCAGGATTTTCTTTTGTAAATTTTTTAAGGTTACTCATTGCACAATTTGAGATGTTGTCAAACTGTAAGACTTTGTGTTTCTTCTCTGCATCGTCCCTATAAATTTGATAAAATTGAAGTATAAATCGTTCAGTGTTTTGTCGTTAATGATATCTAAGTGTTAATTAATTTACCAACTCTTGTAGTTAAAGGTCCACAGGTGTAACTTATTTATATTGGGCTCCAATCCCATACACTTTAATATATACAAAGTAAAAAAGAATTAATGGCAAGTGACTCAAATTCAGCCACGAGGACATCCTGTCGACACGTTTCGCCCTAGTTGGGGTTAATCAGGACAGGAGTAGCAAGAATGTAATATTCAATACAGACACTTTATGGGAAGTACAACATCACCTAGCTCACAATTTGATCTTCGTGTCGTTTCACCTGACGGCGCAGGTTTTAGAAACAGTCGGCACGGAGGAGATACGGCTTAACTGTTTTTTTCCATATCCAAAAGTTATAATTTAAAAGATAAGTAAGTTTAATAAGTTTTAAATTAATACAAAATAAAAAAGCCACGAGGGCATCCCGTCGACGCGTTTCGCTCTAATTGGGGCTCATCAGGACAGAAGTAGCAAAGCTGTAATATTTAATACAGTCACATTATGCACAGCATCACCTAGCTCACAATTTGTGTCTTTGTGTAGTTTCACCTGACGTCGCAGGTTTTACTTTGTATTAATTTAATACTCATCAAACTTATTTATCTTTTAAATTAAAACTTTTGGTTAAGCCGTATCTCCTCCGTGCCGACTGTTGCTCTGAGCCAATTTCCCCACAGCTGATCGCTCCTTCCAAATCATCGCTTACCACTGCATTAAAATCTCTTGTAATTATTAAATTCTCATGATCTTTTACGACTCTTTATATTACTTCGGTATCTTTGTAAGTCTCTTTTACCTCTTCTTCACTGTAGCCATGTAAACTTGTGTTAATACTGTATTTACCGGTTTAGATTTTAATCTAACTATGGGTACTCTTTCGTTTCTTTGTAAGTAGATTTCTACGCAATGCTCTATCGTTTTCCGCACAACTATTCCTTCACTTGCATTTCCTTCCTCCAATTCTGTATGAAGTACCCTAAATTCTCTTTTCCAAAAATTCCCCGCTTCTGGTCACCAAACTTCGCAAATCCTACTATGTCTAATGCTAACCTATCCATTTTAGTTTTAATATTTTCTAGGTTACCTACTTGCTGGATTTTTTTAACATTCCACGCCCCGAACTCCAAAATGTTTCTGGTTCTTCTTTTAAGCTTAGCTATCACATCCTCCGAAGTAGTCCCCCGAATAGGGGACTATTTTAACTTTACTCTAGAGGACGCTATCATTTTAGTTAATAATTTAAGTACGCTGTGAACTTGGGAGGTAATGTGGCGGTTTCCCGTTGCCTTCTACATCACAGTAGTGTCTTAGAGTACCATACCGACGCTTATCATCTTTGCCACTCTAAGTACCGAAAGAGCTGCTGCCCTCTTTCGAGGACAATGTAGTACCTTCGGGTGGGGCATTAGAAAAATCAAATGTGGTGCCTTTTCTTCGGAGGCCTTCTTAGACTGGTTCCTCGCTAGAGACTACACTGTTTTGGTTAAACCTTTAGCTCACTGAAACATGCAAGTCATTCTACCCGTTCTAATACACTAGAACTTCTTCAAGGTGTAGGTAATTTAGAATGGAGTAACATTTTAGGAGAAATTTTAATTAACGTCCCTTGTGGAAAATTGGATCTGGATTTTCTTTTGTAAATTTTTTAAGGTTACTCATCTTACAATTTGAGATGTTGCGGTGTAGAAATTGAACTTACTTCGCTCAAATCGTTAGTGCTAAGGACGACAACTGTTATTGGTTGAGTACGAATTATACAATAAGGTTTACATTTAATGTCAAAATTTTCTATATAAAACAAATTTAAAGTTACACTATTGTTTAGGTGTGACTATATTACCTAATAATTTTTTACAGCTGCGAAATGCATTTACACCGTGATTAACGGTACGTGATAAAACTGCAGATTCCTTAGGTAAAAATATTGAGATTTGGCCAAACTTAGCACAGTTCAAAAGTTGATAATAACCGAAATACAAGGTGGCAAAGTTTTAATTTGCATTTGGTTTTTTCTTAATAATTCATGAACTGGCTGCAACAATAACAACAACACAAAAACAACCATTTAATAAAAAAACATCTTTCGACAACCATTGTTTAAAATGGTTACCATTCGCTTCAATACAGTTGACAAACCGTTTGCTGAATGGCCGTCTTATGTGAAATAGTAGCTGATCTTCTCGAAACCGGTTCATAGCATTCATAATTTTAGGCCATTGCTCTCGAATATTTACTGCTTATTTATACACAAACAACTTCACATATTCCCATTAACAAACATTAAGTGGATTAAATCTATAGGCATGTAGCAAACGTGAATTAAATAATTAAGACTAAACAGTGTTTCTAAAGTAATGAGGCATTAAATAGTTTTAACATGAAATAGAACGTAACAAATCCCCCCATTCAGCAAAATTATAAGGTTGGGGTAGGAAACAGAAGCAACGGACCAAGCAGTACACTAACAGGACAAACCACAAGAAATTTCGTTTCAGAAAATAAAAGGAAAACCAAAAAAGAAAGAAAAAATATTTTCATCCGACTCGAAGCGCCCATATTTAAGCAAAAGAACGTAGAGGACTGTAGGAAAAGGAACATATAAGGCAGCAATCAACGAAGACAAAGATGGAATGGCCTATCACTGCAAAAGTCGTCAAAGGACGGCTATCTCTAATAAAGAAGCAGTAAAGTTTTCAAACCTCAGGAAAAGAACTGGTTCCTTGCGAAAAAAATTAAAAAGTAAGAAAAGAAACGAGGAAGAAAACCAGCAAAAGCCAAAACGAGACAATAGCATGTCGAGCCTTAAAGAATGCTAGGGAGCGTCACGAACCCTGGAAAAAAATCGATGTACTTCAAGCTGTGGTGACAGATAATCGTATCAAACGAACATTCGAAAAAAAGAATGTCTAGATACACCGAAGAGTCGACTAAGTTGTAGTTTCCGAAGAAAAGAAGAAAGGTCTAGAAAGCACATACCACAGGAAGAGGATCGAAAATTAAATAAAGTAAGTGTGAGAACTGACAGTAAGGAAAACCAGACAAAGTAAAGGGAGAAGAATATGGAACAAAAAGAACAAAGAAGCAAACTAAAATTCAAAGAAACTAGAGAAACAGTACAGGATTCGAACGAAGAAGACAAAAACGAAATCGAGTGTAGTTATGGTTGAGCATGCGTGTGCACGCGCTTAGATCTACGTGTGTGTGTGTTGTGTGTGTGTGTGTGTGTGTGCGTGTGTATATGTGTATGTATGTATGTAGTGCGTGTGTACGCGCGCGAAGAGTGTGTTAAGAAAGTGTGTAGAACCGCTTTAGTTGCCTCTTACGACAAGCAGACCGTACCGTTGGGCTATTCTAATCCGGACTCACTAAGGGATGTGAGTGAAATGAAATCAAAAAACTGGCAAAACACGAAAATTATTTAGAAGCGAGTACAAACTCCATGAATTAAATAATGAAGTAAGGCTAAGCCAGCATAAGAATTTGGGACGCGAGAAATAAGAACTAGGTCTACGACGTTTGTGTCGCCAGAAGAAGAACAAAGCGATATCAGGGATATAAGGATTGTTGGGATAGGCAGGTCTAATATTTTTGACAAGCCAGATGTTCTTGGCACCTGAAGAATCTGTAAGCTCATAGGTCCAAGGAGAAACAACTTTGCTGATAGGGAAAGGATCAAGAAATTTAGAAGAGAGTTTAGCATTAAAATGACGAGAAGCGTCGGGCTGAGCGAAAATACAGCGTCAAACAGAATCGCCTAGTTGAAAAGAAACAGGACGCCGGCGGAGATTATAACGGTTATATGTGTTACGGTAGGCAGTGGAAAGTTTCTTGACGGCATAGGATGGAATATTTTTGAAATATTCGGGATCAGGTGAAAGATGTTCATGATCAAAAATATGCATGTCGTTTACCTTGGACAGTTGTTCGAAATAATCGTCGGAAAGGAATGTTCTCGACGGAACAGGGCAAAGAAGGGAGTATATATGTTTATGTTAGATGTAAAAAACAAGTAACTTGTGTAGCCTAAGGTTGTAAAGAATAAAGTTTTTCAACAAGACGTATTTAATAAAAACGAAAAATCTTTTTCAATTCTTTATTCTCAAATACTGCTATAAGTTTACTTAAAAAAACTGAGTTTTGTAAAAATACACTTGCCAACTTTCTTCTAGTTTATAGGAGCCAGAATAATATGTAAGGGGTAAATTCCTCGTTTGACTGGGGTGTGCTTCAGTCCCCATGGTTAGGCGCCTTCATTATCACGAGTCCCACGCTTTTTATAGGTACTCAGCACGGGCCTGATTTACAATTCCAGTGACCGTTGCCTCCGTGAAACTTACACTGCCACATCTCAATAACATCATATCCTAATTCTTTTAATTTCTCCATTTTAGTCACAATAGCCTCTCGTCTTGTACTCAGTGTTAGGCCCGGATCAGTGTGTAAAGAGTTGTCTCTGCCGTATTTGAAACAATATTACAATTTACTTGGTTATAGTTCTTACACTTAAAGAGTCGATAAAACAGTTTACGAAGTACGTCGATAAATACAGTTACAAAGTCGGTAATACAGTTTAAGAGTTCATAAATACATCGCGCAAGCGCAATGAGAAAAGCGGGCTACGCCTCTGGCGGATGAAAGCGCGAACCTTATACAGATTTTGGGCGCGGTCATCTACCAATGGCGTCACCAATGCATAAATTTAAGTCGTAATTATCGGGAAAATATACATAAATGTCGGACAAAAGATTGCACAATAATTACTCACATGGATATGTCCCTGCGTCAAAGTTGACTTCTATTCCAAGTCCATCAGGGCTCCATCCCGGAGTAATGTAAGATGGTGACTCGTCATCTCGGGTCGTGCAGTCCGATACGCCTCGTTGGCTTCAAATTTATTACCTATGCAGGGATCGGGCAGGAATACTAGGTAAAGTTAGACAAACAAAAGATAATCAAGCATAGGTAAAGCTAACGATACGTTACCAAAAAACGACCACTTCACTCGAAGATCAAAGGCAAAAAGCCCCGTTTTAAGAGCGTCACGGAAAACTTGTCCCCACTCTTTTGTCTTTTACACATCCGCCGAAGTTATTCGTCCAACCCTCTAGCGTCGCACGATCTGCGCAAATGCACTATGACGTTACGGAAGTACACGCCTAGTCTATTAAAATTCCACGCGCCGCGTCTTTTGAAATTATGGCGCGAAACTTCCGTACATCAAAACTAACCTAAATACAATGTTTAAGTGCCAATTGGATTGGCACGTAACAACAATTGGACCAACCATGATAGTAGCAACCGTGAAATTCGAAGACCTGTATTGTTTCAGAACAAAAGCCGTCGACTTTGAGACCGTGTATTATGATTTCTTGTTGTTTGGCAGCATGCATGATGTTAATTTGACGCTGCTTTTTTTCGCACACAAATCACTGAATAGCTATTTTAGACTGGCTATCGCGCCACCTATAGGGACAATCCCAATGGTATTTGGTTTAAGAAAATTGCGTTGATATACCTTATTACATGTTGAAGCAATAGTGCACGCTTTTGTAAATGGACATACGCCACTTGTTTCAAGCACTTGCTGTCTGAATTTTAGACATGGGGTAGTCAAGATTTCCACATCTGAAATACAGTAGTCGACTAGGTCGCGCTGCATCTCAAATCCGTCATTCTTGTGCTCTTGATACCACTTCATAAACGTCTCCCTGACATCTTCGTTCATAGTGTCTGGTTCGTAAAATTCGATGGGAGGCTAAAGTCCCACATAATTTGCGTTTGTGGCGGAGTTAAACAGGTGAGGAAAATACCCTTTCTTAAAACTTTTTCCCAGTCCAAACGCTTATGGAAGTTTGGCTAGAGCCATTGGAAAATAATTAAAGGAGTTCAAAAACTGTACATTTTCCATCGGCATCGATATTATTTTCGTTCCTCTCATGATGACTTCCGACTTTAAATCTGTTTCTATTAATATATAATTTAGACAGAATTGATGATCAAATGCTTGTCCGTTATGAGCAATAACTACCAGGTGTTTGAACTTTTTTCTTGATGCTGAAATATACTTCATAAAATTACTAATGACGTTGTCCCTATATACAATCCGTCTATAACCACATTTCTGACAAAAGTAAAGATGATCTTCATTTAAACACATATCACATCTAGAAGCTAATACGCATAGGTGTTACGTGCCACAATTTGGCACTAGACTTTTTGTTTAGTTTTGATATGCGGGAGTTTCGCGCCTTAAATTTGAAAGGCTTCGCGCGTGTATTTCCGTCACATCAGAAGTGCGTTGGACGAACTTCGCCCCGACGCGTGTGGGGGAAGAAAAAAGTGGGGAAGTTTCCGGGAGACGCTGAAACGTGGCTTTTTGCCTTTGAACTTCGAGTGGAGTGGTCGTGTCTGGTATCGTATCTTTATCTTATTATGTAGATTTTTTTGCCTTTTGATTATTCGTTCCTATAAACCTGATCCTGCCGTTCTCTACATATAGATCATAGAAGATTAATTTGGATACAACCTGGGAGCAGCCCACACCCCACAAATAGCTAGCCGGAGCAGCCACCATCTTTAAATAATTCGGAAGGGGACTCCTAGCAACCCTGAAGGAAGCTATCCTGTGAGACGCCATCTTTAACTTATTCTGTAGGAAGCTGTATCTATTTTTGTAAGTACCTTATTGTTTAAACTTCATTTCTAACATTTTATATATTCCGTCAATTACGCGTAATAATTTGCATATTGTGTGACGTCATTGACAGATGGGCGCGCTAAATTCTGTATTAAAGATCAGCGTTACCAACTGTCGTTGCGTCGCATATACCGCGTCGACGGTTATGTAACAGAAACACGTAAATGTAAGAATTGGCGCCTTCAACGTGGTTTTTAGGTTGTAATATCTCTTTTATGACTATAGAATGTATTAATTACGTATTATTTTATGAACACGTTGAGTAGATTATTATTGGAAGCCGAAATAGACTTTATTATAAAGTACGTATTAACCAAATTTTAGTATTAGATATTAAACGTGAATTTTAAAAATATGACCCAATGATACATTTTCATAATTCCAGAGGCATTTAATTTAAACAGAATTTTTTAATAATACCTATATATTTATTATCATTTTTGAAATGCTTTCACAGATAACAAGAGTGTTAATTTCGATACAAAATGTATTGTATATATTCTTTCAAATTATTTACAATGAGATAGTTCATCATTTTAAACTTTTTAATAGAAAAATGACAATTGGATACATTTCATTAGCATAATACACTTTATTAATTTTATATAGATGCAAAAATTTCACTATACCTATCATTCCGAAATTTTTTACTGAGTATACAGGATTAGTCAGGTTTGAAAAATACAATTACATTAAAATAACTTATTGAGAATGTGTATTAACAATTAATTTTTGTTACAATGTAACTAGAGTTATCAATAATAATTTTACTATAGTTAACAACCTAACTAATCGCATTACTTTCTGAGATAAAAATTGCATTTTCATCAAAATTCAAGAGAAATATTTGTTAAATAACAATACAATTAATAACTTAATATTGAGATTTTATTTAACAATTATCATTTGTTTAAACTGTAATCTTTGAACAGTTTTCAAAATAATTTTACCGGAGAATAACAAATAGATATGATAGCGTATTAAATTAAGAAATTGCCTACTATGCATATAGAAAATACTCAAGAGAAATACCGTTAAATGAAACAATACAATTATAATCTAAAATGTCATATTAATTGTAATTGTTATTATTTTAAACACATTTCGTTAACATTTTATAAAATGCATATCTTTGAAGGAGATTGTTCATAGGTATATGTAGGTTATTTATAGAAAATATAGATATGATTTGGTAATTGGGAGAAAGTTAAGAAATTGCCTACTTGCATCAAGAATATACCAAGAGAAATATCCTGTTAAATGACAACACACTACAATTAATAAACCTAAATGACATTTTAATTGTAATTGTTATTTTTTTCAAAGCCTGCTTGATTTCCTGCTTGAGCATTTTCTATAAAATGCATATTGTTGATCCGGCAGAATTCTGTTGATAGCGTATTAGTGTAGGTTGTTATATCTATAGTGAAAATTATTATTGGATAACTGTAGTTAATTGTTAATCAAAATGTATTAATTGTTTTATAATATTCTCCAATATTAAGTTATTTTTACTTATGTAAATTAAAAATATTCTTAAAATTTGAAGAAAATCAAAAATATCTCAGAAAGTAATGGAATTAGGTATAGGGAATGCTTAACAAAAATAAAAGGACACCTAATGAACTATCCATTGTAGCAATAAAACTGGTGGGGTACTATTTAAAAAAAGTTTTAAAAATTGCATTTTGCGAAACCTGACACACCCTGTATACTGTAAAAAAATTTCAAAAGAATGATAATTACAAATATACTATGGTATATAGTAAAATTTTCTGCATCTTGAAAATTAACATAAGTTGTGTATTAGTGCAGTGACAATGTATCTAATCAGGGTAATTTTTTCTAAAAACAGTTGAATATCTCAAAAATTAAAAGGAATAGACAGATAAATTTTATATCAAATTAAAGCTCTTTTTCTGGGCTTTCCAAAAATGTTATAATATATAAGGTGTTCCATTTAAAAAAATATACGTTTAATATGCCCTGGAATTATGTAACACCCTGTATGCTTCCAAATATTTTTAAAATGTGCACTTTAGGCATGCCTAATATCCCTCCAAATTTGGTTTACGTAGCTTTTATAATAACGGAGTTATCGACCGTTGCCACACTAAAAACTCACCCTGTATATAGCTCTTTTACTTAAAAAAATAAATTATCTACTTTTTTTAATATCTATGGACCCTAAAATTTTATGTTGGTATCTTGGAACCCACTAGATTGCCTAAGATGTCAAAAACAGTTGTTATAGGAACCAAATGAAAACTGCCATTTTGGGATTATTGTAATACATAGCTTTGTCTTTAAAAATGTTTTGTTAAATTAATTTTCTTCCAATTTTAAATGGAGTATACCTTTTTAACGTGAATTATGCTATTTGTGCATAGTTTGTTTTTTAAATGGAATTATAAGTTTTTAGGAGGGATCAACAAGTTAACCTCACTTTTAACCTACACACGTGAGTACATTTAAACATAAATAAACATAAATAATTAAGTAATTTAAACCTTATTCACTGTTTATTGCGAAAATTATCTATTTTATACTAAATTAAACATAACCCTGGCTAGTTTTTTCTACTGTAAAGTGTTTTTTAAATCATGAATAAATGCTGTCTTGCTTGATAACATTTTAAAAAGGTGTTTACTGGTAATCCAGATGTTTGATTATGATTTACGAATTACTTGAAGGAAACTTTGTGTTTAAAAAAACATTTAACGTAATTAATTGGCTTTTTAGAATATCTCTTAAAACGTTAGACTAACCTATCCCTATTGTATTTGTTAAATAACACATATACTGTATCTTTCTATAGTTTTCAGTGTCTTTTTTATAACCCAAATAATTAATTGTAAATCACAATTTCCTAATTAACTGAGTTTTTAGTGTCTTTTAAAGCGTTATTCTAACCTAACCGTGATATATTTCCTTTCTTAAACATTATCTTGCTTTGATATAGTTTCAAAAGTTGTTCTCTTAAGTGATTTAAACAGTGTAACTTTGGCATCGAAAAATTTAGAGGATATGTTGAAGGTACACATTTTACCGTAATTACTGATTGTGCAGCCCTCACTTGGCTAAATAACTTAAAACAACCCGCAGGTCGTTTGGCAAGATGGAACTTGCGTATCTCTCAATTCACCTTTGACGTTAGGCATAGGCCTGGCAAATTAAATATCGTACCTGATGCCTTATCCCGTGATGTTGTCTCTCTTAACCTTCCAAATCTAATTCCTGATACATGGTATCTTAATATGATTAAAAAAATTTCTGATAATCCCGATAAATTTCCTACCTTTCGTGTAACCAACAATAGACTATATAAATCTGTATCTTTTTCACGTCATAAAATATCTAACATTCCTGAATGGAAACTTGTCGTCCCTACCGCTAACCGCAGTGAGGTGCTTAAATTATGTCATGATGATCCCATTGCTGCGCACCTTGGTGTTACAAAAACTCTCGCTAAAATATCTGAATTATATTATTGGCCCACACTAAAACAATGTCTGTCGGTATATTAGGAACTGTAAAATTTGTGGTTCTCATAAGAGATCGCAAGAGGATCGTTCTGGCTTAATGGGTAACTTTAAACGTGTATCTTATCCCTTTCAATTAATATCGCTTGACTTATTATGACCTCTTCCCCGATCGAAAAAAAGTAACCAATATCTTTTAGTTGTCACCGATTGTTTTTCTAAATTTGTTATGGTGCAACCCTTACGTAAAGCTACATCTGCTGCTATAATTAAATTTCTAGAGCAAAATGTATTCCTTATCTTTGGTGTTCCTCAGATTATTCTTTGTGATAATGGGACACAATTTATCTCTAAAGATTTTCAGAATTTCGTTAAAAGTTACAAAGTACAAAAAATTTGGTTTAACGCAAAATACCATCCTCAAGTAAACCCTACCGAAAGAGTAAATAGAGTTTTAGTTACCGCTATCTCTTCTTATATTGATTCAGACCATACTACATGGGATGAAAATATTTTTAAGATTGCTCAAGCTTTGCGTACATCTAAACACGAAGCAACCCAATTTACCCCGTCATCTTGTTTTTGGAAGATATACCCCAATCGATGGGAGTTATTATGGTTTAGTTCCTGACGATACTAGCGTAATTGAATTTGACGCTAAAGTACGCTGGGACAAAGATCAACAATCATTACATTCTATCTTTAACGACGTTAGAAAAAATTTGTTGAAAGCTTACGAAAAAAGTAAGGACCACTATAACTTACGTAAACGAAATATTTCTTTCGCCTTGGGCGAACAAGTTTGTCGGATGCATCTAAGAAATTTTCTTCAAAATTAGCCCCTAAATTCATCCTTTGTAAGGTCGTTCGTGTCATTAGTCCCCTTATTTACGAACTTCAAGATGCTGAAGGAAAACGCCAAGGCAGGTGGCATATTAAAGACCTTAAGCCATTTTTTGCTGACCCAAATGCTACTTAAGTTTTTCACGTTCCTTTCCCCTCACAATTTACCAAATATTTTTTGTTCTCACCATCAATTAGTAACTTTAATTACTTATTCCTTCTCTCATACAGTATATACCTTCTACACGTTTAACTTACTTACCTTAGATTAGCTATCTTTTTCCTTTTAGTTGACTTTTCCTTGACCATACCGTTACTTGTATATCATTTTATTCTCTACACCCCACCCCCCCCCCCCCAATATAACTCTGTCGCTTCATTTAATTAATCCTTAAACTTTTCCTACAGCATATTATTTGGTTTTTAGTATTTTTCTTACATCATTTAATTGTGTGGTAATTGTCGTAACTTTGGTTGTAATAACTCATTGAATTTTTATGATTGGTTTGAGCTGATGTTAGAGTGGATGTTTTTCTTCTTTGGACTCACATAGGAGCCGCGGCCTATGCCATTGTAAGAAATGGTTCATATTCGCAGTTGCAAAAAACTAGGATTGTCTATTCCATGTGTTTTTCCACTGGATTATTACAGTCGCGCACATTATACTATACCATTATTTGTTTCTTTTCCTACTAAATCACCATAACTTATAAACATTTTTTTCCATTGTTTTTGTTGAACTTCGTGGTGAGGCGCTATTGCTTCTTATTGATATCTTATTAAATTCTCGGTTGTTTTAGCATATTGGGACAGTGTGTCTGTATTTAACTGCTTTTAATTAGGCATTTTTGTGTGTTTAGGGCGTTACCGTTTTAAAAAAACTACCTTGAAACAGCTGTCTCCGTTTCTGCCTTATCCTTCCTTCGGTGGACTTGTTCTCGTCCCGGAACACCCGTCTACCACATAAGAGTGATGTTCCCTCACTCCGGGCTACTGACCACATTGGTCGGTTGAGTAGCGCTTTCCTATCCACCTTTTTCTGTCTCTTTAGCTCAATGCGAGCCTTTCCTCTATTTTTTTTCTACCTGGAAGTGCCTCTTATGCATTCCAAATACCCATCTCCCTCTTTCTACCGTTCCTATTTTTCTGCCTTTTCATTTCCGTCAGTCACCGTGTGGTTGCGCGGAGGGTTTTTACAGACACCCGGACCCCGTCTCTAGGAATCTTTCGTGAGGTCATGCGGTGCCGCTGTCAGCGCATAGGGGTGCTGACAGTAAAAGTATGTATGAGTGTGTGAATGTGTGAGTGCATGTGTATGTATATCGTTATATATCGTTTGGATATCGGGTGATTATATCACCGATATCAATTAACGCCGGGTGCAGGGATGCACCCAAATGCCTTTGCCGGTCCCTCGTACCGTTTATTGCAAACGGGCCTGCTTCACAGGTCGATCTTTTTAGAGGGTACGAGAAGATCCCATTTAACGGCTGTTACGTGCCATTTGGCACTTAAACATTGTTTTTAGTTTAATTTTGATGTGCGGAAGTTTCGCGCCATAATTTCAAAAGACTCGGGGCGCGCATTTCCGTTACGTCACAGTGCGTTTGCGCCAGATCGCGCGACGCGAGTGGGTTGGACGAATACTTCGCGCCGACGCGGAAAAGACAAAGTGGTGAGAGGTTTCCGTTAGACGCTTGAACGTGGCTGTTTTGCCTTTGATCTTCAAGAAGTGTGGTCGTGTCAGGTATCGTATCGTGTCTTATCTTTATCTATGTAGATTTCCTTGCTTGCTTGTCTTTGTTTGTCGCCCCTTATACCCTGTTCCCGTCATTCCCTACATAGGTGATGAATTTGCAGCCGTAGGCAGAACCGCATTCCACGCTGGAGTGGAGCCCTGAGATCGAGTCCAAGCTACCTGGATGTGCGTAAGACGTACCCCCGTTAATTGCCGTTTCTTGTAAGAGGGCCAGCAGCAGCCCTTAGGGACGTGCAGCCACCATCTTTATCTATCCTGAAGGACGATAGGCGTACTTCGTGGAAATCTGGACCTATCATGTGAGTAATTACTGTATTACCTATTGTCCTAAATTTATATAAATTTTCCGATTATTACGCAATATAATTTGTGCATTGGTGACGTCATTGGCAGTTGGCCACGCAGAATCTGTAATAAGGTTAGCGCTACCATCCGCGAGTGGCGTTGCCCGCTTTTTTCATTGCGCTTGCGCGATGTGTTTATCGACTTTTTAACGGTAATTATCGACTTTTTTAATTGTAAGAAAATGCCGCCCAACGTGGGGCGCCATTTTCTTACAATTAAAAAAGTCGATAATTACCGTTAAAGAGTCGATAAATACAGTTAAAAAGTTCATAAATACATCGCGCAAGCGCGATGAAAAAGCGATGCCACGGCAGGTGGTAGCTCCAAGCTTACACAGGCTTTAGCGCGGCCATCTGCCAATGACGTCACCAATGCACAAAATTAAGACGCAATAATCGGAAAACATATAACTTTAAAGACAATTGATTATATCCGTGAACAAATTAAACTATGAAGTACTCACATAATAGGTCCAGATTCCCACGAAGTACGCCAATCGTCCTTCAGAATAGATAAAAATGGTGGTTGCACGTCCCTAAGGGCTGCTGCTGGTCCTCTTACAAGAAACGGCAATTAACGTGGGTACGTCTTACGCACATCCCAATAGCTTGGACTCGATCTCAGGGCTCCACTCCAGCGTGAAATGCGGTTCTGCCTACGGCTGCAAATTTCGTCTACCTATGTAGGGAATGACGGGAACAGAGTATAAGGGGCGACAAACAAAGACAAGCAAGCAAGGAAATCTACATAGATAAAGATAAGGCACGATACGATACCTGACACGACCACACTCCTTGAAGATCAAAGACAAACAGCCACGTTCAAGCGTCTAACGGAAACCTCTCACCACTTTGTCTTTTCCGCGTCGGCGCGAAGTATTCGTCCAACCCACTCGCGTCGCGCGATCTGGCGCAAAGGCACTGTGACGTAACGAAAATGCGCGCCCCGAGTCTTTTGAAATTATGGCGCGAAACTTCCGCACATCAAAATTAAACTAAAATCATTGTTTAAGTGCCAAATGGCACGTAACACGGCTCCACGGAGCCACTCTATCGTTATCTTATCTATTATCCTTGATAATAACTAAGTTAATATCTTTAATTATTTATTATCTTTGATAATAACCTTAGGTTAATATCATTATCTTATCTATTAACTTTAATAACAATCTTAGTTGAATATCGTTATCTTACCGATTATCATTAGTAATAACTTTATTTAATATCGCGTTACCTTACCTACTATCTCTAATAATAACTTTAGCTTAATATCGCGTTATCTTACCAAGTATCTCAAATAATAACTAAAGCTTAATATCGTTATCTTACCTATTACCTTTGTTGATAACTTAAGCTCAATATCGTTATCTTATCTATTATCTTCGACAACAATTTGAGATCTTGTTTTATCTTTTTATCTTCCTGACGTTTGGTATTTATAAGCAGACGTGGGAATTATTTTTCTTGAAATTAAGTGAAAAAGCTAACCTGATATAGAAATGTAATTTGTTAGGTTAGCAATGTAAGGATTTAGTAGGGTGGTACTTTTGGTAAATTTGTTGATTCACAAGCATGTCTTGGACAAGTTTTGATGTGTATCGTTAGTAAACCAAAGTACCAGTAACAAAAATTTGCTAGAGTGTAGGGTAACTCACTCTGATGAACATTTTTAAATTTGGGCACTTTTTGCCAACAAAGAACAGTTTTGATGCAACGCTCATGTGCGTTTGCACGTAAGAAACTTTAATGTTAGCTTTAGTTTAGATAGGTTAGGCGACTTGTCGCATTTGTTTTACTTTAAGTAGTGTTTCATGCTCTCCGACAAATTTGTGCTGTCGATTATTAATGTAGTCAAAGACAATGAAACTACATATTCCGTTTCCTGGTACTTCGGAAGACGTGTTTTGGTCGAAAACCAGGTGGCGCCTTAAATAAACATTTTGTAGATTTTAAGTTAGGATTTACGTAGGGTAGTTAGGATTTAGATTTTAAGATGTTACTGTGCTAACACTCTTTTTCTTTTTTTAAGTTTTTTCTTTTATGGCTTTGTCGCGATTGTTACGTGCCACAATTTGGCACTAGACTTTTTGTTTAGTTTTGATATGCGGGAGTTTCGCGCCTTAAATTTGAAAGGCTTGGCGCGTGTATTTCCGTCACGTCAGAAGTGCGTTGGACGAACTTCGCGCCGACGCGTGTGGTGGAAGAAAAAAGTTGGGAAGTTTCCGGGAGACGCTAAAACGTAGCTTTTTGCCTTTGAACTTCGAGTGGAGTGGTCGTGTCTGGTATCGTATCTTTATCTTATTATGTAGATTTCCTTGTCTTTGGTTTATTCGTTCCTATAAACCTGATCCTGCCGTTCTCTACATATAGGTCATAGAAGATTAATTTGGATACAACTTAGGAGCAGCCCACACCCCACAAATAGCTAGCCGGAGCAGCCACCATCTTTAAATAATTCGGAAGGGGGCTCCTAGCAACCCTGAAGGAAGCTATCCTGTGAGACGCCATCTTTAACTTATTCTGTAGGAAGCTGTATCTATTTTTGTAAGTACCTTATTGTTTAAACTTCATTTCTAACATTTTATATATTCCGTCAATTACGCGTTTAAATTTGCATATTGTGTGACGTCATTGACAGATGGGCGCGCTAAAATCTGTATTAAAGATTAGCGTTACCAACTGCCGTTGCGTCACATATACCGCGTCGACGGTTATGTAACAGAAACACGTAAATGTAAGATAGGTTAGGTTCATGTAGGTGGTCACCGTTCTTTCTTGCCTCGTCTCTAAATCATAGAAAACAAAAAGAACACTTTTTAAATTTGGCTTTCCTGTATCAGGTTTCATATAACAGAGGTGGTATTCTGGAACGTGAGCGCAGCATATTTTACAATATACTTTGCCACAACTGTGCTCGCGATTATTTTTCACCGTTTTTGAGCATCTCTTACACAGTTTAATTTTTTCGCACACACCTTTTGGTTATGATTCGTCAAACACGGTTGACCACTAAATTCCCGATTGCACAATTCACACACAATTTTTTTTTTTTGGTATTGTATGGTGTGTGGCATTTCTCACAAAAGTACGTACGTACAACAAAATGCGGCTATGAAAGATGTTACAACATTGTAATGTCCTTTGTGGTATAATAAACTTAACGGTGTGCCTTCTCCAGATCCTTCAAAAATTATATCGCGCTCCTTAGTGCCATAACTGTAAACAACAATTCTGTAGCTTTAAGATGCTCTTGAAATTGCTGTAGTTCAGATATTCCACATCCTACTTCAAGAACAACTACCCCGGAACCAAAACACAGTTGAACAGCTCTTTTAGTCTGTATTTTAGCCAAGTCGCACTGTAGTTTGGCACGATCTGGATCCTTATTTGCACAAGCAATAGTCATCACTAAAGCTAGCGGTAAACACAGGTTATCTTTGTTACTGATGACGATAATTCCACGTCTCATGCCGTTCTCTTTGTTAAAAGTATTCCCCTCCCTCTACCCACTGGCATTCTTACCGATGTCACACTCAAACAAAATATACTGGACCCTTCCGAATTGAGTTGGTATATGTTACTTATAACATCCCAAATGTCATCGTATGTGAGCTGTTCCACGGGGGGGAAGTGAACACATCCATCTCCCCTCTGCAAATCCTTGAAGCAGTAACTAAACCCTAGTTGATCACCAGCTGCAAGTCCTTGAGTTGCGGTTTCTATCACTTGCCTGACAGCGTCTTTCATCCACGCCACAGGTTCTTCACCTTCAGGCAACGACTTTATTTTGAATTGAAGCGTACGTCCCATTAAGTTAAAACGGCGGTTCTTTTTGCAAAATCTCTGCTCGTAATAAATTTAGCCACCATTTGATCTTGCTGTGTAACAAAGTTCTTCAATAACAACCGATCAGGTTAGTTAAACAAATGACGTAGGACTGAATAAGCGATCGCAAAGATGTTCTCTTTTATAGTTTATGTACCCAAAAAAACAAATCAGGTGATCACAGTGCGGAACCTGTATGAACTTGTCTGTTACCGACTATGCGGTCCGATGACGCAATCATTATTAATACTGTCCATTATTATGTAATTTTTATTACGAATCTTTTCCGAATTTTATTAATTAATTAATTAATTAACAAGAAATTAATTATCAATAGGTACTAGGTATTTATGAGACTGTTATATATTACACTCGAAGTATAACTGAAAACCTCGTCAGTTATCCAAGCAAGGACGTTTAACTTTTATTTGTTGTTGATGCAACTCATTTCTACGTGTAGTATAAGGTTTATTTATTACAATATCAAAAATTTAACCTAATGTAGAAAAAAAATTAAATAATTACAAGGGATATGCTACAGTCGCCGCGGATATTTATTTATTTATACTAAAAGTTTAAAAATGGAATGTAAATCTTACCTAACACGTATTTTCTAATAGCTTTTTCAATTGTCGTTAAATACATCAATATACGGATGTAATTAGAATGGCTGTACCCCAGAATAAGTACGATTGCATTGTTAATCATACGAATTTTACCCAAAAAAGTTTTTATATGTAACTTAGAAGTGGACGCACTTTTAAGCTAATGTTCAAAATAAATTAAATTGTTTATGTGCTCGAACTGGAGAGTGAATGTACTTACATCGATCAACTCTGCAGACTAGTAGTTAGAGTGCTTGCTTTACATGCAGGTGGCCCGGGTTCGAAACCCACTTTAGTCAACCTTTTTTTTCTGCAAGAGCTGTGTATTGTAGCTATAGTGCCGTCATATGTCGGCAAACATCAAAAAGCCACACCCTTCAAAGGAATTTTCTCACGGTAGCAAGAGAGCAAAAAAAGTATGTCCCACCCCGGAAGTCGGCAAACATCGAAGGACCACGTGTCCCACCCAAAAGTTGGCACAATCAAAGGACCACGTGCCCCACCCCTGAAGTCGGCAAACATCAAAGGACCACGTGCACCACACCCGGAAGTCGGCAAACATCAAAGGACCACGACCCTCAAAAGAATTTTCCCACGGTATCGAAATTTCCCCTTAAAATATTTTCGGCAGGGGGTCTGCGTGGACCACACGCGAAAGTCGGTAAACATCAAAGGACCATGCCCCTCGAAAGAATTTTCTCGCGGAAACGAAATTTCCCCTCAAAATATTTTCGGCAGAGGGTCCGCGTGAACCACACCCGGATGTTGGCAAACATCAAAGGACCACGTGCCTCATCCCGGAAGTCGCAAACTTCAAAGGGCCACGCCCCTTGAAAGAATTTTCCAACAGTATCGAGAGAACCAAAAAGTAGGCCCACCCCGGATGTCGGCAAATATCAAAAACCACGTGCTCTACCCCGGAAGTCGGCAAACATCAAAGAGTCACACCCTTCAAAAAAAATTTCCCACGGTCTTTAAAATTTTCTCAGACTCAAGTGACCCCATACCTACTTATCCATTTCAATTTTCAAGTTCTTTAGCTTACCTACTTGCTTCATACTTTTGACACTCTACGCTCCGACTCACAGAATGTTCAAGACTCTTTTTTCATACTTTCTGGTCACATCCCTCGAAGTAGTAGTCTCCTCCCGTAGACCCGAATGGTGGACTATTTTAACTAGGCGACTCCGTGGCGTAGTGGTATGTGTGTTACTACTACGTCCAAGGTTCCAGGTTCGAATCCCGACACGGTCCGCTTGAAAAATGTTAGGCGAACATTTTTCACTAAAACACACCCTCGTTCGGATGAAAGGTAAAATGGAGGTCCCGTGTGTGAGTGTTGTCACGCACGTTAAAGATCCCTACCTTGCTTGGAACAGCAAGAGTTCGGCAAAATTCCAAATTTTCCAGGTAAAAAAAAACTTGCTTCCTGGACAATGTAGTACCTTCTGGTGGAGCATTGGAAAATCACATGTAAGGACTATTTTAACACCGAAATCTGTAACATTATTTTGAAATGTTAACGTTTTAACAAATTCATTCATTAATTAAATTTTATCAACTTGTATTACTTATAGGCAGAATTCCTTGATAAATTACCGTTATATTTTAGTAAGTAGCCCTTATAATATCTAGACCTCAGATTTAGTAATAGCTTTATCCTTAAATATTATAAATTCCAGCCGCTGTCATAATAATTGAAAGGTTCTATCTTCCAAATCCAATACAATACCCTTTTAAAACTTATGTCGATTATAGATTGACAAATCTGATAAACTTAAATAGAATTTTACCTTTTATCGTAAACAAAGGAAAGCAATTTTCAGTTGTAAAACTTAATTTTCTTAATATTTTCGTGATTGACAAAAATTTATAGAAAACGAAACATTACAAATAGCTAAACTATTTTCCAATTTGATTTGTTCAAAGATTGTAATTTTAAGTGGTCTGGAGACAACCATTGTATTAAAATCCATTTTGGCTCGGGTTAGGTTACCTGGTCTTTTATCAATGGCAGACAGCTGTCGCCAATAGATATGGTCAACAATTTCAGTACTTAAAATTCCAAAAATGTACAACATATTTAAACCGTTAAAAAAATAATTGCTATCCGTGACACTCATCTTGAAAGGGGTTGGATTTGGTTTCTGAAATTTTGTTTTTGGGAGGTTCTGTTAATAGTCAACAAAAATATGACGTAAATAATGTTAAAGGATATGGTTGATATATAACTTACGGCTTTAGTCAAAGGAGGGAGATTCTAATGGGGCTTTCACTTTTAAAAACGTAGAAAGAAACGTAGCCAGAGAAGTTAACTGGTAGACTTCTTCGGCGTAGCAGATATGATATCGCACTTAGTATCACGATAGTAAAAGTGAAAAGGAGTAATTAACTCATGCAGTTCGCGAGGATTTATGCATGTGTGTTCGCGGATTTATAAGTGATATTAAAATATATAATAAAAAGCTTGTGTGCGTGTGACGCACAAGTTAAGCTATCAACAAGATTCTTTTGAGTAGTTGCGAAGAACAAGAGCAACAAACGAGATTCTCTCCTCCAATTTAAGAGCTGTTCTGGATTGGAATGCAAACCATCAAACAATTGATGATTTTTAGTAAGTAAGTTTTTATAGTTAATCTAACATGACGAATTTTTAGTTAATTTAATTGTTAGGACGTTTTGGCCATAAACCGTAAGATTAATTTACTGTGACATTTAGAAGATAAGTTTTCTTCTATATAAAGTATTTGGGAATTACTTATGTTCATAAAATTATCATAATTCCATATCAACTATTCAATTAAATTTCTAAATTAAAATCCATGAATTTCCTAATGTATGAGGTTCACGTTTATTGCTCAGTTGATTAAATAGTTTTTGTTTGCCATTGATTAAGTCAATAGTTTTTTTATTTTTGATCATAGAATTTGCATAAGTAGTCAAAAAGGTAAGAATTGATTAAAAAAACAATTGTCCTCCTTGGGATGACAAGTCTCTCAAGGTTTTGCATAAACATTTAGCCATTCTCGACTTGTCTGACGCCCTTGGTAATTGTCATTAAGCCAAAATATCTATGAAAGGTAAGTGCCAAATTTTTTTCTTGTATAATATATATTAATTTAGCCTTTTCTGCAAAATTTTAACCCTCTAAACGATCCACGACCTTCCGCTATCTAGTGCCGGTGACCCCCTTTAATTTTTTTTACAGGCCGCCCCCATTTTATAATTTTAATAAAAAAATATACTTAGTAGCTTTTCTGCCTGTAAAAAATCTTTTACTCCAGAGGATGCCATCTTCTTTAATAACAATTTAAGTACATTATGTACTTGGGAGGTAATGTGGTGGTTTTCCGTTGCCTTCTACATCGCAGTACTGTGTCTTATAATGCCGTACCGACCCCTATGGTCTCTGCCAATGTAAGTACCGAAAGAGCTGCCGCCCTCTTTCGGTTTTTCACTAAAAACTCTACTACTTTGGTAGAACCTGTAGTATGGCTCTTTAGGTCACTGGAACGCTCAAGTCATTCCACCCATTCTAGTAATCTAGAACTTTTTCAAGGTGCAGATCCAATCGGAATGGTATTTTCATTAATGAGACTTGATTGTTTTAATATGAAATAGAATGTAACACAGTATCTCTTTGTTAGAAAACTCGTAATGTTTGGGCATTTCCTACTTATAAAAAAATGTTTCAAAAATTATTTAAAATACGCAAAATATCAACAAACACCAGGAAAATTTAACATTAACTGAATGTGTAGCTTTGTTAGTGCATCTGAAATAGCCACAGCCTACGTCAAAAAAAAAATTACTTTTGGGAATTTAAAAAAGTGTACTTAAATTATTGATACGGAAAGAAATATGGAAAACGGTCACCCAGAGAGACATTTACAAGGTATACCTTCTTGTTCCACTCTGTTATTGACAACAATACAATAGAGCTATTTGTATAAGCAGTTGTTACATTAATATTTATAAATTATTTAAAATTCAGATATGTTCTTAATATAAAATTATGTTGTTTGCCAGGTTCAGATTATAAATAAACTGGTTTCAACTACACATTGCAAGTTTATACTTACATCATCAAGTGTTGCTGTATAAGCTTTCTAAGACCAAAGCTTGGCACTATAATCTTCATTTTGATAATCCTTTTGTAACCTTTTCACTCTAAAGTTGCTTCAATAATAAACATTTATTATCTTGTATCGGTTGTGGACGCACTTCATCGGCTATAAAAATTACTGTTCGTTTTTAAAACTTAGTAAATTTTGATTAAAATCTTTAGTGAAGGTCGGGAATTTAAGAAAAAGTATTGACGATTCTTTTTCAACGCAATGTATTTTTTTTTTTTGGAGTTTAATCAACGTCTAATTGTTTACGTATGATTTACTCGCTAAAAAATAGTTGCCTTTACGAAATTAACTTCACTTCTTTGACGAACAGCACTTAGTTAACACGTTGCTTCGTATAACGAGGTGTGGTGTACCAAAGAAGTGTAAATGTTTCAATGCAGTTGGAATATCCAAAACAACATCATCGCAATCAGTACAAACACCGCCTGATACAATTTCCTTACATAACACCATGACGTCAATGATACTATCGGTAATTCAACCTATTCCTGCACATGAAAAACCCGAATAAATTTGTAGTATGTAAAATAGGGCGGATCCAGGCAAAGGGAGAGGGACACATATTGTTTCTAAACAATTAAATTTTTACATACCAAATTACACAGTAATATTTAAATTAACACAAGAAAACTAAAAAAAATTAATAAATCCAAACGGAATCAAATTATAAATTCAACCCTACGAACACCAGAATTGCAAATCTGTGGATAACACTAAGCAGTCTATTTCGTGTCGCAAGCCTTATGCGGGTTAGCTTTTGGTTCTTTGGGAGCTTCTTTTTTAAAACAATTTATTTCCCAAAAACTTTTCTATCAGTTTTATTCTCAATTATACCAATACAAAAATTATTTCTTTCTTGTTACAATCAACTTAAACGTTTATATTCTCTAAACTGATTGAAATTGACAAACTATTTGAAGCTAATAATCAATAATTATGGGGAGTAGCTTGAACAACCAACTATGTTAAAGTTATGAAGTGCAAGACTGACTGGCCATCAGTGGCTCCTCAGGGTATTTATGTAATATTGTGGGAGGCTTTCACGGCCAGAATCATTATAAATATTTATGGTCCGGATTGAGACCGTCTCATTTCATAACCTAAGGTCGACGGTTCGCCCACTTTTGTAAGGGGCTTCAAAATAATAATAAAGAGAAGAATCATAATATTAAGCAAACAAATTAAAGTGTAAAGAGTAGAGTTAGTCCTGAGCTAGCAGACTCGCTAGCCCATTCAAAGTCAAAAGGTGTCTTGTGGCGAAGTAACTGGTGAAAGTAGCGGAAGTGGTAGTTTATGTAGGGCGAGAACTTGATGCATGAGTGATCATGCATAGAGAGGAGTGTCGTAGTGGATCAGTGAACGTCACAGTTCCGCTGTTGTGAACATAGGCTTGTTTTCCAAATGGGGGAAAGGCAGTAGCCATCGTCTTTGTTTAGATTATTAGAATTTTTATTGATTTCGATCGAATTTCTAATTTTTCTATTGTAGAAAAATGAAATTCTGGCAATTAGTTTCGTCTTGTCAAAGTTAATGGTATGCCCTACTTCATGTTGGTGTTCAGCCACCGCTGAGCGATTTTACTGGCTTGTTCTTAAGCATCGCTTATGCTCGTTTAATCTGTACTGACCGTCCTGTTTCTCCTATGTATACTAAACCGCAACTGCAAGGTATACTATATACGCCTGGGGCTTTAAGACTATTTTCGGAATCTTTTGGGGTTGGTAATATTTGTGAAATTTTATTAGTAGGTTTATAGATTGTTTTGATGTTGTGTTTACGTAGAATTTTCATACTGTATCTCTCTGTTAGAACTGTTTCCATTTCATTAAGAGCTGCTTCTAACTTTTCCTTGCTAAATGCTAATACCAATATATCATCTGCAAATCTAAGCATATCAATCTTTTGTCCCTGCATAGTAATTCCAAACGTCTTCCTGCATTTGACAGTATTCATTGCCTCTTCAATGTACAATTTAAAAATTAATGGAGATAGGGAACCCCCCTGTCTCACGCCTTTCCTAATATTTACTTCTCTACGTTACTGCTCTAATTCTATTACAGCTGTTTGCTCTTTGTATTGTTGACTATATCAAAGTGCACGAGCCGAACATAAAACAAACTAAAGAACCCCGAGAATTTCCAACTAATTTTTTGTGCTACCAAAAATCAGCACGCTCATTGGCCAAACAAAATTTAAATATTTTTTTACGCTTGAAAATTGATGTACACAATTTCATTGGTTAAAGACATCATTAACGTTTTTCAACACAGGCAGCATAGGAAATGAAAGTGTATAAATCAATTACAAATTCCCCGAAAGGCATTCGTTGGTGCTCCCCATAGCCAAAGAATCAACTTGCAGTGCTCATACCTCAGTGAGCAGTGCTCTCCATATTCTGCTTATTCCAGTGACGCTGTCTGCCGCCGTACTTGGGGCACGCCACTATAATTCGTCATAGTCAATAGTAAATTAAGCTACGTAGGGCAGTAAGTTCCGTTCTGTCCACTAGGCCAGCAGGAAGCAAGCACAGAACGCACTCGGAATTGCCTTTCGACCAGCCATAGCACCCTCGAGGCTCCTGTCGCCTCTGCCACTATCGCCAAACCATCTTTGGCTTCTGCAAGTGCGGCGGCAAGAACTGATTCAAACCGCTCCCACGACCACGACGTCCCGAGATATCGTTTATTGTAATGACGTCGCTTGCGTCTATCAGCTCTACTTCCGAGACACCATCCCCGTAGAATTCAACGGCGACGCACTTGGCGAGGTCTAAGGCATCACTACTACGACGCATTCCGAAGAGTTCCGCAGACCGCCGTAGACTTCCGAACTCTTTAACACAGTATATATGTTCAATTTATAGTTGTTATTCTCATATTATAATTCTTATATTTACACGTTGCCCTCACAAGTAAATTTCGAAGCCTTCCAAAGACATCTGGAACTCCTAAAACTGTATATATTTTCCAACTATCGTTATTCAAGTTTCTACTCAGCCTCACAAGTAAATTCCGAAGCTTTCCGAAAAGTTCCGAAGACCGCTGAAGACGTCTGGACCTCTTAAAGCTGTATATATTTTTAACTATCATTATTCAAGTGCCTGCTCAGCTTTAGAAGTAAGTTCCAAAGCCATCCAAAGAGTTCCGAGAACTACCGAAGACTTCTGAACCTCTATATATATATATATATATATATTGCCGTGTATCTTTGTTAAAGTTAGTATTTTCTCAAAAAATATTCGAGCCCCAACGTTGGGCCGTCATAAGATATGGCGTGTATCTCTGGTACAATCCTCTCACCAACAAAAATATATTTTCGAAAATTTTATTAACTTTTCAAAACTCGAAAATAGAAATATTTTCAAAAATTAAATAATTCAAAAAAAAATATTTCTTACCCGTTTTCCTCTCTTCCTCGGTTGAATGGCCTTCTTCAACTGCTTCCGGCTAGCTCAGTTGGACCTGCTTTTGGATATTTATATTCACTCTCAAATTCTATCATTCACGCACACTCCCAATAAAACCACAAAATACAACCAACATACAATCTTTTATTTATTACTATTTACAAATGAAATTCAATATTGTTCATATTTCATTGATCACATTACACTTCAGTAAACCCTATTTTGTAATGTCCTATAATTTATTTTTTTTTATTTTAAATTAACAAACACATAAAATGTACCCGGAGTAAATGGGCCTTGAATAATACCTTCTTTATAATTTATTTTTAACCTAAGTAAACTCTGGAGTATGGTGAGCTCATGATAACCCAGTTAATTATGCATACTGTATGCCCTTTTACTTTGCATACTCTTGCAACAAATTAAAAAACAAAGCCATGTACTCCTCACAAAAATGTCACGTTCTGATGGAACGTTAAAAAGCTTTCTAGACACCTTCAAATTTCTAGTTAAATACCATAATAAAGTTATTTACACGTATTATGTTCAATGCGCAAATAATCCACGACACCTTCAGAATCACTCTCATACGTCGCCCAATATTCACAGTTTATAAGAATCACAATTTCAAATCGTTACCTGGAAATTTCTAGACGATCTCCGCTCCGTGGACGATGCCATGTTTTATTCTCTGCTTTACGGGCTGTTTCTAGCTATTACTAGAAGAACTCCATATACGTTGAACTGCTAGCGCTGCCTCCACGGTGTACCCTATTTCCAAATCCAACTCAATTATACGTCTTTCACAATTATTGACTGTAATCTACGTTACTTAACGTCCCGACACGAGTTGGTTAAAAATTATAGGTAATACCTCAATTAAAAAATGTAATCTCGGCACACAAACCGCGTACTAATTAAGAGGCTACCACCATGCAATATAATTTAAATGATTTTATAATACTTACAACTCGTGTTAACTTTCATACGTCGTTTGGAGCGATCGAAATATTAAGGCCTTCACCACCTCTTCCAAAAACATTTATACACTTAGGCTGCCACCTCCTGGCCGCGTTTCATTCGAAATCCCCCGTCTACAACAACACTTTCTTAAAATTTCGAGCTCAACCGTTTTCTAAGTTCGCGAATTTCAGCGCGTCCTTATGATATTCTCTGAAAATTAATCTACACTATACTCGTATCTGTTTCGCGTTTAACTAACAATATCGACCAATCGTATATTTACTGACGTCCTATAAATCCCTCTTATACTACCGTTGTCTCTTGCTTATGTGTTTTCTAACCTGCTCTGAGTGGTAGAAAATCGATATTCTTGACCATCTGCTATCTAAATCCACGTGGACTTCTACGTGCTTTAAATCACCCCTCGTTAGTTTTTACTACGAATAGATGCGACGGTTTACTGATATTCTCTGAAAATTAATCTACACTATGCTCGTATCTGTTTCACGTCTAACTAACAATATCGACCAATCGTATATTTACTGATGTCCTATAAATCCCTCCTATACTACCGTTGTCTCTTGCTTATGTGTTTTCTAACCTGATCTGAGTGGTAGAAAATCGATATTCTTGACCATCTGCTATCTAAATCCACGTGGACTTCAACGTGCTTTAAATCACCCCTCGTTAGTTTTTACTACGAATAGATGCGACGGTTTACTGATATTCTCTGAAAATTAATCTACACTATGCTCGTATCTGTTCTACGTCTAACTAACAATATCGACCAATCGTATATTTACTGATGTCCTATAAATCCCTCCTATACTACCGTTGTCTCTTGCTTATGTGTTTTCTAACCTGATCTGAGTGGTAGAAAATCGATATTCTTGACGATCTGCTATCTAAATCCACGTGGACTTCTACGTGCTTTAAATCACCCCTCGTTAGTTTTTACTACGAATAGATGCGACGGTTTACTGATATTCACTGAAAATTAATTTACACTATGCTCGTATCTGTTTCACGTCTAACTAACAATATCGACCAATCGTATATTTACTGACGTCCTATAAATCCTTCCTATACTACCGTTGTCTCTTGCTTATGTGTTTTCTAACCTGATCTGAGTGGTAGAAAATCGATATTCTTGACCATCTGCTATCTAAATCCACGTGGACTTCAACGTGCTTTAAATCACCCCTCGTTAGTTTTTACTACGAATAGATGCGACGGTTTACTGATATTCTCTGAACTTGTAGCTTTATCTTCAAAAATTACGTAGAAGCTGACATTTACAAAACACGCAGGTGTTTAATTAACTGACGTTTTAACACAACACTTCTACGAGTTGAAGTTCGACGTATTTCTACCCCACCGATATATTTGTTTGTTAGCAACGCGTGTCACCTTGGTATTATTGGATTTTTTTACACACTTTTATGCATATTATACGTCAATAATCGTTCAATTACAATCAATTAAATTAATAAATTAATGACATTGGCTTCTACCATTTATACTTTGCTAACCTATTAAATTTTAATTAAAAATTTAAAATTTTGTTAATATTTGTTACTTAAAAATGAACTAACTGGAATAAATTTTGCAAGTAAATTTTGGTTGTTCCTTTATACAGGGTGTTTTGAAATTGCTTCGTTTATATCTATTTTTAACCCTTTAAAACCACTATAATATATATTGCAGTGGATTTCTTTGATTACCTTCGAGCCCCACGAATTGGGCACCATAATAATTGCTATGGAAGTCTTATATCGAGCCCCAGCGTTAGGCCGTCATAAATATTGCTGTGAATTTCTCTGGATTATGCTCCTGCCAAAGTTGATATTGTCGGAGGCTTTCACGGCCGGAGTCATTATAATTATTTATGGTTCCGGTTTCGGACCGTGTCATTTTATAAATTAAGGTCGACGTTTCGCCCACTTTTGTAAGGGGCTTCATCAGGACAATAAATATAAAAGTTAAGAACGATAATATTAAATAGACAAGTCACAGTGTAAAGAGAAGAGTTACTCCTGAACTAGCAAACTCACTAGCCCATTCATAGCCAAAAGGTGTCTTGTGGCGAAGTAACTGGTAAAAGTAGCGGAAGTGGTAGTTTATATAGGGCGAGAACTTGATGCATGAGTGATCATGAATAGAGAGGAGTGTCGTAGCGGATCAGTGAATGACACGGTTCCGCTGTTGTGAACATAGGTTTGTTTTCCAAATGGGGGAAAGGCAGTAGCCATTGTCTTTGTTTAGATTATTAGAATTTTTATTGATTTCGATCGAATTTCTAATTTTTCTATTGTAGAAAAATGGAATTCTGGCAATTAATTTCGCCTTGTCAAAATTAATGGTATGGCCTGTTTCATGTTGGTGTACGGCCACCGCTAAGCAATTGTACTGGCTTGTTCTTAAGCATCGCTGATGCTCGTTTAATCTGTACTGACCGTCCTGTTTCTCCTATGTATACTAAACCGCAGCTGCAAGGTATACTATATACGCCTGGGGCTTTAAGACTATTTTCGGAATCTTTTGGGGTTGGTAATATTTGTGAAATTTTATTAGTAGGTTTATAGATTGTTTTGATGTTGTGTTTACGTAGAATTTTGCCAATTCAGTCTGTTACTCTGTGTATATATGGAAGGATTGTTAAAGATCGTGTATCGGGATTACAGGGTGGTTTGGGGGTTCGTGTAGGATGCAAATGCCGGTTTATTACTCTGCCGATATCTGAGTTACGTTAACCGTTTTTTCTAAGACTAGTTTTAAGATGGGTCAGCTCATTATATAAGTGTTCTGGTTGTGAAATCTTAATTGTACTGTGGACTAGGGTTGATTACCGATGATTTTTGTGAGGGATGATGATGTGACTACGCATGTACGTATCTGTCTGTGTGTGTGGGTTTTCGATACACGGAATGACCTAGTCGTCCGTTAGGTTGGCGCTTCACCAGAACGTCAAGAAATGACACAGTTCCGCTCTTTTTAATTTCTATGGTGAACTTAGTATCTTTATGTTGATTCTTTATGTGATCTAGAAAATTATTGAGCGTTTGGTGTCCATGTCGCCAGATTACAAAAGTGTCATCTATATAACGGAGTCGAGTTTTTGTTTTAAAGTCTGTTAATTCTAGAGCCATGGATTCCAAAGACTCTATGAATATATTGGCCACAGTAGGGGATAGAGGTGAGTTCATTGGTGTGCCCGAAGTTTGTTTGTAAAATTGTCCGTCGAAGACAAAATAGATAGAAGTAAAAGCATTTTCAATAAGCGTTGCCAGGTACTCAAATTCGTTTTCTTGAGGTAGGAGTTGTTTAATAATGGGAACAGTGTCTATGACAAATACGTTTGTAAATAGGGATGTTACATCAAAACTGACTAGTATATCATTAGGGCCTAGCTCAATATTTGCAATTAGTTCTAACAAAAGAGCGGAGTTTAAAACATAAGTAAGGGTGTTACCGGAATTAACTTTTAAGAAATTTGCTAGGTATTTTGCCAGATGGTAGGTTGGCAAGTCAATTGTGCTAACTATCAGGCGGAGAGGGTCTTACGGTTTAAAACGTCAATTCTTACATTTTAAAGTTCATAAATACATCGCGCAAGCGCGGAATAAGCGACGCCACGGGCGGTTGGTAACGCTAATCTTTGTACAGATTTCGGCGCGCCCATCTGTCAATGACGTCACCAATGCACAAATTTAATACGCAATTATCGGGAAATATAAATTTATGACAATAGGTTGTACAGCAAAATACTCACATGAATATGTCCCTGGGTTAAAATTGGCTTCTGTTGAAGTCCATCAGGGCTACTGAGGGCCCTTTTAAGGCAATTAACGGGGGGTACGCCTAACGTACATCCAAATCGCTCGGACAGGATCTCAGGGCTCCACTCCGGGGTGATTAAAGATGGTGCTTGCTCCGGTGCTGTTGGCGGAGCATGGACATCCGGCTCGTTCTTGGGTCGTGGATTACTCCAAGGTCGTATCTAATTCCTATATGTAGCGGAACGATAAGGAATAAGTTAATTAGGTAAAGACAAAACAAAGATAAGCAAAAGGAAATCTACATAATAAAAATGAAGATACGATACCAAACACGACCGCCCTTCTCGATGTTCAAAGGCAAAACGGCCTGACACGACCGCCCTTCTCGATGTTCAAAGGCAAACGGCCACGTTAAAGCGTCTCACGAAAACACTTCTCCCACTTTTGTTCTTTCACGCGTCGGCGCGAAGTTCCCGCGCGATCTCGCACAAACGCCCTCTGGCGTTACGAAAATATACGCCAAGCCTTTTGAATTTAAATGCGCGAAAATTTCCGCACATAAAAATTAAGCTAAGACAATGTTTAGTGCCACTTTGGCACGTAACAAGGGACATTCGGTTTATGGACTTTAAGGAAGGCCGTACCAGCGAGGTGGCTTAGATTCGCGAAGTATTATGCGTTTTTGGATAGTTTTGGGAATATTAGAGGATTTGATAAGTGCTGAAATTTCCCGTTCAAGCTTTGAAGTGGAGTCTTTTGTTATAGGAGTGTGTAATATCCAGGAACATTTTTAAATTAATTTAAATTTCAAATAATATTTTCGGCCAATCACAAACAATTCTATCTAAAATTTAACCTATCACTGACTAGAATTAAGATAGTTATCCAATCCTAGTTTGATTTTGGGGTGACAATTGACACTTTAAATGAACATAACCTATCAACTGATATCTAATATCCCCTGAAATGTAGAAGATTTTAAATTTAGGCGCCAAAGGAAAATTGTTCTAGAAAATTCAAAACCGAAAGTACGTAATAAAATGTAATTTTTCCTTATATCTATAAAAATATTAATAGGAAATACTTTAGAATATTGCAGAATAACTTAAATTTAATTATAGGGTAATTTCAATTAGCAATGGCATTAATAAAAGTGGATTTAAACCATTTACCTAAAAGCACATGTATTGATGAAATACAACTGTGAAATATGTAAGATTTTTAATTGGCTAGAACAATTACGTGATCAAAGATATATAAATATGGAGAGTGGAGAAACACGACAGACGGCACACAAAGACACACAAAGACAAAAGCTATGAAAGAAAGTACGAGATAAAAACTAACTAGCCCACAGCTAATGTGGGGTCGGGTGCAATGTCGTTTAGCAGTATTGGTTATATGGTCGTGTAAATTAAATCGATGGTTAGAGAACAGAGCTAATTACTTCGTATGTTTATGACGGGAAGAATAGTGAATGAACGACACAGATAAGTTCGGCGCTTAAAAGAGAATTAAATAGTAATAAATTTAAGTGTAATTCGACAACGAAATGGGTCGGCTGTAAAGCAGTTAATGGTAGAAAGTGCAGGTTTATTAGCGGCAAAGAAAATGACACTTAACCACACCTATACGGTTCAATTTTGATTGATTGTGAAAGTTTGGATTTCGGAAGCCCGATTCCAAACCAAGTTGTTACAGCAGTAGGGGAATATCAAAAGTTTCGAGCATAAAATTTATCAACACCCGAGTTAAACATTTTCAACCCTGCTGAGAATAAGTTACCTCGGGGCATTGTAGAGAATGGAGCAACAGTGGGTATTGTATACCCGACACAGGTATTGAGTGAATCTTTGCATACATGATTCGAGAGAACGGACGTGTATTTGCATGCATATATAGTTATATATATATATATATATATATATATATATGCTTTTACATGAATATGTTATGGTGCTAGATTAAGGTTGGAATTTTTGAACATTAATATTAACGTTACCGATCATTATTATGAATTTTGTGTAGAATATCAAGAATTATTGGCTATGTTTAAGTTGAAGCCAATTTGTTTTAACTGTAGAATTGGCAGTGCTTAGTATAATATTTAACAACCCAGATCAAGGGAACTTTAGTTAAGCAAGAGATATTGATTTTATTGCATTTGTAACGGGCATTTTTATTAAGTTTAACATTTTACGCTTTTTCTCAACTAGTAAATACCTTTCTGCAATTACTATTTCTATATTTTATATTTATTAACTCATTCGGCGAATGCGTCGTATTATAAGCGTACTTAAAAATACATCGTTTCTGAGTGGATCGCTGTTTGTATAAAGTAAATACTTCCGCATAGTTTTCAGAATTGTATGCAATTTAACTAGTGCGTATTACTTTAAAAGTAGATAATTTGAAGATGAATTTCTCATTAATAAATACATTCCAAGCAGTAAAGGTTAAACAGCTTGTAATTGATTATAGATTGCATGGTTTTTGTCTGGCCGTCGTATAAATTTAGTTCCTGATGTGGATATACAAGTTTAGATAAGAGTCGATAAGCGGTTGTAGTAACAACGATGGTATTATGAACAGATGAGTAGTTTGTGCTTCGTCCCTATATATTGATTACGTTAAAAATACTGTTTCCTTGTTGCTTTACTAATTGTGTTCTTAGTTGAGTTTTCTGGTGAAGTAAAGTTGTTGATTAACTGTAGAGCAGTTTGAAGTTTGCTCTTCGATCCGACAGATTAATTACGTTAAAAAGAGTGTGTGCTGTTTGCTTTGAAAAGAGTCAGATTGTTTTAGGGATACGCGTAGCTTTACTAATTGTTCTTTTTGTTGCTTTTCTGTTGGAAAAAAAAAGTGATAGAACTTGTTGACTCGACTGCACGTGCTTGTTTTACGGAACATTATTTTAGTGATACGCGTTGCCTTCCTAATTGTTTTTAGTTGTTTTTTTTGTGAGATAAATGTTTTAAGGAACATTTGACGGACTTGCTTTAGTGATACACGTGCTTTACCCGCTATGGTTCTTTTTAGTTGTTTTGTCTATTGATATTTAAAAACTGTGTGTGCAATCTAGTTTCGCGGTCCTGTTCTTCTCAGAGTAGCGCATACTTTGGATTATTTAAATACAGTAATACTGTAGTTTCTGAATTTTCTAACAACAAAGAATCTGAAAGGGATCATTACTTGCGCAAATTTCGTCATTTGCGAAATATGGCAGATTGCCGGCTTACAAAGGTATTGTTTGAAGTTTCTCACTGCTTGTTGGGATGTTTATGAACATAATATACATCTGGTCTCAGTTGGAATTGAACTAGTGCTGCGGAATATTTCGAAATTATTGTCTTAGGAAATAGAATTACCAAGAAATTTATTAAGGCTACATAGTTCCGACGCGTGATAATGTCTGCTGCTAACACCAGTGAAATACGTAGGTGTGATTAGTGTAACGTGTGATAAGTTCCATCGACACCCTCACAGTCAAGGGTGAAGTGCTTCGTTAGTGCAGGACATCGTTGAATCCCACACTTCAGTTGCAAGGAAGCGTTGCTGAAGGACTTTTGTAAGTTGAACTATTTCCTACTGGTTATTACTTTAAATATCTATCCGTTGCTTTACCATATCTTTGTCGTTCTGATACCTTTTACAATAGACTTGCATGCTATTTTAAAACATAAAAAAAAGAAAGAAAAAAAAACAATCAATACTACTGAATTACTCATACAAATTGTGTCTTATCTATTTATCTTTTGTCAACATTTTATCTGATTTATGTTTAATTGGTGTGTGAGGAAACGTTTCTGCTACTCCCCAATATTACCTCACTTTGTACTAAAAATTGTTGTAATGCTTTTATCGTGATTATATTATATAGTTTATCTAAACAGTTTTATTTACATTCTACAAAGTACTGAATAACTTAGACGTTTCATTGCTGCTATACTTATTCTTTTTTCAGGTTTGCTTAACTATTTTTCTTGCAGGTATGGTCACTAACTCCTTACCGCCGCATACATTATATGTCAGTCTGCTTTCTATAACCCCCCCCCCTACTCCCCGATTGAGTCCGGTCATTTCTTTGATTTTCTTTGTGTTACGTAACATAAATTTGGCGCCCAACGTGGCTGCCACGAAAAAAAAACGTAACAGAAATTTTGGCGCCCAACGTGGGGCCACGAAAAGAAACGTAGCACATTCAAGTATGTCAATATAGTAAATGTAAATAGTTCTATCACCATATTAAAGGTTATTAAATTCATTACTTGATAATGTTAAGATATATATACATATTACAATTAAAAGGGGTTTATTGAAATACATTTAGGTACAGATATTTTGTAAACTCTTGGGTAAGTTGACTCACCAGTATCGGATTCAGAATTTTAGGTCTATCCACCCTGAGACATGTCCATGTACTCTCCGCTGTAGAGTAGCCGAAGCGTTTGAAGAAAGTAGAGTCAAGACTATTGGAATAGGTAAGTGGACCCTTATATTGCAATTTTGAACCATAAAAGTGATATAGAGTTGGTGTACTTTAAATAAATTAATCAAGCCTAAATTTTCGAAGGACCAGTACATAAATACATATGTACACACACGCGTGACAAGTATTTCAATTTATATGTAAATTCAACACACTCACCTGAACAAAACACATCACGTTCCAACTGTACTCTCGACACAACACATGACGTCCTTTCGTCTCTAAGGATGGCGGCAAACAGCGCGGAATGTCAGTTTTCCATGCATCAGGTAACAAACCACAGCAGGTGGTCGAGAGTGGTGGTTTCACTAAATTAAAATACTAGTCTATCCGCGAACAAAATTTACACCCACAAATTTACAATATAACCCTATTAATTCTAAACAGTTGGCATTCAATTATACTTATATGTATTAGGTAACTCGTTCCTTGTTTCTTTGACTGTTACGTAGGTAAGGAAGGAGGGTGAAGTGTTACAAGTGTAGAAACAGTCTTGTAATAATTATCAACGAACTTCGTTCGTTTATGAAATCGATTTGTCGTCCGTCTGTCTGTCCGTCTGTCCGTCCGAGGCCTTTCTAATGGTCGGACATCAATGTGTGATACATCAATCGATTCAGCTCGGTGTCCAGAGCTTAAGTTTTGATGTCAGTTAAAATCGGGCCACGGGGGCGCCGTGCCCCCGCGATATTCCGTCGGGAAAAAAAAAATTTCAAATAGGTCCAAAATTAATGTGCGATACATATTTGGACTCCCCTAACAGAGCTGAGTCGAAATATGGTACCCCCCACAAAATCTGACCACGGATACCCGACCCCCGGGAATTAATTTTATCAAAAATTTCAAATAGGTCCAAAATTAATGTGCGATACATATTTGGACTCCCCTAACATAGCTGAGTCGAAATATAGTACCCCCACAAAATCTGACCACGGATACCCGACCCCCGGAATTAATTTTTATCAAAAATTTCAAATAGGTCCAAAATTAATGTGCGATACATAAATTGTTTTAAAGTAAGTCTACATTTGGAAGTTCGTTGCGACAATGCCTTGCATTTTCAACTTGTTTAATCTTTTCTTTGTATTCTGTACGGTTTAGAATTACAGTCGCATTACCTTTGTCTGCAGGGAGTATAACAATTTTCTTGTTTGTTCGTAGGTGTTTTAAGGCCGTACTTTCTTGCTTTGTCACATTTTTGTTAGGATTTTTGGCATGTCGGAGACATTCAGTTGTTTCAAAGCGAATTAAGTTGGCATCGTCTTGGGGTAGAAATCGGATCGCTGATTCTACAGAGCTAATGGTTTCCTCTGCAAGAATTTTTCTGGGTGCAATTGAGAAATTTAGTCCTTTGGACAGGATATGTAGTTCGTTTTCGTATTGTTGTGATACAGTAGCAATAACCCGGTGCGCCCTTTTTGTGAATTAAAAAGGTTAAAATTTTACCTCTGCATATAATTTTAATTACCTCGACTAGCTCAGTTTTTTTTTATTACGCACGGAGCTTACGACAATACGACAAACAAAAACTTTAAATTTACTTTTTACCTCTACTTCCTGTTTCTTTAAACCAAAACTCCATTAAGCACAATTATTATAATATTCCCAAAAATATTTACAGTGTATGAAATGTTTAAGAATTCTCTAGTTAGTAAACTTTCTTTTAATAATTGAATAAAAATTAGTAATAATTATCATTTCCAAAGTTAATCAAAAGGTCAGCAAAAATCACCCTTATTATTATTATCTAAAGCCTCATGAACGTCATACAACTTCTTTAAAAATTTATGTAATTTATAACGTGTATTTAAAAAAACGATCTTTGTTGACCCTCACATCAAATTTTCATGAAAGCAATTTTTATATTATTCCAATTAGAAATATTCAACAAAATGTTAATTTTTAAATTATTCAGATTAAAAATATACAACGAAATATTCACAAATAAACATAATAAAACATTCAGATTGGCTAACCTGTTGTTTCCAGCTCGAATTAGTCCCCACTGCTCCCGTATTGAGCTTAGTGATTTAATACTCCCAACATTGAATCCAGATCTGCTTTAGATATGGTCTGCATTTTTCTTAGCACCTCTTTAAATTATTTTAGCGTCCTTTGTTAAACTTCCCAGTAATTGATAATTGAATTAAATGCTTGTTGCATTTCCTCATTGCATCCAATAATTATTCCGAGTCCTTTTTATTAATGTTAATATTAGAATTTAAATTAACAACTTTTAGTTACTTACGTTTTTAAAGGGTTAAAACGACAAACCACTTTTAATTTTTCACAATTACCATTGTATCATTTATTACTTCACAATAAATCACTTCACGTAAATATTTTCTTTCAAGTGATGTGAACTAAGCCTTAATTCATGTTGAACCGATTTGTTTACAAATCTGGTCGTATTTAAATAAATTGCCTATCTATTGACAAGCGCAGAGTTCGTTGTTATTCGTGATTCTTATATACCAGGTTTTTGGGTATTCCTATCGTACTTTATTGTATATTAAAGTTGACGCGTTGATTTCGGCACGTATCATTTCGAGTTAATTGCATTCATTATCTTAGATTTTCATATTTCTAGATCACGTAGCCCATTGTTTGTCCAAATAAAGTTAGTGAACTTTGATTATATCACCATGCCGTGTTTGTTTCCAATAAATCAGGTGCTGATTTGATAGTCACGTAGACTTAATACATGATAGACTTAATACAATTTATGCATTAAATTATATGCGTTTGCTATCTTACGCATTATTAAACCTGCTTGTTTTAATTGGGATTCTTGGCGTAATAATGATGCGTTATCCATGCATGTCGCGTTTCAGCTTTGGTTCATTTGTTTATTCAAACAAATCTTCAAAAATATTTTTCATTAACTAAATTAATTATGATTATGGTTTATATACAGGTATTACATGTTTTCTTCAGAAAACTGTCTTATTTTCTGAGCCCTCATGTAATCTATATAAAGTGCGCTAAACTATTGGTCCTAACTACCCCTAAATGACCTTATTAACACAGCAATATATATATATATATATATATATATTGCTATGTACTAACTGGAACTCTCAAACCCCGTCGTTGTTCCGTCCAATAAATACTTGAGATGATAACGCCGTACTCGGTATCAATGGCGTTTTCTACTTATAACTCCACCTCTCTGTTTAAATTATCAAATTTCACTCCCACTAATTTTATTATTCTGCCACGGCTAGCTTTTATTATTATTCTACATAAAGTTACGATGATCAATTCTTCTTCCTTTTACCCCCCTTTATAATTAACTCTTTGTTTGAATTATAAAATGAAGTTAATTAATTCCATATAATGAAAACAAATATAATGTACAGGCTTTGAAAATTATTAAAATACACTTTTCAATCAATCAATATTGTAAGTCTTATTTATCTCAAAAATCATATTCTTTCAAATCAATCTAAAGTCACCAAAAACTAGTTTTTTATCAAAGAAGCCTGAAACGTTTAAAACCCCTTTATTATATTACGTACTTTCAACGTATGCAAAGTTCGTTGCTGACTCTATTGCACTAGTTTATCTCAATTAAGCAAATTCAATATTCAAATTCAAATAGAAAAAAAATGTTTTAAAACTAATCAAGTCTTACCTGCTTTGCGTGCTTCATGCTTCTTTATTAATTCTTAAAAATTATCGACGCTTTAAAATATTATACCATCAATTAGAATTTTCCATGCATTATTATACCATCTATTTGGATCATTACCATCGGCCTCAGATTATTATCGTCAGCCTCGAATTTATTATACACCCATTTGAATCATAACCATCGGTCTCAAATCTATTATATTATTACACCTCAAATTATTCTCACCAGACTCAGAACATTGTCGTCAAAGTTACTTTTATTATCGTCAGCCTCCGAATTATTACCGTCAAACTTAGATTTATTGTCATCCGCCTCTGGATTATTGTCGTCCCCCTTTGGAGCCGTTAATCGGCAATAGAAGTTTTCATATTCGTAGTACTATCTGTCACTTAAACAATTTTACTATTAAAATATTATTATTACGCGTTACTCTTAGATTCAGAGTAGCGCAGTTTGGCCTTGTTGAGTTGAAACTGAGCTCCGTTATCATTGCTCGCTGTTAATATATGGTTAGATCCCCCTTTCTATGTGGGCTTGGTTTACTAATCTTAACCAATAGTAGGGGATAAAGAATACTACTATAGTAAGCCTGCTTATCGTAAAAGGCGATTAAAAGGCGCAGCAAGGGGCAGCAGCCTTGCTGGCTAAAAGATATTGGAGGAGGGTCGGTTGGTCTCGGGCGATCCTCAATAATTTACAAGCTTGTTGGGGGTTGGCCGTGACGGATACGACTTTTTGCTAAAATCTTTAAAAACTGCGTTGTGGAAAGATATGGGAGCCTACCACAATATTTCCCAGGTGTGCGTGTCTTAAAACACGAAATATATATGATGGAGAGCTCACAAGTAAAATTCTTGTCCGGAGGTAAAATACTCCTCATTCGGATCTCCGGGAGGGGTACTTGGGGCTCGTCATCGTAAGAATATAAAACAACAGTTCGATTTAGTGATAGGGACTTGGAATGTAAGGTCATTACTTAGAGTAGATAAGTTAACGAATTTATTAGTCGAAATGAGAAAGGAAAAGCTGGACATTTTAGGTATTAGTGAGGTGAGATGGCCAGATAGTAATGACTTTTGGAAAGATAATTATAGAATAATTACAACTTCTTCAACTAATGGACAGGCAGGGGTAGGAATAGTGTTAGGTAAAAGATTAGGGCATAAAGTTAAAGAGTACTTACAATTTAGTGATAGAATAATTATGGTTAGATTGAGTACAAAACCCACAGACACTGTTTTAGTACAGGTTTACATGCCAACAACTCAGTACGAGGATGAGGAAGTAGAAAAGGTATACGAGGATATAAATAGTATAGTGAGAAAAGTAAAAGGAGATGAGAATTTAATAGTTATGGGCGATTTTAATGCGTCAGTGGGAGAAGGTAGTGAGGGAAAAATGGTAGGAAAATTTGGGTATGGCAGACGAAATGATAGAGGAGAAAGATTAGTTGAGTTTTGCCAGGAACATAGATTAGTAACTGTAAACACCCTATTCGAAACTGTCGTAGTTATCCAGGGGCTGACATAGATAGCGATCATAACTTAGTTAAAATGAAGTGTAAACTAAAATTCAAAAAATTGAGAAAGGGTAAAAGAGAAGGATGGGATCTAGGTAAGCTTAATGATAGTAGGGTAAAAGAGGAATATAAACAAGTATTAGATAATAAGAGCAAAGAGATAGCTGTAGGAAGGAACGTAGAAAATAGATGGAAAGAAATAAAACTGACTGTACATGATACAGCAACACAGACTATAGGTAAGAAAAAAATAGAAGCGAGAAAACCGTGGGTAACAAAGGAGATATTAGATTTAATAGAGAATAAAAGAAAGCTTAAACCTTTCAGAGAAGTGGATAGTGAAAGTAAGCAAAAATATAATACAGTTAGAAATAAGATAGTACATGAGTGTAGAAAAGCTAGAAATAAATGGATGGAAGAGAACTGTAAGGAATACAAGATGATTTGAGAGTAGGTAAGACAGACAGGGCATACAGGGCAGTTAAAAAGTTTTTGGGAAGATAGGAAAAATATAATGGTATTAGAGACGAGAATAATGAGCTTCTAATAAATAAAGTTGAGGTAGCAGATAGATGGAAAAGATATTTAGAAGATTTATATAAGGGAGACGATATGGATGAGTTAGAGAACGACCAAGAAGAGGATGTAGAAATAGGGTTCTCAATATTAAGAGAGGAATTTGATAGAGCTGTTCGGAATCTTAAACTAAATAAAGCGCCAGGGATAGACGATATTCCCGCAGAATTAATAAAATATGCAAGTCAGAAAACTTTAGATAGATTATATGAACTAGTGAAATTAATATATGATACAGGTGAGGTTCCAATAGATTTCGAAAAAATATTATTATCGCAATCCCAAAAAGTCAGGAGCTGATAGGTGTGAGAATTTTAGAACGGTTAGTTTAACTTCTCATGCTTCCAAAATACTAACAATAATAATTAAAAATAGAGTAGAAGCTTTGACTGAGAATTATTTAGGCGAAGACCAATATGGTTTTCGTAAAGACAGAGGACTAGAGAACCGATACTAATGATTAGGGTAATTATCGAAAAAGGTTACAAAAAATAAAAGACTCATTTCGCATTTGTAGATTTAGAAAAAGCATTTGATAGGGTTAATTGGATTGTTATGTTCAGGGTTTTGCAAAAAATAGGAATCTCTCATAGGGATAGAAAAATTATTTACAGTCTATATAAAAACCAAAGTGTAGTAATTAGATTTGATGAAATAGAAAAGGAAGCTAAGATTAGAAATGGTGTTAGACAGGGTTGTATACTGTCTCCTTGATTTTAATGTTTATATTGAGGAAGCTTTAAACTTAGCTAGAGAGAGAAAAGAGATAGGTATTAGTGTACAGGGACAGAAAATAGACATGTTACGTTTTGCAGATGATATAGCCATTATAGCAGAGTCTAGAAAAGAGTTAGGAGAGTTTTTAAATATTTTAGATGAGATACTACGGAGTAACTATAGTATGAGAATTAACTCGGTAAAGACAAAGATAATGACAAGTGAGTTACAGCCTAGTTATAAACCAAAATTAAAAATAGGTAATACCGAGTTAGAGGAGGTAGATGAATTTTGCTATTTAGGTAGTATAATTACAAAGGATGGACGTAGCAGAAGGGATATAGTAGCTAGAATAGCTCAAGCTAGAAAAATGTTTTTAAAAAAGAAAAACTTACTAATAGCTAATAGTATTAGTTTAGATAATAGAAAAGTTTTTAAAGTCGTACGTATGGAGCGTTCTACTATACGGTAGTGAGACTTGGACAATTAAAGAAGTAGATAAGAAAAGGATAGAAGCTTTTGAAACTTGGTGCTATAGGAGAATGTTAAAGATTAGCTGGACAGATAGAGTAACTAACGAGGAAGTTTATAGAAGGATAGGTGAGGAACCCTGTATGTGGAAACAATTGAAGGTCAGGAGAGATAGAATGATAGGGCACCAGTTAAGACATGAGGGACTATTTAGTAAAGTCTTAGATTATAGACTACCAAATAAAAATAGAGTAGGAAGGCCTAGACAAAGCTATATTAGTCAAATAATTAGAGATTTAGGTTGTGAAGGGTATGTGGACCTTTTTAGATTAGCTCAGAATAGAAAAGAATTTAGAGCTGCGTCAAACCGACTTTAAGTAAGTTCGAAAACAAAACAAAAAAAATAAAATCAGTTAACTAAATGTCACCAGGACATAACTCACAATTAGTTAGAGGTCTGGCATGTTGGTAGCGTTTCGTTGCTTAAGCCTTACCATAACATATAATTTAATAAACGTCACCTTGACATAACTCACAATTAGGTAGCGGTCTGGCATGTTGGTAGCGTTTCGTTGCTTAAGCCTTATCATAACAGATAATTTAATAAACGTCATCATGACATAACTCACAATTAGGTATCGGTCTGGCATGTTGGTAGCGTTTCGTTGCTTAAGCCTTACCATAACAGATAATTTAATAAACGTCATCATCACATAACTCACAATTAGGTAGCGGTCTGGCATGTTGGTAGCGTTTCGTTGCTTAAGCCTTATCATAACAGATAATTTAATAAACGTCATCATGACATAACTCACAATTAGGTATCGGTCTGGCATGTTGGTAGCGTTTCGTTGCTTAAGCCTTACCATAACAGATAATTTAATAAACGTCATCATGACATAACTCACAATTAGGTAGCGGTCTGGCATGTTGGTAGCGTTTCGTTGCTTAAGCCTTACCATAACATATAATTTAATAAACGTCACCATGACATAACTCACAATTAGGTAGCGGTCTGGCATGTTGGTAGCGATTTGTTGCTTAAGCCTTACCATAACATATAATTTAATAAACGTCACCATAACATAACTCACAATTAGGTAGCGGTCTGGCATGTTGACAGCGATTCGTTGCTTAAGCCTTACCATAACATATAATTTAACACTTTTCCTTTTTGAAGCGGATAACCAGGTTATATATTTCCCTATAAATGGTAATCATGTAAACATGTTAGAGTTTTTTAACAACCATCAGGTTGCTAATATCTATGTAGAGCCAGCTGGATAGGAAAAAGATAGAAGGATATAGGAAGACCTAGACCAAACTATATTAGTCAAATTATTAGAAATTTAGGTTGTGAAGGGTATGTAGAGCTTTTTAGATTAGCACAGAATAGAAAAGAAGTTAGAGCTGCGTCAAACCGACCTTAAGTAAGGTCGAAAACAAAATGATGATGATGAACCAATGAGGTCTTTGTATTTCCTACACTTAAAGTGGTTTTCTGATGTAACATTTTTGGCTTTTCGAGTAATGGTTGTTTGCTACAGATGCTTTGTTATCAGACCATGCGGTGTTTTGAGTAAATAATCGTTTTCCATATTATACAAAAATACCTGATGCAATTTGAATTTCGATTTTCATGTTTATTTACGCATCTTTGATTACCTTCACTTATGAAAATGTTAATTGTTTCTACGCACTTACCGAAAGCTTCTTTAAGTTTTATCTCTTATCTCCGTATTATCATAACTGATTAGAATTCTTTTGAATGCGTGTTTAATTACATGAACTATGCTTACTTCTAAATACGCGTACTTCTTTACTGAAAATTATCGTTGTCTGCATTACTTAAATTTACTAAAGCTCTACATACCGGGTGTTAAATATTTGTTATTTACCTAATGCATGAATTACCTATTTCTATGCTAACTATGCGTCTTATTGTTCTAAGATGTGTCTATATGCGTCGCTTAAAACTACTTATACTCTATATACAGAGTGTTAAATGCTTACTATTTACAAACTATCCCAATTACTCAATTTTCTACTAAATAAATGCAGTTTCCTGCTTCTTATTATAATTTATGGTTCCTGCACGACCTTTGCTATATAAGACACCCTTAAACAACCCCTTATCACAGCATTATATATATATATAAATTGGGGATACATAACTCGTGTAATACCATAAAATCGGTTCCACGCGTTCCTAGCGTACTGATAGGATGCAATTTCAAGTGTATACGATGACATCATCACATCCTCATCCAGGCGGTAATACTATTTATCACTTCAATATTAAGGAGCTTTGCGCGCCACCCCTTACTCGTTCATTATAGCCAAATAGGATGAATTGGTCACGTCCTGTGTCCGCCATAATATTTTTTTAACAATCCTCCCAAGTCTTTACGTTTGAACGAGTTCTGCGACAGGCTTTTTAGGGATAGGTTATTGTTAGAAATAGATATTATTACTAAAAACCCCAAATTACTTAACATATCAGAACAGTCTTGTTTTTTTGTTGTTAAAACTATTGCAGACTGTTCTGATATGCGTGCTACGTGATTTGTGTTTTTTAATAATAATATCTATTTCTAACAGTAACCTAACTGAAGACTCGTTCGAACGCAAAGACTCGGGAGGATGGTTATGGAAAAAATTACTGCGTCCTATTCTACATCTTACGACAAAATTCGTAGCAAGCAGGTTTTTCATACATTAACATTACATTACTGAAATGTCGTGGCGCTCGTTCAGATAAACGTTGACAAATTCTATAATCTATAATTTAAATATTTACAGAAAATGGACATATGTCCTTTGGGAAAATATGTTATTTTTAATTATTCTTAAAGTAAAGTGTAGGATGATCCTAACGTCCTATATGGAAGAATCGTCACTAGGTTTATATTCTAATCTAACCATAAGTATTGTCAATGGGGTGAAGTTAACAACCAGCGGTAAAGTGGTGGCTCACTGTAAATATTTATAGAATAATAGGTCCTACCATCTATAGTCTGGAAACTAAATCATATTTACTTTTTTCAGTTAATAAAATGTAAAGTAAAATTTATTTAAGAAGAACCTGTACGTCATCATGCGCACACGGCTAAAACGGCACCAGATTAGTCTATTGTTTATAAATAGGTATGTTCGTTCAGCATTTCAGCGGCGCAAATAATTTGCTGTTAAATGCCAATTGATATTTGTAACTTTGACATTCTATGTTTATTTCTTACGCTTTCATAATTTTCTTTCTGTTTCTTTGTATTTTACGCCTTGCTTATTCCCGTATTCGCCGTTTGAATTTAAACCACTAAAAAATAAAACTTGATTTTAGAATATTTACTCTATGAGAGTGTTTTCAAAACCCTAAAAATTCATTAAATCCGCTACACCACTGACTTTTAAGGTTTGCGCATATGTCAAATGAAGTACAGGCTCTTCTTAAATAAATTCTACTATACCTACTTGCACATCTTTTTAGTAGGTATCTGTAACCGTAAATCTTCAACCCTTGTTTATATACGTAGTATATAAACAAGACCTCAACTAACTTTTATGTAGTTGCTGCCCAGACGCCGACGAGGCAGCAGCTCACGTATTCCGACCACCGCCTTCGGGCGATCAAAGGTGGGCAGCGGAACGGTGACGTCCTGAGGGAGTTCTCCAGCTATGCGGGGTGCCGAGGAATGGGTGCACAAGTGAAGTCGTCGGGGATGCACATTTGTCAGTTTTGTTTAGACGAGCGGCCTGTGGCGAGTAGCCAGTCCGGTCAGGCAAAAACCACAGGCCAATGGACCCAGGATCCGGAATATTGTGTAGTTGGAGGACAACTAAGGGGAAGATCCGGAAAACTGCCCACTGCAGAAAATAAAGAGGATTCCAGGAGCAGATCTCCTGGGATCCAGTCCTACATATTTATTTATTTATTTATACACATCTACTTAAGAAGACCAACCTGCAAGAAACCAAAACAATTCAAGAAACAAAACATCATCAAGCCAAAAAACTTTCGAGTTGTAAGGCACTTTTAACGACGCTGAGAGCGTCGTGTCCAGCTTCTGAAGTTAACTTTTATGTATAGTTGCAACCTAGACTCCGAAGGAGCAACATATATCTACCACCGCCTCCGGGCGATCAAAGGTGAGCAGCGGAACAGTGACGTCCTAAGGGAGTTCTCCAGCTATGCAGGGTGCCGAGAAATGGGTACACAAGTGAAATCGTCGGGGATGCACATCCGTCAGTCCTGTTTAGACGAGCTACCTGACGATGAAGCGGCCTGTGGCGAATAGCCATCCTGTCGATCGAAAACCACAGGCCAGTGGACCCAGGATCCGGATATCGTGTAGTTGAAGGGCAACCAAGGGGAAGATCCGGGAAACTGCTCACTGCATCAAAACAAGAGGATTCCAGGAGCAGGTCTCTTGGAATTCAGACCAACATATTTATTTAAGAAGATCAACTATCACTACAACAACTCACCAGAGAAAAACATCTACAAGCTGAAAAACTCTAATGCACGGAACTTTTATGTAAATATATATCTTGCAATTTCTAAACCGACTTCGTCATCAATATTTGTGATGTCATATATTGACGCCGTTGCCACCATGGACCAATAATATAAGAGATTAAATCCCCTTCACCACAAAAATATTCAGAAACTACATACGTATTTCGACAAATATCCTCTGGAACAAAATGAGCATGGCAAACTCGTAAATTTTTGTAGACTCATGCAGGATCCATTGTTTCAGAGAAACTTCCAATTAAATCCATCCACTGGTAATAAACATACAAAAATTTCTTTGGATTGGGAAATCTATGGGGAATTGCATCCCTGTTTTCACAATTGAAAGCTGCACACTTTCTAAACTGTGACATTATAATACTTTTTGCCTGAAGTTACTGCTACTGTACCAACAATAGATACGGAATTGAAACAAAGATTAGTCAGTGTGGTCATCCTCATTTTGTGAGACGTGCAGCTCATTTTGAGTGACAATTACAGATATCTGTAAAATTTTCAATTTTTACTCAGTTTCAATGCGCCAAAAGCTTTATTTTAAAACCGCCACTATCAAAATAGCAATTCCTCGTAACTACAATGAGGCTATCGGTACAATATAGATTTTGAAAGTATTTAGTAAGTGGTGACGGAATGTGGTTTGTTACTTTTTAAATAGTAACTTGTAAAATGATTTTATACTGACAAAATTGCAGTCTAATCTGTCTAGCTTACTAATAAATGTTATTATGTGGGAATTTGAACTAGTGAGCATATTTTAATTGAATGTTATATATTTTTAATTAAATAGCCACACGCATGTTATACCGGGCACGAAATAATAGCCTAGCCACCAATAATCAAGACTTCCAGAGGTTATGTTTATTAAACTAAAGTAAAAGAACAAACAGCAGTTATGAAAATTATTTTAAGGTTTTTAACGGATGCTAAACAACCCAACACAATATTGTGAAAACTAGATAGTAGTTGGGTACTGTTGCAATTGCTAGATTTAGAAACTACTGATAATGTTTTCAGGAGCGGTGCAGATAACTTAAATGATATTGCAGATGGAAATGTTGCAGTATTTCTAACAGAAATTGAGGTACTTTTCATGTTACATCTATAATTTTGTTTTGCTAAATGACACATTATGATTATGTTGTAGGAAACATACTATTGTAAAAAAAGAAAAAATACCGGTGGGAAAATTCCAGAGACATGATATAACTAGACTGAGCATTACAGACTAAAAGTGATGCCAATACAGTAGGCAACCCCCAATTCAAGTTGTAGGCAAAAACAGGAAAACGAATCCGCTTCGTTATAAACTTGTAATTCTGTTGAAAATTGTTTTGTTAACACGTTTATGATGTACATCAATTTTTGAGTTATTTTCTTACTTGCGATTTAATATTAAATAACGAAATTAGACAAATTCCTGCACAAACTAATTTATGCCAAAACAATACCATTTCGAATTTGGCAAAGTTTTGTAAACATCAGACACAAAATTATTTTTCTGAGAAATATTGGGGTAGGTTGGTTGCAGATAATTATCATGTCTCTGGTTGATTGATATATAGAATAATACTTCCCTTAAGTAAGGAGATTACTGTTCTGTATATGCAGATACTTTTAAACCACACAAAAGTTAAATTTTATGTATTTTTAAGAAATAAATCCTCGAGCTTAGTTTACTAGTGTTAATATTTTAATATTATTCGCAAAGAGGGTACGATCATGTTGTGCTTAGGGTTGTACAGAACGGGCATCCAAAGAATCTTCAGTTTCTTTCCATCAGTAAGTATAATAATACACTACTATTGTCATGTCTATGATACACGGCGCTGCCTGTAAATTTTACGGTTCCTATTGATACGGAACTGAGAAAACTATGGATATTAGTAAAGAAATGGCAAAATTTTATACCTTCGAGACAAACCGTCATATGTAGCAAGCATTTTCTCCAAACCGATTTCTTAATATTTGTTGAGAAGAGGAGATTGCACAAAAATGCCATTACCTGCATTTTTGATTTTTCTAAGCATTTGGAAAAAAAGAAAAGTGCCACGAACTACTCATCGAAGTGCTCTCTCAAAAATGGAGTTTATCCACAACATGGCACCGTGAGTGATAGGTCTCGTTTTTTTAATGGTAATGTTAAAATTAAAGCCATAAAATGGAAAATTATTTGCAAATGCAGGAAAGCTAAAGAACATGAATTGATGAAAAGTTCAAAGAGGTACAAACTAAGATGGAAATAGGAAAGACAGACGAAGCATACAAATTAATTAGATACAAATTAATTAATTAGATAAAGGGAATGCTGGAGGAAACGCCATTATAGAAAACGTAGAAAAAGTAGCTAGATGGCAGGAATATATAGGGAATTTATATTCAGGAGAGGAATTAACAGCATTAGAGCAGGAATCAGACATAGAAAAGGATGACCTGGGATATCCTATACGTAGAGACGAGTTTGAATTGGCATTAAAGGGTCTGAAAAATGGTAAGGCACCGGGTACAGATAAGGTGCAAGCAGAAACTCTAAAAGCCGCTGAACAGGCAGTAACAGAACGTCTCTTCCGTCTTGTAAGCTATATTTATAAGAAAGGCGCGATACCCAAAGGTTTCATCATAGTAACTATACCAAAAAAAAGAGGCGCGGATAGATGTGAAAATTTTCGAACAATAAGATTGACCGCACACGTTTCAAAATTATTAACTAGAATTATACAAAGACGAATGGAAGAACGAGCTGAAAAAATACTGGGAGATCAATTTGGGTTTAGGCAAAACAGGGAAACACGGGAGGCTATTTTAACTGAGGGTGATAATGGAGAAAACAATAGAGAAGGGAAACAGCGTATAGATAGGGTTTGTAGATCTCGAAAAAGCATGCGACAATTTAAAATGGAAAAAAATGTTCGAAATACTCAAAAAGATTGGAATGAGTTATAGGGATAGACGAATAGTACATAATTTATACAAAGAACAAACAGCAATAATAGAATTAGAGCAAGAAAGTAGAGAAGTCAATATTAGGAAAGGGGTGAGACACGGATGTGCCTTATCCCCATTAATTTTTGACTTGTACATAGAAGTGGTAATGAATACTGTCAAATGCAGGAAGACATTTGGAATTAATATGCAGGGACAAAAGATTGATATGCTTAGATTTGCAGATGACATAGTGGTATTAGCATCTATCAAGGAAGAGTTAGAAGCTGCTCTTAATGAAATTGAAACAGTTCTAATGGAGGGATATGGTGTGAAAATTAACAAAAATAAAACTAAAGTTCTAGTGTGCAAAAGAGGGGATAATAAGTCAAAAACAAGAATACAAATAGGTAACGAGAACTTACAAGAGGTGAAGGATTTCTGCTATCTAGGAAGTCAAATAACGCAAGATGGGAAAAGCACAAAAGATATAAAACAATGATTAGCACAGGGTCGTGCTACATTTAACAAGAAAAAGCAACTACTGTGTTCAAAGACCACAAACATAGAAACAAGGAAAAGATTCCTTAAAACATATGTGTGGAGCACAGCACTGTATGGCTGTGAAGCCTAGACAGTAGGAGAAGCAGATAAGAAAAAGGTGGAAGCCTTTGAAATGTGGTGCTACAGACGTATGATGAAGATACCATGGACAGACAAAGTTAAGAACAAAGATGTACTACAAATGGTAGGGGAAGAAAGAACTATGTGGAAAACAGTAAAAATAGGAGAGATAGGACGATAGGCCACATACTAAGACACGAGGGAGTAGTGCGGAATATATTAAAAGCAGAGATTGGAAAAAAGAGAAGTAGAGGTAGGCCTAGGTTAGACTACTGCACACAGATAGTGAAAGATGTAGGTTGTGAGAATTTCAGGGAAATGTGTAGGCTAGCTCAGAATAGAATCAATGGAGGTACGCTTCCAACCAGCCATAAGATGGAAAACCAATGACAAAAATAATAACTGTATTTAAACATGGTGATTATTACAAACAACTACAGACATTGGTTTTGCAATACTCTCAACAAATGTTAATTGTGCGAAAGGATTTATTTGAAAACTATTCATACGGCAAATGTCTAAGTATTGGGGGAACCTTGGCAGCCACAGAAAGCTTAAACCCCTACACATACCACTGAATCTCGGTGAAATAGGGCATATAAGTAGAAAACAATAGAAGGGAATCGAACTGTATATCGGCTGTTGTGAGAATTGCAGGGAACGGTGTAGACTAGCTCAGAAAATAAATAAGCAGAGGTACAAGTCCAGCCAGTTTCAGGATGTAAAACCCAATGACAAAAAAATAAGTGCTCTTAAATCTGATTATTATTATAAACAAGTGCAGGTGTTGGTTGTAAAATATTTTCAACCAATGTTGATTGTGCAAAAGGATAAATTGGAAAAACTATGAATTCGACAAAGGTTCAGGTGCTGGGGAAACTTGGCAGGCAAAGGCTGCTTCCTCCCCCCCCTCTTCATATACCGTTCATTTACATTTCCAATGCTCCACCAGAAGGTACTACATTGGCCAGAAGGCGAGTTTTTTGTTGCCTGGAAATTTAGAATTTTGCCGAACCCTTGCCGTTTCAGGCAAGGTAGGGATCTTTAACGTGCGTGACAACACTCACACACGGGACCTCCATTTAACCTCTCATCCGAACGAGGGCGTAATTTTTGTGAAAAATGCTCACCTGCCATTTTTCAAACAGTCGGCCGTGTCGGGATTTGAACCCGGGACCTTGGGATCTGTAGTCTTACGCTTACTACATTGATCCACGGCGACGCCCCCCTTCATATACCACTTAATATCGGGGAAATAGGGTATATAACTGTGAAACAATAGAAGGTGACCGAACTGCATCAAACAAGAAAGAACAGCAGCTATGGTCAAAGACAACAAACATAGATACAAGAAGAAAAGTGTTCAAAGCATAGTGTGGAGCACAGCACAGTACATCCATAAAATAGGGGCAGTAGGAAAAGCAGACAGAAAGAGATAGAAGCCTTCTGGAATGTTGTGCTTCGTATGTATGAAGATGGTAGCATGGACAGACAAAGTTAATAACAAATAGGTTGTAGAAATAGTAGAGGAATAAAGATATGTGGAAAATGAAAATATAGGAGAAATAGGACAGGACACATTCTAAGGCATGGGAATAGTACAGGATATACTACAAGCAGAGATAAGAAAGGAGAGGTAGAAGTAGACCAAGATCAGACTTTCGCACACAGATAGTAATAGATGCAGACTACGCAAATTTCAGGGAAATGTGTAGGTTGGTTCAGACTAGGAAACAATGAGGGTATGCGTCCAACCAGTTCTAGGACTTCTAATGATGATTATGATGAATGTTAAAATATGTATGTATATATTTTTGTAGAGGCACATCTGAAGATATAGGATTGCCAGCAGCTTTCGAAGTAACTTCTAAAAGGTAGATATTGATTGTGATAAAAATCAATAATAAATATTATACAAGGGCCATTTTGTTTTCAACCTCCGATAGGCTATAAATAAAAGACAAGTTCATATAAAACAATAATTTTATTACCAAAAGATTGGTACACTTACGGTTACTTTTCGACATAATCACCAAAGAGATTAAGACATTTGTCATATCTGTGGACAAGCTTTTCAATACCCTGTTCAAAGAAAGTTGCCGCCAATGAATTCAAGTAGTCCTTGACGGTTTGAAGGTCCTCATTGGTTTGAAAGCGCTTCCCACCAAGCCACGTCTTCAGGTCAGGAAAAAGATGAAAATCGTTTGGTGCTAAGTCAGGACTGTATAGCGGATGATCGAAAATGTCCCATCCAAATTGTTCAAGAAGCCGTTGAGTTGCTCCAGCAGTGTGTGAACGGGCATTGTCGTGGATCAGAACAACTCCATAGACACGAGTCATTCTTCGATGGATTTCTGCAGCACTAAGCCCTTCAGCCTGTAGAAAACGAATCACACTTCACACTTGGCTGTAGCATCAATAATAGCGGACATGTTTATGTGGCTATAGCACAACGCCGACTGACGCCTGAATGTCAACAATGGCGGAGTGTGTAGTGCAAGAGCTGCACAGTCGCCTACAGCGCATGCCCGCTTTCTGCTACCCGCACAGCGTCTGCACGGAGCGATCGGAGGTTGAAAAAAATAGCATTTGTATAATGCAAATCTGACATAAAGACATTTGTGTCTCCGATATCATGTCTTAATTCAATCTTTAGACCCAATTATAGTATGATTATACTTATGAAATGACTTTCGTTTGATTTGCAGAAAAATTCGTTTTAGAGATTTTAAAGAGGAAGATTTGTGGAGTCCTAAGAAAGCTAATTTGATATGGCGGGCTGCCAGCGAGACACTTAAACTGAAAAATAAGAAAATTAAATATCTGCTACATCAAACAAGACGATTGCAAAAAAAAGTAGTTACATTGAAACATTTGTTGACTCTTTAAAACAAACAGAAAATTTCTAATGACTGCTTAGAATCGTTAGAGGTAAATTCGTTACTCTTCATAACAATATGTAATTGTGGTTATTTTTCACAGGAAAGTATCTCAAGGCCTCAGAAAGAAATTATCTTGAGACTACTGAAAATGACACAGACAAAAACATTTCCGCTGGAGCTTCGGTGTTTTGCGTTGACTTTGAATTTTTATTCTAATGCTCCGTACAATTACATAAGAAATGCTTTTGGTAAATGCTTACCTCACCCTAATACTCTTAGAAGATTGCTAACCTCGGTAGATGGTGCACTCGGTTTTACTGGTGAATCCCTTCGTGCGATTAGGCGCAAAGTAGCCGAGTTAGAAGCTCAAAACAAGATGCTGGTTTTAGGTTTGATAATAAATGAAATGAGTATAAGAAAGCATATTAGTTGGAATGGAAAAACATATCAAGAATATCTTGATTTGGGAACTTACATTGAAAGTGACTCATTGCCCGAGACCAATCAAGCATTTGTTTTCCTACTAGTAGGACTAAATACAAGATGAAAGATACCAGTGGCATACTTTTTGATTGACGATCTTGCTGCAGCGGAAAGAGCTAACCTAATTCGCGATTATTTAAAAATTGTGCACGGTTGTAACGCGAAAATTGTGTCACTGACATTGGATGGGACAACAACTAATTTTGCGATAGCAAGTGCGCTAGGTTCCAAACTAAAATATCCAAATTTGGAACCATGGTTTACTCGTCCGATGTACACTGAAAAAGTTCACGTGTTTCTTGATGTATGCCACATGATAAAACTAATACGCAATACTCTGGGCAATTGAAAATGTTTACGGGATAGCACAGGTGGTATTATTAACTGGAAGTACTTTGAAAACATCGTAGATTTTCAAGAAAAAGCTTACTTGCATGCAGGAAACAAGCTCAGACAGAGGCACTTAAATTTCAGAAAAGAAATTATAAGGTAAATTTGGCAGTTCAAGTTTTTGGTAATAGTGTGGCTGATGCACTAGACTATCTTGATAAAGATCTTGCTCTAAAAAACTTCAGAAATTCCGAACATACAGCAAATTTTTGCAGAATTTTAATGTGTTTGATGTACTAAATTCTAGAAACGTCTTGTCAAAATATATTTGGAGTAAACCATTTTCATCTGATAATGAACAAAGTATAAAGCATCTATTAAATAAAGCCATATTTTATTTACCTTCTCTAACAATTTTGGATGGAACGAATATTCTTCATACCAGACGAAAGACTGGATTTGTAGGTTTGATTATTTCAATGCAGTGCTATGAATTTATTTGATGAATTGTTAAAAAACAAAAAATTATAGTTTTTGCTTACATATAAACTAAGTCAAGATCACTTAGAAATATTTTACTCCACAATCAGAGCTAGAGGAGGCTTCAATAATAATCCTACAGCAGTGTAATTTGAAGGAGGATACAAGAGACTTTTAATACATAATAAAGTCACGCCTGCAGAACTGTTTAATTGTGTTGCTCAAGATTTTAGGAGTATTTCGACTATTTCCAGTTCAAGCACACGAAATATCGATGCCTTAATAATCAAAAATATTACCACATCCGCAGCCAATAGTTTTATTTACACTGAAAATACCTCTCAGTACGTGAATGACGTTGTTGAATATATAGCAGGATTTGTAGCAAAAAAAGTTGCCAAAAACATTGCCTGCTCTCATTGCTGCGATTTAATATTTTCTATGGAATCAAGATCACTTCTGCTGCAAACAAAAACCTGCAGAGGGTTATGTAAAGCAACATTAGATATTATAAAACTATGTCATATTGCTGAGAACGTACGCCGTGGACGTTGTGGTACACGAACAGTCAACCAATTGATATTGTATGCTTTACGCGAGATTGATTCACGCATTTACTTTATAAAAATCCACGATCACATCTTATCTCAAGATCCTCTTAGCAAGCATTTATTACAGTTGATAAATATAATTTTAAAGGTTTATATTACTATAAGAATTCATTACATTAACAAGTGTAAAAACGAAGAACAAGTTAGAGTACGGCAACAATATACCAAGTTCATATTATTTATCAGTAATTTTGTATATATGTACTTTTTATTGTTCAATTTATATTTTTAATGCATTACAGTTTGCTACTAATGATAAAAATCAAAGGCAGTTTTGTTTATTATTACAATTCTGGTTGTTTTTAAGTGCTTGCGCATTATAATCTTGCGGTACACTGTCGGTTTCTGCGTACAATAGGAAATGGTTGTTGCCTAACATCCTTGCACCACTACCTTTATATACACGCTATTTCATAGACGCAGCTAGTTATATCATGTCTCTGGAAAATTCATACTATACTTCTTAATCTTCTTTGGGGATTAAACCACTCATAGTTTTTAAAATGATCTTTATTAACGTTTCGATCCATGACCTAGGATCGTTTTCAAAATAATAAAAACTTCAAGTTTGACATTTATGACATAAATTGAAGGTGACTTTGATTTATTGATGTTTGAAATATTTGGTTTGAGTACACTAAACAAAAATTTTTAAAGTTTAAATGAATGATTGCCTTCAATTTGTGTTCTGACCTGGGACCGACTTTTTAGGTAGCCAATACGCTTAACGTGAAATCAGCTGATTAATTTTTATTGTAAAATTCAATAACTTGGGAATTGGAAAACATTTTTAACATGTTTCTATTTATATAATTTAGAGGATGGTATTAAAGAAGTGTGCAATTGCATTATTAAAAGGCTTAAGTAGTCGTTTTTTTATATTTATTTTGAAGGGGAAATCATTATGATTTAGGCTACCTCTTTGGTAGATTTTAACATTGTTCTGAGGTGACCTTATGGCGGGTTTACACTTGTCAGATACCAATGTTGTTCTATGAAGGTTGTATATGGATCTGAGGCGACCCTATGGCGGGTTTACACTTGTCAGATACCAATACTGTTTAACGGAGATTGTATATGGTTGTGAGGTAACCTTATTGTGGGTTTACACTTGTCAGATACCAATGCTGTTTTACATGGGTTGTTAATATGCTTCATCATCATCATCATTGGATCTTCATCTCAAAACTGGTTGGACACGTACCTGCACTTATTTATATTCTGAGCTAGCTTCCCTTCTATTGTTTTCTAATTTCATGTCTTATTTCACCGAGATTCAGTGAAAGGGGTTAAGCAACCTGTGACTACCAAGATCCCCCAACACTTAGATATTTGCCGAAATAATGGTTTTCTAGTTAATATGCTTATTGTTATATAATTAGTTATTGTATGTATAAATAGAAATCATGTATGTAGGCTGTATTTCATGTTAATATCGCAAGGAAAACCCAGGAAAAACTTGCAATGCTACCTAGATATTGGGGGCATTTGATTTTCATTTGTTATTTCTTTTAGTAATGGAATCCATTGTTTACTGAAAGTTACGGATTCGTTTGCAACGTAGTTATTTTATGTAAGGTTATATAAGCAGCTTCTTTGATTTTGCGTTTTGGTGGTTTTCTTCTTTGTCGATAATTTTTGCGTCCACCCATTTTATTTTATGACTGGAGTCCCATGCATGTTGGCAAATCATGGATTTTCAAATTTTCTATTTTTATATATGATTTATGTTCTTTTAATCGAACTTCAAAATGGTCTGGAACTTTCCCTATATAAAACTTATTACATTCATACGGTATTTTGTAGATACAATTTTTGAACTTTGTATTGCGTTTTGGGTTTTGTTTTGTTAATTGTGCTCTTAGTGTATTGTTGGTTCTAAATACTGTTTTAATTCTAAATTTGTTTCCTATTCTTTGAATTTTTCGGAGAATCCTTTTATGTATGGTATTGAGAGCATTTTGTGGTGTGTATCGTTGTTTTGTTTTCTTTTCTTTATTTTTAGAGTTTTATTCATTTCTTTCTCTATTATTCTTTTAGGATATTTGTTTTCTATTAGTGTACATCTGATTAGGTCTTTCTCTTTCTTTAAAATTTCTTCGTTTGATGATATTAATTTTGCTCTATCATACATGGTTTTGATAATTCCTCGTTTGACACAGTGTGGGTGGTTTGAATCGAAGTTTAAGTATCTGTTTGTGTGCGTTGGTTTTCTATATACCGATGTATTAATTGTTGTATCGTTTTGCTAACTAGAATATCTAAAACGGAAGTTTTCCATGTTGTTCTAATTCATATGTGAATTTAATAGTTGGTTCTATTTCGTTAATTGACTGTACAAAGTTTTAATTAGTTCTGTATTATGAGGCCAAATAGCATAGACATCATCTACGTATCCACCAGATTAGTGGTTTCAATTCTTGTGTGAATATTACATCTTTTCAAATTCCTCCATGAATACATTACTAAAGATTGGTGATAGTGGACTTCCATTGCCATTCAAGCTTTGTTTGTAAAATTGATCATTTATTTGAAAATATGTGGTATTGACGATAAACCAAGTAATTCCATAATCGATGATATGCTTAGTTTTGTTCTTTCTTTAAGATTGCCATCTTTTCTAGTTTGTTTTTATAATATTAAGCGTTTTGTTTATAGGGACATTTGTGAAGAGATTTATTACATCAAAGCTTACCATTGTGTGTGTATTTTCAATTTTTATGTTTGATAATTTTTCTAAAAAATGTTGGTTGTTTTTAATGAAAGAATCCGTTTTGCTTGCTAATGGATTTATAATTTTTAGTAGAAATTTTGCTAAATTATGGCATGGTGAATTTATGGAGCTTACGATAGGTCTTAAAGGAATGTCTTTTATGAATTTTGGTAGACCATAAAAGTGGGGTGGTTTACTGTAATGTGGGACCAGTTTACTTCTTTCTTTGTCTTAATTCATTTTAAATTTAAATAGGGTTTTGTATATTTTATTTTCAATCGATTTTGTTGGGTCCGTTTCTAAACTGGTGTTCAATAGTTTGTTGACTTTAGTGTTATTCATTATTACTGTTGCATTGCCTTTGTCAGCAGGTAAAATTATAATTGAGTTATCGTTTCTTAGATTGCGAATTTCTTTTATTTCGTTACTACTTACATTTGACTTTATTTTGTGATTCTTTTCTATTTCGATTTTGCATCGACTCTAAATTCGTTTGCTTGATCTTCTTCAAGTTGGTTTGCTGTTTTCTCAATACAGCTAATTATTTCAAAGGTTGGTATTGATTTTGGCGTTACTGCAAAGTTAAGGCCTTTGAAAGAATTGATTTTTCTGTGTCGTTAATAGTTCTGTTTGATAAATTTATCACGGTGTTTAGCATGGTGTTGCTGTTTTCTAACGTTTTAGTTTGTGTGCTATTTTTCTCTATAAATAAGTTATTAAATTTCTTTATGTGAATTTCTTTTTGTTTGGAAAATACTGATTCGTAGTACGCTTTTGTACTAACGAGAATTTTATCAAAATCATATTTTGTTACCTTTATTCGTATGAAATTTATGCCCTCAATATCTTGTACTACGAATCAGTATTTTCCAAACAAAAAGAAATTCACATAAAGAAATTTAATAACTTATTTATAGAGAAAAATAGCACACAAACTAAAACGTTAGAAAACAGCAACACCATGCTAAACACCGTGATAAATTTATCAAACAGAACTATTAACGACAGAAAAATCAATTCTTTCAAAAGGCCTTAACTTTGCAGTAACGCCAAAATCAATACCAACCTTTGAAATAATTAGCTGTATTGAGAAAACAGCAAACCAACTTGAAGAAGATCAAGCAAACGAATTTAGAGTACGATGCAAAATCGAAATAGAAAAGAATCACAAAATAAAGCCAAACGTAAGTAGTAACGAAATAAAAGCAATTCGCAATCTAAGAAACGATAACTCAATTATAATTTTACCTGCTGACAAAGGCAATGCAACAGTAATAATGAATAAAAACGATTACAACACTAAAGTCAACAAACTATTGAACACTGAGAATTACACCAGTTTAGAAACGGACCCAACAAAATCGATTGAAAATAAAATATACAAAACCCTATTTAAATTTAAAAATGAATTCGAAGACAAAGAAAGAAGTAAACTGGTCCCACATTACAGTAAACCACCCCACTTTTATGGTCTACCAAATATTTATAAAAAAGACATTCCTTTAAGACCTATCGTAAGCTCCATAAATTCACCATGCCATAGTTTAGCAAAATTTCTACTAAAAATTATAAATCCATTAGCAGGCAAAACGGATTCTTTCATTAAAACAACCAACATTTTTAGAAAATTATCAAACATAAAAATTGAAAATACACACACAATGGTAAGCTTTGATGTAGTAAATCTCTTCACAAATGTCCCTATAAACAAAACGCTTAATATTATAAAAAACAAACTAGAAAAAGATGGCAATCTTAAAGAAAGAACAAAACTAAGCATATCATCGATTATGGAATTACTTGGTTTATGCGTCAATACCACATATTTTCAAATAAATGATCAATTTTACAAACAAAGCTTTGAATGGCAATGGAAGTCCACTATCACCAATCTTTAGTAATATATTCATGGAGGAATTCGAAAAAGATGTAATATTCACACAAGAATTGAAACCACTAATCTGGTGGATACGTAGATGATGTCTATGCTATTTGGCCTCATAAAACAGAACTAATTAAAAACTTTGTACAGTCAATTAACGAAATAGAACCAACTATTAAATTAACATATGAATTAGAACAACATGGAAAACTTCCGTTTTTACATATTCTAGTTAGCAAAACGATACAACAATTAATACATCGGTATATAGAAAACCAACGACACAAACAGATACTTAAACTTCGATTCAAACCACCCACACTGTGTCAAACGAGGAATTATCAAAACCATGTATGATAGAGCAAAATTAATATCATCAAACGAAGAAATTCTAAAGAAAGAGAAAGACCTAATCAGATGTACACTAATAGAAAACAAATATCCTAAAAGAATAATAGAGAAAGAAATGAATAAAACCCTAAAAATAAAGAAAAGAAAACAAAACAACAATACACACCACAAAATGCTCTCAATACCATATATAAAAGGATTCTCAAAAATTCAAAGAATAGGAAACAAATTTAGAATTAAAACAGTATTTAGAACCAACAATACACTAAGAGCACAATTAACAAAACAAAACCCAAAAACGGAATACAAAGTTCAAAAATTGTATCTACAAAATACCGTATAATGTAATAAGTTTTATATAGGAAAAGTTCCAGACCATTTGAAGTTCGATTAAAAGAACATAAATCATATATAAAAAATTTGAAAAATCCATGATTTGCCAACATGCATGGGACTCCAGTCATAAAATAAAATGGGAGGACGCAAAAATTATCGACAAAGAAGAAAACCACCAAAACGCAAAATCAAAGAAGCTGCTTATATAACCTTACATAAAAATAACTGCGTTGCAAACGAATCCGTAACTTTCAGTAAACAATGAATTCCATTACTAAAAGAAATAACAAATGAAAATCAAATGCCCCCAATATCTAGGTAGCATTGCAAGTTTTTTCTGGGTTTTCCTTGTGATATTAACATGAAATACAGCCTACATACATGATTTCTATCTATACATACAATAACTAATTATATAACAATAAGCATATTAACTAGAAAACCATTATTTCGGCAAATATCTAAGTGTTGGGGGATCTTGGTAGCCACAGGTTGCTTAACCCCTTTAACTGAATCTCGGTGAAATAAGACATGAAATTAGAAAACAATAGAAGGGAAGCTAGCTCAGAATATAAATAAGTGCAGGTACGTGTCCAACCAGTTTTGAGATGAAGATCCAATGATGATGATGATGAAGCATATTAACAACCCATGTAAAACAGCATTGGTATCTGACAAGTGTAAACCCACAATAAGGTTACCTCACAACCATATACAATCTCCGTTAAACAGTATTGGTATCTGACAAGTGTAAACCCGCCATAGGGTCGCCTCAGATCCATATACAACCTTCATAGAACAACATTGGTATCTGACAAGTGTAAACCCGCCATAAGGTCACCTCAGAACAATGTTAAAATCTACCAGAGAGGTAGCCTAAATCATAATGATTTCCCCTTCAAAATAAATATAAAAAAACGACTACTTAAGCCTTTTAATAATGCAATTGCACACTTCTTTAATACCATCCTCTAAATTGTATAAATAGAAACATGTTAAAAATGTTTTCCAATTCCCAAGTTATTGAATTTTACAATAAAATTAATCAGCTGATTTCACGTTAAGCGACATACCTAAAAAGTCGGTCCCAGGTCAGAACACAAATTGAAGGCAATCATTCATTTAAACTTTAAAATTTTTGTTTAGTGTACTCAAACCAAATATTTCAAACATCAATAAATCAAAGTCACCTTCAATTTATGTCATAAATGTCAAACTTGAAGTTTTTATTATTTTGAAAACGATCCTAGGTCATGGATCGAAACGTTAATAAACATCATTTTAAAAACTATGAGTGGTTTAATCCCCAAAGAAGATTAAGAAGAATACTAAACAAACCACAACAAACATACAGGGAGTATTCATAGTATACTGTCAGGAAAACTAGTACATAAATACTACAACACAAAAAAGAAATTGAAAAAGCCCATTGTTATGATAAATCAAATTGAAGATACGCCAAGCAACAATCTCACAATCATAACAAATATTATATTACATTTTCTTAAAGATAATTGTGACGAGCTGTTATGGTTAAGAAATAGTGTAGAACCCTGGGCACAGGTCCACGAATATTGGACTAAAACATCTAAAATGCGTCTAGCAACTGCAAGATTCTTCTGAAAAAACAATTTCATTTTATTTAAAGGAGTATCCATCTTTAAAAGGAACGATGGGCTATTTATTATTGGAAATCGACTTCCAAACATTAACAAAGTACTTATTATTGATATTTAGCAATAGAAATTCTATTTCATTTTGTATTTATTTATTATACAGAAAGTTAAAGATATGTATTAATACACAATAAACTAAATGCCAATAATTAATTAATTTACAAACATCAATGTGTCTATCCTGTAAAAAATTTCTTTCATTAAATTCCCTAAGGTTCTATAAATTTGTGTTCTTAAACCCTTGAACCACTGCCGAGCAATCATACAATGAAGCTCATATTAAAACTAGAAATTCCATAGAACAACTAGTCGGAGTGTGGAAACGAAGGTTTCCGGTGCTCGCATATGATATACGATTGCAATTAGACACAACAATGGCTGTTATAGTTGCCGCAGGAGTTTTATATAACTTTGCAAAGTTGAATAATGAAGATGAGGCACCTCCTACAGAGGGTATTAATGTGGAGGAACTAAATCAATTAATTCAATTGGGGCAAATTAGAGGACCTATTGCTCAAGGTCAGATCAATAACGAAGAAACCGTTTTATTAATACTTATTTTGTAAATTTATAAACTTATCCTAATTAATAACATATTGCTTCTTATTGAAAAATGCATATTAATTACCACATGAATTCTGTAATTGCTTTAATTTTTCTTGTTATATTTCTAATTTACTTTTAATAATTGGATTTCTCTCTCTTTTTCAAATTGTACATTGGCTTTTAATTGCTGCTCTGTAAGCTCAGCAATTGAAAGCCTTTTATCTAAAAGATTCGTGTAACGTTTAGCCACTTCCGTTGGCGTTAAAGCTTTTATAACTGTGGTTGGCCGTCTATGACTTTTATTCTACAATATAAACATGTATAGGTTTAAAAATAGAAATATTCTCCAAAACTTACAGATGCCAGACTTTTGAGTTTGGACCACTGTCTCTTCTTGCCGACTTGAACTTGCTTCTGGTGCAGGAGTAGAATAATCCTGTAGTGTTCAATTACAATTTCAATTGGTGTCAAAACATTTCTGAATTTTATACTTACGTGTTTAACATCTAAATATTCAAATGGTACAGCACTAGGACAATACTGTTGCTCATTTGTGGAATCAACCTAAAAGAACTGTTTACATTGTATACAACTAATTATCAGGTACTCACATTTTCCAAGATTGGCTCCATAATCGCTTGGAGCGATCTCCATCAAATTCGTTTGACATGCCAACTGATTTTTCATTTACAATTAATTGCAACAGTAAATCAGGATCTTCAATTTTTGTTGTTTTGATGTGCCTCCTCCTTCTGAATTTTATACTTACGTGTTTAACATCTAAATATTCAAATGGTACAGCACTAGGACAATACTGTTGCTCATTTGTGGAATCAACCTAAAAGAACTGTTTACATTGTATACAACTAATTATCAGGTACTCACATTTTCCAAGATTGGCTCCATAATCGCTTGGAGCGATCTCCATCAAATTCGTTTGACATGCCAACTGATTTTTCATTTACAATTAATTGCAACAGTAAATCAGGATCTTCAATTTTTGTTGTTTTGATGTGCCTCCTCCTATATTAATTTTAAGTTACCAAAATTGTCTAATTATAACACACTAACCTATTAATAAACGTTGCTTCCTTTCATCAGCCACATCTTTGCGCAAGCTCTTTTTCAAGTTAGTATAGTTTTTTTAATTGTTCAGCTTCTCTCTTCATAACACTGGAAGCATTAAATTCTAATGCAATACGGTTCCATGCTTTTTGTTTCTGCTCGTTATTAACGCTGTCCGTTTTTTTATTTTCAATATGTTTATATTTATAAACTATATTAATTAGCCGGTCTTTAACGTAAGAATTAAAATTAGCAGTCCTCTTTTTTACTTCCAACTAAAATAACATATATACGCTATAGATATTAAGATTATGCATAACAATTGCACAAACCTTAAAACTTATTTTACATTGAACAGATTAAACTTTGATACTTCAAACAAAAGGATCTCTGCTTAAAAACCAAAACAAAATGACGCTTACAATTACAACAGTGTGCTATTTGAACAACGTTAAAATGTTCATGTTACTAATATTTGACAGAATATATACACTGTAACCAAATTGGTAATATCTTAAGCCATGCTTAATTTAAGAGTATCTAAAATATCTACGGTGCAAATGAAGAGCAACTTATGATCCGCTTATTTTTAAGGCACTCGTAACATAAGTAGAGCGTAAGTACTAATCGGCGCAAATGGGTATAAGTATAGGATATCCCAAGTCATCATTTTCAATGTCTGATTCCTGTTCTAATGTTGTTAGTTCCTCTCCTGCATATAAATTCCCTATATATTCTTGCCATTCTGCCATCAATAAAATTTACAAAACTAATAATTAACCAAGTTCTCAACTAAAATACTGCATCAAATTATACGTTTACCCTAAAAGGTTTGGTCTTCCGAATGCAGTTAGTAGAAACACCGGAAACGTCTTCCATGTTATACGAATCAACAATCGCATCGCGGTCACTATCAAGAAATGTGAAACAGTTGGTCGTCACAAGCTTGCGCAATGTTCTTGATTTTATGAAGACTAATTTTGCACGGGGGGGATTTGTTATGGTAAATTTCAGATATAGAGATTTTGCAAGAAATTACAATGCCCGTAATTGAAACCGCTAATCTAAACCCCCTCCTTATATTATCCTTCCAAACAAAACAAACCTAACAAATATGCAAGTATTAAAAACCGTCCTGCACAAAAATGTTCCTAAATACGTGAAATATACACTGTAACACGTAACAAATTCATCGTAATCACAAGGGCATAGTTCTTCAATAATTTTGCACCAAATAAGAACATACAGATTTATTTATTTTTGTTTTTAATACATAAAGAATTTTAACATTCATTTATAAAAACCAAGCAAATTCTTCTTTAAGCTATTTCGCAAAGAACATTCTGTCAATATTTAACCAACAATTTACACTTAAATACATAATTACACGCCTCAAAGCATTCACTAATTCATTCATATCCCACCCATTCAATGTAAAAATAACATTGTCAATTACACATATGGAAATGATACAATATTTAACCCACTTTGGATTAATACAAAAATGTGATTTGATCTTTTGTCGTAAATAACCTTTTTTTGTAAAATACTCTTTGTACTCAGACCTTTAAACATGAAAAACGACTTCAATAAAAATGCATGTATGTTAGGAATAAACTACATAATGCTAAAAACAGCGAGAATAATAACGTAATTAAAAATTCTACAAATACAAAAATATCATCTAACGTTTATTAAAGAAACTTCCCATTAACGTACATGGTAAGATGTTAGTCTTGCATATCTTCTGGCACTTCGTGTGGATTTAAAATACCAGGAACAGACATTTGAATTCGTCGTTTCTCAGCCTGTGAAATTTGTAATGCCTTTTCACGTTCTTCCAAGAATAAATCTGTATCATCTTCGCCTGTAAATTCCTATAAAAAATACATAACCAATTTGAAAAATATTAGCATATAGAAATGCTATATAAGTAACGTGATATAAAAAGTGTCAAGGAAGTAACAACTGATTTTTATGGATTTCATAAGTACAGAAAAAAGTGTTTAAAAAAATTCCATCTGTTAAAATGCTTTAAGATTGTTATTGTAAATCTACGTGTCACACTTAGGTGCCTGAAATTAGTTAAAAAGTTCACTTTACCAGGAAATAATTAGTACAAAGATAAAAATCAACAAGATTCATACTTTGTTAATATCATAAGTAACATATCCAAAACACCAAAATATGATAGGTGGAAAGATACCATTCTTTAAAATGGCATCTGAATATACCACTTTTCAAATATTTATTGAAATATTAAATTACCTTTCACTATTAGCAAAGAATATTCCCTCCCTTTGTTCTTCTTTAAAGTACCTTTCCGATGATACCACATGTAACTAGAAGTACCTACTGGAAGTGGAATCAATTGTTGCGTCTTTTTGAGGACATTTAAACCTTGCATGAGAAAACTATTCTTTCCCATTCTTAATTTAAGTTTCTGCACTAAATTTCTCAATTATTGTTTCCCAAAAGTTCCAGGACATTAACCCATGAGTTATGGCATGTAAACCGCATAAGTTTGCATTCCAAGGATAAAAGAATGTGGAAATGGTTAGAGCGTAGTTGGCGTAAGAAGCGTAAAAAAGGGCGAGTTTACTAGAGATGGTGAGAACGAAGTATCTTAAAAAAATGGGAGTGTACTATCATTTGGCGAAGTGATTCCATTTGATTCATGTGCTTATCTTTCTACCTACAAACTATAGAATTCCCCTACCATGTAGGTACTTCACTTCATCGCTTATAAAATTTGGAATCCCCAACCGATGACCCGAATCTGAGATGCAGGAGATAGTCTTGGAATTTAGTAAACACCAGGTAAGCTAAAACGCCTGGCGTGTTTCTGTTAGCTTGTAACATTTCGCATATAGGCAATTACCAAACTGCTATATGTTCGATGCATTGCCGCGATCCAGGCGTAAATATGTAGTCGACTTGTTTATCGATCCGCGCCGTCATGCGTGTGGGGTTCAAGGCGTCTGCCCGATGTACTTGATCCATTCTTGTATCAGATGTAATCAGCTAAAGACGAATATTAAAAGAAACGTGGTAGGAAGTTTCCCTACCAAGATGGGTCAAATAAAATTCGATTCGTGGGAGAGACACGTCGCTTGGTGTATGAAGAGGGCATAGATTTTTATTGACGACAATCAGCAAGATAAACAAGGTCTATAAAACGCAAGCAGTTTCATTTATAAGTTTCACCTTTAATAATAAATATATAATGGATTTCTGAATTGATTAGCATAATTTTGGTCCGTATGGAAGTCGATAAGCTTTGGAGATGTTGATCCATTCGTTCGTAATGTAGCTAAGTTGGCATGTGGTTGCAATCTGCAGGTGTTGTAGGTGTGTGAACACTTCAGTTCGGTGAGTATGCTATTATTTGTTGTATCAAACACCGACCCAAACAAGAATTAAGCTTATTATGCAACATGTCGACTTAGAGGATAAATAATTTTCTAAATGATTTTTTTAAAAATTCAATAAAATTTTGATAATTAAATATATTAAAATTTTCTGTTAAACGATTTTAAAATTGTAGCATATTTTCATATACTAAGGTATAAAAGCTTTCTTATTAAAATAAATTATGTGTCACTGAATACATATAAGATAATTTGCTTAACGATTTAAAATAGTTTTATTGTTTTGAATACAGAATTAGAAAGTTTTCCAGTAAAAATAAAATCACTTTATTTAGAATATGTTAGATAATCTGGCTAAATTTTTTTGTATTAATTGTTAAATTTAAATAGTCGATTAGGGCACATCTTGATTTAACATCTGCCAGATAAACATCTGGAGTTACATGTTTGCTCAAACAAGTCAAATGTATGTTGTACAAATGAATTGTATGATAAGCTAATCTTTGACTTATCCTTGTGAGCCGAGAACAAAGATCTTTGCTTGAAGCATTTGTTTAATGTAATGAAATAATTTTCTTTGATGGGCTTCACCCATTAACAATCGCTAGGTTTGAAGCGTTCGCTTAATGTAATGAGATATTATTTTTATGATGGGCTTCACCCCACTAGCAACTGCTAATTTGTCAATTCAGCTTCGATAAGACCTTTCCACTTCATGTTCTTATAAATTTTGATTGTCTTTAATTTATTTTATTTATTTTTTTTGTATATACAAGAACTTCAAATAACTTTATTACATATCTGCAAACTAAGGTAATAGTTTTATTTCTGGAAATTCTAGTTACAATGTTTAAGTGTAAAAGAAACACAGTTATGTTGTTGAGTATCTATCTTCAGGCATAAGTTAATTCCCTTAAGGTTTATCTACGTCTTTCCTTAAGAAGATTATTTTTGTTTATGTGTTTGACGTAGTGGCGCCCTAAAATTGTACAAAGACAGGTTAATTAATGGAAAAGACCCCCCCCCCCCCATCTCATGCCTCTGCAGGAATAGACCCCGAGACTAGTCCGCGAGCTTATATAATTCTTTTTGGAAACACTGCTTGGCTCTATGTCATCTTAATTGAAGCCACCCTCTGCATTATATTAACCAAAAGGTAAAAATTTTATAACAAGCTTGTGGGCTTTACTCGTGACGGCAATCAATGCAACCAAATGTGTAGACTTAATACTTATGTCCAGGGTCATGCATGATTGGGAACGAGTGAAATAAATAAATAAATGAATGATTTGTAACTGCTACTGCTGGAACGAGAAATATCTATTATTGTTTTTTGTGCTTTTACATTATTAAATGCGTGTAATATTTTCATCGCATCAAAATCTAATATTTAGTTTTATTGATTGCAGATAACTAACATGAATACATATTTAATTTGTAAGAAGAGTTATATAGGTAACGAGAAGGTTGTGATTGGTGAGCGTGGATATGATGGTGTCAATAAAGCTAGCAAACTGTAATGATCGTATCACAGTCATATTTATATCAACCCTAAGGAAATTGAATTACATCTGAACAAAAATGTGAAAACGTCAAGCCGCACAGTAACACGTTTTCAACTATCACCATTTGTAATGAAAGAAAGTTGTATGTTTGGAGTAAGCCAGATGTTTTAATGGTAAAAAGAATATGTTTATATTAATTCCCGTAGGAATTCCCAGTAAGTTTAGAAACTATTTTAGAACACTGTGAAAAGAGAAATGATTCTATCAGAGACAGTAAAAAGAAGAGCATAATTTGTGCAGCATTTATTTGCAGAAGCCTTGTCACTTGAGTAACACAATTCCCAAAACGTGGAAGATACAAGGAAGTGGAACAAGTACAAGCTTTCATGGAAGTAGCTGAATATTTTGAAAGATCATGATGAACCACGTTACATCATCATTAGGTCTGCAGTCCTGGAACTGGTTATACACGTACCTCCATTGCTTCCTATTCTGAGCTAACCTACACATTTCCCCGAAATTCCTAGAGCCTAAATACAACCCAGTTCCCCTTCTATTGTTTTCTAAATATATACCCTATTTCACCGATATTCAGTGGTATGCAAAGAGAGTTTGGCAACTTGCGGCTACCAAAATACCTAAACTTACGACATTTGCCGTATTAACTGTTCTCCAATAAATCCTTTCGCACAATCAACATTACTTGAGAATATTGTAAAGCCAACACCTGTAGTTGCTAATAATAATCATCAGGTTTAACTACCCTTCAGGATTAAAAAGTATCATATCACATTAAGAATCAACATTTGGTATAATCACAAGGCTGAATTAAGAATAGCGAATAACCGTGGGCAGTTATAAGTGATTTCAAAATCACACCCATGGAGTTCACTATATTCAAATAAGTGTAGATATTTGAATGCAGTAAGTCCGTGGTTTAGACAACAAGTGCTCAACAAATTTTTCAATTTGAAATGAAAGTCAATGAGCAGTGTGATCATACTCGTATGTGGATGCGCATTTCACATGTAATTCATTATTCTGGTACTCGCTTGGGTTATGTACTTGATTAGTCATCATTAGGTCCTCAATCCTGGAACAGGTTTAGATGCGTACCATCGTTGTATCCTATTTTGAGAAAACCTACACGTTTCTCTAATATTCCCACAACCCACTTCTTTCACTATCTGCGTGCAATAGTCTGATCCAGACCTACCTTTAACTCTTTTTTCCTATCTTTGCTTGTAATATACCCCGCCCTTAGAACGCACTCTGTCCTATCCTATTTTTTTGTTTTCTACAGATATCTTTCTTGGCCTACTATTTCTAATACCCCTTTGTTATTAAGTTTGGCTGTCCATTCTATCATCATTATATATCTGAAGCACCACACTCTAAATGGCTTTTACCTTTATCCTGTCTACTACTCCTACTGTTCGTTCTTATTTCATAGCCACACCGTACTGTGCTCCACACATATGCTTTTAACAATTCCTTCCTCGTTTCTATGTTTGTTGTCTTCGAATATAGCAGCTGCTGTTTCTTGTTAAATACAGCTCGGTACCCCTTTTATTGTTTTCTAAATATTTACCATATTTCATCAATATTCAGTGGTATGTGAAGAGGGTTGAGCAACCTGCGACTACCAAGAGTCCCATCATTTAACCGTTCACCGAATTAACCTTTCGCATAATCAACATTGCCAAGCCAACACTTGTAATTGCTTATAATAATCATCAGGTTCAAGTACAACTATTTTTGTTCTTGTTAAGTTCCGGTGTTGGAGCTGGTTGGACGCATATCTCTATTGATTTCTATTCCGAGCTAGTCTACACATTTCCCTAAAATTCCCACACCATCTGTGTGAAATAGTCTAACCTAGAGTCTACCTCTACCTCTCTTTTTACCTATCTCTGCTTCTATATTCCGCACTAGTCCATCATGCCTGAGTATGTGACATATCATTCTATCTGTTTGGTTTTTCACCGTTTTACTTCTCTCTTCCTCTACCATTTTTAGAACCTCCTCGTTCTTAACTTTGTCAATCTATGATATCTTAATCATATTTGTAGCACCACATTTCAAAGTTCTATCTCTTTCCTGTCCACTTCTCCTACTGTCCAAGTTTCACAGCTGTACACTGCGGTGCGCCACAAATATGCTTTCAGCAATCTTTTCCTTGTTTCTATGTTTGTTGTCTTTGAACACAGTAGTTGCTTTTTCTTGTTAAATGTAGCACGACCTTGTGCTAATCTTTGTTTTATATCTTTTACGCTTTCCCCATCTGGCGTTATTTGGCTTCCTAGGTAGCTGAAATCCTTAACCTCTTGTAAGTTCTTGTTTCCTATTTGTATTCTAGGTTTTGATTTATTTTTCCCTCCTTTACATAGTACTTTAGTTTTATTTTTGTTAATCTCTCTGTTAGAACAGTTTCCATTTCATTAAGAGCAACTTTTAACTATTCCTTGCTAGATGCTAATACCGCTATATCATCTTCCAAATGTCTTCCTGCATTTAACAGTATTAATTGCCCCTTCATTGTACAAGTTAAAAATTAAAGGAGATAAGTCACATCCATGTCTCACCCCTTTTCTAATATTTACTTCTCTACTTTCCTGCTCTAATTCTATTACAGCTGTTTGTGCTTTGTATAAGCTATGTACTATCAGCCTATCCCTAAAACTCATTCCAATCTTATTTAGTATTTCAAAATTTTTTTTTCCATTTTACAATGTCGAATGCTTTTTCCAGATTTACTAACCCTAAATACGGGCATTCTCCTTTTTCTATTGTCTTCTCCATTATGATTCTCCAGAGCTAAAATAGCCTCAAGTGTTCTGTTTCGCTTAAACCCAAATTGATCTGCTGACAGTACTTCTTCAGCCCTTTTTCCATCTGTTCTTGTTCAATTCTAGTTAATACTTTTCATACGTGTGCTGTCAAACTTATTGTTCGAAAATTATCACATGTATCCATGCCTGCAGCAGATTTTAGACTTTCTATTAGCACCTTATATATACCCGGTACCTTACCTTTTTTCAGACATTTTAATGCTAATTCAAACTCATCTCTAAGTTTAGGATATTGTTACATGCCGAAAATCGGCTATGTAAACATTTTTGGTAAGTTTTTAAATATGTGACTGATTTCACGCCAATTTTTAAAAAATAGACGTGTGTGCATTTCCGTCACTTGGGATAGTTGCGTCGGCGCTAGAGAATGCGCAGACGTGGAGTCTGGAAGTAAGTGGCGGTTTTCCGATATGCTGGGACTAGTGAACTAGACGTCTAACAGTGAGGTTTATCTGTGGCGTGCCTTTGTCTTTTCTCTTTTAGATAATGTAGGTTTCCTTTTATCTCCACCTGATATCGTTGCCTTGACCTTATTCCTACCGTACCTCTACAAACGACAAAGAGGGAAGACAAATCAATTTGGTTTCAACGAGGGCGAAGGCCAAATCACGTCCAACTAACAACGAGATCAACGGAAGGGAACATGACTCCTGCCGAAAGAATAACTGTAAGGCCGTGAAGAGCTCCATTTTATTTTGCGAGTACATTTTATCTTTTTCTTAAAGGCGCCTCAGGTATTACAATAAATATTTTTGGTATGTAATACATTTGAGAAGCAATTCTGACATAATCTTGTTGCGCAATATTATGTACGCTTTAGTATGTATTGCCAACTGTCGTAGTGGCTCTTATCAATTACGCCGTGTCTTTTAACGGTTAAACCTTAGTCTTTAATAGTTGCGGGCGGTATAACAATATCCCAAGTCATCGTTTTCAATGTCTGATTCCTGTTCTGGTGCTGTTGGGTCCTCTCCTGCATATAAATTCTCTATACATTCATGCCATCTAACCATTTCTTTACATTTTCTATAATAATGTCTTCTTTTGTTTTATATCCCTAAAATTCATTCTAATTAGTTTGTATGCTTCGTCTGTCTTTCTTATTTCCATCTTAGTGTGTACCTTTTTACACTTTTCATCAAACTATTGCTCTTTAGCTTTCCTACATTGCGAATAATTTCCCATTTTATGACTTTGTATCTCTGTTTTCAAGCTTCATCCAGTCTGTTTTTGTATTTTTGTCTTTCTTCTATTAAATTCAGGATATCATTTGTTATCCATGGTTTCTTATTTTTCTTTTTGTGTATACCCCAGAATAGCTCTGGACGCAATATCTAAGCTGGGTTTAATATTATTCCATTGTGTTTCTACTTCCTTAGTATAAGAAATTTTCCCGATATCTTTCAGCAATTCATTTGACTTATTTTCAAATCTTTCGTGGATATCAATACATTTTAGTTTGTGGTCAGTGTCTATATCTGCTTCGGGGTAGCTTCTACAGTCTTTTACTCGATTCCTAAACCGTTGTCTAACAAGAATGTACTTTTTGATATCTTTCTATATCTGCTGGCATCTTCCACGTGTATCGTCTTCTAGCATGTTGTAAAAATAATGTGTTTGTGATGGTTAAGTTGTTTTTGTCGTAAAATTCTACCAGGCTATTTCCCCTGTAGTTTCTTGTTCCAAAACCAAATAAACCTACTATCGCTCCTTTCCAACTCTCACGTACCACTGTATTAAAATCCCCCATAATTATTAAATTTTCAAGTGCTTTTATGCATCTTAGTATGTCTTTAATATCTTTGTAGATCGCTTCCACATGTTCCTCACTGTAGCTAGAGGCGAGCATGTATGTCGGTATTATTAGTGTATTTACTGATTTAGACCCTAATCTAATCACGAGTACTTCTTCGTTCTTTTGTAAGTAGTTTTCTACAGTGTCGTAACTTTTTTCGCATTATACCCACCCCCGAATTTCCTTCCTCTGTTCCTGTATGAATTGCCCAAAAGTCTTCACTCCAAAAATTCTCCGCCTCGCCACCGAACTTCGCTAATCCCTACTATGTCTAATGCTAACCTATCAATGTCAATTTTTAAGTTCTCTAGTTTACCTATTTGCTTCATACTTCTGACATTTGAAGCTCCGACGTTCAGAATGTTTCAAACTCTTTTTCTAAACTTTCCGATCAGATCTACCAAAGTAGTCCCCTCCTGGAGATCAAAATGAGGAACTATTTTAACTCCGGAAACTTATATCCCTAAAGGGTCGATCGTAAAAAAATGAGGGGTTATCGCTTGCAGCTCATTTGGATCTGAGCTACTAGCAAACAAGGGTCTCGAGTTAAGCAATGCTTCAATGTGCAAGAGAACCGTAGAGAACTCTTCAAAAGTAGGTATGTTCTCATCTATAACTTTATATAAATGTGTTTTAACGGATATGATCCCGGCTTCCCAAAGCCCTCGCATATGAGGTGTAATGGGTGCGTTAAAATGTCAAATTAAATTTTCAACTTCTACTGCTGATCGAAAATATTCAATAATTGCTTTCTCGGCAGCAATAAAGTTTGTTGCACAATCACTATATACGTGACTACACTAGCCTCTACGAGATAAGAAGCGACGAAAAGTTGCCAAAAATGCCTCGGCCGACCAGTCTGAAGCACATTCCAAATTGACAGCTTTCATAGAGAAGCACACGAATAAGCACAAATAAGTTTTTAAAACAGCTCCTCGAAATTTACTGTAATGGAAAACGGGCCTTCAAAATCAACGCCTACTACTTTGAAGGCTTTGATCTGCGAAACTCTTCGTTCAGGAAGATCCACCATGAATTGAGGGGTAATCCGAGTAGGGTTAATTCGAAAGCAAGTCAAATAATTTGACAAAATTGAGCGAATCGCCCGCTGTGGCGATAAATTGCAGAATTGTCTCCGCAACAAGGCTACGAGAGTACTATAACCTGGATGCAAGTATATTTTGCAATAGTGTTCTATGATCAGAAGAGTTAAATTCCCTTTTCTATCTAACAAAATGGGATACTTTGAATTATAATCTAAAGATGAATTTCTCAGCCGACCTCCAACTCTAACGACATTTTCAGAGTCTAGGAAGGGGTTTAGTTTGCGACTAGGATCAGCACAGGGTTGTTTTTAAGCTGAGTAATTTCAACTCTAAATTCAATTTCCTAAACTAATTTAATTATTTTATATAACGACTCTTGCAGTTCCTTAATCGTAAATAATCCCAAATGTGGACCCTTTTTACGACACTGATTAAGAAATCTCAAACAGTACCCGAAAAATCTTTGTAATTTAGGCAAAGACGAATAATTATCAATGAGGGTCGAACAGCACTCTACCTCTACGGCTACCGTTAGGCAAATATTCTCTTTAATTTCCTCTTTTGCTTCCTCGAAAAAAGATTGAACAGGACAACTAACTGACAAATTCAAAAGAAAACGAGGACCAGACCACCACAGTACATGATTGAGCAACTGAGAAGGTAAGCAACCTCTACTGGCTACATCACAGCAGTTCCCTTGCGATGAAATATAAAACCAATAATTACTTTGCAATTGTTCTTGAATTAAGACCACTCTATTGGCAACGAATGTTTTCCATGTATATGGGGGAGACCGTAACCAAGACAATACAACTTGAACTTCGAACAAATGTTAATAAGTCCACCAATAAAACTGTGGCACAAAGTTCTAAACAAGGGATTGACTTCTTCAAAGGAGCAACTCTCGTATGACTAATGACTAAAAAGGTTTTAACATTACCATTTACGATAATTCAAAAATATATGCAGTAACGAAAGCGATTTCGCTACTATCGCAGAACCCATGCAGTTCACATATAGTTTGACAATCAGAACCCCAAAATCTAGGAATTGAAAGTTTCTGTAAACAAGATAAATCCGAATAAAATGGTTTTCAAATATTAACAATTTCCACAGACAACTGCTGATCTAAGCTCAAGTTTCATAATTTCTGAATCAAATACTTAGCGAATACAACAACTGGAGACACAAAACCTAAAGGATCGAATATTCTTGCTAAGTCGGATAACATTCCTCGTTTTGTGAAACTACTAGTTTTGCACACATAACTCGTTTGGAAAGCAATCTGTTTTGAGGACTCCACTGTAAACCCAAAACTTTTTAAAGGATGGTTCATCCTTATCGAACGATATTGAATAGTGTAATGAATATTCTAAACCATCCACTGCAGGATTACTACTGGCAAATTTCTTTAATTCAAAACCTCCTCTTCGCAACAACAATATCAATTCAGAGGTCAAGAGACGAGAGTCATTTACGGTGTTACCTCCAAAAATTAGGTCATCTTGTTACGTGCCATTGCCACTTAAACATTGTTTTAGGTTAGTTTTTGGTGTACGGAAGTTTCCCGCCATATTTTCAAATACGGGAGACGCGGGAATTTTTAAATAGACTAGGCGGTGCTTCCGATACGTCAGAGTAGTAAGCTTGCGCAGTGTGCTTATCCCTAGAGGGGTAGGGCAATACTAGACAAGGGGTGGAAAGAGTTCCGCGGTTCTCGCTGGATAACGTGGCTTTTTACCTGGTATCGTCGTGTTAAGTGCACGTTTTTGTCTCTGGTAACGTTTCGTTAGGGTTATCTATGTAGTTCCTTGCCTAATTATCTTTGTTGTCTACCTCCATACCTTTTCCTGTCCAATCCCTACATAGGTAAGACATCTGCCGCCACCTAGGCATACCGATCTTCACGCCTGAGGATGACCTCATGTTTACCTTAGCTAGCCGGAGCTGTTCCGTACGCATTTGATAGCGTCGACGTATCATCTCTAATTCCTCTAATCATAACATACAACATAAGTTGGCTTCATTTAACTTTTTAATTAATAGATTATTGAATTTCCCTTTAAATAAAAACAGATTTAATAAGGAATTTGCTCTTATTAAACAAATAGCGAATTACAATGGTTTCTCTTCTGATATTATAGATAATATTTTTAGAAAGTGTAAAAATAGGATCAACATCCGTAAATCAACGACTTTGCAATCAACCACCTCTAACGATAATGTTAAATATGTTAAACTTCCGTTTCACAAAACCACAAAGGGTCTTGATAAAATATTCAAACAGTGTAATTTCAAAATTGCTTTCACTAATACTAATAAAATTAAAGATTTGCTAGGTAATCCAAAAGACAAGGGGAAAAATTGCAAAAGTCGGAGATTTATGAAATTAGTTGTGCAGGGCCAGGGTGTTTTCAAAAATATATTGGTCAGACCAAGAGGAATATAACAACAAGATTTAAAGAACACATTGCTCACTTCAAATATGGTAAATATGAAAGGTCTCAGGTCGCCAAACATATATTTGAAACCAGCCACCCCGTTAAACTAGAAAATGTTAAATTGTTAAAAGCGGTACCAACGTTTTCCTCCTTAAATGCCTATGAATCAATTAAAATTGTTAAACATAAAGGACCCCTCTTAAACACCGATAAAGGGCCAATAGAGTCATCTGCTTTGCTTTCCCTATTGGTCAACAACGAATGAGGAAGCAAGATTAAACTGGTTCCGCTTCAGTAGATTTAGAAATAGTATAAATTAAGTAGATTTAAGTTATAATGTCGCAATTCACTTGTTTGTTGTTGAGAACACCAGCCTGCGGGTGAGGAGAATATCCTCGATAGTGTTTAAAGCAACAATATAGTAAATTATAGGTTGGGAAGGTTCACTTCAGCCTAAGTGGTGAGGAGAATATCCTCTGAAGTGTTCCAGAACAACAGCTAATTTTTTTTTCTACTGATGATGACCACATAGTGGTCGAAATACGTATCTAGTAATTCAAATATTTTTTGTGGTTAAGGGTTTTTATTTAATTTTATTTGTAAATGATTCCAATTGTTACTTGAAATATTAATCACAAGCATGTCACTGCAAATTGTCGATATTTGAGTTGTAACAGTCATCGAAGGAGATTTACTATTATGTGATTGTAACCTAAGAGTTACTATGTGTGGTAGTTTGACCAAGACCTTCAACGTTCATGGAGGAGTGACTCCAGCCAATGCCCAACTTTTGTACACAGTTCTCTGTAACGAAACTAATTTGGGATCCGCAGTCTAATAAAATACGAATGAGAACTTTCCCATTAGCTACTGTTAAAACATTTACAATGGCAGAACCTAGAAGAACAGTAGCTTTCCATTCTGTCATACCAGAAAAAGCCGTAGAACTTGACATAAGCTCCGAAGCAGGCTTCGATTCAACATTCACTGCAGTCCTCGATAAATCACAAGCAGGTGCAATCGAAATATTTGCATCACTATTGGAATGCTGGACTCGAGTATAGTGAATGAGAGTAGTATGCTTACAATCGTGCAGGGCACATAGTTTTATGACCTTGCAATCTCTAACTAAATGTGATTTTTGTAAACAAATTAAACAACGATTGTGAGCTTTAACCCATTTTATTTTATAACTGGAGTCCCATGCATGTTGGCAAATCATGGATTTTTCAAATTTTCTATTTTTTATATATGATTTATGTTCTTTTAATCGAACTTCAAATGGTCTGGAACTTTTCCCTATATAAAACTTGTTACATTCGCACGGTATTTTGTAGATGCAGTTTTTTGAACTTTGTATTGCATTTTTGGGTTTTTTTTTTGTTAAGTGTGCTCTTAGTGTATTGTTGGTTCTAAATACTGTTTTAATTCTGAATTTGTTTCCTATTCTTTGGATTTTTTCGGAGAATCCTTTTATGTATGGTATTGAGAGCATTTTTTGGTGTGTATCGTTGTTTTTGTTTTCTTTTTCTTTATTTTTAGGGTTTTTATTCATTTCTTTCTCTATTATTCTTTTAGTATATTTGTTTTCTATTAGTGTACATCTGATTAGGTCTTTCTCTTTCTTTAAAATTTCTTCGTTTGATGTTATTAATTTTGCTCTATCATACATGGTTTTGATAATTCCTCGTTTGACACAGTGTGGGTGGTTTGAATCGAAGTTTAAGTATCTGTTTGTGTGCGTTAGTTTTCTGTATACCGATGTATTAATTGTTGTATCGTTTTTGCTAGGCGGCTCCGTGGCGTAGTGGTATGTGTGTGACTACTACGCCCAAGGTCCCGGGTTCGTATCCCGACACGGTCCGCTTGAAAAATGTTAGGCGAGCATTTTTCGCAAAAATACACCCTCGCTCGGATGAGAGGTAAAATGGAGGTCCCGTGTGTGAGTGTTGTCACGCACGTTAAAGATCCCTACCTTGCTTGGAACAGCAAGGATTCGGCAAAATTCAAAATTTTTCAGGTAAAAAAAAACTCCCTTCCTGGCCAATGTAGTACCTTCGGGTGGAGCATTGGAAAATCACATGTAATGTATCGTTTTTGCTAACTAGAATATCTAAAAACAGAAGTTTTCCATGTTGTTCTAATTCATGTGAATTTAATGGTTGGTTCTATTTTGTTAATTGACTGTACAAAGTTTTTAATTAGTTCTGTATTATGAGGCCAAATAGCATAGACATCATCTACGTATCTCCACCAGATTAGTGGTTTTATTTCTTGTGTGAATATTACACCTTTTTCGAATTCCTCCATGAATATATTACTAAAGATTGTCTATAGTGGACTTCCCATTGCCATTCCGAAGCTCTGTTTGTAGAATTGATCACTTATTTGAAAATATATGGTATTGACGCATAAACCAAGTAATTCCATAATCGATGATATACTTAGTTTTGTTCTTTCTTTAAGGTTGCCATCTTTTTCTAGTTTGTTTTTTATAATATTAAGCATTTTGTTTAGAGAGACCTTTGTGAAGAGATTTACTACATCAAAACTTACCATTGTGTGTATATTTTCAAATTTTATGTTTGATAATTTTTCTAAAAAATGTTGGTTGTTTTTTATGAAAGAGTCCGTTTTGCCTGCTAATGGATTTATAATTTTGCTAAATTATGGCATAGTGAATCTATGGAGTTCACGATAGGTCTTAAAGGAATGTCTTTTTTATGAATTTTTGGTAGACCGTAAAAGTGGGGTGGTTTACTGTAATGTGGGACCAGTTTGCTTCTTTCTTTGTCTTCGAATTCATTTAAAAATTTAAATAGAGTTTTGTATATTTTATTTTCAATTGATTTTGTTGGGTCCGTTTCTAAACTGGTGTAATTCTCAGTGTTCAACAGTTCGTTGACTTTTGTGTTGTAATCGTTTTTAGATCATCTGCAATGCTTAACTCAAATTGTTCATGCGTTACGTGATCCAACTTTTTTAAAAGTAAATTAAATATGAGCAAATTTAATTGCTCTTCCTGACTTGGTAATACAGCTTTTAATGTTGCTCAATTTTCAGAAAATGTATCTATTACCTTCTTCAAAGACGAGGGTGATCTATCGGTAATGTTTTGTATTTTGAACAAATTTTTTAAATAATTGTTAGCAATGATTGGCGTATTTTGGAATCGTTTATTTAACAGATCCAGTGCAACAGAATAATTGGCACCTGTAATTTTTAGACTCTTAACAAGAGCGGCTGCTTTCCCACTTAAATTTCCCACCAAATAACCCAGCTTTTCAAAATCTGAAAGCTTTTTTGATTTACCACTTAAACTGATAAATAACTCTATAAAGTTTGGATACAATGATATATCCCCATTAAATTCCACCAGTTTCAAAGCAGGCAATTTGATACGGGATTCTTGTAAATTTGCAACCACCAAACTATCTAACTTTACATTTAAAACTTTATCCAAAAGACTGTTCAAATTTCTACTTTTAAAACGAATGCTATACAAAATATCCTCAAATTTATCCCCATAACCGTGTATTTCCTCTAACCGGGATTCGGATATACCAACTGTACCAGTTAATGGTGTTTGTAACCGCAAAAACTGATCAACGGTTTTTGAAAAATCTCCCGCGCAAATTAAACAATTATCAATTTGCTTACGATTATTCAAAGTTTCGGCATTTTGCATTAACCTAACAATTTCTCCCCACTCGCCATACAACCTTGCGGCTTTTGCAGGATATCTTAGTGTTTCTCCATTTTGACCAATCACCAATAATGTTGAGCGATCCAAATCGTTGAATGCAACGAATTGTGTTGAATACTTCTCGAAACCGAACCAAAATGACAAATGTAATGGCCAATTTGTTTATCAAATACGAGTTATCTTGTTTATCAAAATGCCACATGTATTTGTTCAAAGAATTAATTAACAATTAATATAATTCAAAAGTCCAATTAATTCACTAATTTTAAGCAATTTAACAAACAAATAAACTACACCCTATTCACGATAAATATGGGATGACATCACAATACAAATAAATGCTGTGTTGTCATGGTTGGCTTATTCTATGCCCATTTAATAGTTAGACTTGTAAGTTTTTATTTATTATTAAATAATTATTAAAAGTTGGATATTTTAAATTGTAACGTTATTTTTAAAATACCTTCTTTCTATATGGTAGTGAATTGTGGTAACAATGCAACTCAAGATGCAGTAGATTTTTCAAGTAATAAAAGCAGTGTCATAAAATTTCACTGTAAACAAATTTTGCGTCTAAGGATACAGAAGCAGAAAATGTTACAACACTGCACAAAACAGCCAACTGTAACATACTAAATTGTAATATCATTAAAGCTGTGTTCATAGTTACGTCCACATTATACAATTACTAACACTTTATTATTGTTGTAATGTATCCATATATAGGAGTTTCCCGTCGAATCCGTAAATGAGTAGTTTAACTGCTTATTATTACGGACAAACACATATATAAACGAAGCAAGTAAAATTTAAGCAGCAACGGGAATAATACGACAGTCGTCGACAGCGGTTAGAATGGTTAGATAATCCAATGGCAGATTCAAGTAACCAACTTCGAGCCATCAATTTTGGTTTAAAGCTGGAAATGGAGTATTATTAGAAATCAACCAAAAGAAAAACGCATAATCAAACATTTTGTCTATAATTTTATTGCACAGGTGAGCATGCTCTATCGTGGTATTTTTGTGCATTGTGAATTGATGCATTTGTAAGAGTTTTGGTGTGTGGAGTTATTCTTATAATTTTGTTAGCTTTGCAAGCATAAGAAGTTATTTTGTTTATGCTATAATTATTTTAAAGACAAGTTGTCTATTTCGCCTTTTGTAATTATTAATATTTAGTGCCTAATTTAAAGAAATATAGTTTGTTTGAAGGTATATTGACTCATGTATTGAACTTTTCATGCCAAAGAATCCCCAGGACCCTATGAGATCATCAATAAGAAAATGCTCTTTCTTTTACAGAATTTAAAACCACCAAATAAATTGGCTCCCAAAGTGGCACATGAAAGTTTTGAATACGAGTCGATTTTGAATAACTTTGTCGTATGGTATTGATGTCAAATAAAATGTTGGCCGACTGTAACAGAATCAGTTTGAAAACCAGTTCCAAGCAGGTACATGCAGGAGAATATGTGGATTGTTTGCAATGCATAGTAATTGATGTAATATGAAATAATGGTTGAAGAGGAAAGGATTTTGAAGAGTAAAATATTAGGGTAGTAAAATTTTGACGATTTGTATTTAAAGAATTGTGAATAAAAATGAAATACGGTAGAATTATAAATGATGTATTTTTAAAATTTAGATAGAGAAAATAGTTTGTTAGACAATCATTTTGATGATTCAAACAATCAAGAAGAATTAAAGCAGGGATTGGAGAGTAATAGTGAAAATAATTTAGAATCTATAATAGGATTGATTGTTAGCTAAAAATATTGATGAAATAAGGAAGGAACATTCTAGTAATTTACAATTAATTAATCAAAATTAAACATGGTGAACAATTTAAAAAAGTGAAAGAACGTATACAAAAGAAACTGTGTGTACCAGAAAAGGAGTGGGAAAAGTTTAAATTTACTATTGTTTCATTGGAAAAACCTCTTTTTATAGACGAAGATGATTTTCTTATGAATTTGAAAGATTTTAGAGGTAATTCTACCACCAATGCTAATGCAAAACCTTGGTTGGGATTGGAGCACGTGAATAAAGCTCCAAAACGAGCAAGATTTAATTATTTGGAAAAGGCTATTAAGATCTACAACCAAGAATGGTTCTAATGCAAGCCAGTGGTGATTGTACATTATTAAAGTTGGCATCAACCAAAACCATCATAATTATTGTTTTGATTGTTTTCGCTGTTTCCTAACAATTAGAATGTAATATTGTACTTAATAAGCCTTATACTAATAAATAATATTTTTATCTCTGACCAACCACATGCAGAGGCAGCCAGCCTCGGCATGTGGTTGGTCAGCACCCCTGAAAAAAAATTAATTAAGCTACAAATGCAATAACAAAATCAACAAATCCAACAACAGGAACAAAAGCAGGAGACTATGCAGAAAACTATTTATGAATTATTAGGAACAAGGGGGTGGAAGTAGCGGAAATAGCGCAAAATAAAGAGTATGAACAGTACAAAACTGAAAAATTAATAGATGTTGATAGGAAGCAAGGTCTACGTTATGTAAATAAATCCTAATTTTAATTATTTTACTTTGTGGCAGAATTCGATAGTCCCAACAATTAAATATAACCCAACAGGTAATACCCTCCAGTTGCTTTTATAAGAACATTAAAAAAAATTTTAATAGAAGCAGAAGTGCCACAAAATAAGTGGCTGAGTTTCTCAATAAGAGATTTGGCTACAAATTGGGCCGAATTAAATAAATATAAGTTTAAAAATTTCAATGATTTCTCGAAATTATTTTTAGAAAAATATTGAAATACTGATATAGAACGCGAAGCATTTAGAAAATTTAAATTAGGTCAATATTAAAGGGGTTCAGGGGCAGAATATTTTCAAAAATTTGCAACAGAAGCA